>JAJTUV010000551.1:0-636634 GCA_021653895.1 Mastomys natalensis | reverse complement strand
TTTCAAATATTCTCTGTATATTTTAATTGTGCAGAGGTGGGTGTGTCTGCACATGGGTGTGCACAAGGTGCAGGTCATTAGATGCTCTGGAACTGAAGCTACGGCTGCTTGTGAGTCACCTGATGTGGTTGCTGGGAGACAGACTCAGATCCTCTGGAACGGCAGCGAGTGCCCTCAACCACTGAACCATTGCTCCCACTCTCACCCACAAAACTTCTTAAACATTGCTTTGTTTAAAAGTACATGTATGTGTATGTTATAACTGTGTGTGGGTGTGTACTCAAGGAGGCCAGTAGAGGACGCTGGATCCCCCGGAACTGGGGTTATAGGCTATTGTGAGCTTCCCAGTATGGATCCAACTCAAATCCTCTGCAAGACTTGTGTGCTCTTAACTGCTGAGCCATCTCTTCCAGCCTCCCTAAGTCCAGGGCTGACATCACAGTGGGGAGTCACGTGACAGTGAGGAGCCACAGAGGTTTCAGCTTGGAGGGCATTCCAGGCCCCACCTGCTGACTTGAGGGCATCAGGGATGTCTGTCTCTGTTACACTATCCCAGGGATGTGGGTTCTGAGTGTCTCTATCAAGAAGAGTGTTGGGAAGAGAGAGGCCTCCAAATTAGGCAGCCCTGGTTTTGCTCCCTTGCTGCCCGAGTTCCAGCAAGAACCCGAACCTTCTTGAACCTTGTTGCGTCACCTCCAGGGTGGCTGCCATGTGGTGCTGGTGGCCAAGTGGTAGAGAGAGTGAGAGAGTTGGTGTTGCAAACTCTCAGTGAGGGCATCTCGGGAGAGACCTCAGGCCAGAGCTCACCCTGAGGATGCAGGCGGACATCAGAGCCTGGTCTCCCTTCCTGGGGTCTGGCTGCTGTCCCATAGCTGCCTGAGCGGCTGTGACTTGGAGGTCTGATAACAGAGCCAGGAGAAGCTATCTCCACCATAAACATGCCCTGGCTTTCTCCAGCTCTGGTGTCTCCAAGTGTTTGGCCTTGTAGTTAGCCGGACCTCTGGCCCCAAAGCATCCAAGGTGAAGAAAGTTATCTGGCCCACAGGCCTCAGAGTTGTGCAAGTCCATGCCGTTCCAAACAAATAGGATACCTGCAGCCCAGATCTGGGCAGTTCCCAGCATTCCCAGCCAGCAGGTAGCCAGGCAGCTGCTGCTTGAGACAATCAGGGCCTCCGCTCTAGGTCATTTCTGCCTGACCAGAAGTGACCCTAGGCTTGCAGATTGGAAGCGCCTCGGGTAGAAGCAGGACTGCTGAGCTTTCATTCCCCAAGCACCGTGCTATGAGAGCTCAGGAGTCTGGGTCTTAGCCACCTTGTGGCTGCTTCAGTCTTGTAAGTGTCTGAGTGGTGTCACCCAGAGGCCCTGGGGAGGTGGTGGGATCCCCCCCCCCCAGCCTCTGCATAATGCTTCCCTGTCCCTTTTGTTGGTTGCAATTTTAAGCTTCAGGCAGAGAACAACTGTGTGGTTAAACCCAGCTTGCGTGAGAGTTAGAAAGACTGTTGTGGCTCTTACTGGGAAATAGTCAGTTACTGCTTCCTTTATACAATCCGTGAGACTGAAGAACAGATTCAATTCATTCATCCCGTGGATACACGCCGTGTTGGGGTGGTGTACCTAGTGTGAGCAGTGCTGTCATTACACTGGGACTTGGGACTTGCTGGCAATCGGATGGGATGGGTAGGGTCCTTGTTGGGGCACATGGGCTGGTTTGGTTTGTGTTTCCAAGGAAACTAGAATACCCCTGGCCCACAGGCAGCATTTGGGAAATAAACTTGTGGGGTACATGGGACTCTCTTTTGCACACACAGACTTCTGTCCAGCCATTGTAGCAGGACAGAAACAGACACTCTCATGTCCTGGAAGCTTCCCTGATGTGCCCTATCCCAGCTCTCTCCCAGAGACCCATGGGAAGTCAGCAGCAGGCACTGTGCCAGGCCCTACCTTGAGGGTGTTAGGTAAAAACCAATCCTCAGTACCAAGGACTGAGGAGGTTTTCTCTGGGGCCTCTCCTCTAGCTTGGGGGTAATTTGCTGTCCTGTGAGAAGGGGATAGAGCAGGGGCTGGAAGAATGAAGATGGACGTGGATCTTATGAGTCCTGGCGTCTGGGTCCTTCCAGAACCTGAGGATGTTGGCTGTTACCACAGCATCGCCATAAGCATGAGCCTCCTTCTCGCAGAGTCCAGGGTGGAATCAGAATCTTATCTTGCTCATATTAGAAACTCTGAGCCTGACGGTCTTTCAACAACTCTCCACCCTGATTTTGTTTGGTTGTTGTTATTGTTTTTGAGTCTCATGTTGTAGTTCAGGCTGGCCTAGAACTCACTATGTAGCCCAGGTTAACCCCAAATTCATGATCTTTCTGCTTCATCCTCCTGAGTGCTTTGGTTGAGCCATTCTGTGTTTATAAGATGGTCTTTCTATGGAGTTAGCTTCATTTAGCCCAGCACCCTGAGAAAGCCTTAGCTTTCTGGGTCAGCCCTGGCTGGGTGAAATAACCTTCCCTTGGTGAACAGCACAGGGTGAAGCAGTCAGACTCGGGTGAGGAAAGAGAAAGTATGGGGGTCTCAGCCTCCTCTGGAACAGAAAAGGGGGCAAAACAAGAGGTTGCAGGGGAAAGCCATGGATCCCAGCCAGCTCTATGTGACAGTGACAGTCCCGGAGTTAGAACTGAGTGGTGGTGAAGGCTACACATGTCTGTGAAGGACACTGGGACGGGTGTGTGTGTGTGTGTGTGTGTGTGTGTGTGTGTGCATGTGTTTTCTCATTGTGACAACCCTGGCAAGAAGGTAGGGACATTTCATATACACTCTGTAGATGTGAATATTAGTGCTCCCCAGGGTGGCCATAACTTTCCCTCCGTCCAGGCTGAGAATGGCCATCTGAGGTTCGATGCCAGGCTCCTCGACGCCAGCCCCAGCAAGCTTTCTTCTGCAGCAGATTCCGCCTGGTTTTGGTTTGGGTTGGTGAGACAGGCATCCCACTGAATCCGAGCACACACTTGTAATTCATCGACTGTTAGGGGAAGGCATCTCACAGATAGGTGAAGAGCCTGTGAGTCTCAGAGAAGTTCAAATCGTGGTTTAACCAAGGACAAACCTCTCCTCTCTAAGTCTTCATATCACAATAGTGAAATAGGGATGGCCTCGAGCCCCCTGCTAACCTCCCAGGACTGCTGGGAGTTCAGATCAATTGAGTCTATGGGAGACACTGCAATAAAAAATTATGTTAGTGCAGTTTTCCGTGAGATGGGCTCAACTACGTATAGTCCAGGTTATGTTGCTGTGTAGCCAAGGCTAGTCTTGTACTTATGATTCTCCTGTCTCAGCCTCCAGAGTGCTAGAATTCTAGGTGTGTTTCCCCCACCCTCCATACACACATACTATGGTCTTTTAATGCCCTGAAGATTTTGGATATCTCTGTGCTTAGGAGTTTATAGGAAGACCGCCCTTAATTTTGCTTTGGAAGGGCCTTATTTTGATGCAGAAAACTTGGGAAGTGGCCAAGCTGCCTAGGACAGGGCCTCCTGGTCAGCAGGTGCTGAGCTCCAACGTGCTGAGGGAAAAGAAAGAAAGGTGTTCACATGCTCTGTTGCATATACTCAGAGGTGGTACTATAGGGGCCAGACTCTTTTCATGGCTAGTGGGCCAGTAAATAAAAGCTTCCAAAATAAAGATGTTCAACTTGACTTTGAAATGAGCTCAAGGTGGAGAGGACCAGAGTTTGGGCCTCTGTGAACTTTGACCTTAGGGAAACAATTCCAACAACTTCATCAGGCAAGAGTGAGGGAGGGGACAGTACTGAAAGTCAGGCAGGCCACTGCCCCACGGTCTCACCCTTTGCACCCTCTCTTTGCCTTATTCCCATTCCAGGCTCCCAGCCCCTTCTGCCGCGTGAGAACCTGGCCTTGGGTTGGAGACAGAGGTGAAGCCATGGGAAAAGCAATCAAACCCCAGTCAGCCGGATAATTAGTTGTTCCTCTGTGACTATGGTCTCCTACGTTTTCTTGGCCTGGTCATGCCCCACTCTGCCCCTGCAGGACAAGGGCTTCTGAATACCAGGTCGTCACCTCATTAATGTTAATGGAAGTCCGGACATGAGCCGGATGGCCATAAATTACCCTGTGTGAGAAAAGAAGACTTTGTACGTATGTGTGTTGCCTGTGTGTGTGCCTCACGTGTGTGCAAGTGCGGCCCACCACATGTCCCATGTATGTATGACATCAGTGACACACATGTTACCCTGGACTTGTGTGTACACATTATCTTGTGTGCATTCACAGAAATCTGAAGAGGCAAGAATGTAGTATGTACCGTTGAGCCTGCATCAGTTGATGGGATGAATGTCCATGGGCTCAATGCAATGTATATACATCATAAATAAAATAGTTTAAAAGTGTTAAGACAAGCGTTGGAGAGACATCTCAGCAGGTTTTCAGAGGACCAGCATCCAGATCAGACCACCCCAGCTCTGGAAGGATCTAACGCCTCTGACCTCAGACACTCACCCTGGTGTGTGTATACCCATACACAGAAACACAATAAAATAATAATAGCAGTAACACATTAAACACAATAAAATAATAATAATAACAAGAGTAATAAACTCCTGAAACAAATTAAAGACTCTGTATGTCCCCTATAAAGGGTAAATAGTAACTCACAGGCAGTGTTTCTAAGAATACCTGACATGGACCGAGATCCAATGAATACTGGTTATTATCGTGAATAGATATGTGTGCTCAGGGAACACGGGCAGGCCTGGGGAAGTGCCCTGCCTAAGTCTGGTTGTCTGGGAGCCCAAACCACTGTCCCTGCATATGAACAATAGGCTGTATCCACATCATGGTCTCTCCCACATAGTACAGGTTCCCTGGCATGTTCACATGGAGAACAGCTGGGCAGCTGTCACCATGAGTGACACTGCCATCTCTAGGGTCTCAGTCATGAGAGTCCCACTTGAGAGTAGGAGGCTAGCTCCAAACTCACTGCCCCTGCTGTAGTCCATGTGGGTACCCAGAGCCCAGCACAGTTGCATACTGTCTCCCGGTGCCACCGCCCATGGCCAACTGGAAGTGGGGAGCTCCTTTCACCCTACGCTGAAAAGCAGGTTAGTGTTCAAGTCTGTCAGCTGTGGATGCCTCCAGCAAGGGCTCTTGTCAGTCCCAACCATCCTCCACACATCACACTTGGGTGAAAATGATCTCTTAGGAATACAAATCTCATCACCTCCTCCTTGAACTGCAAAATGTCCTTAACAGCTTCGAGAAGCTCTCTGGATAAGGCCTAAAATCCATTCTGTGGCCGCCAAGGGCCAGAGATCACCTATCCCTGGCCATTGCTCTCAGCCCTGCCCAGCATGGCTCTAGAAGCTCCACTCCACACAAGTCACCTTTGCCTCCCAGAACCCCATACCCAGTCCCTCTTTTAGATGTCCCTTTCTCTTCCTTTCCCACCAATGCTATTTCTTCCTCCCCCAGCCCTGCCCCTTGGGGAAGCCTCTACCTACACATCCTTAGTTTTATGTCTTCATGGCACCCAGCTGTAAATCTCTCCTCTACTCACTGCCAGCCCTTTGGTAACTGTGTGGCCATGACACCTTTGACTGCCCTGGGTACCCTGAGCTTCTAGGTCCCAAGGCCCCAGGCCAGGGACAGCTGGGCACATGCTGGCTTCTAGGATTATCCAGGTTGCTAGAGATGTACAGTTCCTGCTCTCAAGAATCGTGCAGGTCTGGGGAGAGGGGAAAGCCACAGTGTGCCGCTGGAGTAATAACTCCACAGAGAGTGAGCATTAAGGACTTGAGAAATGATAGCAGGACCGGGTCCTAAGAGAGAAGGAACGAGCCAGCAAAAGAGATTTCTAGAGTGGAACAAGCAGGGGTGGGGTGGGGGAGGAGCACCGTATGTGTGGTGAAGTGAGGTGCAAGAAAGGGGGTTACTTCCATTTAAAGGTCCAGGGTTCTGTCCATCACTGTGAGGAAATCAAGGTGGGAACTCCAAACAGTCAGATCCATGTTTGCTTGATTTCAATACAATTCAGGAGCCCTTGCTTAGGGAATGGTGCTGCCCACATGGGTGGGGCTTCCTATATCAATTAACTTAATTAAGATATCAACACATACATGCGCACATGCACACACACACACACACACACACACACACACACACACACTGACTTACCCACAGGTTTGCATAATGTAGACAATCCGTCACTGACACTCTTTCCAGATGATTCTAGATTGCATCAAGTTGACAAAGCTAATACTCACAGGTCCCCAAACCCCTACCTCATTAGCAGGAAGGAGAGAGGTTTGGAGGATGGGGAACAGTGAGTGCCCTCAAACTCACAGCTCAACCAAAGGGCCAGGTGAGTGGCTGGGCCACCCGGCTTGCTCACAATCTGTGCCCTCTAGAGGTCAGGGGTCAGAGGTCAGGTAGGTCCTTTTCCAGGAAGGCTCCCTTTGGCTCTTTACACAGGCCCCAAACAGGCACTTGGGCAAGGCTGCAGATTAACTCCCGAAGGAGGCCCGGGCAGGGATAAAAGGGGACATGGGCCTCTGTGAGAAGCCAGGGTGTTAATTCCCCCCTTTCAGTGGGTCTGACTAATTCAGATCCCAAGGGTTTGCTGGGTTTGTCCTGGGCCCAGCCACTTAATCTTATAATACCTCCCAGCAAGGCCCCTTTGTTCTCTCTCTTGCATAAGGTGGTAGGAACTGGGCAGTTCCCCCAGACCCTTCCTTATGACCCTACTGCAGTTTACTGGTGACTGCCAAGGCACCTTCAATCCCTAGGCCCCTAAGGACTTTCCAGGGGGAATATTTAAGGAAGCCAACTGCTAATAGATACATCTCTGGAAGTGTCTTTCAGGGGCTTGCTTTATAGCCCCATGGCTCTCTGCGCAAGGAGCAGAGGCAGGCTATGAATTCTACTCTGGAAATAGAAAGGCCCTGTCTCTCTTGGGAAACCCTCTCATCAAGAGGCCGGAGCCTTCTGACCACCTAGCACTACCTAGGCTGTGTGTGTGCGCACATGTGAGGTGTAGGGTATGGGGTGTGGGGTGTGGGAGGGTTTCCTCTCTCCCTTTCTCTCATGTCTAGATGGTCATGACTTTGATCTAATGCTCTAACATGACCACTTTAAAATCCTAAAATCTTCAAAACAAGTGGCTTGGGTTTTTTCCTCTGCAGTGGACCCCACAGATGAGATAGTTTGTGGCATCTAGACGGCATAGTTAGAGCCTCCTGCTGCCTGGAAACCTGAGGAAACAGCTCCAGTCCCAGCTCAGCCACAGATGAACAAAGCTCTCAGCGAGCCTTCTGCCTCTTTCTGCAACTCAGTTTCCCCAAGGAACAGAAGACTAGACACGCTGTCTGGACCACCCCCAAAGCCAAGCTCAACAGGCCCCTGAGGAAATCGGAGTCATTGAAAGATAAAGGTCCGGATGGGGGCTTGGTTCATCATCGCAGAGCAATTGCCCAGTTTGTGCAAGGCCCTGGGTTTGGGACGGAAGAGAGGGAGGGATGGAGGAAGGGAGACCAAGGCCGGCAAGATGGCTCAGATGGTAAAGGCATTTACTGCCAAGCCCAAGGACCCGAGCCCAATTCCTGGGAGCCACATGGTGAAATGAGAGAGCCGACGACCACAAGACATTCTCCGGGTTTTATGTGCTCACCATATCACAAGTGCTTACACACATACACAACGGATAAATGCAGAGAATGTAAAACATACTTTTTAAATTAAAAGAGAGGAAGGAAGGAGGAAAGGAAACAAGGAAGAAGGGAGGGAAGGAAGGAGAGAAGGAAAAAGAGAGGAAAGGGGGAATGGGAAAGGAAAGAAAAGGAAGGGGTTGGGAGGGAAGAGGGTGTGGAGGTAGAAGAGCAGAGTCAGTATCTGCCTGTCTGGACTCTGCACGAAACTCGCAGGAAGCCGGGGAGATGCCTGACCTGGGTCTTTGCATCCTTGTCCTGGAAGAGTTGTGGACCCTGGGGGAGGGTGAGATGACCTAGTTCCTGACTGCCTGTGAGGAGCATGCACCGTTGCTGCGGAGACACTTCCATGTGCATATCCAGACTCACACACACACACACACACATATACACATACAGACATTCACACACACACAGACTCACACCAGACACACACACAAACGCTAACACATACACACTCACATATACACGCACAGACACACACATTCACCCATACACAGACATTCACAGAGATACACACACACATAAACCCTCGCACAGACACTACACACAGATTTACACATATACACAGACATTCTCACATACACAGAGTCACAAACAGAGACTCACACACACAAACACATATGGACACTCACATACAGACTCACACACAGAGACTCCCATATACACAGACACACAGAGAGATTTATACACAGACACACACACACACAGACTCACACACAGAGACTCACATACACAAAGACACATGCACAAACACTCACAGACACATGCACATAAACTCACACATACACAGATATTCACAGAGATACACACACAGAGACACACACACACATACTCATGTACAGATAGGCTTACACGTATACACAGACACACAGATACACACAGACACACAGATACACACAGACTCACACACAGAATCACATACATACACAAACACTCACAGACACACAGACATACAGTCACAAACACACACAGACATACACACTGACACACTCACACAGATACTCACACACATGCACATACACACACATACACACACAATCTGAAAAAGAATCCTTTAAAAAGGGTTTTATTTTTTATTTTATTTATTTATTTTTTAAAAAAAAACAAACAGTCTTTCAAGAACAAATGAGCAGGAGAGGTTGCCCAATGGTTAAGGGCACTTGCTGTTTATTTAGAGGACTGAAGTTTAGTTCCCAGCACCCACGCCAGGCACCTCACAACCACCAGTAACTTTTTTAGCCTCTGAGGGCACCCACACACATGTGGGCACAACACACACACACACACACACACACACACACACACACACACACAGAGGGAGGCACTGCCTGTTTGTCTTAGACAGGCAAAGCAAAGGCCCCAGCCAAGATGTCTGCCAGGGGCTGGTTTATCACAGACCCTTCCTTCTCCTTTCCACTCTGCAGCTCAACCTTGCCGGCTGGGTTGGGAGCTGGCATCTGTAGCTGACACACTCTCTCTCTCTCTCCAGCTGAAAGAATGTGACTCCTGAGAAGCCATGGCTTCAAGATCTGTCTGCCAGGCTCTGCAGAACCTGCTCCTGGCCCCCTCTCTATTCAGGCCGGCAGAGCAACTGCCAGGTGGGGATGAGGGGCTCTGGGCGCCTGTCCTGGCAGGGCTGCAGACTCTAGCTGTAGCCTGAACCCACCCTTTGACCTTCGGTCTCTTTCTCTACAGAATATGTGAACTGCAGGCTAGACCATAGCACATTTGTGAGGGCAGAAAGCTGTTGGTACCCAGGGGCCTCCTTTCATAGGCCTTGACTCTGCCCCTCCTCCAACTTTTCAGCTGTAAAAATGCCACGTAAGCAAAGACAACTAATGAAGCCCTGAATTCCCTGTGGGGCAGCAGATTCTACTGATGGCCCCTCAGGGAGTTCCATGATGTCAGCCCCAGTGGAGGCCCTGGGCCCAGCAGCTCCCCCAGGTCAGCAGTTCCCTTGGGAAGGTAGCTTGGTGGGAATCTCAGTGCTCCAGGTCCAGGGCTAGACCCAGCCAGGGACACATGGAAGGGCGTTAATGGGGACTGCCTAGAGACAGTGGGTTGGGAGGAGACTGGTCAGGAATGTGAAGAGAGAGAGCAGCCCCGGAGAGCAAACAATCTGTGAATGCAGACGTGGGAAGCCGGTGGCCACAGGGAAAGGGTGAGGGCTAGGCTGTGACTCTTTCCAGGGCTAGAGGTTTGCCAGGGGCTGTGACCTTGCCCCTAGCATGTCACACACGCAGAGAAGGGAAGAGGACTGGGAAACAGCACTAGACACTGGAGGTCCTTCCTGAGTCTCTAGCCAGGCTTCCACGCTGGGAGGAAGAGGCATTTGCTGCTCTTGAAAAGGACCCAGGTTTGGTTCCCAGCACCTGCACGGGAACTTACAAGTATCCACAACTCCAGCTGCAGGAGATCCGGTACCCATTTCTGGCCTCCACTGGCACCAGGCACACATGTGGACACATGTGCAGGCAAAACTTCACATGTAACATAAAATAAATAAATTGAGAGAGAGAGAGAAACAGAAACTTCCTTTATCTGCACTCTTGGGGTAAGGGTTGGGGACACACCACACACACACACACACACACACACACACACTGCTCTCTATGACCTGAAGTAAAAGAACTTCCCCACCTCGCAAAAGATGTCTGGGATGCATCATGTCCAGAAATGCCACATCAAGAACCATGCCAAGACCTTGTCCCTTCAATTTGGTCTCCAGGCCACCTAGTGGGAGGCTTTGCCTGTCTTTTCTGAGACTGAGGGTACCCTAATCTGTATAGAGAGGATAAAAAGGGCTGGTGAGTGTGTGTGTGTGTGTGTGTGTGAGAGAGAGAGAGAGAGAAGAGAGAAGAGAGAGAGAGAGAGAGAGAGAGAAAGACAGAGAGAGACAGAGAAAGAGACAGAGAGAGAGAGAACACTTAACTAACATGTATAAGCTCCTAGGTTCAAACCCTAGTGCTGAAAAAATAAATCTGGCAACCACAGGGTTAAGGAAAACTTTGCTGGTAAAAGGCTTGACCTGTGAGCCTGCCCACCCAAGCCATGTAAAAATAGAAGGAGAGAACGGACTGAACATGCCTGGTACATACGTGTTCTCACATACTTCACCCATGCATGCACATGTGCACACACACACACCAAAGCCAATTTATTAAATACATGAAAATGGAGACAATGTCGCTTCTGCTACCGCTACAAGGAACGTGGGCTCCTGAAGAAAGCTGACAGGCCCCATAGGCGGTCTTTGAAGGGTGGCCATTTTGGTGGGATGCAGGAGGGATAAGGCAAGAGCCTCCTCAGTCAGGCTCGCTTAACAATAAGCCCAGGACTGAACGCAGCCAGTAAATCCTTTCCCACCTCAGCCCCTCAGTTCTTGGAGACAGGCTCATAACTCAGCTTCAAACAGACCTAAGACAAGGCTACAGCTGCAGTACAGGCTAGTTCCAGGCATTCACTCAGAGAGGGCACGAGGGACCACACGCTGCCTCCCACACAGGGTGGGCTAGAGTGAGGGAGTTCGTGGGACCAAGGAGGAAGGGGGCTGAGGCCTTTTTGGGGGAGCCCTGTGGTCTTGGATGCCAGGGAAGGCCTTGTAGAAGGGTGGCTGGGATCATGAACTCTCAGGGCTGAGAGAGATACCAAGTCTCTACCACGCAACCAGGCCCTAAGCCATAATAGGCCATTTTGGAAAGGGGGAGAAAAGGGGAGGCCTTGATGAGGGTCTCAGTTTTTACATATTGAATTTATTTGAAGCAGCCTGTTTCTGAATTCCCATGAGCCTTTTCCTCACATTTGAATTTTTCAGAACCTGAGGGCTAGAAATGGGGAGATGGAGAGAGGCTGCAAAAAACTCCCCCATCCCCATCTCCCCCCACTCTGCTCAGGGCAAGGGCGATGACAGGGGGGTAAGGGAGCGGCCTTCCAAGTCACCGACTAGGCTGTAGAACAGGGCCCTGGGATGGGGGAGGGGATGAACAGAACTCTCTCAAATTGGCTCAGCAGAAGATTGTTCTGGGAAGGAGGCAGTGACAACACCCCCGCCCCAGGCGGGAGCTGTGTGGTGTGCCTGGCCACAGCCAGCTGCCAGAGAGGACTCGACGTCCTGGAGAGGTGGCCAACGCCACAGTTCAGACCACGCTGGCCTCATGCCACAATGCTTGCCTCAGATCCTAGCCTCTCCAGCCACCAGCTGGGCAGCCATGTTTCTTAATCTTTCTGAGGCCCTTGATAGGAAGACTAACTAAATTAATAATCCAGGAACGGAAAAACATAGCCCAAGATTACCTACTGCACAGAATGAGTCCCTTCTAATAGACTAGCCTGTCGGGGACACAATGGGTCCCTGTGGTGTTGGGGACAGATGTGACAAGGATATCTGTTCCCAAGTCAAGGGATGCTTGCCACCGGACTTGGGCCACCTTTGCCTCTGGGCATTGTAGGACATTGGTCTCTGGGCATGTTTCCTCCAAGGTTCAAAATAAAATTTCCTGAATCAGGGTTCCTACAGGCGTCCTTGAAGGGAATAGCTGAGAGTACTTGTTGAGAGCTGGAGCGTGAGCAAGGGACAGGATCCAGTAACCGACATGGACGGAGCAGCGCCGGAAAGAGCAATGGCTGCCTCAACAGATGTAGGTGTTACTTAAGCCTGCCACTTTAGGAGAAGAATTACCCGGCAGGAACAGGGCCACTGGTGAAGGGGCACACCCAATATCAAATTGTAGCTTATCGAGGTTTGGCATGTGTTGATATTCTTCCTGGACCTTGGTTTCTGCTGAGGCTTCCATTGGCTAATGTCAACCAGAAGGCAGAGGCGGGGGAGATGCAGTTCAGAGGGACCTAGAACAGAGAGGAGGGAACATGAACCGGTGGGAACAGCATGTCCTTCTGACTCTGCGACTATGGTTATCTGGGCACTCTGGCCCAGCCCACCGCGTCAGCTGCAGATCTCTGACTAACTAACACGCCCTGAGGGCACAGTCTGCACCTGCCTGTGTGGTAACTTTGGGATGTTGTTTCGTGGCTTAAGAACCCAGCTTCCTGTCCTGACTGATGCTGCTCACGATCCGGGCCTCCGCTAAGGCTGAGTCGACTCTCAGTTCCCTGCCGATCTCCAGCAGACACCCAGCTGCCCACACTGTCCTGCCTCTTCACTTGCTTTGAGGAATCAGGACTATTTTTTTTTCTATTTTGTTTTATTTTCTTCGAGACAGGATTTCTCTGTGTAGCACTGATTGTCCTGGAAGTCGCTCCACAAACCAGGCTGGCTTCTAACTCACAGAGATTCCCCTGCCTCTGCCTCCTGAGTGCTGAGATTAAAAGCACACCCCACCATTGCCCTGTTTCAGGACAAATTTTCAGAAGCACCTATCTCAGGGTGGCAAGATGGCTATGCAGGTAAACTTGCCACCAAGCTTGACAACCTGAGTTTGATCCATGGCACCCACATGCTGGACAGAGAGAGCTGACACTTGGAAGCTATCCTATGTCTTCACGAACACACCAGGGCGTGTACACCTCCGCAAACAAACAAACTTGAAAGGTGCTTATTTTTTCATACCTTTAATCTCAGCACTCGAGAGGGTGAGGCAGGAAGATTGTCACAAGTTTGAAGCAGCCTGGGCTACAGTGTGAGCTTCATGCCAGCCTGGGCTACAGTGTGAGACCCTGCTAAAAACAAAAACATCATCGGCAATACCCTCCCCTCAAAAAAAGAAAACTCTCAAAATCTGCTTATGTTTACAGCTTCCCCGAGATTATCCTGAGAGCCCTGCCCTGCCCTGTGTCCTCCTGGTGCCTGATACATGTATGCTATGTAGGCCACGTTTGTTGACTGATGGTGTGGATGAATGAGAGAACGTGTGAGAAGCAAGGCAGACAGAACAAATGAGATCCAGAGAGCACAGGAGACGGTTCATCCCGCAACATCAGGAAAGTTCTCCTGAGGGTCTATCTGCGAAGCTGGTTCAGCTGGATAGTTGGGGAAAAGCACTTCTGGAGGAAGGGAACAGAATAAGCAAAGACCCAGAGGCAGAAAGTCTGATGGGAGGTAGGGAGTCAGGGCAAAGAGGAAGGGAGGAGGAGGCAGTCATGTGGGCTACGTGGACCTGGCATCGTGTGTGTGTGTGTGTGTGTGTGTGTGTGTGTGCATGCTTGTGTTTGTGGTGAGTGTCTGTGTGTGTCTGTGTGTTCATGTGTGGTTTGTGTGTCTGTGTGTGCATTCATGTATGTGTGTGTTCATATATGCATGTGTGTATGTATCTGTCTGTCTGTGTGTGCATCTCTATGTGCATTTGTCTATATGAGTGTGTCTGTGTGTGCGTGTTTGTGGGTGGAGTGTCTGTGTGTCTGTATTTGTATGTTCATGTGTGTCCATGTGTTGTGTGTGTTTGTGTGTGTGTCTGTATGTGCATTCGTGTATGCGTTGTGTGTGTGTGTGTGTGTGTGTGTGTTTGTGGGTGGGGTGTCTGTGTGTGTGGTATGTTCATGTGTGTGTGCATGCACACATGTGCCTGTATACTTGTGTGGAGGCCAAAGGTTGACTTGATATGTAGGTAATGACCTTGTACGTCTGGTTTTCCTGCCCCTGCCTCTGAGTGCAGGGACTGCAGGCTTGTACCGTCAGGTCAGGTTTATGCATTGATGCTGGGGACAAAACTCGGAGTTCTGTACGTGCTAGGCAAGCACGGAGCTCTATGCCCAGGCCTGTACACTTCTTTCCCCTCCTTCTTCTTCTTCTTCCATATCTATTGTAGCTCCATCTCCCCTGAGCCTCCTACAGGGTCAGTCCTTTGAACCCTGTCTACTTTAGGTTAGCTCCCCAGAGCGCCCAGTCCTCTCTTTTTGTCCCTCTCTCTATGTTTTTGGTGACTGAGCTTGAGCCAGGAGCTCCAGTTTGTACAGGAGTCTGTCTACCCCCAGCTGGGGCCATCTGAGCCACAGGGAGCCAGACAAGAAAACCACTGGTCAGCAGAGCAGGGTGGCCCACCACAGTGTACCAGCCTGAGTGTCCGCCCTGTCTCTTCCTCCCCTGAGGGATGTCCCCAGTGGACTGGCTAGTGGCCCACGACTCCAAAGAGAACAAGCTTTCTGCACACTGTGGCTAAAGAAGGATGAGCCAGCTGTCCTGCCAGCTTTGTGTGGGGACGAGGGAGGTGCCCTGCCAGCCAGCACCTCATAGGTCACAGGCTCCAGCCAGAGTGACCAAGGTCACTCTGTGTGTGTGTGTGTGTGTGTGTGTGTGTGTGTGTGTGTGTGTGTGCTGCTGGTCATTTCCCCCTTGGGCCCTTTATGGGAAGTGAGAACTTCCAGTTCTGGGTGGGAGGGAGGGAGGAAAGGAAGGCTAGACCCTAAGGTGATCTGAGGTATGAAGGCTCTGGGAAAAGCCCATGCTGGTGAGATTTGAGTACCTGGCCCAGAGCGGTGGACTCTGGGAGACAAGATTCTTTTTGGCTTCTGCCTTGCGGTGGCGGTGGCATGGAGGAAGCAATTCTATCTTGACCCCAGAAGGCTTAGGCATCTTAGGCCCTGGGGGAATGAAGGCTAGGCCATTCTTCAGCCATCTACCCAAGGCTAGCATATCTCAGTGGGCCTCCCCCACAGTGTCTCCGCCCAGGCTTGAGGGGCACAGTGCTTACAGACAGGGTGCTCAGCTCCGCTCCAGTGGTGTAGAAAAGAGCCTCCCCTGAGAGGAGCCAGTGGGAAGGAGAGACATATGAGACCAAACTGGGTGGGGGGCAGCTCCTCTTGAGGCAAGGCAAACCTAAGCGGAAATTATGCGCACCACCTAGTCCCCTCCACAAGTTGTCCCTTCAGCAAGGGGTCCTCAGCCCTCATTGCTGTTCTCTATCCTGAGGAAAAGAACTGAATGCTTCAGGTTCACACAGGCAGGCTCTTTCTTGATTTATTCCTCTCAGCAGGTTTGACCATTTGATAAATCCAATGAATACCCAGAAGTCCTCTGGGGTGGACGTGAGGCTAAAAAAAAAAAAAAAAAGAGTGATGGTTCTCGATCTTCTGAGTAGCAAAGTCTTATACCCAGGTTTCATGATGCGACCATCCTGTTCGTTCCTGTGCCAGGACCTCAGATGTACTCCAGGACACAGGCAGGTGGCTCACCAGGGACCGGGCCACTTTAAGTTCAAGCAAACAAGCTCTCTTCTGAAGACGTCAGACCTCTCCACACTGGCCCTCCATCATGATTTGTTTGTTTTGTTGTGAGACAAGGTCTCAGATAGCCCAGGCTGTCCTCAAACTCATTACATAACTAAGGATGACCTTGAACTTCCGGCTCCTGCATTCGTATTTTATCTGTTAAATTGTGACTTCCATTCTTGCAGCATGTCAAACTCCCATGATTCCTCAAGTCTGCTGGTGCCCAGCACAGAGCCAGACGGAGTAGGGCCCAACTAGTGACTTCTGAGAGCCCAGCTGTCACGTTTAAGGTGATCCCTGCTCCTTGATGAGAGGTGAGATGCAAAGCCTTAGTTTTCCAGGTTCTTTGTGCTAACCTGCAGACCTCGGACAGCACTGGGTGCTGTGCTAACCTGTAGGCCTAGGACAGCACTGGGTGCTGCTGAGGAAGGGTCTAGCAGGCTGAGCATGGGGTGGAGGTGTGAAGTAGGCCTGGGGCCCCAATCTGCCATGGATGTTATCTGAACCTGGAGATCTGAGGTCAAGTGACACCAGGGCGGGGACAGTGGGACGCACCACAACTGCAGCAGTAGAAGGCTTGGCTTTCTTACAAGATTTTCTCAGTTAGTAAATAGCCACTGTGTGACAGGTGCTGTTCCAGGCTCTGGGGATATAGCAGAAATTGCTGCCCTCAAGGAGCTCACATCTAGAAGACAGTAATACACCAGGCATTGGGGCTGGAAAGATGGTTCTGGAGTTCAGCAGTTTCTCTCTCTTGAGGAGAATCTGAACTCAGTTCCCATCACCCAAGTCAGGCAGCCTGGAACCCTGGGGCGTGATGTCCTCTTCTGGCTTCTGAGAGCAACCACATGTGTACATGTGTGCACTTTCACAGGTAAGTATCCTCAGGTGCATACGGAACATGAGGCCAGCACAAGGTATACTAGATCCTGTCTCCACAAATCCTAAAAATGTTCAGCAGATAAAGGCGTCTGCCACCAAACTTGACAACCTGAGTTAAATCCCTTGCTTGATCCACATGGTGGAAAGAGAGAGAAGACCCTATGTCGTCCTTTGACTCTATGTGTATACTGTATTCACAACGCGCACACACACACACACACACACACACCACACACACAAATAAATAAATAAATAAATGTTAAAAAGGTTTTCCAATCTTAAGAAAAGATTTGGTTTAAAGGGGAAAACACCAGGAGGTAGACTTGCTCTAGGGAAGGAGCAAGCCACAGGAGAGATCCAAGAATGTTTTCTCCTGGAAGAGCAGAGCAGGCTGTTCTGAAGAGGGATCTTTGAGCAGAAGCCCAGGGAAAGCCAATCACTTGTCTGCATGAGTAAAAACCTTCTAGCCAGGAGCGGCAGCAAGTGCAAAGGTCCTGAGGCTGGTCTGTGCTTTGTATGTGGAAGGATGAAGAACAGGATGTGTAGAGATGAATGGGGGTGGGGGTGGGGCAAGCAGAGGGCCTGAGGGCGGGAAGGTGGCAAGGGTCACGACCTCTGCATTTGAAATTGGCTCCCTCTGACTTGGGCGTAGGAAAAGGGGAGGGTGGAGCTGGGTGCCCATGGAAAGCTGTCCAGTTACATGTTGTGGCTTGTGTAGCAGACAGAGAGCACTCCGTTTCCGGCTCTACCTCAGTCTGGCTATGAGACTCCATGTCCGCTACTCAGCCTCCCTCTCTGCGCCTCAACTTTTATCACCTGAAAAACAATCAGACTTAGACAGTGTGCTGCTGACGTTCCGGGAAAGAGAAGCACAATCCCAGGTCTACGTTTATTGCTTTCTCAGTGACAGCCCTTGGTCATGACTGATCACTAGGGACTCATTGCACTGGGATATCATATTCAAGGGGGGATAAACTGACCCCAGGAAAGCTGAGGCTTAAGGGTGTGTGTGGCTTAGGAAGACAGATTTTTGACATATTTAAATACCCCCAATACCCATCTACTATCCCCCACTTTCCACTCACAGTGACCCTAGGCAGAAGAGCCCTTTGCCCTGCTGTTTATTTAAAAGTTTGTTTTTTTCCATGCGTGCTGAAGTTTCAGCCTAGAAACCTGCCATGCTAGTTCAGTGGCCAAGTCTCAACCCTATGAGCTTTTGGACAATGTATAAAGACTCACAACCGGTCTGGAGACAGCATGGAAGGCAGCCTGTGACTCTCAGGCTGGGATGAGTGACCCCATGGAGGATGCCCTCAGGAAGAAACACCAGTATTCAGGGTGGCAAGAGCTGGGGCCATCTGTTCTGTAGACTGATGCTCTTGGCTGTGAACGGGCTATGGCTGTCCTAGAGACACTGGTGGCTCTGGGATGGCTGGAGATGTTTGTCTCCATTGGTGACTTCAGTGTAAAAGCCTGAGGTGGCCAGCCCAGAGAGATGGAAAAGCAGCCCCCACTGTGCCCACTCATAACCATATCACTTCCGTTCATCTATTATACACACCAGGCTACTGGGTACAGGGCCTCGTGGTTTAAAACATTTCACAAATCAGGCTGATGAGGCGGCTCGGAGGTTAAGAGCACTTGCAGCTCTTGCAGAGGACCTGGGTTCTGTTCCCAGCACTCTTGTCAGATAATCCATGACCGTCTCTCACACCAGCTCTGGGGGGTGTGGGAAGTCCCATGCCCTCCTCTGATCTCTGTGGACACTTGAGTGCATGATCACATGCCACACACAGACATCACATGCACCATTCTTTAAAATGCTGTCACCAGGAGAAAATGCTGGAGACAAAGAACCAGAGAGGATGTGACCTTAAGGTCACACAAAGACCCCAAGACTCTTGTTTCCCTGTCCAGTGTCCAGACCAGCAGCTGTTCTGACCTCCTTTTAGGTGGCAGAGGCCAGCTTGCGCCTGTCCCTGAAGCTTCCTCCCAAGAACATCCGTTGCCTGGTGACCTCCTGGAGACCAGAGGATCTTGCTCAGCTCAGGGCCACAGGCAGGCGCTTCAGGTCAGGTACCTCTCTCTAGGTGACTTGGCCTGGCAGAGGTGCCTCAGCCTGTCACCTCAGCCATTTGCTCAGGGTCATCTCCCTGGATCAGGCTCCTCACCTTTTAAATAGGAAAGGGTTGCCCTGCCAATGTAGCATCGTCGTTTCGAGGCTGTGGCCCTGGTTTCAAGGCTTCCTACCACGGAGAATAAAGCAAGGCCATAGGGAGGTGAAGCAGGGGTGAGGTGTAGGGTGAATCCTCGGAGAGTTTGTACACATGGGAAGCAGGTTCTGTGCCCAGGGGGCCATGCCCGATGGCTTCGGTTGTAATCTCCCCAATCTAGTGGCCCTGAAGGTTCTGGGTAGCTCCTGCATCACACAGTAAATGCTGTAGAAGTTAGCCCAGAAACTAGATACCTGTCCCCAATCCTTGGTGCTTTAGGGGTAGAATGGCAGGCCTCTGAATCAGGGCCTGAAGGCTGACCCAGCTTTTCCCTGCTTAGGGCCAACCTCTCCCCTCTGCCCAAGAGTTCCCTGATGTGAGCAGCTCTGGACTAGTCAGTATTCTCAACCTTTCCTAGGGGCCATATTTCAGATATTCTGTCTATCAGATTATAATTCATAACAGTAGCAAAATTACAGTTATGAAGTAGCAATGAAAATAATTTTATGATGAGGGGGTCACCACAACATAAGGAACTGCACTAAGGACTGAAGCACTAGAAAGGTTGAGAACTACCAGTTCCTATACTAATTCTGTTTTCCCTCTTTTTCCCTCCTTCTTCTTCCTCTCCTCTCTCTTCTCTCTTCTCTCTCTCTTCTCTTCTTCTCTCTTCTTTCTTTCTCTTCTCTCTTCTTCTCTCTCTCTCTCTCTCTCTCTTCTTTCTTTCTTTCTTTCTCCTGCTTTCCTTCCATCCTTCCTTTCTGCCTGTCTCCTATTTTTCTTTATGTGTCCTTTTTTGAGACAGAGTCTCTTGTGCTCCAGGCAGACCGCACACTGGTTAGGCAGCTGCCAGTGACCTGGAACTTGTGATCTTCCCGGACTCCACATCCAGCGTGCTAGGATTTCAGGCATGCACTGTGTATGTGTTTCTAGACACAGAACCCAGGGTTCCCTTTATGCCAGACAAAAACCCCATCAAATGAACGGCAGTCCTAGTCCCTGGGCGCCCCCCCCCTCTAAGCACTGATTTTGTCACTGGGTGGAGTCGGAGGAGAATCCTAAAAGGCTGTTGACCTCAGGGCAGGGAGGTGACCCCTTTCCACAGTGTTGAGCACAGCCATTGTTCCTATATAACAGTACAGGTATCAAAGATGGCTACCTGCTGACAGGTATCACCTATACTGGACCTGTCATAGGGCCTGAGTGGCCTGGCCCTTCCCCAAAACTGCTTCAGTTTTTGCTTCTGAGGAGGTCAAGTGTCCCTTGGAAGACTCTTTTGCCTGGAAAGGTATGGGTAGGCCATCTTCCTGTCAGATCCCTCCTCCTGCTAGAGCCTCAGGATGAACAGCCTCTTTAGTGGGTTTGGGGAGTTGGCAGTGGGGGAGAGGGAGGAGTAAGGGTGGGGGTAAATAGGCTGAAGGTCAGAGCAGGGGCGGTCGGGGCCTGGGAAACTGTGAGGGCCACAACAGGTCAGGGGGCCCAGTTTCTGTTTGCTGACCCTGACCTGTGGACACAGAGGATAGCATCATCCCCCCTTTTCCTGGTCCTCTGTGGACTGGGTCTCCCCAACTTAAGTAGCCTAGGCTTTGGCCCTTCTTGCCCACTCCGTATCCACATTCACCCCACTGCAGATTCCTGCCAAGTGGGGCCTACATGCAAAAATAGCCCAGCTTTATTTTATTTTATTTTTGAACTGGCTATCTACTATTTTTATCAAATGGTCCTAGCAAAGCAAGGCAGAAAAAAAGGGAAAAAAAAATCACACAGCACTGTTTGCCAGGCTCAGTAGAAATAGCAACAGGGTGGGCTATTTTTAACAAGATGAATACCCCTGTACTCTGAGGTCTCCCCCCAGCCCCATCCCAGCCTCCTTTGTCTCTCTGCCCGGACAGCAGATTTTAAAATAAGCCCACAGTGGCCAAACCACTAAGTGCCCCAAGACAGTGACTGAGTCGACTGAGCCAAAGAGGGCGGTTCATGGCGGGGGTTGGGGGGGGGCACATTTTTTCCCATTTCCCCCCTCAAAGGAATCACACTCTTGTTTGAAAAACCATCCAGGTTGGGTTTTCCAGGCCTTTCCTGGTGTTTGTCCTCCCACGGGAACTGTAGAGGTTGCCTTGAAACATGCAGTGGTTAGGCAGAGTGACCCCAGAGGCCCCGCCTGGCCTGTTGCGGCCCATGGCAACTCCTGTGCCAGATTGTGGGAGAGCAGGAAGACAGACTGAGACTAGGAAGCTAGGGCTAAGGGAGCAGAGGTGAAGAGGGGAGGGAGACGGAGGGCTTCGAGGTGAAGGCACCGAGGGGGTCTCCTTTCACTCCATGCCATAGAGCAGGGACAGATGATCCTGAGCATTGCCGAGCTTTCTGGGAAAGGCTGCCCCAGTGTGGCTCTCATAATGCCTCAGTCGCTGGGCACTCAAGGATCCTCAGAGCTGCAGTTTATATAAGAAATAGTCTTTGCGTATGAAAAACGTTTGTCACCATGGAGGAGGACAGGGGTAGGGGGTGGGAGTGGGAGGTGGGGGTGGGATGTGTGTGTGTGTGTGTGTATCAAACTCAGAAGTCAAAACAAGGAGGGCACCCAGGTAGGTAGTTCCCACACAGAATTTGTTGTGGCTTCCAGTGCATGTGAGGCTGAGGCAGGAGGATTGTCTTCAGTTCCAAGCTAGGTTGGGCTATAGAATAAGACCTTGCCTCAAAACATTTAAAAATAAAAAAGTGGGGGGTGGGATACGGTTCTAGAGATGTAGTTCTGTTGGTGGGGTGCTTGCTTAGAATGCACAAAGCCCTGGGTTCGATCCTTGCCTCTGAGGAAATGGGGGAGGGGAAAATGTACCTTTGGAACCCTTTAATTTAGGGGTAGAAGCAGGAAAATCAGAAGTTCAAGGTTATCCTTGGTACACAGCTAATCCAAGGTCACCTTGGGCTACAGGAAACCCTGTCTTGATGATGATGATGATGGAGGAGGAGGAGGGAGGAGGGCAAGGACTAGGAAAATAGGCCCTGACTCCATATCCAATGCCTCTTAGACATGAGGAAGGGTCTAGGATCCCTGAGGTGTATTTGCAGGTTAAAACTTTCATTTTTGGCTCCGAGGTGGTGGCCCACACCTTTAATCCCAGCCCTTGGGAGGCCGAGACAGGGGATCTCTGTGTGTTGGAGGCCAGCCCACCACTACCACCAACACCAAGAGCAACATTACTTTTGACAAGTTTTCTTTGCCATCAGAAATGGAAAGACTATAGATACAAAAGGTAACATTAACGGCGCACTTAGGGGCCGGAGTACCAAATGAAACATTTTATACTGCATGTACATCAGTGCGGCTGGGCCCCGCCTCTACTGAGATTTACAAGGTAGCTTTTCCTTAGTGGAAGCTAAAATCACAGAGCAGAGACATCTGCAGTGCTCCCTAAAAGTCATGGAGCCAGACGGGAACTCCAGACACCTCCTGATCCTGTCAGTGACCCCCTGGCACTCTCTTTAGGTCAATAGGTCATGGGGGTGGGGTGGAGAGAGGCCTTAATGTCACTTCAATTCAGCAACACCAGAGGGTTGCCTTGAGTCTTCCGTCCCACAACCTACAGCCCTACCCTCTATCCCAAGCCACTCAAGCCTTTTCTCCAGGGACACTCTCCTCCCCACCTCCCCCACACTTTTTCTTCTTCTACCCCTGGATTTCAAGACTCACCTCATCCGCCTTCCCAGGCAGAACTCAGGGGCTGCAGAGGTCCTAGCAACTCACTGGAAGCTTCCTTGCTTGTCGGATGAAGGGATCATGTCTCAGGTTCTGTCCTTAAGGGCTGGCACGGGAGATGAGGGTAGACAACGCTGAAACGATGGAAGGGAGAAGACACAAAAAGGATGGGGAACAAGAAAGAAAACTGAACAACATTTGGGGGGGGCGGTGAGAAAGGAGGAGCCTCAGAGACTCGGGTGCCATTGGGAAGGTCAATGAGGGCCAAAGAGGAGCGGGTCAGAGGACCAGGCCACAGATTCTCTGACCCTGGGACCTCTGGATTCAGGCATTTTCTGGGGAAGGGTTGTTACCCTGAGTAAAGATAGGGTACCTTGAGTGGTTTATTCCCTGTGTGTCTGGTCCTATGCTGGGCCCAAGGACCCCTCACTTTGCTAGCTGCCCTGATAGCTGGGATCACAGCGATGGCATTTAGATCTACCACGTCATCTCCAGCCTGGAAGAAATGGGCAGTGGATGTCCTCAGCCTTGGTTGGCTTCCTTCTCAGGGTCCATAAACAGAAGCTATGAGGCCATTTCAGCTTCATCCTGCTTGATTCTTGCCTCTACAGAAGCTCTGAAAGGGGAGACGTAGGTGCTTACTTGGTCTCCTTTCGGCTGCAGCTCCTGGCTCTTCTCCAAGCCGGCTGCCTGCATGCCACCCCTGCCCCAGGGGACTAAGAGTCAGCAGGCCTCTGTCTGGCCTAGTCATGACTTAGCTCAAAGTCCTCACCGGATCTGAGAAGCTTTGCTTCTCAAAGGGGCTTGTGACAAAGGCTACTTTGATGTCTTCCAACAGATGTGGAGGTCTGGAGTCTGTCTGCATGGTGAAAGCCCTTCTGGATGGATGGGAAAGACCTAGAGGAAATCTCCATAACTGCCTGGCAGGCAGGGCTGGTTTTGCAGCAGTCTTAACTGGGGGGTTTTAAAGGACTCAGTTGGGCAGAGTCTGAACTGACAGGATCTGCTAAGAAAAATCTGTGGCCCAGAGTGACTGGCTAAGTCTGGGCAGCACTGGTGTGGGGATCGCAGTGGATCAGTGCTGGCTCACACAGAACCTTTGGCTCTTCTATTGAAAACTTAAAATACAACTGGCCTTTGCCAGACACACCCTTCTCTGGGGTCCCAATGGCCAAGATGGTCCCCAGGCCTCCCTTCATACAACCCTGTCCCAGGCTAAATGGTACATTTCTGAAAGCCAAGGTTTCTGGCCTACATGTCTAGGGGTGTTTCTGACATCTGGTATGGCCTGAGGCAAAAGTTTCATGCTTAGCTGTAGTTCTGGATTTGATTAGGATTTTGTTTGTTCAGAAGTTATTGGGAACAGTGTTTTCTGGTCCACTCAATTTGATGTGCATATGCATGTGTGTTTTTGGTGTTTTCTTTATTCAAAATCTGGTTGTTTGGAGCCTAATGGGTTTGTAGCCCCACCTTTAGGACTGAAGTCATTTGTATGTGTTTATTCAGCAGACTTTTTTATAAGCTTGAAAACAAAGACCAAGTATCCCCTGGGCAGCCCTTCCTTGCCAGGGCCCCTTGTATCTAGTCTACTTGACTTTGAAGATAGGACAAGGCTAGAAATCTCCTGTGGGGCTAACTTTAGCCTGATGGAGCAGAGAAGCTGAAAGAACCAAGTTGGGTGTGGCTAAATGACGTCAGGCACAGACTCCTCCTCTTCTTCTTCTTCCTCCTCCTCCTCTTCCTCCTCCTTACCTCAGTCCATTAGCATCTCACTGAGGTTTAAAGGATCGGATAGCCTAAGCTACTTCAGACAATATTCCCCACATTAAGTAGACTCGATAACCCAACACAGTTACTTCCCCACCGCTTGACCAAATTACCAGGCATGGTTAACTTAAAGGAGGAACTGTTTTGGCTCACAATGTTCCATCATGGCAGGGAGGGCACAGAAGGACAGAACGGTTACAACATGGTGAGAGGAAACAGAATGGGTTAGGGGTTGACAGAAGGAGGGATGGGACTAGTACTTGGCTGCTTCTCTCCCCCTACCCCCCGTTATTCCATTTGGGTCCCAGAGAGTGGGACGGTGCTTCACACACTCAGAGTAGGTCTTCTTTCTCTATGAACCCTCTGAAAATGCCTTCATAGACATGCTACCTCTCCACCAGCCCAGTCACAGTAGGAGAAGGCTTCCACCTTCCAAAGCCTGAGATGTAAAAGTATGTACCATGCATGTAGTTCAAAAGTCTGTTCTTTATGGACATTTTTGTCACGGCTGCACAAATGGACAAGGACAAACTGTGGTTGTGTCCATTGTCTGAGGAACAGTGGGAGGAACTACCACCTGAACACAGGGGTGGATAGCAGCCCCAGCCAGATCCCTACATTTGCTCCAGGCTCCTCTGCCCTAATGTCAGCCCCAGAACCACTCAGCAATCTGCTTCCTTTACTTATTTTAAGTTGTGTTATATGCACACGTGTGTGTGCACAGAGGTACACGTGCATGTGTGAGTGTGTACATGTGTGCACTTGTAGATGTGTGTTTCTGTGCATTTCTTTTATTAAGTGTAACCCTTGCCAGAGCAGTGACTTCACAAGAAGTTTTTGGCTGGGTCAGACCCTAGAGCAGTGTGTCACACATGTGCTGAATGGTAGTGCAATACTAAGAAAAGCATCAAGACACTACCTATCACGAACATTAGCCTGGGACATGACTGGCGAGGTCCCTCCAGCCCTGGGCTCTACCATCTGTGCATTCTGGCCTTTTCTCTCAGCCCATTGGAGCATAGCCCTACCTCTCTTCCTGTGTCTCCATTCAGTTCTAGGCGGCTCTGAGAAGACTCCTCCAGCATGGTGCAACCTTTATTTCTGGAATACTCTACAGCAGCTTGCCTTTACTTCTGCTTGACGCTGGAGCCTAGAGGAAGTAACACTCCTCCCCCCCCCTCCACCCGCTTGGCCTGGGTTTTAAGATCAGGGGAACTAAGCCAACTCTAGACTCCATGCCTCCTGGATCTCTGAATAGTCAGGTACTCAAATCACTGTATTGGGCATTTTCCATGTGCCAAACAGAGGGAATGAGGATGGGACATGATTTCCAGCTCTCTGTGTCATTAGAAGGCTGGGCAAGGGACAACTAACTGAAGCTACAAGGGGCTTGAAGTGCCTTGCAAGGCTCAGACCTCTCATCTTCCCAGTCCTTTCCTTGAGCAAAGAATTTATTGGGCCAGAGGCAGAGAGTTAGCCTGAGAAGGGAGCAAACCTGGCACTTGGTGACACAACGCCTGCCAGGTTCATCTTCCTTCAGGTTAGTTCTAAGAAAGGCTTTTCCCTAATAGCTAAGCTACCTGGTACCTAGGCTACCAGGCCATTTCTATGCCTCCCTGGCCCTCCTCCAGGAATGCTCTAGAGTCACGATAGTGACCTCTTCTCACCCATGTCCTCCCAGGGCAGCGTGGAAGCCCTTTACCTGTGCTCTTAGCATCCATGCCCCTAGCTGTCACTTACTCTTGCCTTGTATATCTTTTCTCTTTCCAAGAACTGAGAGACAGTAGGTGGTTAGCCAGGTTTGGCCACTGGTGATATATCCTGGAAGAATGCCAGCAAAACTGTGTTCATGAATGCCCCAGGGACAGTCACAAGGAACAGATAAACACAGAAAGTTTAGTGAGGTCCATATGGAAAGAGGTAGCATCTAAGTCTGGTAAAAACTCAAGAATTAACAGTTGATCACAAGTTTCCTCTCTGGGCCTAAGAATCCTGGAAAAGCCTTGGAGTAAGCAGGCAGAGCGGTGCCTTCCAGGCTCATCTCCCTCTGTGACTTCGTTCAATGGCTCTGGGGATCTCCCCACACCCACATGTCCTACCAGACTGCCTGCAGAACTAGGGTGCTCAGGAACAGAGGTTTCACTTTTGAGGTGCCAAACTGACTGTCAGCAGATAATCCCTGGCGGGGCTCTGGAATTCCATGCCATCCAGGGCTCTATCCTGAGAGAGGACCAGGTCTGAGGTCTACATGGTCTCCAAAGCGAGCCTTTAGCACTTGAGATATTAATGTCTTCTCCTTGGATCTTAGGCCTCCCCCAGATTTAAGACAACCACAAGGGCAGGACTTGGGGTGATTGGTATATCATAGACCCAGAAAAGGGTGACATTCTTAGCAGACAGGTCTGGAATATCCTCTTCCTCTTCCTCCTCTTTTTCTTTCTCCTCCTCCTCCTCCTCCTCTTCCTCCTCCTCCTCCTCTTCCTCCTCCTCCTTCTCCTCCTCTTCCTCCTCCTCTTCCTCCTCCTCCTCCTCCTCCTCCTCCTCTTCCTCCTCCTTTTCCTCCTCCTCTTCCTCCTCCTTCTCCTCCTCCTCTTCTTCCTCCTCCTCTTCTTTTTTTTCTTCCTGTGTGACCTCAGTTTCATGACTTCATCTTCCTGAGCCTCGACTTCCTCCTCTGTAAAATGGACAGGCTTAGCTCACCAAACTGCGGTAAAGTTCACTGATATAATCCACGTAATGTACCCAGTCCAGTATGGGGCGCCTAATACATGCTCAGTACACGCCACCATACCATACATGCTCAGTACACGCCACCATACATGCTCAGTATACACCACCATACATGCTCAGTACACGCCACCATACATGCTCAGTACACACCACCATGCATGCTCAGTACACCACCATACATGCTCAGTACACGCCACCATACATGCTCAGTACACACCACCATGCATGCTCAGTACACGCCACCATACATGCTCAGTACACGCCACCATACATGCTCAGTACACGCCACCATACATGCTCAGTACACGCCACCATACATGCTCAGTACACGCCACCATACATGCTCAGTACACACCACCATACATGCTCAGTACACACCACCATACATGCTCAGTACACACCACCATACATGCTCAGTACACGCCACCATACATGCTCAGTACACACCACCATACATGCTCATACACCCACCATACATGCTCAGTACACACCACCATGCATGCTCAGTACACACCACCATACATGCTCAGTACACGCCACCATACATGCTCAGTACACACCACCATGCATGCTCAGTACACGCCACCATACATGCTCAGTACACACCACCATACATGCTCAGTACACGCCACCATACATGCTCAGTACACCCACCATACATGCTCAGTACACGCCACCATACATGCTCAGTACACGCCACCATACATGCTCAGTACACACCACCATACATGCTCAGTACACACCACCATACATGCTCAGTACACGCCACCATACATGCTCAGTACACACCACCATACATGCTCAGTACACACCACCATACATGCTCAGTACACGCCACCATACATGCTCAGTACACGCCACCATACATGCTCAGTACACGCCACCATACATGCTCAGTACACGCCACCATACATGCTCAGTACACACCACCATACATGCTCAGTACACACCACCATACATGCTCAGTACACGCCACCATACATGCTCAGTACACGCCACCATACATGCTCAGTACACGCCACCATACATGCTCAGTACACCCACCATACATGCTCAGTACACACCACCATACATGCTCAGTACACACCACCATACATGCTCAGTACACACCACCTGTTTTTTCCTGTCTACTCTGGTATTCCTTCTTGGACTGTGAAAGACTCTGGATTGGGCCAGGTGAGCTTTCTCTGCAGATGACCTGATCCTTTAGGAGATGCAGGAAGAGAAGGGGGCCCTCAAGTGGCCTCCAGGCCCCAGGGGGTTGTGGCTGGTCTGGAAAGCCCCAATTCACCACACTGTTTGGATTGGGTTTCTATTCCCAACACCAATGAGAAGCCTGCTATTTATGGGTGCCCTATCCCACCCCCTGGACAGCCAGACAGTGCGTGGGCTGAGGACCACATGGCTGGCAGCCTGCTGCCCCTACACCACCCAGTGCTGTGACCAGGGCACACTTCACACATCAGTTATCCTGCAGGCCAGGCTGTGGCTTTCCCAGCTCTCCTGGCTTCCCTCGGAGGGACACACATGGAGGGACAGACAGGACCGCCCCCTCCACCCTGCCCTAAGGCTTCCAGTAGAATAGTAAGGAGTGACAGGTTCTTGGGGGGGGGGAGTGCTGGATGACACATGTCACCCCTTTCTACTTTCACGTCGTGTGGTGTCTGCTGTGGTTAGAATTCTGGAGTCAGACTGATGGTGTCCAAGTCCTACTCCAACCACTCATTAGGTGTGACTTTGAGCAAACACCCAAAGCCTGTGTTGCCTCAGTTTCCAAAACTGTAAGATGGAGCTGGTGCTACGACCTGCTTCACTGGCTCATCACAAGGCCTAATGAGTTGGCAAAGAGGTGGGCCCACTGGCCTCACTCAGGCCACCGTCTTTGCCATCCTCATATGCTCCCGTGATCTGCTAAGACAGGGTGCTGGCCTGATTGTGTGAAGGGAAGAAGTGATCCTTAAAGAAGGAGAGTGACCTCTTCAAGGTGGCACAGCTGGGGACAGAAGGGCAGGGGCATTCCTGGCCTAGCTGCTGTCTGATGCTTACCTTGTTGGGCTCTTCTCCTCACCTTAGCTCCTTACCACATGATAAGGCAAGGCGCCTGACAGGTGTCTGTGTGGCAGGGGATGAGCTGAGTCCACACCCTGGGCCACCTGCCCCTGCCAGTGATTCGAGTCAACCTGCTGAGGACAGGGGCTATTTTGGTACACAGTGTTTGCCTAGTGGCTGGGATATTTGTGAAGGGTCAGGGCGGTGGTATACTTGGCTTCCAACTGGAAACTGCTCTTGGACATGTGGCTGATTGGCCGATCTTGGAAGGCTTTGGCGAGCCCTTTACCTTCCTTACAAAGTGTGGCTGCTGCTGCTTCCCGGCTGCCCTCTTGCCAAGCCCACAGCTTCTGTTCCTGACTCCCCACTGCCGACGTGGTGACAGCCTTCCCAGGTTTGGTGGGATGAGCAAACTGGGCAGAGTGTGGTTTCCTGGCCCTGGCCCGGCATAGTCCCTCTTGTGGCTAACCATCTGTGGCCTTCTGCTCTCTGTTAGAGCACTATGCCAGCAAGGCCAAGGTCAGGGTCCTCTTCATTGGACCTCTTTATTTGAACCTATGCTCTGTCCCAGGGCCTGGGCCTGGGTGGCCTGGACTGGATAAGGGTGTACAGACAGGCCTGGGAAACTGGGTGCCAGTATGAGTTTGGACATTTTCCTGTCTCCAGTCTGAGCTGGGCTACCTGTCCAGTGCTGTGCAGGGAGTGGAGCTGAGATGACCTTACATGAAGGCTGGCACGTACGCTGGTGGGAAACCACTGGAGACCAACCAAATACCAGGCAGGCGAGCATGAGGCTGTGAATGAGACTTCTGGTTGGAGGAACCCTGGAGAGGAGGCCTTGTGTGGCACTCACAAGAACTGGGTTCACATCCCTGACGGGAACTTAGGCAGCAGGACTCGCCCCTTTCCCGTACCTCAGGATTCTCACCTGCGCAGAGGAAGGGAAGATGAAGTGGGTTAAGGACAGAACAGTTAGATAAACGTCAAAGGAAGACAACAACTTGTCAGGTACCTCAAGAGCAATACCAGTGTGTGGACGACAAGCTTCTTACACCAATTTCAGACACCACCTCTACTCTTTAAGTGTCTTTTCTGAACCAAGTTAAACAGTCATTGGCCCCCAGACCCTCAAGCAGCTGGTGTCTGGCCACACGGATGGTCCCCAACATGCCCTAAGGAACACCAAGTGTTGGAGGTGACCAGGCCTTGGAAACATGCCCCCACCTCTGCTGGGAAGAAAGCCATGTCCTTGGAACAGGCTGGTGAGGCAGGTGCCCAGGAGGGTGCGGCTACTGAGCTCAGGTCTATAAATAAGGGACCAGGGAGAAAAGACTTTAATTTGCACATTACCTATTGGTGTTTACTTTGCTATTTCCAATATGGTCATTTAATTCTGCAGGGGGCCTGGCTGGCGGCAGCAGGCATCGGGGGAGGGCACCTGGGTCATGTGGGTCATTACCTGACCACACCAGGAATGACTCCTGTGTCCCTGTGAAACTCTGACAGAGATGTCCCAGCCACAGTATATGGGAGCCAGGTATGCGCTCGATGCCCAGAGGGCCAACTAGATCATCTAAGACTTGCCATGCCGAAGCCACCTATCCTCTCTCCCCATCAGACTTCATCTGACAGCAGTGCCAAAGTCTTTTTACTCTGGTACTCAGCTTCACCCTCCCCTACCTTCTAGGGGGCTCCATCGCTGTGAGATGTCTCCTTCCTTCTACCAGCTAAGAGCATCTTCGGTTCCTCTGCGGCCATACCACAAATTACCTGGCTACCTGTGGAACACGAGGAGGTGTTCCCTTTAAGTTGTTATGCTTTTTATGATATGTGGGCTCCATGAGGTGGGGCTGTGTCTCCCCCAGGCTGGAACTTTCTGGAGACAGGCATGTTTCTCTTAGAGCAAAGCCCGCTGTGGTGAAGAGAGGTCTTTCAGGCACACACAGTTTGGCTACAGGACTGCAGCAGTTCCAGCTCTGCTGCTGCGTCTTCTCCTGCCTGTGTCTCCACTGCATCCCTTCTCTTGGCTTTCTCCTCTATAGGGGCTTTGTCCCATCTGTCCTGGACCAAACCTATTATGACCACCACCAGTTCATATGACCTGTCTCATCGGCCAGCCAGAATGGCTGATGGGAGAATGGGCTATCCCAAAATCTGTTCTGGGACTCTACTCATGTTTTTTGATTTGTTTTTTGTTTTAATCAATAAAAATTATGTGTGTGTATATGTGTATATAAAATGTATTGTATATGAGATATATATATTTGTATACCTCCAAAATAACATTTTAAACTGTGTTGCAATAAGGACAAATATATATATTTATACTTTGTATAAAAACACTTTTTTGACATGGCTGATCAATTTTTCTTTCTGACGCCAAAATAAGTTGAAATGTTTCATGGGCCTCTGAATTTGCCTTTCTGAGTGTGGGCCGACGCTGTGCTGTCAGGCCTGGTAGACTCTACTCTGCTGGCCAGAGTCTTGCTGGACATGGGTGGAACCAGCCATGGTGGGCCAGGATGCCTCAGCGTCCCTTCACTTTAAGTGTAACCAAGCCCCTGTAAATCATCTCAGGCTGGAATTCTTACTCCACTGTCCCTGCCCTGACCACAGCTACAGTGAGGACCGTCATCACCTCTCATTTGCTCTGTGCTTGTGCTGGGAACATGGGCAGGACCATGCTAACCGATGCTCACAGCCGTCCTCCAAGGCTTCAGGGAAAGATCAATTCACAGATGCAGAGTTATGACACTTTGCCACGGGGGACAGGGTAGAGCAGGATCTAACTCCTTCCACTCCAGAGATGGTGAAAGATCTGGTGGCGGCTGGGATGGGGTGTGGGGGTAGGGGTAGGGGTCAGGAGCCCTGGAGGCCAACAGCAGTGATTGGACATGCCCTGAGTGGAAGGGGAAAGGAATGGCATAGAAAACTCATCCTGGAAACAACCCACTGCCTGCCAGCCTCCCCTCTGCTTCTCAGCCCAGGCTGCATCACAGACTTCACAGTCAGCCAAAGTCTAGGGACTGCAGGTAGAGGTATCCCAAGAGTTCCCTACTTCAGGTCTGCTAGCTCCAGGTCTTTGTCCCAGATGAAGTTGGGTACCCATTCCAGCCTGAGGGTTGTGGGGCCCAGAAGGATAGGAGAGAACCTAGAAGGTGAACAGCAGCTGAGGAGAACTGGAATCCCAATCATGTGGGTGAGAAGACTCTGAGGTGTGTTAGCGGGCCTCTTCCTGCAGACTCAGGCAGGCAGCAAGCTCAAAGAAGCCCTCTGCGGTCGTGGAAGCCATCTCCATATCACTAGAATGTCCCTCTTCCTGTTCCCTCTGTCTCTTCATGTCTCCAGTCCTTTAAAAAAAAATGTTACGTGCAGAGCCTGGTGTGTTGGTGCATGCCTTTAATTCTAGTGCTCGGGAGGCAGAGGCAGGGGAATCTTTGTGAGTTCGAGGACAGCCTGGTCTACAAATCGAGTTCCAGGACAGTCAGGGCTCTGTGACACAGAGAAATCCTGTCTTGAAAAGTAAAAACAATCTGCTTTCCTGCCTCGTCGGCCTCTTCGCTGTCTCTCTGCTTCTTTCCAGCCTCTGACTGTTTTTGTCTCCTTCACGGACAGCCAGGTCTCCCTGTCTGCCTGTTCCCTGTCCACCTGCCTCTCTCCTCCTGTCCAAGCTTTCCTCTGCCTCGAGTACTATCTGTTTCTCTGTCAATCTCTCTCTCTGTGTGTCTTTCTTTGTCTTTTTCCTCTCTCATTATTCTGAGACATGACAGTGTCTAACCCAGCGGGAACAACACGTTCCACAGACAAATTACTTCACCAAAGTGAAGAGGAATGTACTTCAAGTAGTGCTTCAGACTCTTGCCTTGCTGTGTGATGTGCCCTCATGTGGTGGCAGGGGTTGTTGGGGGACAGGAGGAGGTCAGCCAGTCAGACATAGGTGAGCACTCCTGGTGGGAGGGGCTCCAGGCTGGCTGTCGAGAGCAAGTGGGCAAGCGGTGGAAGTGCTTCCTGCCCACCTGCTCAGGTGGCTTTCAGGAGGATGTCTTTCTTCTCAAGCCACAGCCAACCCTTTGATCCCCTGGGACACGAAAGCAGCCATCTGCACTGGCCATTCCTACAGGTAGAGGAGTGTGGAGAGACAGGGAGAGAATCGGGAGGGCAGCTGACATCGGCAGCTTGTAGAACAGTGTGTCCTAATCCTGAGTCCATCATTCATCCACAGCGAATGGCCCTGGAGGCAAGCCCTTCCCCTGAGCTCGTGTTGGGACACACTTACCACTCTGCATGGGCAGCCGCCATAACTGACTGACTAGCTAACTCTCCTCAAGATCAAATAGGGAGAATGTGTTGTAATACAGAAGTCTGCAAAGGGGCCTGATACAGCAGAAAGTCGGTGTGTACAAGCAGAGAGACACCCGAGTCCACGTGGCTTTGTAAGTCTTCCCCCCACCCCCGTAGAGAACACCTGGTGTCCTCATAATAGGCCTTTTCTGCCTTCCTGTGGTCTAATTTTCAACTACTTTGGCAGAGGCAGAACACTGGTCTTCTCCAAGTCCAGAGGCACAGACAAGACATCGATTTACTTGACCGTCTCACGAGCAAAGACTGGGTTTCAGAGAAGCCAAGGTCTATCAGTTAAGTGGGGCTGAAAAGAGATGATGGATGCCTCATTTTACAGGTAGGGAAGTAGAGGCAGGCAGCAAATGAAAACAGAGTCTCCCAGGGACAGGTCCTGAGCCTCTATGATATGTCTCCCGACTCGCAGCAAAGGGTAACTCTCTCTACTTACATACTGTGGACACGTGTTTGGGGCCACCTAGCTTTCACAGGGGACTCAGAGAGGCCAGAAAAACAGCTTTGGGGATCTGAGTCTGTATTGCTTTTCTCAGAGCTTCACCTGGCAAATGTGGCTTCAGAGTTTATTTGACCCACAGTTGATCATAGAGTCTATCATGGCAGGGGAGCAGGGCAGCGGGAGCTTACGAACTCTGGTCACCTTGCACACACATTCAGGAAGCAGGAACAAATACTGGCCCTCACTCCATGTTCTCCTTTTTCTTTAGTCTAGGACCCCAACTCCCAGGGTGGTACCTGCCGTCCATGCTCATGGGTCTTCCCACCTCAGTGAACCCCATCTAGAAAACCCCGTACTGATATGATTCACCCAGAGGCTTGTGTCCTGGGTGACTCTAGATCCCTGTCAATTGGCAATCAATGTTAACTGTCACAGAGCTCCTGTTACAGGGAAGCCCACGATTCTCGGTATAACAGCACTGCTTGTCCTGGACTTGCTTTACAGACTAGGTTGTCCTCGAACTCACAGAGATAAGCCTGATTCTGCCTCCCAAATGCTGGGATTATAGGTGTGTGACACCACACCCAGCCTCCCTCATGTATTTTTAAAACGAGATTTTAAAAGTTATGTATAACGGTGCACGTGAGCGTGTGTGCGTGTGTGTGCGTGTGTGTGTGCACACACACATGTTTATGCATGTACAGGTGTCTTTCTATGGATATGCAATTGTGAGCACGGACCAGAGGTCTCAGATCAGATTCCTTGGCGCTGGAGGTCCAGACAGTCCCAGCCCCCATGTGAGTGCTGGATGCTGAGCTTGGGTCCTCGGCAAGAGCAACAGTGCCCTTAACCACTGAACTATCAGTCCAGCCCTCGTGCACCTTTGTGCCAGGTCAACTGCACAGCCCTGCCTCTGGCTTCCAGAAGTGGGAACAAGAGAAGACACTCTCCTGGGAGTTGCCTGGACCCACCCTCCTCCCCCAGGGGAGCAAGTAGTTCTTAGTATCAGATGAGAAAAAACATCATCTCAAAGAGAGTGATCTCCTCCTGTGTTCTCCTCAGCTCCCAAGACTGCCTAGCTCTGACTCACACCTCCGAGTCCTTGATCTGGGCCTACCATGGCCCCAGGACTTTCAGGATTAGTACCCCTGCCTGGGATCTGTGTTTTGTCTATCGAATACGCTGCCTTTATTGAGCGCTGATCCGTTTGCCCATTTTACTAATGAGGAACTGTCCGTTGCTGAGATAATGTGTGTTTCCAGCACTACGGCTTTTGAGAAAGTGCCAGCTAAGGGCAGAGATCTGACATTTGAGTCGGAGGTTGTGACTCAACATGGGACCAGGTGAGATCTGCAGGAGCATGTTTGCAGTATTGGAAAGGGCTGGGTGGGACGACCTGATTATTGCAGGTTCGTCAGGGCTAGGAAGGTGCGCAGAGAAACCACACAATGCGAGTATTACAGACACATATGTCCACCTGCATGCGTGAACACATGTACACGCTTAAGCTCCATGTTCCAGAAGACTGGACAGGCAAGGGAGATGAGAGTCACTAGTTGAACTTCTAACTGGTTCCGAGTTGTGACTCTCACCCAGGCCTTTGCCTGGAGCTGGGAGCTTGTAACCACAGGGGATTCTGATTGTGTTTAGGGCTGAACTCTTAACTCAGAGCCGGGAAGATCATGCCTGACATGTTACATGCCTGACTGTTACAAGCAGGTGATTTGCTATGACCAAAGTAATTAGCGGCTACTGTAGCTTAATCATCCACACCAAACTCATGTTGAAATTTAGTCCCCACAGGGAGGCATTTAGAGGTGGGGCTGGGGGCACTGGATCTCTCCAGTTCAGGGTCTCAGCACCCACGTAAAAAGCTAGGTGTGGCTGTATGTTCCTATAATCCCTGCACTCGATGGGAAGGAAGAAGCAGAGACAGGAGGATTCCTGGAGCTTGCAGACAGCCATTCTAGCTAAATCAGGGAACCCCAAGTGCAGTGAGAGACTGCCTCAAAAGTATAAAGTGGGGTGATTGAGGAAGACACTTGACATGAACTTCTGGCCTCCACACGCATGTACACACGTGTGCATGCACACACACACACTCACACACACACAGAGGAGGAAGAACAGGCTGGACTTTAAGAGGTGGCTGGCCAGAGGGTGCATTCAGGGACTTCCTTGCAGGGTAACTTCACACTGTCTGAGTAGCAGGGAGCGACAGGCTTCAGGCAGCCTTGAGCCTAGTACATTTTGCCTTCAACTCACTTGTAGGATTTATTTTTTGCTAGCATATTTACTTAAATCTGGCTTCAGCTAGTGTTAAAATTAGCAGGCATTCCTTAAGAAGGTGCCCCAGCAGATGGGAGAGGCTGGGAGCGAGAGCCGGGAGCTGGAGGAAGTTTGCCTGAGAGGCAGCACCAGCCACAGATCATTCCTGATGGTGTCCCCATGGAGTCTGAGAACCCAGAGCTGCTGGCAGGTTCCAAAGAAGGTGGCAGGGCTGATGTAATAGATAAAGATGAGGAAAGCTGGCGGGATCCAGTTCATTGATTCAGAAAGGCAGTGGGGGAGGGGGACTGGGTGGTAGGGCTCACGTGACTCAGCTGGGAGAGTTCTTGCCTAGCGTGCAAGAAGGCCTGGGTTGGATCCCCAACACTACGCAAACTGGGTGTGGGAACACACGTCTTTAATCCCAGCACTGGAGACAGACATAAGAGAATCACAGGTTCAGGGTCTTGCCTACATAACAGCTTGAGTTACAGGAGACACTTGAAGAAAAAAAAAATCAGGCAAAAAGTCACAAGAGCTGGTCTTGGCCAGCTCCTTCGTTTTATAGACAAATTGCAGTTCGGAGCAGAAGGTGACTTGTCCCAATCCCACAGTTAACAAACCACAGACCAAGAGCTGAGTGCCTGTAGCACAGTTTCCAGTCCTTGGTCCGTTTCTGCCTCTGTGCCTACGGGAGGGAGGGCATCCCTAGAGATTCCCCCCTATGAGTGACAGGCATCAGATGAGAAGGCGGGGCTAAATGAGCCTGGAAACGGACAAGGGATTCTTTGGCCCTCTGCTTCTTAGCATGCATCTTCTATCTGGTCTCAGTATATTTATCTGTAAAATGGAGCACTTGGCTCTCAGGGGCTGGCCAAGTCAAGATGTAACAGACCAGAACATTCTTTCTTGGCCACTGAGACCTCAGAGATGGGATAGAGCCAGAGACAGGCAGTGGAAAGCCATGGCTCCAAGACCGGGAGGCGCCTGGTCCGGGGTGGAGGTGGGGGCAGAGAGCGGCAGAGTTAGCGCAGTGCCTTCCACCCCGGCTATTTTTACCTCCAGAACACTGGACTGCAAGAGGCCTGGCTAAAAATACCAGCAGTCGGTCCTGAACATCCTTTCCCCAGAGAGGAGGGTGGAGGCTGGCAAGAAGAGGCTGGAGTGCTCAGCTCTCTCCATGCTGAGATTGGGATGCCTCGGGGCATTCAGGAAATGGACCCTTCTCTCTGAAGACCTCAGAGAGAGCCAAAGCATAAGGTTGCTTTTGTCATTTCCAGCAATTTCACTCAACCCTGTCTGCACACATCCACATTTTTAAAATCTAGTTTAATGAGCCTGCTACAATTTTATATTTTGCTTCTACCACTGATTATTTCTTAAATATTTTATGTTGCCGCATAGCCTCGTATGTGTCATTTTAATGGCTGCATAATATTCCATTTCAGACCATTTCTGTTCCCTAATTGCCGGACATTTGAAGACTTCCAATTTGCCCTTCTTTTAAATAAGACTTCCATGGACATCTTCGGGCATGTGGCTTTTTCCTTCTTATTAATTATTTCTGTAAGATAAGTGCTTGGGCTGGCGGGTAAGGCTGTGTCGGTGCTATTTGATGTGGCTTGCCAAATTGCTTCAGAAGTTAGCAAGGGAGGGCGTAATATACAGCTCACGTCTGAGCCAAACAGTAAGGCTTCAGGGAAATCAGAGCAGGATGCCAACAGCCCAGAGCCTTCCTTCCCTATTCTCCTTCCCCTCCTCCCCTCCCCTTGCTTTCTTACATTTCCTTTCAAGATTGAGTTTTCATGCATCCTAGGCTGGCATGTACTCACTTTATACCCAAAGATGACATTGAACCTCCAGTCCTCTGCCTCCCCTCCGCCTCCGCCTCTGCCTCCCACAGGCTGGAATCACAGGCACTCACCTCCGCTGCACAGGGAATTGAGCTGAGTTACAACCCAGGACTCTCCCCACTCCCTCTTTTCTCCCCCACCCCCATCCTGTCTGCTCACCGTTTCTGAGGTCTTACTTTGTTCCAGGTCCTCTACCAGGTAATTTTCCCACCCACACCATGCCAAAGTCATCATTATCCCTATTTTGCAGATGAAAAGACTGAGGCACAAAAGACTTAAAAAGATCAAAGGTTCAGACAGTAACTGGGAATTCATTTCACACAGACTCTCACGGTGGGTACCAGTGCTCCCAGGAGGGTTATCTCAGACTCACAACACCTGCTCTAAGTCCTTCCTTTCTATGTCTTTGGATTCAAATCACGCAAAGGGAAATCTGACAGGCTCATCTGAAGCAGGAGATAGGTGCCCTATAAATAAGGGCCAAATAAACCAAAAAGCCATGACTGGACAGGCGCAGGTAGGAGATCTGAGAGGTACAGGCCATGTGGGCGGGTGAACAACGATCGTTGCGTCCCAGCTTGCACTTTGCTAGAAAAAAAAATATTTTAAGGGCCAGCTAGACGGTTCAGGAGGTAAAGGCACTTGCTTTTACCTGAGTTCAGTCCTAGTGGCAGAAATTCCTGCAATGTGTCCTCTGACCTCCTAAACATTTTGCTTTCTACTACATTTAATTATTTATCTATTTATTTATCTGGAGTGTGTGTGTGTGTGGTGTGTGTGTGCATGTATGTTTGTATGTGCACATATACCATGGCCCCCGTGTGGAGGTCAGAGGTCAACTCCCAGGAGGCAGTTTCCTCTTTTCTTCATGTGAGTTCCACGGATTGAATTCTGTCTGTCAGACTTGGAAGCAACCTAACCCCTGACCTATCTTGCCAGTCCTTTTAAGATAAAGTAATTAATATAGATGATGTGTGTGTGTGTGTTTCTTTTATTATTGGCAGGAATGAAAATATTTTCATATGTTGTTTTTAATTTTTATTTATTTGTGCGTGTTTTTGCATGTGCAAGTGCATGCGTGCATGCGTGCGTGCGTGCACAGATGCACACTCTGCATGTGGAGGTCACACAACAACTTTCAGGGGGTCAGTTGTCTCACGACATTCACACAGGGTCTCTCTTGTTTCTGCTGCTGTGTGGCTTACTCCAGGCAGCTGACCCACTACATCTGACCCAGAATGTGGCTCCGGGAATTGAACTCATGTCTTTTGGCTTGTTTGGCCAGCACTCTTACTAGCTGAGCCATCTCTCCCACCTTGTTCCTTCTTTTCTGTGTCCTTCTCTCCAAGACAAGTTTTATCATTGATCAAGCCCTACGTACCCCAGGTATCGGTCTCATGTGGTGGAATGGGATTCTGAGGGACCTACAGGGGGAGGAAGGATGGTGGCTCTCTAATTTTCCTTTGTCCTTTCAGCCTGTGAGGCGGGGTGGTTAGCTGGCTTCCTACCAATGCTTCTGACCTAATACTTGGACTAGACCCCGTTCAGCAGGGACCTTTCTATGCAGGAGAATCTGAGCTTGTTCCCTCTTCTGTAGCTCCTCATTAGGAATGAACCAACCAGTCATTTCCAGGAGCTGGAGTACACCACTCACAATGTGGACCTCAGCCTGACGCTATATCCCCTGTCTCCTCTTTGTTGTTTGGTGGCTTTACGTTCTCCCAGTTCTGAAATGACTGTGTGCACACATCTTTTTACTTCAAAGACCCGGGACAGAGCTTTCGCGTCTGCATCTCTCGCAACTTTAGCCCTAAACGAGATGCCCTTCATCAAAGGCAGTAAACTGGGGGCTAGCAAGCTACAAGGTAATTGTACATCTGACAGAGACACTGAGGGCTCCAGACCAGGACAGACATGTGTCTTAGGCAGTCAGCACTGGCATAGATATGTCAGGCAGCCCACTGATCCACTTTTGTTTGACAGGCAGACGACTTTGCCTACTCTTCTAGCCAGCTGTTCATAGCTGTAGAAGTGAGTGGAAGACAGTGGTTAGAGGTGCTATCTGAAACCAGGATTCAGGTTTATGCTACCTCTAATTTTGGCCTCTGCAACCCAGAGCTAGGTCCCAGGCCCTTGGAGGCTTTGGCTCTAGAGCTTCCGCTAAGAACTGGATTCTTAGATTCTTCTTTGGAACTGTATGATAGCCTCTTATGGCATTCAGGACTGCCCATGGCCAAGCAAGCTGATATAGCCAGTAGTAAATGGTACTTCCTCCCTGTAAACCAGCTAGCTCCTGGTTACAAAGCCAGTAGTACCCATTGGAGCCATGATGCCTTGTATTATGAGCCATAAAACATAGTTCCTCTTGACTTTCAAGATTGGTAGACAGAATGTTCTGAGGCTAGCCCCTCATTTCCGGGGCTGAGACTGTCAGTTGCTATCCTGTATTTATTTACCTTCTCTGAGGTAATGAAATTTTTGGTTGGATGCAAAGCTCTCCACCAAAACCTCCATTTTCCTGCAGCATGTAGATTTGGCTGTTTAGTTCCCATCAGTGGTATAGCCTTTTCCTAACTGGCAAGAATGCAAAGGCCGGGGTAGAGTAGGGACTGATGCAGCCACTTGGACCGCATGATAAAAGCTGAACACAAAATACTGAAGAGAGCAGAGAGCCACAAGATGGAAGGGGCCTGGGATCCTGAGATCCTTAAACCATTGCATCATTTCATGAAGTCACCTACTTGTACTGTTTGTGTGTGGAAGACAGAGCATCTATCCTGTTCAGCCTTGCTCTGTATTTTTGAGTTTCTTTGCCACAGTGTTGCAAGACTCTCAATGGAACGGTTATCCTGGGACCTCCATAGATACATCTGGTTACAGGTTAAGCCAGGGACCTCATGTTTTGGTGAACTTCAGTGGTCTCCATCCCTCATCCATCAGAGCATCCATATCCTTGCGAAGTAGCCCCACCCTTCACAATGACCCTAGACTTCTCTGTGACTTGCCAGAGCTAATGGAACATAGTAAGTATGATGAAGTCAGGGCTTCAGGAAGCGCTTGAGTAGTGGGCCTTATCCTCTAGAAATTCACTTGGTTTTGCTGGTTTTTGAGGATCTCAAGTTGTCCAGGCTGGCCTTGGACTCACTAGTAATTAAAGATGGCCTTGAAGTTCTGATCCTCCTGCCTCTGCCTCCCAAGTGCTGGCATTATAGGTATGTGCCACCATGCTGTGTTTTATGTGTTTATGTGGGGATTAAACTTCCAGTTTTGTGAGTGGTAAGCAAATGCTCTACTGACTGAGTTACACCCCAGCTCATCTCACTGAACTCTTGCTCTTGGATTTTTAGTCTCTGAAAGCAAGTGTCCATCTTGAGCAGGCTGGCCACAAGGAGAGGCCGTGTTAGAGAGAACAGAGACTCGGCCCCAGCCTGTACCACCTTGTCAGCCCAAGAGTGAAGCAATTTACCAATGTAACTTTCCAGTATGAGGTCTTATGGAGCAAAGCCAGGCTGTCCTTGCCACACCCTGTCCAAATTACAGACTTACGATCAAATAAATAATGATTGTTTGAAGCTTTAGGGGTGGCTTGTTATGCAGCATCAGCAACTGAAGCAAGCCCATGTGAACAGCTTAGGCCCTTGGTGTTGACTGGAAAACCTTCATTGAGATATGTATATGTATATGTATATGTATATGTATATGTATATGTATATGTATATGTATATATATATATATATATGTATATGCATTCGTATGTATATCTCAAGAGGCAAATGTGTTGTCTGCCCTCACTCCTTGACACTAAAACACAGGAACTTGGGACTGCTCTGGGAGGTCGTGGGGAGCCATAGCCTTTCTCCCAGAACTGAATGATCCTCTCAGCCCCTGCCTGGTAGTTGTGGTGAAACTTATTGCTTGGAGTTGTAGCTGCAGGTGAGGCTGTGGGGTCCAGGGATGGTGTCTGCTCCTGCGGCTGAAACTCTATGTCCTTTATATGGGGTTTAAGGGCTGTGATGAGTCCCACAACTCACATGAGTGTGTTGAGCGGACAAAGGAATAAATCACACATAAGCAAATGCATAGTAGACAGTTCTCTGGATCTGAGCGGGAGTCAAAACCAGGCCTAGAGAAGGGTCTCCCAGAAGGGGAGAGCCAGTCACAAATTCAAGGTCTAATGAAGAGTTGCTTCGGGAATATTTTAACCCATTTGAGACATAATTATAGCAAGTAACATTTACTGAGCTCTTACTATGTGCCAGGAATGGTGTGAAACGCTTTCTGTAAATTACCACCTTAATCATCCCAACGACCCTGGGAAGTAGGTATTAGAACTTTCATCAGGTTTTATGAATGTGTAAATAAAGGCCCAGAGAGGTTAGGGAACTTCCCTGAGTGGGCACGGTAAGATTTGAATCTGGATGTTTGGGCGTTGGCACCCAAAGGACACAGGGCTATGCTCAGGCAGGTCTCAGGAGTCCTGTTTCCCACCCTTGGAGACCACCAAGGCCTGGTGTGCTTTAGGGTACGATACTTACCCTGAGTTTACACGTGCTCCCAGGGCCTGGGGGAAGAGAAGAGATGGGTAGGAGAAGGGAGGGGGACTGGGGTCCAAGGCAGCTGCTGGCCTTACAGATGAGACTTTTCTGCCTGCCTGAGCACCCTCGCCAGGCTCTCCCACTCTCTCCTCAGCCTGGCCCACTCACACGTGTCCCTAATGTCAGGTTCCAAGAAAGCCACCTAAATACCTGGTATTTGAGATGTAAAGAGACCGGCTCCCTGTACTTAAGGCTGTGCTAACTTTTCCAATTATAGCGCCCTATTTTCCAAAGTCTAAAATGGACATATGTTATAACTGTCTTGGGCCCCAAGGTTTCAGAAACACCCTTAAGGCTCCTGAAATACAATCGTATATTTTAGACTAATTCCTAAAGGGCCAAGTCGGGTTATCCATGATATCTGACAGTGGATGCAGATCTGGTGTTTGTGAATGAGCCCGGAGCCTGGGTCCTCTGCTGGGACCAGCTCTGAACCCTTGCTGGGCAGAGAGGCTCACACTGAGATGGGAGTGGGGAAAGAGATAGCCTGTCTTCAGGAAGCCCCAGTCTATAGGTGACATGACCAGTCCTCATGACGCCCTAGGTAGATGACGGTGGGAAGTGCACATGAAAATCCAGCAGAAGGCTTTGCTCCCATGGGCTCCACTGTCCCTGGGTGGGCAGGTGTATATATGGAAGTCACCTGCATGGCTAGAGTGTCACCTGCAGGCAGGGTAGGTTGGTGGGGACACTGGAGCTGAGCTGTGAAGGCTTCCATGGTGGCTCCGTGCTGGCTGGCCAGCGCATTTTCTCATGAAACCCAACTGTGGTTATTAAACATTGATCACGCAGGGCGATGGGCTTTTCTGCTTGCAGCATTTGGCCAGGAGACTTGTGAGTAAATGAGGTAGAACTAATCCTGTAGCTAAACTGTGAGGCTTTTCAGAAAAGCACATGCCTCACTTGTCTAATAGCTCCGTGGGGGAGATGAGTTATAAAGTGTCAGCCCTTACGCGGCCCTTTCCCTGGGATGGGGAAGCAGCTGTCTTGGAAGCCCTGCTTCCTGACACTTGTGAAAACCAGCAGAGCCGGCCGTCAAGCTCATAGACCAACAAGGATTATTGGGAGAGGGAGGCTGTTGCACTTAGAGGAAGGGTTTCAGGCTGTATCCAGAGAGCAGGGTTTAATTCTGCTTAGTCCTTAATTAGCTGGCTATCACCTCAGAAATGGAGTAACACATCCCATCTCCATAGAGACAGCCTGAAAGAAAAGACAAGAAACGGAGCCTTGGTTGACAGAGATACAGCCTTTCCTTAGAGAGCCCCAATCTGAGGGAAACATGGACTATCCTCAAAGGGTCCAACTCTGAGGGAGACGTGGCCTATTCTCAAAAGGTTCCTAGTCTGAGGGAGACATGGCCTGTTTTCAGAGGGCCCCAGTCTGAGGGAGGCATGGCCTGTCCTCAGAGACTTTGAACACCTGGTCAGCAGTGCCAACCACTCATCTTATGGGAGTCTTGCAGGTCAGAACCAGACTGGGGCTCATAGGCTCAAGGCAGTGTGAGTCACGGTGCTGGACATGTTGTACTTTTCTGGGGGTTGGGATATCGTGGCCCGGCCATACAAAGGAGGGATAGGAAAGGGGCCTGTTTGGGTCCTACAAAGATGGCTTCCCAGACCAGAGAGTTTATTTCTACAACAATCTACTAGAATTCCCACTCCTTGGGAGCAGGGACTCTGGCCTGCCTTCGGCACTGATTCCACCCCAGGGCTCAAGGTCAGGCCTGGTAACCTAATAGAAGCTTTAAAGAAAAAAAAAAAAAGAAAGAAAGAAAAAGAAACAAAGACCAAAAAAAAAAAAAAAAAAAAGGCTCAATTTAGTTAGTGTCCAATCTTATTCTCAACACCGAAAAATCTTGACAAGTCATTCCTACCTCAGGCAACTACTGAAAAGCAAGGACTATAAATTCATTTACTAATAGAGTGAAAATCCCAACCCACTATTTGGTAGAGGGGGAAAAAAAAAAAAAACAATGAATTTAGAGGGTAATTACTATGTAACAAATCTTTCCGGAGATTCTTTTTGTTGACAGGAGTCTTCCAGGCTAGAGATCTCCTGCCTCTGCCTTCTCAGTGCTAGGATTGCAATCAGGAGCCGCCATGCATCTTCCTGGGCTGGTCTCCTAATGGATAGGTATCTGGCTTCCTTTCAGTCCTGTCACTGAGGCATGGGAAATCCCACATACCAGAGTAGCTGAGATGGGACGGAAGCTCCTATCCAGTGCAAATCTTCCTCATCTCTATTTTTCTCCCCATATTCCAGTCACTCTTTTTTTCTAGCTAGTTTTAGGACTGAAAAGGTAACTCCCCTAAATCTGTTTAGGGGTGTGTGCCCCAGGGATCCCCAGTTCCCATCAGGCAGGAGCAGAAGCAGCAGCCTTGATGACAGCAGTCTTCCCAGTAAGCAGTAAGTCACCCTGCAAAGCAAGTGTCTGCCACAACGGCCCGACTACCTGGACTATCTCCTGTCGGCATTCAGAATATGTGGCCAGCCCAATTTCTCAGAGCTCGAAAGTCCTAGAAGAAATTATATCGGACTGTCACTTCTGCTACGAAGCTCTTACCAAAGGGTTGCTGGTGTCACCTAGGCCTCACTGCCGGTGAGGGTGGCTCCGGTGGTTTCCTCAGGGCTGAGCTGGCAGGGATCAGCCTCCAGTGCTGCTGCCTTCAGGTGCTGAAACAGCCTTTCCTATAGTCCCCGAGTCCTTACTCTCTGTTGTGTCCTACCCTCTCTTTGTTATTATCGTCTCTGAGGAGGCACAGTGCGGCAGTCACTTCTTGGATGTGTTCATGTCCCTGTGTATGCGCACGCGTGCTTGAATGTGGACGCTTGATTGCTCACTTACTTCTGAGACAGAGTCTCTTGCTGAAGCTGGAGCTCACTGGATTGACTTGATGCTGACTGGCAGACAAGTTCTAGGGATCGTCCTGTCTTTAGATGCACAGCGGCCACTGTGCCAGGCCTGTTATTTAGGGTTCTGGGGGGTCCAGGCTCAGGTTTTGGTGCTTGCTGGTATTACCACCCTCTCTGCATAAGAAAGCTGAGGGCTGGAGCCCTGGGGAAGTCATGGATCTTGACCAAGGTCATTCAAACTCTCCAAAGTCAGCTCAGATCTGAATCTAGCTAGAGCTATCAGCTCTGTAGAAGATTCATACAAATGTGCTGAGTTGCTTAAAAACATGCTGGCTGGGCCATAAAGTTAGAAAAACAATCCATATCAACCCGTCAGGATATAGCTCTGTACATGCCCAGAGCATCTCCGTGAGGAAGGCAAGAGGCTAGCTACCCTTCGGATGGTCTCCAGGAGGGGGCAAGAACAGGAAGGAGGCATGCTCTACATGGCGATCTCCAACCCCATGCTGGCCTTCTTTTTTTTTTTTCTTTATTTCTTTTGCAAAAACATATAAAAATAATTTGTATTAACTGCTGCTTAGTGTGTTCCACGTGAATGCCACAGCATGTGAACAATGTGTAGAGGTCACATGGCCTCAGGGGCTCAGTTCTTCCACCTTATTGGGTTGGGAGGTCTCCTGTTTATTCTCTGTACTATGTACATCAGGCAGTTCTCTTGTCTCTACCCTACCCCGCCTCAGTTTTGCTGGAGTGCTGGGATTAAAGACAACGTGAGCCGACTCACTTGGCTTTTTACTTGGTTTCTGGGGACTGAACCCCGGTTTTCAGGCCTCTGTGAATAGTGCTGAGCCATCTCTCCAGCCCTAAAAATAAATTTTAAATTAACAGAAGTACAGTTTCCAGGAGCTCATGCCAAACTTCCTGTGAGTCAGGATCCAACCCCACGGCGCAGAGCCTTGGAGATTGTGTTAACAAGGATCCCAGGAGGGGGCCTGAGTCCCTTCTCCTGTAGCTTCCTGGAATCAGGACCCACTCTGGTCTCTTCTGGCTTGATCCTGCGGCTAGTATAGGTCTCAGTTCTGGCAGCCGGATCGGGGACTGAGGACATCAGTGGTGGGATGCCCCTTTTTAATTCTCTCCAAGGGCCTAGATGTCTTGAGTGCTAGCCCTGGCGGCAAGCCAGCAGTACAAGAGGGCTCAGGCCTGTGCTGGGACCCACGACAGCTAGCCACAGGTCACACTCACTCTAAGCTCTCTTCGCTGACACCAGATCTACTTGTCTTTGCTTTCCATGCAGGCCCCAGCACCTGTGTCCTCCAAGGTCAGCCAGGTCTCTGTTACTATTGCTGCTTAGATAACAGGGTGGCCTCCAACCTTTCCCCAGCTTGTTTTCAGTTTAGGCTGCAGCTTGGAGCTCTGCTTTACTTCTGCAGAAGGGCAGAGGGTTTCTCTGTGTGAAAACTTAAGCGTTGTCTCCCTGGGAGCTGGCAGGGAGCTGGCAGGGAGCTGGCCAGCATGAGGAAGTCTGTCTGCAGCCACACCACCTGGGTTCTGGGCCTGGCTCCATTACACTTTGCTGTGTGGCCTGAGGCAAGCTGGTAGGCTCCAGTGTGAGGACGGAAGGAGTTGGGACCATGAAGCTCTGAGAGTAATGTCTGGCCCTTGGGGAGTGCACAGTGAATGTTCTGGGTAATGTCGTTCTCATTAGCAACTCAGCAGGGAGATTGATAGGAGATATTAGCCAATGTCCTAGGTTCTGGAGTTAGACAATTTGGCTTCTAGTTTCTACATTCTAGCTTTTAGCTTTTTCATTAACCTCTCCAAACCTGTTTCTTTCCTTTTTTTTCTTTTTTCCGGGGTTGGGGTGGGCAGGTGGTGGTGGTGTGGGTTGTGTGTGTGTGTGTGTGTGTGTGTGTGTGTGTATCTGTGTGATATACACATTTGTATATGTGTGTTTGAGGAGTCCAGAGGCTGGTGTAGGGAGGCTATACCGGCTACTTTTATGTCAACTTAACACAAGCTAGAGTCATTTTGCAAGACAGACCCTTGTTAGAGAAAATGCCCCCACCAGACTGGCCAGTGGGCAAGCTTGTAGGACCTTTTCTTGATTGATGATTGATGAGGGGCCCAGCTCACTGCAGACAGCCCCACCCCTGGGCCAGAGGTTCTGGTGCTATAAGAAAGCAGGCTGAGCAAATCATGAGGAGCAAGCCAATAAGTAGCACCCCTCTCTCCATGACTCCTGCTTCCGTCTGTGGCTCTAGCTCCTGGGCTGACTTCTCTCAGTGATGGCATGACCTGAGAATTGTGAGCTGAAATGAACCTTTTCTTCCTCAAGTTGCTATTGGGCATGGTGTTTTATCACAGTCATAGAAACCCTAACTAAGATAGACATCTTTCGCCATTGCCCAGTTTAGCTAGCCTAGATGTCTAGTGAGTACTAGGAACCAGCTGCCCCATCCTCCGCCAGCACTGGGGTTATAGATGTATGTTTTTGTCCCAGGCTTATCACATGGGTGTTAGGGGATCTGCATTCGGATCCCCAAGTTTTCATAGCAAACTCCAACTTCAGCTTCTTGACTGCCAAGATTACAGTGATGTGCCGCCATGCCTGGTCATCTACACATGAGAACCTCTCCTATTACACAGGAAGGTCGAGGATGGCGCCTGGCATCAAATAGATGTTCACTAAATATCCACAGCGTGAATAAAGGCACAGGGGTGGGGTGGGAGACACACTTGGATTATGCTAAGGATCAGATGGTATACCTGGCCATATGTGGGTAAAGAGGGCAGGGCAAGAATCTCCCCGGTGACAAGGAGGAAGACCCTAGACTACTCAGGGATTCATGGGACAGACAAACATCTATCATTGCTGTCATCAGCAATCAAGGACTCAAGTCACAGAAAGGCATCAAAATGCCATGTGTGATGGCTAATTTCGATGACAACTTGATAGGCTCCATGGCAGTGATTCTCAACCTACCTAATGCGGGGACCCTTTAAGACAGTTCCTCATATCATAGTGGACCACCCCCAGCCATAAAATTATTTTTATGGCTACTTCATAACTGTAATTTTGCTACTGCTGTGAATCGTAATGTAAACATCTGTTTTCCGATGGGCTTAGGCGACCTCTGTGAGAGGGCTGTTCAATATCCTTACCCCAAAGAGGTTGTAACCCACAGGTTGAGAACCACAGCACTAGAAACAGTGAAGAGACCAGCCAATGGCCCTGTCTGTAAGGAGTTATATAGATTAGGTAAGCTAAGTTGGGAAGATCTATCCTGAGTGTAGGTAATACCAACCCACCGGCTGAGAGGTCTCGGAATAAAGGGAGTCGCTGAGCTAAGCACCAGCGTTCCCGTGGTTCTCTGCTTCCTGACTATGGATACATTGTAGCAGCTAAACTAAGACCCTCCCCCCACAATATCTTTCTTTCTTCAGTTGCTTTTGTCAGGGTATTCTGACCCAGCAATGAGACAAGTAACTGATACAGCATGCTACTAGTACCCATCCACCAAGGCTAGAAAGTGTATCTGGCTGTAAGGTGAGCAAAGCCAACCTCTCCTCAGGAGTGTCGAAAGCAGCCTGAAGGATGACAAGAAAGCAAAGGACCCACCTGTTTGGCTTTACACGGCTCCCACTCACAGAGTCCCTGTCTTGGAGGGGGTTGCCTCCACACTGCCCTGGCTCTTCCTTCTCTACCCATCCCGATGCTGTAGCCTTTACATGGGGTTGTCAAGGTTCTCCCTGACTGAAGGGAAAGCAGAAGGCATATCAGCCCCCACTCTCCGAGGCCATCACCAAAGGTCTAGCTTTCCGTTTAACCAGTGGTTGTTATTAGGTACCTCGAGGTCAGGCACATTCCTTTCAATTATGTCTTATTCAGTAGTAATTTATCTGTATCCCTTCTATAAACCGAAAACCACATGAGGTCCAATAGGCAGCTCTCACTCCTCTTGGTACTACTCCCAGAGATCAGCAAGGGGTACATAATACAATGGTGCATCTTTAGTGCTCCCAGGGATACAGCCCAGAGATGGACAGATGACCTAAGCATATATATCTGATCAAGTGCTGTTCTAGCTTCTTCTCTGTTGCTATGACAAACACTAAGACCTTAAGAGAGAAGAGAATGCATTTGGCTTATATGCCGGGGTTGCACCCATCATTGGAAGTGTTAGAACTGAACTCAAGCAGGAACGCAAAGGCAGAAACCACAGAGGATGACTGCTCGCTGGCTTGTTCACTCACAGGTCACACTTAGCTAGCTAGCTTACTAGCTTGTTTGCTTTTCTTTTCTCTTCTTTTTTTTCTTCTTTCTTTTTTCTCTTCTCTGTGGACATCATCTCCATCATCTTCTTTCTTCCCCCTTCTCTTCCTCTTCTGCTTCTTTGTTCTTCTTCTTCCTCCTCCTCCTTTTTCTTCGAAACAGATTTGTGTGTGTGTATGTGTAGCCCTGGCTGTCCTGGAACCCACTCTGTAGACCAGGCTGTCCTCAGAGATCTACCTGCTTCTGCCTCCCTAGTGCTGGGATAAAAGCATGGGGAAACCACACTAACTTTCTTGTATACAGCCCAGGACTAATTGCCTAGGGATGGTGCCACCCATGGTGGGCTGGCCCCTAGTGCTTAGATTAACAATCTTATCTAAGTTATTCTTTAATTGAGGCTTTCCTCTCAGGGGACTCTAGGCTGTATCAAGCTGACCAGGGCAGGCACTTTATAGATATGAAGTTATTTAATCCTCACAACCCTGATATCGATGCTGTTATAACTTTCATTTACAAAGAGGAAACTGAGGCACAGAGCTGTTGAGCCATTCATACAAGGTCACACAACTGAGAGATGACAGGAGTCCAACCTCAACATCCTGGACACAGACCCAGTTTCTACCTCACACTGAGCTCTCGTGACCGTTTGTGGAGTGACAGACATGATTTGGGAAGGGTGACAGGCAGGCAGGTATGCTCCTGTTGAGAACTAGGGAGCAGGCTTGGCTTCCAGATTGATTTGAGAACTGAAGTCAACAGCTCGGCATATCAAGGCCTTTTGGCCCTGGCTCCGCCTCTGCCTTGTCCTACCAACCACCTGGCCAGGCACAGGCACAGGCGGCCTAAACAGAGCTTGGTTGCTAGGGCCCTGGTGGGGATGCCTTGCCTGATAATCCCTGCCTCTCTGGGAAACCAGTCTCCCCCTGGTCATGTCTGTCAAGGCCATCTAGCTTGGCCTAGATGCCAGCTGCTCCCTCTGTGGCTTGTCCCCTTCCTGTAGCCCCTCTAAAGCCAGGAATGCCAGCCCCAGCTCCTTTCCCACTCTGCTTGTGTGACCTTCCTGAGAGACCAGCAATCAGGACCAAACTGTGAGGGTCAGGCTGCCCGAGGTCCAACCCTGGACCTGCTGTGTGTGTGGCTTTGGGCAATTTTGCTTAACTTCTGTGAGCTCCATGTAACTTACTATGGACATCAAAACAGGCTGCTGTGAGGGTTAGACTGGAGAGGAGTTAGAACGTGTGAAGGCTTCTTAACGGCGATGCATTTGAGTTCCATGTGCATTTGGTTAACGACACTCACATGTCTTCTCAGCTGTTCCTTTAAACTGATGAGCACAGAGCCAGTTCTCCCGGGGAGGGAGGGAACCAGTAGGGCAGTCACAACCACCACGTCCCCAGCGCCGCTCCTCTGGACATGCGCCAACTCTGCCTTCAAGCCATCCCTGTGCTAAGCAGGGGTCAGGAGAAACCCCTCTGCTCTGGTGCCCTCATTCGAGGAGCCCCTAGAATGTATGGTATCTCTGAGAAGGATACTGCAGCTGCCCGCTCTACCCTTAAATCTCATCATTAAAGCTCATCGATATTTTGGTGCTGGGGCACCAAATTCTCTCCCTGATGCACTGAGTGACTTTGTTCTGTTTCTCTTAGTCATTCCTTTATCCTTGGTGGGTCCAGAAGGTTCCCTGCAAACACATCAGTGTCGATTAAGCAATTAAGCAGCAGAAACAGACTTCCTTATACCGTTCTGACCCCCGATATTCCCGCCCACAGCTTACATGCACTTCAGCCCCCTCCCCATGTCACCCTAGGGAGATGGCAATGACTGACAGGTGACCCTGGGGATGCTGATAGCCAAGCTCCTTCTTTTTACTTCCTTTGCATACTTTCTGTTCCCCCTGGAGTTGCTGATCATAATTTTCTGTGTGTTTAAAGATATCTCAGCAACTTTCATTTTATGAAAACAGTAACAGCTAACATCTGTGGGGCACTTTGTAGTTTGAAGCACAAAGTATTTCTCTGTAACAATGTGTTTCAGACTTTACAATAGCCTTCTGAGGTGTGTACTGTTGTGATCCCATTTTCCAGATGGAGGAACTGAGGCAAGAGCAAGTGAAGTCATTTACTCACAGTTCAGGAATGAGTCTGCCCCAGGTAGATGGCCTGTACCCATCTGACATCCCTGGTCCCTGGACCATCTCCTCTTGGTCGGTCCTCATCTTTCTGTGTTCCGGGTTCCATTTTGTCTTTGTGTATAGACTGCTTAGGGAAGGCTGACCTGGGCCATGGTCCTCTGCAATTCTAGAGGCAAGTGGAGTTTACCAGGCCCCCTGTGCTTACTAGTCACCCTGCTCACTCTCAGACTTCCAGGCCTTCTGTGGCACGCAACACAGAACTCAGAGGTGCGGGTCCAGCTGGGCCCATGGGGGCTCAGAAAGGCCAAGTCAGCAGGTAAGAGTGCTTGCTTCTTTTGCATAGGACCCAAGTTGCACATCAAGTTCTTCTCATCCATCTGTAGCTCTAGCTCTAAGGAGCTGGATGTCTCTGGGCTCCTCAGGTATCCACATGCCCCTCACATGCAATTAAAGATAAATTTGAAAAAGCATGTATATGTATATAAATCATATACATCTACACCGATACATACATAATATGCAAGTCACATTTGCATACTACATGCAAATACAGTCACATATGTGAACGTATATTTCACACAAGAAAATACGTGAACATACTTGCATAGACAAAACCTATGCAAATAAATACATACTAACATACATAAATAAGCATACATGTACATACCCATGTGGCACACACAAAGACACGTACATCCTTGCACACATGTGCCCACACTACATAATGCCCGCCTGGCCTGGTCTGTGCGCCTGGCCTGGTCTGTGGGGAGATGACTGGAAAGAGCTGGTATGTCTTGATGCTGCATGTGTCTGATGACTTGGGGTAAGTATGTCCTGTCTTCTCCTTTGAGGTGTCATAAGCAAGTGCTGTGTCAGTATCTGCTTGCTACAGGGTAGGCCAGAAAGTATGGTCCCTAGACGACAAAGATTTGAGGGTCACAAGCCATTGCCTTGCCCCAAGGTTGGCACTGGCCATACGTGTTTCCAGGGCCCCCAAGATGCTGCAAGATTACAGCTTAAACAGATACATGAATAAGTGGATCAAGTGAGCTGGCCATCGGGAATGCCCCTTTGGACAAAACAAGGAATCAAACCCAGTCTGTCAGACTCCAGAGCACCCACGTGGGTTGGGCCACACTGCTGAGAGTCTCTGGGATTGTCACACAGTAGGTGCTCTGTCAGGGTGAACAGCCATTGACCTGAAGACCAGCAGCCCTCAAGGGGCCAGTGTCTGACAAGGCTTTCAGATACCCAGGATTCTTTAGCAAAGCAGACTCCCTACATGTTTGGGATGTGCCCCTCCCCCTGTATTCTTCACACCCTCCTGAGGGGTGTGTCTACAGAGTTGAGGGGTCCCTAGTTTTCCCCTTCCTCTCCTCTTCCCAACTTTGGCTCCCTACCCCCACACACATTCCTCTTCCTCAGACACTCAGACATTCACTTCAAGGGCTTGGTGGTGGTGATTTCAGGCAGGGTTTGATTTGCTCTCAAGCATTTCCCTGAGTGGCCCCTGGGTGTTTGCTCTGATCCAGATGGCATCCAGATGCAAGCCGCCCTTCCCCCCTACAGCTGGGGGGAGTCCCGTCCTGACCTCCACCTCACACCCACCTCCCTGGCCCAGCAGCTTTGTTCCTCCGGCCTGAGGTCAGGGCATGGACCAACACCTCTGCCTGCGGTGCTCTCCAAAGTTGGGCTCCTGGCCATCCTATTATTGGTCTCCGTCCTCAGCCTTTGTTCATTTCAACAGGTCATTGCTGCAAGAGCCAAAACAAATGTCAGCGTGATAATGAGGGAAGCTGGGATGAGGTTCTGCCCGTTGCGGCAGGGAGGGGAAGACCGGGTGTGCATCGAAGCAGAGGGAAGGAACACACGCGTGAAACCTTGAACCTCCAGCTCAGATCCCTAGGGACCAAATCCAAACGAGAAAACAGCATCAATGACTGCTGTGCCAGAAGTGACAAGGCCAGCAAGCCCCAAGCAACAACTACTTAGAGAGTACTCATCCCGTCCTGTGAACTGAGTGTGAGCATTCCCATTTACAGACAGGGAAACTGAGGTCCAGCAAAGAGAGAAGCACGAGCAGAACATCTTTTTGTTTTTTTCGTTGTGACAGGGACTACAGAAGGTCAGAATTTGACTTTAAACAGGGGACTCCCAGAATGCATGGGGTTTTCTGGGTAGCCTGCCTAAGCCAGGCCTTTGGGAAGTGACTCCAGATGTCCTTCCTGGCACAGTGACCACCAGCGTGGTGTTGAGAAACATCCTCAGGAGCCCCGATGGAAGACCAGGGGGAGTTCCTATGTATAAGATGGCCTTTCCGAGACTCCAGTCCCAGACTTCCCTGCTCTGGCCAGCGCTGGACTCTAAACCCAGGAGCCAGCCCAGCACTTGGCAGCCCAGGAGCCAGGTGGCCTTTGATGACCTGCTCTTAAGCCGTCCACTTCCCATTAGAAGTTAATATTTATACCTCCAGCAGCCCTGGGCTGCTGCTGTGGGCATCGAAGAGGTCAGGAGGGCTTTCCTGGCCCCAGAGACACTTCTGGGCTTCAGGTGTTTGTCACTCCCGACCCCCACCCCTCACACATACACGAGCAGGAGGAACACGCAGGTGTGTGTCCACATGGATCGTCTTCTTTGTGAGGTGTACAGTCAAACTTCCTTGACGGAAGACGGAGCGTCTGGCCCCAGCTCAAATGTACAGGGCAGACATTTTCTAGAACGGTTGGGTCCTGGCACTCACAGGTATGGGAGGAGGAGGCGGGGCGGGCCTCCCAGCCAATAAGCATCAGGTAGGTGTAGGGAGCTAGGTCCTGAGGGCCCACGGGAGGAATCCTCATCTTCTGGCCTCCCTCCTTGTCCTAGAAAATATCAGAGACAGCCATGCAGGGCAAATTATAGGGCGTAGGTTTGCTACTTTTCACTTGTCTCCACCTTCCCTAGCTCTTTCAGGTGCTTGAAGGCTAGCCTGAGCTACATGAGACTCTGTCTCTTGGGGAAAGGGCATGGAAGGGGAGATTGTCCCCAGTCTGGGAGGAGGGAGGAGAGTCTTTCTCCACTGAACTCTCTGGGCTGGTGGTACCCGCACCTGGAGTGGGACTGGGTGGGGGCAGGGTATCGCAGAAGGGCTCAGTTATCTCAGTTACCTGTGTCAGAAACAGGTGGTGTGTACCTGGGGATTTCGGTGATGGCCAGAGGGAGGGGACATTTCTGCCAGCTGCGTGTTGGTAGTCAGGTAGTCTGGGAGGGGACCTGGGGCTGGCACCCCAGTCCCCACAGGTTAATGTTTGACCTGGAGCCATGTGTTTTTCCACTAGGTATTTTTATCTTCTGTGCCTGGCAGTGGGCAGCAGCTGGGTGCTGTCTCCTATGGGCATGGAAGGAGGGGAGAGGCTCAATTGGGGTGGCTTTAGGAGGGGTAAGACTGCAGGGAGATGGGGTAGGGGTGGGCTTAGAGGAGAGAGGCATGTGTACACACTAATTTTCTCATCAATTGAACCAAATACGAAAGGCAATGTATGGGAAGAAAGATTCGTCATTTTGTTGTTGGTTTTTTTTTTCTAGTGGTTTGATGGGGCGGAGTCTATCAAAAGGGGGTGTGGCTGAAGTCAAGGCAGCAGGAGCAAGTCACCAGGTTTCCTCAAGTCTAGCAGACTAAGAACTGGAGGGGAGAGCATGCTGAAACTCAGTTCGATTCTTCTTTGTCCTATTTATCCAATCCAAAGGTCCCAGCTCACTGGATGGCGCCACCCACATTCAGGAAGGGTCTTCCACCTCAGTTAAACCTCCCTGGGAACAGCCTCATGGACTCACCTAGTTGATTCCACGTCTAGTCAAGTGGACAATGAAAAGGAGCCATTGAATGTCTAACCCCTGTCAATTTCACATCCAAACACTTATCTCGTGTGTGTACAGGTGTGTGAGCAGAGTACGGTGTGTGTCGGGGCACACAAACATGCAGTCACCTTCAAGAACAACCACATGGAAAAGAAACAAACAGAAGAGCCCAGAGACCAGTTGGCTTTTGATCTCTGCCCCAGCCCTGGTCCTACCCTGGGACCACCCCATCTCTAGTTGAGTAAGGACTGGCAGAGATGCAGGGAAAGAGGATAACTTGGGGTCCCTGACCCAGCTTCTCAGGAGAGTCAGGATATTCCTCTAAGATGCCAACAGCACAAACAGAAATTGTTCTTTTCTATGGCTAGAGCTATTGACGCCAGCGACAACATACCCAGTCTTGTCCTGGGCCAGTGTGGCATGGGGAACACAGCTTGCTCCCAGGGAACCCCCATTAAGGGAAATGGGGCTGAGGACTCATGACAAGAGCTCTGTATCTGAAACTGAACTGTACATACTGGGTCCTCCTAGCTCTGGCATCTAGCACTCTCCGCTTCTGTCTCTTCCTCAAGGGATGTCTGGCCTGAGCTGACTGACTGCTGGGCTGTTACAACCCAGTATCCAGGGTCATTCCCCCACACAATCAGAGTCATGCCCACACACAATCAGAGTCATGCCCACACACAATCAGAGTCATCCCACACACAATCAGAGTCATCCCCACACACAATCAGAGTCATCCCACACATCAAGTATCCACAATCAGAGTCATCCCCACACACAATCAGAGTCATCCCCACACAAATCAGAGTCATCCCCACACACAATCAGAGTCCAAGGGAGGGAAGGCATCCAAAGCCACTCAGCCCAGGTTCAGCTGATGTCAGGTGCCGGCTGGAGCAAAGACAGCTTCCTTCCTGTGCCTCCCAGAAGTTCAAGAGATGGGCCTGTAATCTCAGGTGCAGCCGTGTGGTAGCTCTTCATCAATGCCAACCTGACAGACATTAGAGTTACCCAGAGGTGTGTCTGTGTGGGAGTATCTAGACAGAATTAGTTGCGGTAGAAAGACCGTGTCCAGCACCGACCTGTGTTCAGCACTGTCCCATGGACCAAGGTCCTAGACTGGATAAAAACCAAAGGAGAGGGGCGTCTGAGTGCCAACATCCATCTCTCTCTGCTTCCCGACAGTTGCTGCAGTGTGGGCCAGCCAGCTCATGTTTCTGACTTCCTGCCAAGATGGATCATATCCTCAAATAGGAGTTCGATGGGTCAAAACTGACATCTGAGTTCAGTCCTCAGAACCCACATCAAAAGCCAGCTGAGGCAGCATGCACCCGTCATCTCAGCACTCTTGGAGTGGGATGGGAGACACAGGAACTGTCCAGCTCAGTTCCAGTGGCCAGCTAACCTGGGTTACACAGGATGGCAGGAACAGAAGAAGGAGAAAACTGACTCCAAGTTGTCCCCTGACTTCTTCACAGTGTATGCTCTATGGTACATCTGCCTGCCTGCTGAAGCACACGCATGCTGTGGTATGTGTGAGCTTACACACACACACACACACACACACACACACACATTCTAAATAAATAAATAAGAAGAAAGCGATAAACCAAAATAAACCCTTCCTTTCTTAAGTTGTTTACATTAGATACTTTGTCACAGTAGTGTGATAAGCAATTAATATGGAGGATGGGAGGCCATGGATCCCAGAGTCAACCTACTCACCAGCTGAGAAGGTCTACCCCAGCTACAGGTGATCTCAACCCTCCCCAGACCCAGAACTGGGAGGTTGGGTAGGCTGACCTGAAGCTGGGGTCTTTAGCTGAAATCCTGCCGTGGAAACCAGTCTAAAACCCCCTAAGGGGCCTCATGGGATTGGGAAAAGTTTCCCTGTGCAAGGACAGATAGGGGGGGTCTAGAGCAGTGCTGACTTCTGGGAGGAACCTAGTGTGTCTTGTTGTCTCCTGAAGTGATCTACAGTAGAGTGCAGTGCAGACTGAGAGAAGTAGGAAGTCCCCATCTGGACCTGTTAACAGGCCATATCTCTAGTTGGAAGTCAGTCGTGTCTGGCTTCACCACCTACTGTACCCGGTCATCCCAAATCCAATTGAGAAGCACACTGTGTGTCCTGTCTCACACATCCCTTACACCACTCTGCCGGGGTCATCGGCCTGTTCCCCCCCCCCTCGCACTGAATACAGCTGCCTCCAGCAGTGTCTCAAGTTTCTCATCAGCTGGAAGTCCTTCTCCAATTGAGGCCTCATGTTTCTTGCCATCTCTTACAGAGAAAGGAATGCTAAGACGATTGGCCCGCCCCTTGCCCGTGTCCGGATGTTACACATGGGATTGTTGATTTTCTCCTTGGCTTTGGTTGGTGTCTTGCTTCTCCTGGTTACAGAAGTAGGAGTCTCCAGAGTCAGGAGACTAGAAGAAGGGTTCCCAACCTGTGGAGAGTGACCCCATTGGGGTCGCATATCAGATATTCTGCCTATCGGAGATTTACATTATGATTCCTAACAGTGGCTAAATGACAGTTATGAAGTAGCAATGAGAAAAAATGTTATGGTTGGGGCCACGTGAGGAACTGTACGCAGCATTAGGAAGGATGAGAGCCACTGCTCTACAAAAAAACACAATTCACAGAGGCTCCTTAACCCTGCTGTGTCCTATGAGAATCCAGGAGGTCGTGAGCCAGAATGAAGGCAAGGACTTTGAGGACTCTCAGAGGATCACTGGATTCTCATTCTTTGGGAGGAATTTGAGGTTTTGCCTCAGGGGGAGGAACACTGAGGAGTCCTGGAGTTTGGAAACCTCCACCCCACACTGGCTCAGGCTTTTGCTGTGCAAGAAGCAAAGGATACAAGCTTGCACCAATTCTCTGAAATGGAAGAACTGGTTTCTCATCTGGTGGACAGAAGAGGGGAATTCTGAAGACCTAACTTTGGGTCCTGGCTTTGCATCCAGCTCAACCATTTCTTAGAAGCCGGTTGCTTTCCCGTAGTGCCCTCCCACCTCCAGCTATTGGCCTGGGTCTGGCAGATGGGTCCATGGAAACTTAGTGTTCAGAAAGGATACAGACTTTTACAACTCCCTGTTCAAAGCAACTGGAATGGAGAAAGGTCACACCCCACCATCAGATGCTCACCAGACCTCCTTTCTCATGTGTTACCCTGGCTGCCTCTCCCAGGAGTGTTCTGTATAACCAGTTGAGGCACTTCTTTTTATCCTCATGGTCCTCATGTCCCCCTTGTCCCCTGAGCAGTGGTAAGGGCTCTCTTTTCCTGAGCTGTGGCTTAGGAGAGATTCAGAATGGAGCAGACAGACCGGCTATCCAAAAGCACTGAGTTATTTATATTCCCAGCTATTCCAGAGGCTGAGGCAGGAGGATTTCATGTATTTCAGTAACTTTTCTCACGGTGGCGGCTGCTAATATTGCTTAAGTACTTCCTCAGGAGATGGGCCCCAAGCTCTTGGCCTCTGCATCTGTACTCATAGTCCAGTCTCCACAGGATGTGGTGGCTATTTTGAATGTTTGGCACTTGGCTGCCATTCGGTGCCTCAGCTGCTCAAAGCACAGAGGCAAACGGCTACCATGTTGAACAGTGCAGATGCTGAAGGCCTCTACTCATTGCAGGCAATTCAACTGGATTCCTCTCTGCTGGTGCTTGTTCAGTGCAGACATGGAGCAAAGGAGATGATTCTTCAGTCGACAGACTAAAATAATAATTAACAATAACGATAACAAAGGGTGCGATCTACTGAGAGCTTCCTTCAGGGCAGGCCCAGTGCCAAACTCATAATCCTTACCCAATCCTGGGCTCAAGGAGGTTACTCAGGGTCACTGGAGCTAGCAAATGACTCTAGGTTTGCGTGACCTCCGAGTCCGGTCCACTTTCCTGGTTGCGGCAGCTCCACCCCCCCTGCCATGCCCCGGGAATTTAGAAGTCCCGGGGGAAGGGAAGGAAGCACTCATTTTACAAGAGCAGGAATTAAATAAATCAGCACATAATTAACATCATCACATCTCCCTAAGACCGCTGACTAGAACATTGCGCTAATGAGGTCAAGGTGTTGATTTTGAGTCCCAGGAGCATAGTACAGCGGCCACTGTACGGGAGCCAGCCCACCACCCTGGAAGAAGCCTGTTAGACATTGTGGGGGTGGGGGGGTTCTGAATACTCAGGCAGGATCCAGATAACCTGTCTCAGACCTAAACTGGCTGCTGCCTTCTGGACTGTGACAACAATGGGGACACATGGGAGGGGGCTTACAGGGCTTGTTGAGGGTTTGGCTTGGCTCAGAAGGTCCATCTTAAGCATCTGGTAAGAATGTCAAAATTGTTGGGAGAGTTGTTGGCCATCTCCACCCCCATCCCCCCAGGGAGGGGTGAGAGAAGACAGCTCATCAGAGATGAGGACCTCCTTGGGAACAGGCAAGGGGTATGTGAGACAATCTCCACACAAAGTGACTAGGGCCATGCTAGGGCTCATTAGGTATTAGTTTATGTAAATTCCCCGTCTCTAGACCTACAAGATGGCTCAGTGGGTAAGGGTGGCTGTCATCAAGACTAATGTAACGACCTGAATTCAATGCCTGGGGACCCACATGGTAGAAGAACCGATTCCCCAAAATTATCCTATGATTTCCAGATGTGTACCACACTACATGTACACACCCACCCTTCCCTTATATCGAGTGCGCATGCACACACACACAAAATAATAAATAAATAAAACAAAAACAAACCCATCACAATGTGTAGACAGGTGTGGTGGCTCTTAGTTCTAGCATTCAGGAGGCAGAGGTAGGTGGATGTCTTTGAGTTCAAGGCCAACTTGATCTATATAGCAAATTCCAGGCCAGATAGGGGTACATAATATCCCACAAACAAACAACAAAAACAAAGATAAAATCTTTTTCCACCATTGCCGGAAGGATGGGAAATGCTCCAGCCACTTGGGAAGACCACCAGCAATCTCCAATAGTGCTCACTATGGAGATCTTAAAGGATCCCCAGTTGTATTTCTCTGTGTTTACTGAATTGACCTCAAGGCTTATGTCAGGGATGGAGAAACAGTTTGGCGTTTAAGAGTATATACTGCTCTGGCAGAGGACTCGGGTTCAGTTCCCAGCATCCACATCAGGCAGTTTAAACCACTTGTAACTCCAGATCCAGGGAATTCAACGCCCTCTGCTGGCCAACAAGGGCACCTGCATGCATGTGACACACATGAGCTCAAAAAAAAAAAATCTGTAATAAACTGTTCCTTTGAACTGAATCTGAGCCTTTTCTAAACCCACACCTTAATGGAGGCCACACCTTGTTCCTCAGGGTCTATGGTCACATGGGCAAAGCAGTGCAGTAATCAGAACATGGATATCAGAATATGTCCCACCCTGTTCCCCATCATGTGACCCCGGGAGTAACTTGCTCTGTTTCTCAACCAGAGTAAGAGAGCCAAAATTCCCACTTCCTAGTAGTAGGAAGTTAGAGGAAACATGTAGTGGGCCACCAAATCAAGAGCAAGTATGGTGAAGGCCTTCAGAGAGGACCATCAACTAAGCACCTAGGGACGTAAGTCAGACAGAGTAGTCACATTGGGCTAGCACATTCTGGGAGGGGAAAGGGAAGTCTTATGGGCAGTGCTTCTCATAAGGCTTGGGTACAGATGCTCAGGGAGTGGGTAAGCATCAGAGGATGAGGTGTCACTCTGACCCCAGGGCTTCCAGAAGCAAACCCAGGCGGCTACACTAAGCATGGTATTAGGACTGGAGGAGAGACAGCCAGCAGCAGGCAGCAGGCAGAGGGAGCCTGGGAGACCAGGAAGATAACTCAGAGGACAGAAGTGCCTTTGCTCATTCATAAGCAATCCCTTAGCATGGATCAGCTTCGGCCTCTTTGGGAAGCGGGCTAGCTTTTCAAATTTAGCCAGTAGGTGTTAACTTCTGGGAGAAGACACTAGGACAAGCCTGACATCTGTCCTGGGCACAGAGAAGAAGGGTCCAGCCCTGGTATGAATCTACAGTTGCCTGCACAGCTCAACTACCCTCAGGGGCTTTACTCTTTGGGGCAGCTCATGTCTAGTCTTGAATCTTTCTGGTCCAGTCATCCCAAGGAAAAGTGGACTGAATGTCGGAGCTAGCCTTGTGTCTTAGATGTGACGGAGACAGGAGCTTAGGCAGACAGTGTTAGACCTGAGGCTCTGTGGAGTGGGGCCTGGCTCTTCCCTCTAGAGTAGGGCTTCTGCCTCAGTTTCTTGCTTTGCATCCCACTGGAGATCTCTTCTCAGGCCTCTTTGGAGTGTGGGCCAAAGTACTTACAAAGCATCTTCTGAAAACTGCTCCAAAACAAGACAGTGGGAGGATTTTGTTGTTCTGCCTACCTTCAGAACTTCTGGCCTAGTCTGTGAACAGACAGTGCAATGGGCCAATGAATGGCCAATAAGAGGGCCCTGGGTGGGGTGTCTGTCAGAAAAGGCCAAGGATCATCTTCACCTTCATAGCCACAGAGCTTGGAAGAGGGGTCCCATACCCCACATGGCAGGGGCTTCCTGGGGCCCCCAGGCCTAGGCCTGCCTTGTAAATAGTTTAACTATGTTTACATAGCAGTAATACGCATGTTACCTTTCCAGCCACCACATTCCAGAGAGAAATCTTGGGTGGTTTACCTTGCCCTGCATGGTTACCAGTCCCTGCAGTGGGTGGGTGGCCTCGGGGGCCAGCCCCATGGTCCGGAGTACTGTAGGTGCCCTACCCCACCAGGCCTAACTCATGTGTGTTCCAAATGGGGATTCATCATCAGGCTTGAGGGAGGCTCTACAGAGTCTGGGGAGCTGTGGGGGGCCATGGAACGTTACTCCAGCCTTGCTCACCTCTGTGCTTTAGGCGGCTGAGTTAGAACCTGACCCATCACATTTATGGTGATGAATGGTCATGGCCTTTAGCTCCTCTTGCGGTGCTAGCTCTGGTGTCTGGTGTGGCAGCCACAGAGATCAAAACAACAACGTGCTTTCGATAGGCTCCTCCTATGTATTTGGGAACTGTGGTCCCTAACCCTCTTAGAGACACAAAGCTAAGATAGAACACTATAGACATTGTCCAAGGACATATTGACTGAGGAACAGAGGAGTCTATGTAAACAAGACAGCCAATCCTTGTCTACCTCAGTCCTGCAGCTCTGACTCCTGGGATGGGCAGGGTGACCAGCTGGAAACATGGGGACCAAGGATTTGGCAGGTGCCTATGGCACAGTGGTGTACATGAACACCCTGTGGGTACACTAGGTGGGAAATGGCTGCCTCCCACACAAATCCGCATGTGTGCACATAGCTGCTGAGTGGATACCCTCTACCCCGTATATCCTATCTACCCATCCCTTAAGGACACAGCATGCAGTGCAAAGAACAGTAAGTCCCAGGCAACATGGTCCTCTTCATTGCCAAGAGCCAGCCTCTATCTTCTGGAGATGTCAGGCTCACCTCTGGAGACCATACTCCCTGCTCAGTCCTACAAAGTGGAGATCTTGGGATCTCCTGCAATGACCAAACCAGGGACTCTGGGTGCCTTTGGTGGAGCTCAGACCCCTTTCTCAACATACAGTGGAATCAGTAACAGTGTCTCAGAGAGGCCAGGTGGGTTCAACTCCCAACTCAGGCCTGACCTTCCTACAGTTGTCTCCACAGCTGACAGAAGGTCCACAGCAGGAGACTTCCAGATGTCCAGTCCTTCTGCTAGCCTGTCCTGTCTCACACTGAGTTACATGGGCCCTTATCAGGCAACAAGAAACCGGGTCTTTACAAGGTGGCATCTGCCATAGAATCCTGAGGTAGGAGGGGGGCAAATGACCCGCTGGCCAGGACTGGCTTCTTAGACTTGAGGTCTGAAGGGCCCATATTTGGTTTAAGGTCCAGCTGCCTTAAAATTCTTAATAGTTGCTTGGGTTTTGTTTTTTTTTTAAAACAGAGGCCCTGGAAATTATATAGGCAGTTCTGCCACTGGCTGAGTACTTCTAGGGGTGAGACAGCTCTCAGCCCTGACTTTCTGCATATTCCAGCATGCCCCTCAGCCTGCTTACTAACCCAGCATCCTGCTCAGGGCTGGTTCAGACCACCCAGATGTGGGTAGCTGTGGTTTCCAGGTGCCCACAGCCCCGCCACAACCTTTGAGGATGTTCTCCAGGGTGCGTTCCAGTGGTTGTTCCTTCTGTCGCCCAGCCTGCGGTCGCCTGCCTACTGCAGCCAGGACACAAGAAACCTGGGCAAAGCTCTCAGCGTGCTTCAGCTGTCGGTTGAGAGCCCATGGGTAGACACCTTGGTCCAGCTCCAACACTAACAGGCTTTAGCTCCAAGCTCTCAGGACCCCAGTCGCCTCTGCTTTAAAACGGAGTTTAAAATGTCTCCCCAGAAACATGAATGGGAGGATGTCTGGTGCTATAGTTTGAATGTAGCCACTGGTCCCAGAAGGGATTGATGTTGGTCTCAAGGAGCAAGTAAGTTCACACCAGAAGAGGCTGTTGAAAAGAGCTAGCCTGGTCTTGAGTCTCTCCAACTTCTGTATAATCTCTTCTGCATACATCACTGCATGCCAACAGGCTACCATCTACCATGAGGCCCTAACAAAAGTCAATCAGGTGTCTTGAGCTTCTAGAACTGCAAGCTTCTATAAATAAACTTCTTTTCTATATAAGATACCTTTGTACCAGCCCTAAGTATTTTGTTATAGCAACAGAAGAGGGATAAATATATCAATTAGCATGTGTCAGGCACCTGGTAATAAGCCCTATACCCCAGGGTACTTGGAGAAATTTTAATTCTAGCTACTCTTTTTTAAAAGATAGTGTCTCAGGTGGCTCAGGCTAACAGCCACTATGTCGCCGAGGGTGACTGTGAATCTAGGTTCTCCTGTTCCCAGCTCCCTAGTGTTGGGGTTAGCAGAGGCTTATGTGGTGCTGATGGCTAAGCCTGGCATTTGTACACGCTGGGGAGTCTACCCACTGAGCTAGCTCCCAGCCTGGTTTCAGCAGCTTACTGATGGGAGCGTTTATCGAGTGTCTACTGAAAGCAATGCCAACCATGACAGCCTTGGTGACTGTGAATGACTGTGGGCCAGCCATGAGCGGAGTGTGAGTAGATGCAGGTAGAGGGTAAGGCAATTACAGTGCATGTGGGGTGCCCGTGTCAAAATGGGGAAGCCTAGGCCCAAGGTGTGTATAACTTGCCTACATTGGAACCCAAGAGTTTCTTTTTTAAATGGTGGCAGTCAGGGGACAACTCTCAGTTTTGTCCTTCCTCGTGGGAGCTGGGGATCAAGTTCAAGTCCTCGGGGCTTCAGGAGAGGACGCTATCTTACCATCCCATGGAACTCCTTTCTTGCTGCCCTCCCATCCCGCTGCGTGGGGTATGTGTGGTAAAAAGATCTGGGTCACCACCAAAAGGACAGCAGTGGTGTGAAGTCCCTCCCCCCATGTGTCATTACAAGCCCGCTCTCCTCACTGTGGAGAGGGGGAATAGGGCAATGACAGACTCAGAGGGGCTGCTGGGAAGCAACCTCCCCCCTCCGCATCCCCCCCCCCCCCCCGACAAACCAGACACCTGCCTGTAGGAACCTGGACGCCCTCATGGGGGTGCCTCGGAAGTTTGGAGGTAACACCAATTGCTCTCCTGCCTGCCGTGCTCCTGAGAGGCCTGGAGCGGCCAGCCTCCCCTCCTTCCCTGGATTTGATGGCCTGTCCAGCCTGTGGTCCCCAACGCTCTGAATTATTCAGCCCAGGGAACCAGGCAGAGTTGCATGTCTACCCCGGGGCTGCAAAATAGATTATCTTTTTTTTTTTATTAGCTGGCCCTTGTTAGCTTATAATTGCGATCATGTAACATTTAATAGAGGCACAAAGCAATGCTCATGGCCGGCCTACAGTCATTCATTAGCTAACAAGATGGAGCGGCTCATAAAAAAGAGCCGTTAAAAAAAAAAATTCCGGAGAAATGGGAAGCGAGAGGTGATGCAAGCTCTGGCTAACAAAGACGGGAGGCTGGGGGAGGCGGGTCGGGTGTGAGCTGAATAACCCGGTCCTGATAAGCCACAAAGCAGAGCCGGCTGCTCCTCCTGCCCGCTGCCTGAGTCAGAGAAGCAGGGATGTGTTGGAAATCCAGCAATGTAATTAGCAGGTTGCATCATGCCTCCATTATAAATTACAATGGGCACAAAGAGGATAGATGGAGGGGCAGGGATTAAATGGGGTAACCTGATCCCCATGCCAGTGGGGACAGAGAACTCAGGACCTGTCGACAGCCCGGACACTCAGCGACCTGAGTAGCCTCTGCCTACCCGTGGCACAGGACTTGGGGGGGTGGGGTGCAGGGACTAGACCTACTCAAAGACTGCTTTGTGCAGCCTGGGAAAATGATTTACTAACTGGAGGAATCAAAGGTGTGAAAGAGGATGGCCCTCTTAACCCCCGCCATTGTCTCCTGTCTCCTGGAATGTCCTCTGGCTCCACCCACCCGTGCACCTGTGCACACGGTGGGGATGTGGGATGGACCAGGTGAAGATCTGTCTCTTGGAGCTGGAGTGATAAGATCTAAAGGCCCCCGCCCCCAGCAGAGGGGCAGGAGCCACCAGTCGGGGAGAGGTTATTGAGACTCAGCAAACAGGGTGTAACCCACAGTAGCTTCTTTCTAAGAAGAGATGGGGGAAGGTGGTTGGTGGGGGGAACTTGCGTCTAATGAGAGATGGGCCCCAGGAGAGGGCTTGAATTTTTACCACCTCTGGGCTGTTGGTGCTTAGGCAAACCATTTCATTTCTTCAAACCTCAGTTTTCCCACTTCAGTCTACTAGCTAAATAACCATGGTGAGTAATTTCCTATTTCCATGCCCCATTCTCTGTACTAGGCCTTATAACAACTGGCTGTGTGACCCAAGACAAGCTACTCACCCACCTATAGCCCCTTTCTGAATCTCCGCCCCCATTTACCAGAACACGTGTTTCACGTGATCTTGAACGTCCCTCTGGGCCTAGGCAGCCAGCTAACCTGGCACCTGAGAGGTCAGGGAACTGGGCCGATAGCCCTGAGAAACCTGTGAATCAGAGCCCGGTGAGGCGGAGGGGAAGGCATAAGAAAGGCAAACTGAGGTGTGTGGATGGCATTGCTCCACCTGAGCCCGTGTGGAGTCACGCCCTGTTCTTCCTCCTGGTGTGAGCTTGCCTTTCAGCCTGGCCTCTGCAAACAGCCTTCGCTCCACCGTGTTTTCTTAGCAGCCCCGCTCCTGTGTGCAGGAAATAATCCCATTAACTGTATTATTACTGTGTAGAGAAGACGAGGAAACAGCTGCCCTAAAGTTCAATGAACTCGGCTCTCTCTTGAACGGAAAACCACAGAGCTGAAGCAATTGCCCAGTAGCAAACTTTCTTTGAACACGGCTTGGCTATACAGAGTGTCATTATGAGTGCTGGCTGTAGGAGAGAGAAGGCAGCTGCTCCAGGGCCACCAAACATCCTCAGTCACTCCGGGGTCTCGAATCTCTGTGGGCCCCAGTCTCCTCCACACACTAAGGAAACAGGACACCCAGGAAGGATCAGGGAGTGAGCTGCCATCTCAGCTGGCACTACTACCTTCTCTTGGCCCCCAGCCCTGTCTGTCCCCTGCCTGACTGCAGAGGCCTTCTATCTCCTTATCAGACATCTTGCTAAATATTGATCACGCTCCATCCTGCTTAAAAGCCATAGGAAGCTCCAGTTTGGAAGCGCCAAGGCTTTGCAGGTCTGCGTCCTCACCCATGACCATGTCCTCTTCCCAACCACTTCTCTCTGTCCTCCGGTTACCCTGAATCAGTCAGCCTAGTCCCAGCACACCCCAGGCTACATTGCACCTCTGTGCCTTGGCACAAGCTGTTTCAACTGTCCATTCCCTGTCTCTGTGGTCAATTGATAAATTCAGGCTCGGCTTTTAGAACCTCAGGCCAGTGTCACCTCCTACTAGAAGCCCTCCAGTACTCTAGGTCCCAGTCCTACGCAGACTTGGAGCCAGTTCTGTCTTTCTACTCTGTCCCTGAGAGCCCCCCTGAACTCCCTGGGGGAGTTGTGTCCTCATTGAGGGAAGGGGTGGGTCTAGGACACAGGCGCCAGTCTCAGCAGTCCGGGACGCTTACAAGGTACTCCAGGATCTCCAGAGGTCCTCACCTGGGTTGAGGCGGGGATGTTGCTGAAGCTGACTTCAGTATGGGCTAGCCTCCAGGTGGAGAGAACGGTAAGACCCAACATGGCGGAGGTCTGCCCTGTTTGCTAGACTAGGAAGATCAGCAAGCTCTCTGTGGGCAGCAAGCTCCGTCAACCTTGGTCAACAAAAGTACAAGAGGAGGAGGAAGTACAGATGGTGGGAGGCGGGGCATCTGGAGATGTCATTGTACCTGTGAGGAGCTCTCACCATGTCTCTCCCACCCCTGCCATCACTAATGAGGTGGCTGTCCTTGTGCCCACATCATGGAGCAGGTGACCACTTTTCTGCTGGGTCACGATGACATGAGATCCTTACATTGTGATGTCACTCAGGCATCTGGCCTTGGGTCTGTCTGCTCTGGAGTGGAGAACCACAATAACAGCAGATCTGCTCCTGGGTTCCCTTCTCAGCAAGCAGGGTACACCCCAAGTGTGGGCCCTTCTGTTGGGTGAGGCAGGAAACAGACTCAGAGACAGGTGGGTCAACCGTCTGTGAAGATGTGCCCTCAACTCAGAGAGCAAGGAGCTTGGCTGCAAGCCCCTTAACCTGATGATCCATCTCACCAGCCCTTCGTGTTTGATCCACATATGTATTCACAGAATCTTGAGAGACAACAGCAAACCCATGTATTGGTAGCTACCGTGTGGCGGGCACAATTTTTAATGCCTTATTTCCATCCAACCAATATTATATATTGAAGGCCTGGCATTGTCTTGGGAGCTGAAGTCATGGTAGTCTCTTCCTCAGGGAGGGGGGTAACAAGCAAACTTGGACCCAGGGGTGATGATAAAGGCCTTTGACTAGAGAGCAGGGAGAGTGGAACCGAGACAGGGGATCAGACTTCTACAGGCCCTGTGACTGTCCACAGGAGAGAAGCCACCCTTCCTACCTAAGGGATAAGGAAACCAAAGATTGGAGGGTAGAGTCCAGGTCTGTCCCCCAAGCTCAAGTCACCTCCTCCATTGCTTTCTACTGTCACCCCAGGGTTTGTCATTTGAAGTCTCCTGCATTTCCTTTTATTGTTAATTCTAAGCCCTGTGGGCCACCCGGCAAGACTGAAGAAAAGCCTGTGGGTCTCCAGGGCCAAGAACCAGGTTTGAGTTCTGGGCATAAAAATTCTGTCCTGGAAGCTGGGGTGGGGATTATAGAACTCCTGTCCCCCCCAGGATAGATACCAACTGTAGGGTGTGTGCATATTTGGGGGCGGGGCACATTCATGGGGGCTAGGGGAGTGCGTGTGTTTTCTGTGAGTATGTATGTGTCTGGATACATGTGAAAGGCAGAGAACAGCCTTGGGTATCATTCCCTGGGATAAAATCCATCTTGTGTTTTAAGATGTAGTCTCTTGCTAGTTACCTGGAACACACCAATCCAGCTAGGCTAGCTGGCTAGTGTCCCTAGCCACCTGCCTCCCGCTACCATCTCCGTGCTGAGACTGCAAGCACGTGCCACCAAGACTGGCTTTTCCAGGTGGGTTCTGGAGCTGCTGTGTGCTTGCTCAGCAGGTGCTCTACCCACTGAGCCACCTCTCCAGCCTGCTGACTGCTTCTGAAGGCTCCAACGGGGTCAGCTTCCATGAGGACTGGCTATCCAGGCTTGAGTCTGAAAGCTGGCCTTGTCCCCACAAGCCTGGTGTGACCTGTGGCTGCTCTGGCCACCCACGAGGGTTGCAGCCTGGGCAGACAGAAGTCCAAAAGTCAAGAGGCCAGGCTTGACCCTGGGGAGGACAGCTGGCTCCTGAGGAGGGACCTTCCTGGACCCGGAGGAAGTCAGCTCAGGCCTGGCCTGTCAGGCAAGCAGCCCAAGGGTAGACCCAAGCCCTGGATTCCTCGTGTCTGCAGCTGCTCCTGGGACCACCCCATGAGATAGAGCTACTGAGTCCCCCAGAGATCTGTAAGGAACCAGGACTGGGGGAGGTGGTGGTAGCTTTTTCTCAGCAGGATTTGTGTGCGTGTGTGTGTGTGTGTGTGTGTGTGTGTGTGTGTGTTCAACAGGGAGGGGGCCTGCTCCACTTCTGAGCCTGGAATTTATACAGCCCCTCGTTGGCGGCTGTAGTTTATCTTGAGTGAAAGAATAATAAACTTGTTTGACAGGATGATGTATTCAAAGCATCCGCCATCGCAGCACAGAGCACTGCCTGCTCTCAGGATGTCTGGCGTGGTGGGGACCGTCTTATCAAGTGTTTGGCCCCTGAGGATTGTCAACAACATGTTGTTTGCGGGCTGGAGTAAGGCAGAGATGGGCCTGGTTGGGGGAGACGGAGGGAATCTGGCCATATTGAGAAAGGATGGCCGCCCAGATCGGGTCAGGAAGGCTTCAGCCTCTGATAGAAGGCAGCGCAGGCATGGTCCAGGCCCAGACCCCCTTCTGCTTGTCCATAGTGTCCTGCCTGGGAGAGAATCTGCTTCATGGACCTCCACACTTCTGCAGGGATACACGCAGGACAGCCACAGCACTCCCTTTCTCCATCTCCTGTGTTTTCCTTAACAGAGCAAAGAAATTAGCGTGAAACTGTAAAAGTCTGCAGACACTGTGGGGAGGCATGAACCTAGCATGAGTGATCATGCCTTGGGACTCCATCCCCCATAACACCCAATAAATAAGTGAACACATAAATAAATAAAATATGCCAACTAGCCAACCCTCAGCAGAGGGCAGGGAAGCGTTTAAGCCTGGCTCCAGGCCCTACCCCCACCCCCACCCCCACCCCCTCTGCCAGGCAACCTTTGGCCATTCCCATGATCATTTAGAACTTTGTTTCCTCTCACTCTACAAAGGGACTTGACAGTACTTACCACCTAGGTTCTCAGCTCAGTGCTGTGGCCACACAACCAGGTGAACACTTTGAAAACTCCAAGTAGATGAGCTCAAAAGACCTCCAGCAGCCAAAGCCTTCCAGGCTTAAGTCTCCAGACCATGGGTCTCTCCTTCCCTCCGGCTCTCTGGTCCTGGGAAGTTCATCCTCTTGCCTAACTTTGAGGCCTCTTGTTTCATCCTGAACTCTGTTCCTTCTTGCATCACTTCCATATCAACTCTCTCCCAAGCCGCCTCTTTTTCTAAGCTTCATGGTTCTGATTCCTCTCTCTCTCTCTTAAGCTAAGGCCGCCTGCACAACCAACTCTAGGACTTCTTTGTTTGGGGAATACATTTAAAAACAAACAAATAATAACAACAACAAGAAAAAACAAAAAAGCCCAAGAACAACAATAGCAATAAACAACAAGTCAACACTCCGAGAACCTGTTGGTGACAGCCCCATGGGACTACAGGGAGGATAGCAAGGAAGGAAGGGAGGGGCCATACGCACAGAGGACTAACCAAGCAGCTGGCTCCATTCTAGGACTGAATATGAAACCTCACAGGGTCTCTTTGTTTATCTCCCATTTTACAGATTCAGACACTGAGGCTGGAGAAGACTCGGGATCAAGTGCTTCCTGACTTGTACTTGACCTTCTATCTGGAAAAAAAAAAAAAAAAAAAACACGCAGGAAGAACCCCACCCAGACCTCTCCAACAGTTGCTCAGAAAGGCCAAGACTCTGTGGGAGACACAAAGGAGCCTGGGAAGGGCCGAGGCCAGGCAGTCTGGCAAGGAGCTCAAGTCTGAACACAGATGTGAGAGAACTGGGGCTACCCGGCCGAGGACCGGAGAGCCCACAGCCAACACTGGTTTCCCTCGGGCCTCGCCCCTCATTCCCTTAGCATCTGCTCCCTTTTCTTTCCTTCTGCCCTTTGTCTAGGAGCCAAGCCCTTTGGAGTTCAGCATCAGCCACTGCTCTCCCAATCCTCGTATCTCCTTCCTGGCTCTGAAGTTCCTGCTGGGTGCCAGACCCCGGGCCCACCATGGTCCAGGTCCCCGTGGTCCGTGGAGAGGGCAGAAGTGGGCGTTGGGCATCCACGGAACCAGTCCATGTCCTAGAGCTTTCCGTAGCAGGTGCTAGGACCACAGAGATGACGGAGTCATACTCTGCCTGCAGCCAGTTCGGGCTAGCTGAGGACACGAGGCGGGAGCTCTCACTTCAACCTCAGACAGCTGCGAGAACGCTGGCAGGAAGCGGAGGGATGTACTGTTGGTCTCCAGAGGGAGCTGACTGCGCCTGTGAATGTATGTTTAGTCATTAATTCATCAGTCATCCTGTTACTGGGCGTCTGTGGCCTGGGCGGTGCTGGGAACAGCCAGAGGTCTATGGGGAAGGCAGGCTTTCCGGTGGGCTCTTATGGGGACAGGCTGAGCTTGTGGTAGAGACTGTAGGTATGGGGGCTGAGTGGCAGAGATTCGTGAAGGGCAATGGTGGTTAGGAGGTGGGGGTGGGGGTGGGTATCATTTAAGGTTATAGACTGGAACAGGTAGACCAGACCCAGTGGGAGGCTGGCATCTGGGTTATTCTGTGTCCTGGTTCTATTCAGGGTCCGACCACCGGAGACAATGAGAGGAGGGAGATCGGGTGGCAGGGCTGGGTCTCTGGAACAGCGGGAAGAACCTATACTCTATCCAAGGACATAAGTGGGAACCTTTGGAAATGATTCACTAGAAAGAGGGCTTCATTGTGAAGACTTTCACATCTGCCCCACCCTGGGGTAGATTTACATGTCTATTTACATATGCTTGCATAAAGTATGTTCAATCCATATTCATTTCGGGCATTTTGATTTATATCATTGTCCCCTTTCCCACACATTTTGCTTCCTCTCCTAGATGAGCAGTCCCTGTGGGGACCATGTCCAACTTTAGAATGTCTCATCATGCCTCTGTGGCATTGCCTGGTGATGGCTGGCCATGGTTTTCCTGAGAGTTAATCTGCTCCTCACCTCGATGGGCTCTGGTTAAATTGGCGTGAGGGAGCTCAGGTCCCTGGGGACTCATCATCCTGGATGCTTTCGCTCTCCAGAATGAGAGCTGCCCCGCCTGGGGACTGTCAGCAGGAGAACAGCTAATGGAGTGTTGAGTGATGGTCGCCTGCAAGTCTGGGGGCCATCCCATGTGGGTTGCTTTTCTGGCCAGAGGGTTAGGGGGCCTGGGTGAGGCTGGGCGTGGGACCCCTTCCAGACCCTGACTTGCAGAGCACATCTTATAGGCACCCTCTCGTGCTTACAAGTCTATGCTGGAAGGAAGGCTAAACTTGTCCAGATGTTTCACGGGCCAGCAATGCTCAATGCTGTGCAGCAAATCCTGTCTCCTCCATTGGCTCTCAGTGCCTCAGTTTATCCCCTCTGCCACCAGGGTCTTCGCCGTGTCAGTGTTTGTAAATGCCTATTGGCAACCTAAGCTTGCCATCTGGTTCCCAGAGACTATTCTCTTGTCATGGAAACACCACAATCATCCTTGCGGTCTGTAAACTTCCTCTCCTGTATGCCATGGCAACTTCCGAGAGTATTTCATGCATATTTGTGTTGGTCAGTACTGTGAGCGTGTGCTGAGGCCAACAAATTGTTGTAAATGCCCCCCACTCAGTCCACGACCACCACCATCTTCCACTCAATGGCTCTGAGAGGTAGATTCCTATCAGCAAATGGTAATTGTCACCAGGAGAGGGCTGACAGAGAGCAGGGGTCTCAGAGCCTCTCTCCTGGCCAGCCCTGACTCCTGGCTGAAGCTTCTAGGTTCTAACTACTTCCCCTTTTGCACATAGGTCCTGGGCCATAGGAGACCCAGTTTATCATCCATAGGTCTTTACTAACCGAGATGGCTTGAGTGTCCCTTATCCAAGGAAGATGGCTCATCTTCCATGGTCACTCATTCGACTCTTCCAACTGCTTGCTTCTTCCGCTTGGACTCACCTGTATTTCATGGAAAAACTGGATCCCAGTGGCCCTCCCTGTTAGTCAGACACAGCCTGGGGATGGAGGGAGATGAACATTTGGAACCTGTGTGTGGGCTCAGGATGTCGGTTTTTCTCACTGTCTGATACCTGACAGCTTCTGAAATTATCCTGTGGTTACGGACTCTAGGGTCCAGTCTTCACGACTCCACACCAGCTCCAAGAGTTAAACAATATCAACACCTGTAACATATTTATCTACTTCCTATCTCAGACTCGGGCTTCCTGAAGAAGGAAAAAGGCAGTAGGGTAGGGGTGGGTGGGGGGAGCTGGAAAGAAAAGAAATGAGAGAGAGGGAAAGGAAAAGAAGGGAAGGGGAGAAAGCTCACAATCTTTTCTCTTTTAAGCTCCTGGAGGACAGCTTATTTGTTTAAAATCCTCTTATCTCCAGCTCTTGTCTCCCCACTGAGGAGGCCTGTGGAGAGAGGCTGGCTTTTCTGCCAGTAACAATTGAACACTGGGCTCCATAAATGGCCCTGGAGCCACAGGGCCTTGTCCCCTCTTTCCTATCAGTCTTCACCCCACTGGATAGCCCTCCTCTGACAGTGGGCATGGCCATTCTGTCTTCTCCTACCCTTATCCCACCTCGGGCCTGGCACAGCTTCCTCTTCAGGGGCGTCTCTGCTGACACGGGCCTGGAGAGGCCTCCCAGCCTCCACTTCAAACCGTTCTCCCTACTCTGCAGGGCTCTCCCCTATATTCCACTTCTAGAAGCTTCTTCCAATGCATCCATTCCCTGCTTCACACATTCATTAGTTCACCCTTTCATCGCATGCTCTGGAGTCCCTGAGATGTGCCAGGCATGAGAGATAAAGGGCCTGGGAGTCTTAGAGACCAGTGGAGGAAACAAAATGTCAACAGTCAATTAAAGCCTTTTAGGGCAAGCTTCAGTTGTCCATCCACTCGTCAGCCCACAGCAATAACGTCTAACGACCTCTGCGGGTTTACTGTGTGCCAGGCACTGTTCTGACTGTTTTACGTGGCCTATCTCATCGAATTCTCGAGACAACTCTCCTGGGTAGGGCTATTACCCTCCTACTTCACAGAGGATGGGGCCCAGGCACAGAGGCCTGAAATAATTCACCTGAGGTCTCAGCTGACGAAGGTCAGCCTTGAGTGGAACCTTTAGAGTGTGGACCAGAGGCTAAACTCTTAAACCCAGAGCTGCTTCCAGCTCAGCCTAGAGTCTGGGATATTTCTTTACACACCCTCTCTGCTCCTTACTCACCATGACCCTTGGCCAGTCGAGCCAGCAACCTAGAGCTAAAGTCAACCATTTTTTGAGGGAGGTGGTACGGATTCTGGCCCAGCATGCCCGGCTCACCTAAATCATAAATGGCTGCCAGAGCCCATCTCTGTGGCAATCGGGGGTCTTTCAGGCTCAGACAGGAGGCAGAAGTCTCTGCAGCAGCAGGAGCAGTGCAGCAGCAGCAGCAGCAGCAGCAGCAGCAGCAGCAGCAGCAGGAGAACAGAATGGCCCAGGACTCTTTGAACTCTCAGCTCTCTGACCAGAAGGAAGCCAAGAGTTAGCTGAGTGACAGTGGCGGAGGGCCCAGGGCAAGGGGTCATCTGTAATGACCACACACCAGGGAGATCCACTGATCCCTGTGGCCTTTCTAGGCCTCTTGGAGGAAGTCTGTCTCCAGTTAGGCAAGCTGCCTGCTGGGTGGCCTCAGGCCGCATTTTCTTTGAGGTCCAGCGAAGGTGGTGAGCTTCAAACCTCATCTCAGTGGGTTATTTGGCAGTTTGCATCCTAGGACAGACGCCTTTATGCTCATCCCTGGGAGACCTAAGAATGCTGGCTCACCTTAGGTCTGAGGCCTAACAGAAATCCATTGAACAACCAGCAAGAGGATTTAGAAACAAAAGCAGTCCATTTGCATACTGTGTGCCTGAGCTGACCTGGGTATTGGTATAGCATAGCCCCAACCTTCCAGGAGGTTATAAAGCTAGTTGTAGCTGGTAGTAATTTTGTTTCAAAGTACAGGAGAGGAAGAAAAGTCAGGACAGGATGGGTAGTCTGTCCCTAAGCCAACCCAGCTAACCTCCTACAAAGGCAGGGCCAGGTGGCCAAGCTGTGTCTAAAGTCTGAATCCTGCTGTCCTTAGGTCTTGGTTCAGGGCATGAGACCCTCCAGCCTGAGTTACAAGCACTGCAATGGGATCCAGCCCCAGAAAAGCCATGGAAGGAGGCACCTTCAGTTCTGAGGAGGCCAGACCTTACCTGTGCCTGATTGGCCACCTAGTAAGAACCTTGACTTTGGTAAAATATGCTTCTTGGTCATTTATTCAGTATTCATTGGGGATGTGAGGATTGCTTCACCTCCTCAGAGCTTAGGAACCTCCCCCCATATTGATTTAGAATGTTGTCTCTGTGGCAGGTGGGAAAAAAGAGACCCTGTCAGAGTCAGGCCAAAGCCAGCAGCCTCCTTTGTCCCCATGTCAAACAACCTATGTGAAAAAGAAGGAGCAAGGAGGGGCTGCCATTGTCCAGGGGAGGTCAACTGAGACAGGACCTTCCTACCTCCCTAGTTCTGATTCTCTGAGAAGCCTAGCTCAGGATCCTCCCATAGGCCTGAAATCCTGAGCAGTGTGTGTGTGTGTGTGTGTGTGTGTGTGTGTGTGTGGCACACACTTGCGAGTGCTCACTCGAGTGTGTATTGTGTGTGTCGGAATATGTACACACCCCTACAAGCTTGTGAATACTGAGATCCTTGGAACTGGGGGATTGGGTCTCTTCTATCCAAAACCACAAGACCGCTGGCCGGCCTCAAGCCTTGGTTTCCTGAAGGCCCAGAAGCTAATGAGAGCCAGACCCATCCTGTAGGCTTGGGTGGCCCCAGTGCAGAAGTCAGCTGTCCTGAGAGCTACCCTTTTCCTGAGACCCAGGTAACTTAACCTCCCCTACCCATCTACCCTACCATTTTTGCTTGTGTGTGTGCAAGTGTGTGAGAGTACACGTGTGTGTAGACATCCAGAGTTGACACCAGATATCTTTTCTCAATAACTATCTACATTTATTTTTAAGACAGGCTCTCTTACTTAACTGGAAGATCACCAGTTCTGCTAGACTGGCTGATTAACTAGCTTCAAGAATCCACTTGTCTGTATAAACACACATACACAGGCACACATACAGTATACAAACACAGAGACACACATACATATATACACACATACACAAACACACACAAATACACAAGCACATACACATATATATGTACATACACAACACATATACATGTACACATACACACACATACACATATACACACACACATAAGCACACACATATACACAAACACAGAGACACACATAAACACACACATATATACTCATAAACACACAAACACACATATATGCACACACACTCCACCATGCCTAGCTTTTTCACATGAGTTGGGAGAATCTGAACTCAGATCACAGAGCTCTCTATAATTTTCTCCACCAAGGAAGCACTTGGGGATTCATGAGGCTGAGACTGACAAGCTACCTGGAGACCATGACTCAGCAGGGGACGCTGCCTGCCACCCATGTCATTGCTGTGTCCCCAGGAGAGGCTATAGCCACCAAGTATTCCTTGTGAATGGATGTGACAGAGAGGATCTGTCCCTGCCTGTGCCCTTCCACCCCAGGTGGCTCAGGGAGAGTACTGGAGCAGTAAGCAAGCTAGAGATGCCATGGGGTCTCTTCACAGCCTCCAAACACTCCCTGGGGACCTCCTGTACCTCAGCTAAGATAATAGCGGCATGTATCCCTGAGAACACTGATCTCCTGGGCTTACCTTCCCCATCTTCCAGGAACACCTTAGTGAGTTAGAAATATTTGCCTGAGAAACCCTAATATACACAGTATAGTATCTGAAGAGATTAGGTTTCAGAGCCCTGGATTTAAGCCTCTACATAATTTTGTTTTTTTCCATGCAGAAACTGGGGCTGGCAGTGTGAGTTCACAGAGAAAATTTCCTAACACAAGAGGCTCAGGGTATGAGAGAAGCAATAAAAGGAATAAGAAGGCAGCCACTGGCCATCGTGGGCAGCAGCTCTGGGCTGTGGCAGGGCCCATCTGCAGACAGCTGGGTAGGGCAGTGCCCCCCCCACACACCTTGTGGCCCTGAAGGGGCCATCTCCCTAGAAATGGCAGGCAGGAAGATTCCTTCTTCTGGGCATCCATGACCCTGGATAAGGCCTACTCATCTGAAGCCACTCTCTGTGGCAGGGACTCCTGGCTCTTGGAAGAGACAGCTCAGAAAGTCTTGAGAACACACCTGTTTTCCTCACATCTAAGGGGCTACTCAGCAGCTGCCTCAATTATCTGAAAGTCAAGAAAGGACTGGTCCAGAGTAGGCACTCACCATGTCTCCTTCTGGGCAGACTCTAAACAGGGTTAGCGTGCAAACAGCACAAACTTCTCTAAGGCCTTAGTGACACTTCAACACAGAGAGCAAACCATTACAGGTCAAGAACCCAGGAGACATTGAGCCCAGGAGAGAGGGGATGAGCCATCAAGGATCAGGGGAGAGTCTCTGTGATACCTGGTCTTATCCACCTCCCTAAAATTTGAGGGTGTAGCCGTGGAACTTTTGGGCTCCAAACAAAGAGGAAAGTTCAGTGGGAGCTAGATGTGAGTCGGCTAGAGCATGGCCTTGAAACTCGGGTCTCAGATGCTAAATCTGGGTTAACTGAAGCAGAAAAGAGGTTGGTGGGACCTAATGGGCTGGGGCCTCATAAAGGAAGCAAGAAAAGGAGTTGAACCTTCCGAGTGGGAACTCTGAGTATGACCTAAGGAGGCAAATGGAGACAGACAAGAAATGAGACCTCAGTGCAGAGTTGGGTGAAGGTGATGAGCCGAGTAATCCATGCAAGTCACCTCCAAATGACACATTACTGTTTGACAACCCACAAGGTTGTTGCCTCCATCCCATCTTATAGATGAGAAAACTGAACCCCTTAGAACTCTCTGGAATATTCCAACAACCAGAAAATGACAGAGCCATGGCTAGATAGCCTGGCACTCAGCCTTTCAGTGCCACCTCAGATCACAGAAGGAGTGTCAGCCTTCAGCTCCATCACAGCTGCCTCCCTGCCTGCCCATCCCTCCCCCGCCAACACACTCCCTGACCATCCATATCTATTGCCTTTGCCAAGGCCCCAGAAAGCAGGCTGTATGTGTGCCATATCTGCCAGGTACTGGGTCCCCAGATACTTGAACAAGCTCACGGAGCTTGAACAAGCGTTCAAGCCTGAGCTTCCATAGTAGTTGTTGGATCAGTTTGCTTACCTGTAAAATGGGAGTAGTGATGGTCTCTAGCAAAGACCAGTGAAGCTTATTAATGAGAGAGTTCGGGTGAAGGAGTTCATGAGAGAGGGGTCAAACGTAGCTCAGAAAAGATGTGCCCCCCCCCAATGTCACTGAGCATGCTGGCAGCAGTCGGGGTGATGAGGAACAAGAACATTAGCCCAGGTCTCTGGTTCTATGTGTCTGTTTCTCCAGCCATGAAGTCACACGGTTGTGTGCTCTGAGCCAGGCACAGAAAAGGCAAAAGGATGACAGCTTTCATCCCAGGCCCTTTTTCCACCCCTAACCCCCATGCTCCCCTGTGGGGAGCAGTCTCTGCCTGAACCCAGTGGTCAGTCTGGGGCGTGGGGTGGTTTGCAACAGGCGCCTATTGTCTGCTAGCTTGAGTGCACCTGTACTTCCCTGTCCCAGGCCGGTGAGTCAGCTCCTGGCAGGCCGCTGGCCTGCTACTCCACAGCGTCTTGAGCCTGAAAGAGGACCTTTCTTTTCGCTCTCCTCCGCCTTCCTCCCTCCGCTCTCCGTGAAGTGGTCATCTCCGCTGGGCAGCAGGGAGCATCCTCCTGTGCCAAGAGTTCTTGAGTCTCCTTGGCCAGGAGACAGGGTGGGGTCTCAGAAACAAAGAAGGTGCAGCCCAGAACTGGCTGGAGTTGTAGGCTACTATAGGGCAAAGCTCCCAGGGTACCCAGATACAGCTAGCTGCTCTGGGGCTGGGTCTAAGCTCCCAGGGTACCCAGATACAGCTAGCTGCTCTGGGGCTGGGTCTAAGCTCCCAGGGTACCCAGATACAGCTAGCTGCTCTGGGGCTGGGTCTTGTTTTCTTTTGCTGTTGCTGTGATAAACTGTCCTGAATAAAGCAATTTAAGGGAGGAAAGGTTTGTTTTAGCTCACAGCTCAGGACAGTCCATCATGGTGGGGGAGTCATGGCAACACCTTACACACATACACACTTGCACACAATGCACCTGTACACTCATGTACATGTGTATGCATGCACTTGCACACAGACACGAGTGTGTATGCATGTTCATATACCTGCCCATACAAATGCACTTATACACACATGAATACCCCTAGACACACCCACCCACCCACCCCGCCCCACCCACACACAGATGCTCTGACAATTACCCTCCAGAGCATCCTCTATTTGCTCTCCTCCTCTGTATCTCTCTACTCTACAGCACGTACTTGCCAGCAATCTCTGTTGTGTAGTCTAATATGTACCAAAAGGATTAGCCCGAGATGGGTAAAGCCTGTGGAAGACAGTGTCATTATCCTGGTTGCTTTTCTTATAGCTAAGGCCAAATACCTGACAAGAAAGAAGTTAAGGGAGGAAGAGCTTATTCAGGTTCATAGTCTGAGGAGATGGCCCACTGTGGCAGCAGGGGCCTGAGGGGTCCGTTCACACTGTGTCCACAGTCAGAGAGAGAGAGAGAGACAGAGAGAGAGAGAGAGAGAGAGAGAGAGAGAGAGAGAGAGAGAGAAACACTGGTACTCAGCTGGATATCCTATAGTTTGCTTTTTATTTAGTTTGAAACACCAGCTCCTGGGACGGCTCCACCCACACTCAGGGTGAGTCTTCCCTTCTCAGATAAACCTCTCAGAGACACACGCGGAAGCGTGTCACCTAGAGGATTCCAAATCCAGTCAAACTGACAAGGAAGATGAACCATCTGTAAAAAGCATTCGATGACAAAGACACAGGCAATCAAAATAGACCCTAAAACCCGAATGCCAAACAAGCTGGGATACTGGGGTAGAGGCAAAGTCAGGAACACAGTGAAGCTCTTAGGCGATAACTGCCAGTCTGTAGTGGGAAATTCAACTAGATCAGTTTCTGCCTAAGGGGATTGGTGAGGGGTGGGAGAGAAGACTCTGCACCCATATCAGACACTGAACATGGCTGCACATGCCTGTGATTCCAGGATCAGGAAGCAGAGTCAGGCAGATCTCAGGAGCACGCTGGCTGGCCAGCCTACCAGGAACAGTGAGGCTCTGTTAGAAATCCTGTCTCAGTGTGTAAAGTGACTAAGAAAGACACCGACGTCATGGTCTGCACCAGCATGATTCAGTGTATCCACCTCCACACTCATATGCAACACACACACACACACACACACACACACACAAAGAAAGAAAGAAATAGATAAGATTGATTATTATACACATACTTTTAACCAGGACTAGGGAACTAACAAGTTAAGAAAGAATTTTTGGCCACGACTTAGGGAGTGAAAGTGGCTTTAAACCCCCCCCAACCCCCACCAGCACACAAGCGTGCACACACACACACACACACACACACACACACACACACACCAGTATTTCACTCACATTAGGAGAGGTCAGCCCACTGCCCATGGAGCAGAACAACCCTTCTGGCAGAACTCCGGCTTACCAAAGTGGAACTTAGTGCAGGGCCCCTCTCTAAGCAAAGACTCCAAAAAAGGCTGGGCCCTACAAGCTAAAGGTGAGCCAGAAAGAACCGTTTCCATTTAACCCCTAAAACAGAAGCAAGAAGATTGTGTTTCATGGGTACTTAGGATACAGATGTAGATCTCTTCTGACAAAAGTTGACAACATTGGAGGTATCAAGTTATTTCTCTGAGTGTATAAATGCAACATGCAACTCACCATAAAAATAACCACACATAGGAGTCAGGTAACATCATATTGAAAACATCAGAAAGAGTGGGTAATAGAGCTTGCAGAGGCCCCGTTAGAGTTACCAGCAACAAGGTGAGAGACTATGCTTGCTCTGTTTACGGATATTTCTGTGGCTACTGTTGCTCCAAAACAGATGACCCCCCAAACACATCAAGGTAAAAACAGCAATTTTGTTGTCTTGTGACTTTATGGAGCGGAAGTCCAAGATCAGCTTGGGATCAACTGGGAAGTTGTCATTTCAGTGTGGCTGCCTGCTGCCGGAACAGCTCTCTGTGACCTCTCTGGCATGGTAGTCTCTGAGCTAGCTATCTTCCATGGCAGCTGACTTCCCTCAGAGAGAATCCTAAGAAAGCTGGGTTGAAGATGCAGAGCCTGTTCTGAGTCTCTTCAGACAGCACAGGGCTTCGTTCGTGCTGCATTCTCTTGAGCACAGGAAGTAATCGGGGCCAGACCAGACTCAAGGGGAGCAGTTAAGAGACTTCCTACCTCTTGGACAAAGCAGTATGGAAACAAGGAGGCCCAACTTCAAAGCTTCTATTGAGATAAAAGAAATAAGCTTCTACCACGAAAAGAAAATTCCGGTAAAGAGGCTGGGGAGCTCCTCGGTGGAGAAGATGCTTGCCACACAAACGTGAGGACTGGAGTTCGGAGCCTCAAAACCTACATAAGTGCCAGGTGAGTATAATGTCAATCTGCAATTCAAGAACTTGGAAAACAGAGACAGGGGTTCCCTCAGAGCAAGCAGGCTAGCTAGACGAGCCTTATCGGTGAGCTCAGAGTTCTGTAAGAGACCCTACCTCAATAAGGTAGATGGAGAGTGACCAAGAAAGACTCCTGATGTCAACCTCTGGCACACACATAAACACACACACACACTCACCCACGTATACACACACACACACATGCATGCACACACTTGCATGCACACACATACACTCACATATGCCCATGCACATACACACAAGTAAACACACAGAACATGCATACATACACGCATATACACTAACCCCCCACATACATATGAAAAACATAAATTAATAAAAGAAAATTTCAACAGAGGTCTGGTATGGGGTCACGTCTGTAACCTTGGCACTTGTAAGCTGGAGGTAGAGGGATCATGAGCTCAAGGCTAGACTGGGGTACACAGCTCAACACCCCCCCCACCTACACCACCCCAAATGAAGTGGAGAAAGTAAGAGGAAACTAGAGGGGATTGACAGTATCTTCTGAACAAAGAACTGTTCTCATCTTCCTCACAAGAAGCAGCTCACCCTCCAGGAGGAGATCAGTCATTCACCACAAGAGCCCATGCACGTTGTCACAATATGGCCAGCTCTGCAAGAGAAGTGGACAAGTGAGGGGAACCCTGCTGCAGCCTCTCCCTCCTCCTCAGGTCTGTCTTCCCCATAGAGGTGTCAAGGTGACCATGCAGAACACCAAGAGATTTGCTTGTTTTAATTTCTTTTAGATAGCATATAGAATAATGGCTTTCATTATAACATTTTTATACATAGTGACAATTGCTCTCCCTACTCATCATTCTCTATCTGCTTCTAGAAAGTCCTCCTCTGCTTTCATGATACTCGTGTGTGTGTGTGTGTGTGTGTGTGTGTGTGTGTGTGTGTACATATGCATATGTTCCCTGGAATTGACTATATAAACTTCACTTCACCTCAGGATTGCAGCAATCCTCCTGTCTCTGCCTCTCAAAGTGCTGGTTTATATGTACACACATATATGAGTCACCCAAATATCCAAATTATACATATGTATGTATACATATGTATACATATATTATACAATATATATGTGTATATATGTGTCATATATATTTATATATGTCATGCACATGTGTATATATGTCATATATACACAAACATGTGTATATATGTCATATATGCATATATTAAACCAAATTCTATGTATGAAGAATTTGCATCTTTCTTTAGCACCCACTCCTATTACTGTCTCTTGTGGAAGTCCAGGGAAGGGAAGGTTAGAGAGAAAAAAGAGACCGCCACTCAAATTACCGCCCTTCTACTCTATGCTGTGTGACATAGTTTTATTGTTCGTTGAGAATGAATAGAACCCCACTGTGTGTACGCCCCATTTTCTTCCTCCATTCATCTGCTGGTGAACACCTAGGCTGGCTCCATATCTCGGCTTCTGTGAATGGTGCCACAGTAATCAGAGTTATATGGTAGCAGTGCTGCATGCTGCCTATTGTCCTGCCGGGCGTGTGCCCAGGAGTGGTGTGGCTACATCATAGGGTTGTTCTATCTTTGGTTCTTTGACGGCTCGGCAGCTGCACCAGCTCACATCTTCGCCAGCTGTGAATGGGGGAACCTGAAAAGCTGCCGGGAGAATTCAAAGGGATCTGACTTCAGGCATGTTCCTCAGGCCACTCACCCCTGCCCGTTCCCCAGCTCAGTGCTGGAATGAAAGATCTTTCGGCTGGGAGAAGATGGCTGCAGTGTCAGCTCGCTAGAGATTACAGTTTAAAATGGTTGAGACGCTCCTATTAATCCATACAATGGGGACACAGATATGGATAGAGATTTTGCAAAAGAAGGAGTCTGCAGTGTGCCTAAGAAGAGTGTACACAGGGTCTTATTTTGTCCCCTGAGCTTCCCTGGAATTGACTATGTAAACTTCACTTGGCCTCAAACTTGCAGCAATCCCCCTGCCTCTGCCTCTCAGAGTGTTGGTACTATAGGAGTGAGTCACCACAAAATAGATCCTAATTAGCTATGTTGAATGAAGACAATAGGCAACAGGAGAGAGCTGCGGCTTAGAACTCATATCAGCCATATAAATTATAACGCATACAGTTAACATGAACACTCATATGCAGAGGAGGTTAGATATTTTAAGAGACACCTCAAACACATAGAAGGGAGTCTAGGTTTGGTTTTAAGAGGGGAAGGAAATATAAAAGTGGGAAAAAATAAAGGAGATGGGGCTGGGGAGATGGCTCAGTCTGTAAAGTTCTCGCCATGCAAACATGAAGACCCAAGTTCAGATCCCAGTACCCAGGTAAAGAGCCAGTGCCCATTTATAATCCCTACCACTGCAGAGGCAGAAACAAGAGGAATCTTGGAGTCCACTGGGTAACTAGTCTAGCCAAGTCAGTGAGCTGAGGGTTCAGTGAGAAACTCAAACTCAAAAGATAAGGAAAAGAGCAAGTGAGAAAGACACTTGCAGGGCTGGAGAGATGGCTCAGTAGTTAAGAATGCCCTCTGCTCTTCCAGAGGTCCTGAGTTCAATTCCTTGCAACCACTTGATGGCTCACAACCATCTATAATGAGATCTGATGCCCTCTTCTGGTGTGTCTGGAGACGGTGACAGTGTACTCATATACATAAATAAATAAATCTTTAAAAAAAAAAAAAAAAAGACACCCGCCATGCGTCTTTGGCTGTCACATGCATACATGCAAATGGACATGCATATACCTACATGAGCAGCTACATATACCAGACATATATGGGAATAAATAAATAAATGAAACTAAATGAAATGGAAAATTGCTTTAGGTGTTTATGACAGTGTTCTGTGAAACAAGAGTAGAATTGATTTGAATATCTGCCTTTGAAGTAAAATTAGATACCAGAAGCAGGCTTCCAGAACAACTATAGATTTTCAACTTCTGGAATGAGCCCAAAACATGGTTCCTGGTGGTTATGTCAAAGCCCTCTGCAACATCCTAGACAACCTTCAGTGGCCACTTGAATACATGTGATATTATATAAATTATATTATTATATTATTATATTATATAGGAAGCCCATCCTGGTACAAACGAGCCATTCTCATCAGCTCGGTCATCCTTGGCCAAGAATCACCTGTATCTGTGCTTTCTTCTAAACCATCCATCCAGGTCTGTCATCCTTCAGAGGACTTACGCTCACCAGGCCTCTGCTGTGTCCCCCCAGTGCCCACCCTCCAGAGGCTCTCCCATTCACACAGCACTCAGTGACTCTCTGCACCTCCAGATTGCCAGGCTTGCCTAGTTTCTCCCCTACACAGTCCCTAGTCAAGCCAAGCTGTCCCCCAAGATTGGATTCAACTACCAGAGTTCTTTCCAAACATGCTACCCCTATCTGGGCATAGCCTAGCCAGCTTAGCACATGGCTAGATGCATGCCTCCTCTAGCCAGAGGCTTGGGCCTCTGTTGGTTAAAACCTTTGTTACTTTCAACTGAGTGATCGGCTACATTTACTGATCTTTTTTTTAATTTTTGTTTTAAACTAGGACTAATATGTAGGATGTTCAAGAGAGGAGAGAGAGAGGGAATATCTATATGACTCAAAAGATGGATCAAAGACCTGAGCAATACCTTGGTCTCCTATTGTCAGGAAACAAACATATATAAATGCCTGCTAGTATTTCACAGAAGCAGATGTGTGCTGAGAGATATAGGGCCACACATCTTACTTTGTTACTTAAAGAGATGTCGGGAGACTGTCCTCCCTGGTCTCTTTCCTTATAGGAATCCCATTGCCTTCTATTGTGGAGATTTCCAAAGTATTTACCCTGTTCCCTCTTCCCGTTGGACATTCGGGCTGCTTTTGGCTCTTTTTTCCCCATAAGCCAGCGCTGTCCTAAGTCCCAGGGCTCAGAGCCTGTTGATCTCTTGTCACCCAGGAGCTAGGTTTCTACATGCCACAGTTGTTGGCGCCTGTTGCTTTTGTTCATTATTGCGGGCGCACTGGCCTTGTTTGGAGACTCCATTGTACTCCTGTTCCTGTCAGCGCTGGGTGACCAGGCAACAGGGAGGAAGCCCCTGCCTCTCCATTCAAATCATTGATAAAAATCTCAAGCGATTTAGGGGCTAATGACAGGTCCCCAGAGAATTCCAGCTCTCCATTCATCACCTGTCACCAGGGCGCTGATGTAAGAGCCAGTCCCACTACACTATCCTTGACCCTTAAGTCCAAACCTCAACTTCAGCCTGGATGAGGAGGAACACCGGTCTGCTGCTGACTTACCACTTGATATTAGCAATGTCATTCAGAAGGTCTGAGGAGGAAAGCCCTGGCCTCGTGGCCAGCAAAGCTGGATCCAGGGCTGACCACAGCTAGCTGCTGCTCCACAGTAAATCTCCACCAGGGCAGAGAATGGTACCTCAGGAAGGGTCTAGCTCATCTTTTCTAAAACTAACCCTTGGATCTCTCTCTCTCTCTCTCTCTCTCTCTCTCTCTCTCTCTCTCTCTCTCCCCCCCACTTTGCCTTCTCCCCCATCTTAGAGGACTAAGGCAAGAACGTCATTCTGTTCTTTATCCTTGAAATCCCAATCTCTGTTGCATCAGCCACACTGTGGGCTGGACCAGCCATGCACCAGCATTTGCAAAGACTTTGCCAGATTTTCCACACTCACTTTCACTGTGGGACCTGAGTGAGCTCTTCTGTGGCACCCACTTGGCTGGCCATGACAGGTCATTCATCTCCTATTGCCCAGTGTCCCCTCTCTCTTGGTTCTCCTTCACTTTCGAAGCTCAAAACTCTGCCCCCCTTTCCCTGTATATCTGCCTCCCTGGAGGCCAGGACCAATGCTACCCCCAACTGCTGCTTGCACAGGCAAGGACCCCAGTTGCTTTGTTTCTTAAGTATTAATCCCATGTTGTGGTCACAGCCGGGGCAGAGCCTGTATTTCTTCTGTTCTTAAATGTGTAAGAAGGGGACACATAGCGTAGGAACCCTTAGAGAGAGCTAGGAGGGGGCCCAGATCTCTGATCACCTGCCTAGGTTCTCTTTACGATCTCACAGCCCACCCCTCTCTCCAGCCGCCTCCACTCCCCTGCTATCCTGTATGGCCGGCTTCTAGAACTAACTGATAGTAGGAAGAGCTATACCTGGTCATGAGAAGGGTATAGCTTCAGTCCTGCTTTTTACCTGGGGAATCAGAAGGGGATAGGATGGGCTAGAAGTCAGGTCTTCAGACAGGAAAGTGGGTACCCTTCAACCACAGCATGACCGCACAGCATGTGCAGAGGAGAGGGGGGAGGAGACTGCAGGGGTGGGGTGGAACAGCCCACTTCCTCCCAGCAACTCCCCAGGTAGGAAAGCTACACTAGGCCAGACAGAAGAGCTGAGGCAGGCAGTGAGCCAGGCTAGCTGCTTGCACGACCCAGGCTTGGAGAGACTCGGCTGCATGCATGGTTCCCTAGATCTGTTTTCTGGAAGGAGGAGACACGTTCCTCACTTGACTGGACTGTCTGACCTATCCCTGCTTCCCACACCTCTCCCGCTGTGGCCTAAACAGACAGCCAGGGCATCGGCAGCACACGGAAGGCCGCTGGGTCTTGCAGACAATCCTGCTGGTTCATGATCCCCTGTCTCTTGTTTTCCATAACCCAGCGTATAACTGGGTTGTATGAATCAGGACTGCAGTTTGACACTGGGCTGGTTTCACAGGAGATAAGGGACCTGGGTGGATGAGCTCAAGGGTGCTGAGCAATGGCAAGAGGGGGCTCCCCACCCAGGGAAGAGCACCCTTGTCCCCTCATCTTGGAATCTGCCAGTGGCGTCATTGGATGGAGCCTGACTTACAGCCTGTGGTTGATAATGGTGACATGTCACCAGAGGCAGTGACTATAAGCACTGTGACTACACTCCGGGACCACATCCTCTCACTACCTGGAGCATGTACTCGCAGTATCAGAGCATGCTCTGAGGAGTGTATTGCTAGAGACAATGGCTACCCAGGAAGTTCGGCAGAGTCACTCTGGGCAGAGAAGGTGAGACTTCACGGTCCTGCTGCCCTTCCCGGCCTTCCAAACTCTCTAGCCTGGTTCCTCTGCTAAGGGCTTTTGAAGACCTGGATCTGTGAGCAATACTCATTTATTTTGTTCTCCCTCCTTCCCTCCCTCCCTCCCTTCCTCCCTTCCTTCCTTCCTTCCTTCTCTTTGTCCTGCCTACTCCCTCACTGGCTGTTTGTCAAAACATTCACTATACAGATTCTACAACTCTCTCTGGCTTAGGTGGGGAATGGCCCTACATCTACCCAGGAGCGCTAGAAGATAAGCAGTACCATCAACTGGCAATAGTCTCCCTGGGCATAGCCTCAGGGCCAAGCAAGGATGGGGCTAGGTGTCTCCAGCTCCAGTCCTGGGAGCTCTGGGCTCATCTCTTTTCTTATTGCCCATCAGGGAAATTTTTCTGCTCTTCCCCTCTGTCTGTGTTTGGCCTGGGGACAAAGCACTGACAGTGTCTTTCCCTGGGATTTTATCTGCCACTATAGTCACTCCTCACCGCCTCCACTGTTGTCCTGGCTCTCCCTCAAACCACCCAACAGCAGGTCACCACAGGGCCTTTGTGCATGACATCCCTGCACTCTGCGTGTTTGCTTCCATGTGCAAGTGTCTCATCCTTTGATGTCCAACTCAAACTGTCCCCTCTCATCTAGGTATCCCCAACCTAAGCTACGTCATTCCTGTACCCTTCATGCCTGTCCCCTGATCTCTAAATTTTGTTTCCCTGCAACGCATTTTTTCTCTTCTTTTCAGAGCTTTGGACAGAACCCAGGACATTTGCACATCTCTCCCACATGCTAAGCAGGTGTCCCACTGCACTGGGGATGACAGTGTGGACTGTGTAATGAGCCTGCCCATTTAACATGCTTATTTAATTTAACATGTGTCACCCTCCACTCTTGGCATGTCGGTTCTGTGAGGTCATGGACTTTTGCCAATCCTCAGTCAGTATGTTGACTGGGAAAGAGAAGAAGCATTTGGAAATCACTGACTTCTAAGGAGACTTCAGCACTGACACGGATGAGGATAGCCAGGGGCCAGTAAGTCTTAGCGGGAGCTGACTTGTAGCCAGAATGTGTGAGTACAAGTAATGATGGTTAGTGATGGGGCAGCAGGGCAGTGGGGTTGTAGCTCCTGGTTCAAATCTGTCCCGATCCAACCAGGCTGTAGGGGTGAGTGTGTGTGTGTGTGTGTGTGTGTGTGAGAGAGAGAGAGAGAGAGAGAGAGAGAGAGAAAAGAGAGAGAGAGGGGGGGCATCTCTGAGACCTGAGACCTGAGAAACCTACTCCAGGCAACGCTGCTTGAGTTTCCCTACCTGAGCTTCTCAATTTGGGCTTAGGAGAGGCCCTGCCCAGCGTAGAAGGGATGCAATGTGGAGAAGAGACTGTACCCTAAACAGGAACATACTATGTGCCAGACAGATTCCATTGCCCATTTTACAGATGATGAAATTGAGCCCCGGGTCAGGGTAGTACATTTCACCAATGATAAATCTGAGGTTCACGCTGGTTCCCCAGTTTCCCTGCTATAGATATAGAAAGCAAAGTGGAAGAATTTACACCTAGGTCTCTGCCTCTTGCATTTCTACCTACCCTAGAGGTGATCGAAAGACCATATGTGCCTAGCCGGTGGTCTATAGAGCTGGTATTCTTCAAAGGGGTCTCTGAGGAGACAGTGCCGATATCAGGATGGCTTGGGGCAGCTTGTATTCTGTGCAGCTCCAGCCACAGGGTAAATCCCACATCCACTGGGTATGGCATCCTCAAGGCCTTCTCAGGGGTCAGGGACAGCTCTCCTCAGCTCCCGCTGGCTGGCAGCTCCCTCTGCTGGACCCAGCCCTGAGGAGGAGCTCAGACACTGGGATGCCGCTGCTGTCTGTCTGCACTTGGGGGCTGACTCTCCCTCCACCATGGGAATGAGGGAGTCACGTGCAGGGCACCTGCCAGGTCTTCAAATTATCTGTCGAGGAGACCTACATAGAGGGTGGATTTTGAGTGATCTGAGCTCCTCCTAGAGAGGTTGAGTACAGAGGGGCTTTGAATGCTGCCACCCCTCTGCTCAGTCCAGAGGCAGTACTCATGTCTGCAGATGAATGCGAGAGAGCTGGCTCCCTATCAGACTGGAAACTCCTTGTAGCTAAGTATACGTGAGCTGAACCTCTGCTCCGCTTCGTATACCCACAACTGAGCCCCTAGGCTGGCAACCCCACATATCCTCTGGGACAGCCTTGGCCTTGGCCTCCCGGCTCCCACACACCTGTCACTGTCACTCGACACCCCCAAGGCTCCACTTCTTCACATCAGGACAGACGTGGCACTGGGAAGCAGGGTGTGCCCCACCCTGACCTTGGTCACTCTTGAGGTGATACAGTGAGGAATCTGAAGAGACGGGCCTAGGATGGGACGTGACTGCGCCCCTGAGCTCGGCTGCAGGCTTGGTCACAGGGAAAGTGATACCTCAGGGAGGTGGAGTGCCTAGTGACATCAGCGTACGTGACTGTCAGCCCAGTTCTGTCTGCCACCACCCCCGCCACCACAGCGTTCCCGTGGAGCCCGCTGACCTTCAGAGGCAGGCCCAGAGCGCTGTCTGCATACACTCTCCAAGGACAGGCTTGTACCCAGGGTGAGGCCTGCTCTTTGACTCCCCATCCTCTAAATGAAGACTTTCAGGTCCAAGGAAACCCCCCTAGCCTCAAGCCCTCTCTTGCCTGGGCACCCGGGTCAGGAGCTAGCTGTGTGCTAGGTGACCCTGCTGCTGGCAGTCCTGTCCCAAGGGGACTGATCTCTCCCTTGGCTCTATTAGACCTTCCTCCTGAGTGCCTGGCAAGCTCCTGGTGATTGGAAGCCAGTGTAAGAGGGCACCTGGCTCCCCACCCCAGGGCTGCTGACTGAACTGCCAGGCCTAGATCCCTGAGGGACAGCCAGGACAGGCAAGGCTGAATGACCCAAGGAAGCAAGTTCAATCACTATAGATAACCATCTCATGCTTCAAAAATGCCTTCTCAACCATCCATGGCTGCTCTGGCTCTTTCTCATGGCCCTCCCTGAGCCCCATCAAAGGGGCATGAAAAGCCATGCTCAGTAACTACATATAGCTTTCAGCCCGGGAAGAAGAGAGGAAGCCAATCCCTTGGATCCTATTAGATCAAGTAGTTGAGCCCAATCTCAACCTGTCATTGGCTAATCATGAATTCATGCTAGTACACCCTCAATTGATCAACAGGGTGTGACCTGTACCTCAGTGTGGGTATATTTGCGTCTTCCAAATGGTGCTCATTGTGACCAACGCTGCGGCTAACTGGAGGTCTATCACGAGTTAGGGAAAATAAAAGCAGTCAACAGCACGGCACTTAAGAGAGCTATCCAGGAATCAGGAAGCCAAAGTGAGCCCCAGTGATCTCCCACACATCCCTGGGGCACAGCACGCATCCCTGGGGAAACCAGAAAGAGCCTCTGCTAGCCCACTCATACCCACCGAATACACAAGCTGTAAAGGCCAGGATGTACCCGTAATCCACTGGGAGTCTGAATGTACTCCCAACCCACTCACAGATCACCAGGCAGAGAGCAGAGGCCTTCTGGAATGAAGGGATTTAAGCATCATATACAATCAGTTGTTGGCTGATGGGCTAGCATGGAAGACCCTGCAGTGATTCCTAGGAAGCCAGGCTAAAAAAATAAAAATAAGAATTCAAAACAGGACATACAAGATGGTTCAACAGGTAAAGGTGCTTGCAGCCAACCCGGATGACCTGGGTTCAATTCCCCGGGACCCGCATGGTAGGACTTGAGCAAGTTGTCATCCTGTGACCTCGACATACATTCACAGATTAATTAATTACTTAGTCAATTAAAGCCAAGAAGCTAAGCAGAGCCACTGGCAGCATCTCCCTGCAAGGAAAACAGTCTACTGAATGAGCCCAGGCAAGATACCAAGCAGCTGGCCAGGCCATCGACACCCAAACACTTGGTGATGACAATCCCAAAAAGGAGTGGTCCATAGTGATAAGTCAGAATCCAGAGTTGCTGCGAGCTGCCTAAAATATCCAGTTTTCAATAAAATCTTTCAAGATATGCAAACAAAGAGGGAATGAGATCCACTCAGAAGAACTACATCAACAGAACCACATCTGAGGTGCACAAGAGCTGCGGATGTCAGAAAGGCCACTGTTATGAATGGTTTCTCTTTTGTTTTTTGTTTTGTTTTTTGTTTTTGTGACAGGGTCTTTCTACACAAGTCTAGGCTAGCTTACAACTACATATGCAGCCAGGCTGGCCTCAAACTCACAATCCTCCCGCCTTAGCGTCCCAAGGCTAGTTTCATAGGCATGTGCCACCAAGTCCACTTATAAATGTCATCAAAAAAGTATCAGAAGTCATGTGTGAAGGATTACGGAGGGTCCGGAGACGACTTAGAAGAAGAAAACTCAGTTCTCAGCACCCACATAACTCACAGCCATGCCAGTGAGGGGCTCTGGCGCCCTCTTCTGGCCTCTGTGAACACTGCAGACACAGGGTACACTTAAACATGCGGGTAAAACTCATACACATAAACTAAAATAATTTTTTAAAAAATATTTACTTTTATTTCGTGTGCATTGGTGTTTTGCCTGCATGTATGTTTGTGTGAAGGTGTCAGGTCTCCTGGAACTAGAATCACAGATGGTTGTGAGCTGCCATGTGGGTGTTGTGGATTGAACCCAAGTCCTCTGGAAGAACAGCCAGTGCTCTTAACCACTGAGCCATCTTCCCAGTCCCTAAAAATACTTTTTTTAAGAAAAGAATTAAAGAGCAAAGTGGTTTATGGTATAAAGAATAACACTAAAGAAACAAAAGCAACTAGGGAGGGAAAGGGTTGATTTCATGTACCGACAGTTCATCATCCAAAGCAATAGAGCAAAAACTCAGTCAGGGCAGGACCTGGAGGCAGGAGCTGATGCAGAGGCCATGGAGGGGTGCTGCTTACTGGCTTACCCCTCATGGCTTACATTCTTATAGAAACCAGGACCACCAGCCCAGAGACAGCACCACCCACAATGGGCTGGGTCCTCCCTCATCAGTCACTAATTAAGAAAATGCCCTTCAGGTTTGTCTACAGTCTGATCTTTCGGAGGCATTTTCTCAATGGAGGTTCCCTCCTTTTGGATGATTCTGGTTTGTCAATTTGACATCAAACTAGCCAGCGCACTAACATGTAATAGAACTTGTAATAGAACTAGCATGCATAAAACCAACTTACTAGGAGGAGGAGGAGGAGGAGGAGAGGAGAGAGGAGGAGGAAGAAGAAGAAGAAGAAGAAGAAGAAGAAGAAGAAGAAGAAGAAGAGAGAGGAGAGGAGGAGGAGGAGGAGAAGAAGAAGAAGAAGAAGAAGAAGAAGAAGAAGAAGAAGAAGAAGAAGAAGAAGAGAGGAGGAGAGGAGGAGGGAGGAGGAGGAGGAGAGGAGAGGAGGAGGAGAGAGAAGAGAGAAGAAGAAGAAGAAGAAGAAGAAGAAAGAAGAAGAAAGAAGAAGAAAGAGGAAAGGGATGACGAGGGAAATGTTTCAAGAAGTAATAATTAAAATACTCCCAAATCTGATGGACACTTATACATCTAAATGATGTCCACGTAGACAACAGAGTAAAACTGTTGGAATGCAGCACAGAGGATTCTTGAAAGCTGCAAGAGAAAAAACAGCATGTCCCAAACAAGGGAAGCACAGCCCGGGAGCCTGCCAGGCCTGTGGTGCAGGCCTACAAACACAGCTACTGGGAAGACTGAGGCCGGGAGAGCACAAGGACCAAGACCTGTCAGGCCTGCAGGGGGTTAACAGCATTGAAGCTACTTAGCAGAGGCTGTCTCACAATAAAAACTCTCACAGGTCTGTGAATGGTAGACCCCAGGGTCTAGGTTCCACGTTCAGGACCAGGCAGGCATGAGGTTGTGTGGAAGAGCTAACGGCTGATACCTCCTGAGACACAGTGGAGGCCAGAAGGAAATAGCCACAAAACAAGTGTCAATAAATTGAAAGGATTTAAAAACCATACCAATTATAGTCTTCAACAAAATTAAATTAGAAATTGACACAAAAAAGTTCAGAAAACCACAAATACTTTTAATAACTCACTTCTGAACAGAAAAAAAAAAAAAATCAAGCCGGGTGGTGGTGGCGCACGCCTTTAATCCCAGCACTTGGGAGGCAGAGGCAGGCGGATTTCTGAGTTCAAGGCCAGCCTGGTCTACAGAGTGAGTTCCAGGACAGCCAGGGCTATACAGAGAAACCCTGTCTCGAAAAACCAAAAAGAAAAAAAAAAAAATCAAAATATTTGGACCTAATGGGCAGAAAAGAGCCACCTCTCAGAATGACCAAGACATGCAGAACAATTTCAGAAGCTGTTTTGTATTCTGTTGTAATCTCAAGTCAAAGTTCATTGAACAATTATCTTTTAAACTCGAGTCAGTGATTCGAATAGCATATACGTATGTGGGTTTTTTGTCTGCGGGTATGTCTGGGCACCACATACATGCAGTGCCCACTGGAGGCAGAGGAGGGCGCTGGATCCCCTAGAACTGGAGCTACAGATGGGTGTGAGGAACTGGGTGGGAGCTGGAAACTGAACCTGGAGAGGACCAGTACTTTTAGTCACTGAGCCGTCTCTCCACAACACTCCACCCATCTGCTGGCTCTTATATTTTTCTGTTCCCTCTTCCATAATGTTCCCTGAGCCTTGGAAAGGGTAATATCAATGTTCTATTTATACCCGATTATTCAACAGTCACGTACTCTCAACATTTGACTCTTCAGTGAAGACTTTCCACAGTTACTGCTGCCATTGCAGAAAGAAGTTTCTCTAACTGTGCTAGTTTTATGTCAACTTGACACAAGCTAGAGTCATCCAAAAGAAGGAAGCCCCAGAGCTGGGCAGTGGTGATGCACGCCTTTAATCTCAGCACTTGGTAGGCAGAGGCAGGCAGATTTCTGAGTTTGAAGCCAGCCTGGTCTACAGAGTGAGTTCCAGGACAGCCAGGGCTACACAGAGAAACCCTGTCTCGGAAAACTAAAAAAAAAAAAAAAAAAAGGAGGAAGCCCAATTGAGGAAATGCCTCTCTAAGATCCTGTTGTAAAGCATTTTCTTAATTAGTGATTATGGCGGTGCCATCCCTGGGCTGGTGTTCCTGGGTTCTTTAAGAAAGCAGACTAAGCAAGCCAGGAGGATCAAGGCAGTAGGCAGCACCCCTCCAGGGTCTCTGCGTCAGCTACTGCCTCCAGGTTCCTGCCCTGAAGAAGTGTAAGCAGAATAAACCCTTTTCTCCCCAACTTGCTTTTGGTTGTGGTTCATTACAGCCTAGTAACCATAACTTTCTGTTTGTTTGTTTTATCTTGAGACAGGGTTCCTCTGTGTCTTCCTGGCTATCCTAAAACTCCCTCTGTAGATCAGGCTGACTTCACACTCAAGAGATGTGCCTGCCTCTGCTTCCCAAGTGCTGGAATTAAAGGTGTGTGCCTAACACTGCCTAGCACGACTTCTTAAGGCACCAAGCAAAGGTAGCAGTAGCAGTTTCCCACCGGCATAAGTGTAACATCCAGTTAACAGAAGGACAGCAGAAGATTCCCCATGAGGGCTATGGCCTCCCCAGCCACAAGTTTCTGACCAGGTTTACAGTATCAGAGGTGAGCTTCCTTCGGTGGGGGAAGGCATTAAATCAAATCAGAAAGTGGTTGGTTACTCCCTTAACGGTCATGCCAATGTTGCTGCAGTGGATGTGCCTTGCCTGCAGGTCAGTAGCATAGCACGTAGTGTCTACAGCTCAGCAAGACTTTGACAACACTTTTCCCTCCGCAGCCTGCAGAGAACCTTCCAGCACTTAGAGGAGCAGAGGCAGTCGGTACTGAGAATGTTTCCAGCACAGTCCCAGTTTGATTTCTCTCTATCCTGTGATCAGAATATATGGTGTCTTCAGGTTTGAGGTCTCACCGTATACCTCTAGTGGGCAACCTAGAACGCTGGCAACTGTCTATATTGTCAAACTGTAATTTAAAAAATCAAACACTGCTACTTTTCTGTTGCTGCAGAGACATCATGACCCCATGACCAACTTTACAGAAGAAAGAGTTTATTTGGTGTTTACAGTTCCAGATGGTGAGTCCATGTGGCAGAAACATGGAATCTAGCAGGCAGACGGGCATGGTACTGGGGTCTCATATCCTGATTCATAAGCATAAAGAGGAGAGGAGAGGGAGGGGGAGGGAGGGAGGGAGAGAGAGAGACAGAGAGACAGAGAGAGAAACAGAGACAGAGAGACAGAATTGTGTGAAACCTCAGAGTCCACTATGCAGGAAAGTCAACTTGACACAAGCTAAAGTCATCTGAGAGGAGAAAATCTCAACTAAGGAAATGCCTCCATAAGATCCAGCTGTAGGGCATTCTTAATTGGAGATGGGAGAAGGCCTAGCCCATTGTAGATGTGACCACCCTGAGCAGTGGAGGCGTGTGCCTTTAATCCTAACACTCAGGAGACAGAGGGAGGCGGATCTCTGTGAGTTTGAGGACAGCTTGGTCTACAAAGTAAGTTTCAGGACACAATGAAACCCTGTCTCTGAGAAAGAGAGAGAGAGACAGAGAGAGAGAGAGAGAGAGAGAGAGAGAGAGAGAGAGAGAGAGAGAGAGAAGAGAGAGAACACTTACTGTAGTCCAGGAAGCTTAGAAGCCAACCCAGTATCACAACAAAGATTCGGGGTGCCGTTTGGGAAGTTCTCTCTTGTGTCTATCTTATCCCCAGACTGCAGTGAGAGCCCCACATTCCTCTGTGTCTCTGAGCCAGCAGCCACCCCCAACCAGGAAGCCTTCACCCCCTCCTCTGCTGGGATTTGCAGGGGGTTGGCTCTCCTTTGTTCCCCAGTCCCTGGGGAGAGCCCTTATCCTCCAGGGGCCAGCTGAGGTTATGAGCTTGTGCCCTCCTCCCCAGGCCAGCCTGACTGGGCTAACAGCACTGTCAATCAGGGGCAGCCTGCTCAGCAGCTAGCCTTTTATTTCCTAAATTAAAAGGGCTTGTGATTCCTGATCGAATTAAAGGTGGGAAGGTCAGCTCTGAGAGAGGCGGGGAGGTTTCAATCTCTGGAAACCGGACGGAGGCAGTCAGGGTGGACAGGGTGGTGAGGTGGAGGCAAAACTGGGCCAATGTTGAAGACCAGGGTACCATCCATCTCCTCTTAGACTAGACTTAGTCAAAACACAACAGGACAGTCTGCAAGCCACCCTCACAAGCCTTTGAGTGTGGCTTTGAATTAGAGAAATGTCATCCTTGACCTTAGCAGTAGACAACCTGTACCACTGGCCTGGGCAGGCCTGACTGATGATCTGTAGTTTAAAATCCTCACAGAGTGGAACCATTGCTTTCTCTAAACCTCACGTTGGACTTTAGCAGACAAAAGGCGATCAGCAAAGAGACAGTCAGCCTGTTCCTCCTGCAGCTACAGACCTGGGTATTCTAAATGGTTCCCAGAGGTGCCCTTGGCCCACTGAGTCTGGATTCTGTATACCCACCCCACCAAACGCTAATACCTCATTTGGAAGCCCTGGTAGAAGTCAAACTTTTCTTTCCCATGGAGCAATTGCTTTGGCAAGAACTTAACTCATTTAATCTCAAAACCTGCTGTGCTCCCATCTAGAGACAGGGAAACTGAGGCACAGAGCGGTTCCCATAACTTATCTTGAATAAGGAGATGGCTCTAAGCAATGCTGACTCAGTAGAGCCCAAGCTGAAGGAACCATCATGGCCCTGCACCTGGAAGTGTAGAGGCTAGATAGCCACCAGACCTGGAGACCTTGGAACCTTGGCCACATGAGTCATGTAACCCCAGAGCTGGGCTAACCTTTACTTCATTTTAATAAGAACATCCATGTGGATCCAGTGGCTGCCGTGTGACAGATTTAGAAACTCTGTGGAGCCACCAGTCAGGACAAGGTTGTTACTAGGTCTCTTACATCTTCCATTCCTTCCTCCTGCCATCCCAACCTAGACCTCCAAGATGCTCTGTCTCCATGCTGGGTCTTCCTAACCCATAGCACCCCACATATGCCACCTTCAGGTTCCCCTCCTGCCTGGAGAGCATCTCTAAAGGCAAGGGCAGCCCTGTGCAGGGTCTAGTTTAGTCTGTTAGTCATATCACCTCCCTCCCAATTCAGAGATTCCATAGAGTCTAGTATTGAGGTGGGTGGACACTCTTCCCACATCACAGCAGGGCCTGAGGCCTTTGAGTTCACAGACCCCTGCTCCATTCCCCGGGCCTTCTATCCCAGTCTAGATGGGGCATGTCATACTCAAGCCCGAGAGTCACGTGTGTGGTGTGTGCGTGCGTGTGTGTGTGCGCGTGTGCGCGTGCTCGTGCATCGGCTCGCTCTTCCCTGCTATAAGTGTTGGTGGGCATCTGGCAGGGCAATGAAAGGAACTACAGAGGGCACATAGAGAGGAAGTGTCCACCTGGGCATTGAAGTGGGAATAACAATTGGCCAGGCAGGCAGGTGAGAGAAATCAAAGCACAGATCACCCAAAGCATGGCAGCCTGGCCTCGTGAATGCGGGAAGTCTGCAGCTATCAGGACCATGGAGACTCGATGCAGCCAGAACCACTGATCTCCATGGATACTGAGGGCTTCCTGGAGGCCCATTCACTACACTGCGTTACCTCAGGCATTCTCACAGAACTTTGGGTGTCATGAATATATGAAATAAATATACAAATAAAATACAGAGTTTTAAAACAACTCTTTGGTATAGACATAAGTTGACCCCTTATAATATAGATTAAAGCAAATGTGCATGCTAATAAAATGACTGAACAGGCTTACTTTGAATAGAGATAGAAATCTCTCTGAATGTTTAATACCATGAGACATAGAACACCTTTAAATTTAAGTTCCTATGTAAATGTGGGTCTGTATGCATGTATATACCACCTATGTCCTCCTGCAGAGGCCAGAAGAGGGCATCAGGTCCCCTGAAACTGGAGTTACAGGCAGGCATAAGCCATCTGATGTGGGTGTTAGGATCCGAACTTGTGTCATCTGGAAGAATAGTAAGTGCTCTTAACTTCTGAGTCACCTCTGCATGCCCCAACACAGAGCGTCTCTTAAGATGTCTGTAATCCACAACGCAGGTTCTCTGGGTCAGTGGTCAGATCACAGGCTTGCATGACAAACATTTCACACACCTACCTGTGGGACTGCATAAGGGTATCCTGGTTCTTGGCTGGGCATGGGCCTAGAAGCCCGAGACTCCAAGGGAGAAACGGCAGGAGTTCTGCCACGTCCCCAGAACCCAGGGTCCTGAAAAGCAGTCTAATCTCCATGGACCTACATTGTTCAGTCACACAGGCCATTACAGCCCCTCCCAAAGTGCACAGGTAGAGGGTTGTGACTACAGGCCTCAGGCCCTAGAGATTTACGTACTAATGAAGGCCAGAGGGCAGAGCCAATTAAACCATCCCCAGAATCTCCTCCTTTCTCCCTCACTACTTAACTCAGGTATGCCCTGAGTTGGGCGGGGAGAGGTACATCCAGATCCATCTACCATCCGCCATGACATAAACCCTTTTGGAACCAAGGACTTCCTCGTATCATTGGGGCCTGCCATCGCCGAAGCTTCCAGCCTTTTGGAATCTTAGACTTTCTCCTGCATGTGGGAACCGCTGTCACCCGACCCCACGGGCAGCTTCCACCGAGCCGGTTCCGGGCTGATGCCTTGTGGGCCCGGGACTACTTCGCTGCCCCCCCCCCTCCGTTTTCCCACACCTACCTATCTCTCCAGGCCTTCAAAGTTGATCTATATTTTGATTATAGAATCAAAACAGCTAAATATTTCTTCATATAAATATATAGGAAAACATGGCAGATATCAGAAATTATCGGAACGTCTAGCCTGATCCCAAATGAAAAAAATCACTAATTTTTTTTTAAATTCAAATCAGCAAGTGTTAACAGAATTAAACACACACACATCCTAACACAGTATAGTCACTAACTTATTACATGCTGAGAGATGATTGGAAGAGAATATCATCTCCTTGCTTTTGCATAATTAAACCATCACGTTTCTGTAAAGGCAGTAATGTTCCGCATGATACAAACAGAACATCACATAACATCTAGTGTTTGGATCAGAGGGGAGGTGTTTCTGGGAGTGTGCCAGGCGGCGCATGCAGCATGCCCAGTGCAAATCACACTCAGAGAACCAAGGCTGTGGTGAAGGAGCAGAACACAACACAGGCAAGTGAGACCAGAAATCCCTCAGACTGACTGTGCACTTGATTTCTCTACACATCAAACTCTTGGTCTTTGGGTGTTCAGAACCCTTTTCACTTATACCATTACCAAACCTTCCACAACTCCCACATTTAGATATAAACCCTACATGGACTAGGTCAGGCTTGGGACGCGTTTTTTTAGTTGCTTTGTTTTAGAGCAGTCCTGTCTGAGGATGGCCACATTCCATTCTTAGAATTGTTCCAGGAGGTATATCTACCTTCCAGAGAGGAAATAGGAGGCCCTGGAAAGGCAGAGTCACCTTGCAAGTCATGGGGACAGCAGGATGTACACACAGCAGACCACTTCCCCTCCTACACACTACAAAGCATGTGTTCAGGTCAGACCTGGTGCTTTTTAAAGCATCTTGGGGTCTCTGTGAGGAGGAAGATAGGAACAGCAAAGGCAGAAGGACAGAGCTGAGACAGAGAATAGTTCTTGCTGATGGCTAAGAGAAGGGAGACCTAGACTATGAGGCTGCACTGTCATCAGGACCCCAGGGCAAGGCCCAGACTGGTGCAGAACTTCTAGGCTCTGTACCTGGGGTAGAATTGAGCAGGAAGAGCTAGAGAAAGTAGAGCCATGCATAGCTTCTGTCATGTCAGACTGAGGACTGTGAGAATCCTACAGGACCAGAGCATCGGGAGGAACACTGAAGCAGGAGGATTAGAAGGATACAGTGTTGGCCATTGGGTCTAAAGTAAGTTCAGAAGGAAAAGAAATGACCCAAGATTACCTGGAAGGGTCCCACCTCTCAGGACCAGCAGCTAGGAAGGAAGCCTACAAGGAGATGGGGGAGGAGACTGGAGGGAGCCCGACATCCTGGGATGTGGAGACAGGTGGGGCAGACTCAGAATAGCCAGAAGAGAATTCCATCACACCCACCATGTTTGGAGTCCAGCAAATGGTCTGTAGAGAGTGCACACAGGGAGCTGTGGGGTAGAGATTCTCTTGGAAGAAGAGGAAGAAGAGATAGCGGTTAGAGTAGGGACAGCTCTGTGAGTCCTGCAACCTGGAACTCCATTTTTACCTGCCCGTCTTCTCATCGCCATGAGGGATGTTCCAGACTTCCTCCTCGAACCCTGCCCAAGGACTGAGAAAAGGTCTGAGCCCATTGCCTGCCCCAGAAAGGTTCGGACTCCCTAGGCAGCGAGCCTGCCAGGCCAGGATGGAGGAGCCTCAGCCCTGACCCAGGGTGGACTGCAGCTGAGGCTGTTACAGAGGCCCTGGCTGTCAACAATATCAGTACTTTGTGGGGCTAGGGTCAGGTCCAAGAACAAAAGAGAGGGACACAGTCCCAGAGGACATCCCTGGACATAGAAAGCAGAAACTCCAGGATGGCGGTCTCCAAGGGTACCATCACTCTAGATAGTGGATGAATGGTGGGGCTGACATTAGCCTGGGGCCCAGGGGATGGGTTCATTTTGGCTGAGTAGAGAAAGAATATTCCTAACAGGAAGCTCCCAGCAGGAAGGAGAAAGGCCTTGTCATCAGCTGGCAGTGGCTAGTCCTTAGGGCAATCTAGGAGGCATTGCAAGATGTGAGGCTGAAGGGAAACTGGCTTCTAGGTTACAGGGAAGAGTTTGAACTTTATCCTAGACACTGGGGGAGCCCTCCCAGCAAGAAAGACACCATCTGTCTGAGATAGCGGTGGGATAACAGTTTGGTCCTCGATAGATGGGAAGAAAAAACTCGTCATGGTCTCTCCCATGGGGCAGCTCCACAAACCAGTCTTATTAAAAAAAAAAAAAAAAATCTGGAAAAATTGCCAGCATAAAAATAGCTAAGGGCGGGGCTTCACCTGCAGGACAGGTAGGTAAAGTAGGTCATGGCTACGGGCCACCTGGGAGGTGAGCGAGGGAGTTGGAGTTCAAACCACAGCCCACCTCTAACTCTATGCCCCTGTGCAGACCAGGCATCCAGCGAGCAGAGCAGGGTCTGCAGCCAGCCTTCCAGGCCTACAGTCGTCCTCTCTCTCCTTCTGGGGCATCCCCTCTCCCAGCTGGTGTCCAGCACCTTCTGGCATCTTTCCCAGAAGTCAGCAGTGCGCTTCCCAGAAGAACCCGTGCTTACTTTCTTGGAGACATAGCTTCCAAGACTCATAATTCATTTATGAGTACATAATCTTTTATCTCTTTATTGCTACTGTTCCCTTACTGAGCATTTACTAAGCTTTACGCCCTATGTGGATTCCTCCATGATCTAAGGAAAGCCTTTCCAGACTGGAGAGGGGGCTCAGCTGGTGAAAATGCTCACTGTGCAAGCATAAGGACCTGAGTTCAGATCCCCAGTATGCACTAGGCATGGTGGTGTGAGTCTGTATTCTTAGTATGTAGAGGAGGAGACAGGTGGATTCCCGCAGCTCACCAGCCAGCTAGTCTAGCCAAATTGGAGAGCCGGTCCAGGTTTGGAGAAAGATTCGGTCCCATCAAAATGAGAGGGAGGATTATAGAGAAAGACACCCATCTGGCCTCCACATGTTCATGCATGCAAACCTTCACACACGCACACACACACACACACACACACACACACACACACACACACACACGACTATCCTTTCTGGAATACAAGTCTATTCTCCGAGATGCAAATGTCTTTACTTAGAGCCTTTGTCTTTCTCTGTTAAACTCTCCTACAGCTGGGCTGAGGATATAGCTGAGTTAGGAGAGTGCTTGCCTAACATCCGGGAAGTAGGGTGTGGTAGTACATGCCTCCAAGAGAGAGAGAGAGAGATTGGTTGATTCTTGTGGCTGGAGAGACAGCTCAGCTGTTAAGAGCTGCTCTTCCAGAGGACCCAGTACCCACATGGTGGCTCACAACAGGCTGTAACTCCAGCTCCAGAGGATCCAGCATCCTCTTTTGACCTCTGAGGGCACCAGGCGTACATGTGGTACATATACATACAACATACATACATACATTCAGGCAAAACATTCAGACACATAAAATAAAAATAAATAAATCCTTTAAAAATAATGTAAAATAAATAAAAAATCTCATACAGTAAAACCCACCCTTTTCATCTTCTGCTTTACAGTCCTATAAATCCAAACACATGTGTAGAATTGTGTAAGCACCATCAAAACAACCCTATCACCCTCAAAAACTCCCTCGTGCTACCCCTTTGTAGACACACCCTCACCCCGCCAGTAACCCTGGCAACCACGGATACATTTTCCATCACTGCGGCTTTGTCTTTTCCAGACCGTCAGATAAATGAAATTATCCAGTGTGTAACCTTTTGGCGGCCTTCTCTCATTTAATAGAAATGTCTTTGAGCTCCCTCCAAGCTGTCGCATGTGTCAATCGCAAGCCTTTTACTGCGGAATAGTAGTCTGTTGTTGGATGTGCCACGCTCTGCGAACCGTTCATCCGTTGAAAGTTGTTTGGGTTGTTTGTGGCTGTGCACTATTCCAAGCAGGGCTGCTGTGAACATTTGAGGACAAGGTTTCGTGGGAAGAAAAGTTTTCATTTCTTCTCTAGGGTAAATACAATGGCATGTTGCTTAACAACAGAGAGATGTTCTGAGAAATGCGCTGGTGAGTGGTTTTGTCCTTGGGAGCCCATCTAGGGTGTGCTGACACAAACCTCAGTGGTGTAGTCCCCTGCATGCCTGGGTTTGTGGTCTAGCCTGGTTCTTGGAGGCCACAAACTGAAATAACACATCACTGAGTGGATTCTGCAGGGACACGGTGATATGATGACATTTGTACATCTAAACATGTAACAGTAGAAAAGGTACAATGAATGTGTAGTCCAAAGTGTGAGGGGCTGGGAACGGGGCCTCTGGGTAGCGTGCTTGGCTTGGGTTGCATGAAGCCTTGGGTTCGATCCTGAACACAGTACAAGCCAGATGTGGTGGCACACGTTTATAATCTCAGTGAGCTGGAGGTAAAGGTGAGAGGATCAGGAGTCTAGATCATCCCAGGATGATCTATTGGGTTCAAGGCCAACTAGGCTTATGTGAGACCCTTCTCAATGTTTTTTTAAAGTGTGCCAGGCCTGATGGCACAGTCCTATAATCCCTGCTACTCGGGCACTCAGGACTGAGTCAGAGGGATCAGAAATACAAGGCCTGCTGGGGTGATAGAGTGAGTTCAAGACCAACCTCAGTCATTTAGTGAGACCATGTCAAAATAATAAAAGAAAACAGAGCTGGGTAGAGCACTAACTTAGCATGCACAAGGCTCTAGGTTCAATTCCCAGGACCACAAAAAGAAAACCAGGCCAAAAAGCAGTTTTCCGGTACAGGACACCTGTCCAGGAGCTTCCAGAATGGGACTCTATACTGGTGGGATGGATACTGAATATATACTGATATATACTGAAATGGATATAAACCTGAAGGACTTGCCACTATCCACACTGCTGCAGACTCCAGATGCCGTACACTTCGGAAACTTACATCTCAAGAATGTCTTTCCGTACCCGAGGCTCAGGATTTAATCCCAAACCCTGTAAGCAAACTGTGTCTTGCCTGGTTCTGAAATGATGTCCAGGTTAAAGGAACATTGTCAAAGCTCACGAAACATTTTCTTCAGGTCCTTATTCTATAAGCAGGCTTCTGCTTGTTGGTTTTATTTTTAAAGCATTTTTTTATCCATGTCACACGAACGTCTACCTCCACGCCCCGTCCTATTGGCAGGTCTTTGGGGACACAGTTACATGCAGGGAACTGTCACCTCTTAAGATAATAAGACCTTCTGGAGTCACTGCAGGAGGCCCAACTGCTGTTTTACAGTCTCTTTTTCTTAGGAGGTAGAAGATATGTGGGCATGCCTACGGAAGCCTGAGTGGACCTTATGTATTGTTCCTCAGGGCCAGCACCTTCTTTTCTGAGACAGAGTCTCCCACTGGGACCTGGAGCTCACCATTTAGGCTGCATTGAGTGGCCATCAGGGCCTAGGGAATCCTCCGGTCTCCCCATTTCTGGCTCTAGGAATAAGTTTTTTATGTAGGTGCTGGAGGTCAACCTGAGGTCCTCATGCTCGCTCAGCAAGCACTGAGCCCACTAAGTCATCTCTCCAGCCTGAAATAGAACCTTCCCTAACTATAAAATGGTTGAGGAGATGGTGAGACGGCTCAGTGTGTAAGAGCTCCCGCTGCTGAACCTGAGTCCATACTTGGAACACTGGGTGGAAGACGCAAGTTGTCTGGTGTGTCCACGCATGTGCCACAGGGCACGTATCAACACACACATGATAAATAAATATTCAAAATAACTCTGAGGAAAGGGAGGCTGGGTATAGCTCAATAGGTAGAGTGCTTCTCTGCCACATGGGACGCTCTGAGTTGGATAACTAGCACATGTCTGTGATCTCTGAGCTCAGGGCACTGAGGCAGGAGGATTAGAAGCTCAAGGTCATCCCCAGCTACATAGTGAATTTGAAACCACCCTCAAAAACAAACAAAAAAAAAGTCAAAAAGACAAAAACAGTTAGGAGCTAAGAAGATGGCTCAGTGGTTGGGACGACTTGTTGCTCTTGCAGAGGGCCCAACTTTGGTTCCCAGCACCCACATAACAGCTCACAACTCTCCTATATAAATCCAAACAGTGCCACCAATTGGGAACGAGCATTCAAATAACCAAGACTACCGGGTTATCTATTTAAACCACTACATTGTGGGTACCACGGGATGGGTGCTGTAGCACACATATGGAGGTCAGAGGGCATTCTGTAAGGATGAGCTCTCCCCCCCCACACACACAACATCATGTATTGCACACACACACTCACACACACACACACACACACACACACACACAATCATGTAGGCTCTGGGAATTGAAACCAGACCTGTCAAGGGTCCCCCGGCAAGCATCCTCACACACTGAGCCATCTGACCAACCCGTTCTAATTCATCCCTTGAAAATTCTGTTGACCTGCCTGTGTATCTTCATACATGTCAATCATGTCTGCATGGATCACATCCTGAACCTTGGCTTCTGTTTTATTGCTCTCTGCATTCATGTCATTGGCAATGTCCCTCTGTCCTGGTGACAATTACAGTTTTATATTGAGTATTAAATCTGGGCAGCATCATTCCTCCTGACTTACTCATTACAGCTATTCCAACTTCTTTGTCTTTCCACTAAATATTACAATCTGCCTTTTTAATCTAGCAGGAAAGACTCTGCTGAACTTTGATTGACATGTTAAATAGATAGCTCATTCCAGGTCAGTTGGCATCCTTGCCTTGCTGTGTCTTCAATCCATGAACATGGTCTATCTTTCTCTTTGTTTGCATCTTCATTGATACCTGGCTACCGCAGTTTGTCGACTTTCCAGCAATCCCACATCGTGCATTCAGCTTTTTCCTACGATGATCAACCTTCATGCAGCGGAACCATAGCCACACTATATGCTTAGTTAGGGTTTCTATTTCTGTGAAGAGACACCATCACCGTGGCAACTCTTCGAAAGGAAAGCATTCACCTGAGCCATTGGTGCAGTCCATTATCAGCACGGAGGACGCAGACAGGGTGCTGGAGAAGGAGCTGAGAGTTCTATACCTGAATTGGCAGGCAGCAGGAAAAGAATGAGGCACACTGGGCCTAGCTTGAGCTTCTGAAACCTCGAAGCCCCTATCCCACCCTGTGACATGCTTCCTTGAACAAAGCCACACCTCTAAGAATGACACCATGACACCCGCTATGAACCACCACAGCCGCCATGTTCACTGAGGTTCCAGAGGCTCATACAGCATCACCCTTCATCAGTACCTCTGAATGGGACCTCTCTGCATTTATCCTTCTATTTCATTGAGCTACAGTCCCTCCTGAGTACAGATTCTTCCCTGTACTTCATGGAGGAGGGTGTTGAGCTTTGGAAAGGAAGTATGATAAGCATTGTTCTGTCTTGTCCCCAGAATTCCATCACCTGGTGTGCATACAAAGCTGGCTACTTCTCTGTTGCTCGGATGAGACTTCCTGAACAAGGTAAGGTAACTTGTAGATGGAAGAGTTGGACTGGAGAGGTGGCTCAGCAGCGAGTACTGTTCTTCCAGAGGACCTGAGTTCGGTTCCTAGGTCCCATATCAAGCACTCACAACGATCTGTAACTCCAGCTCCAGGGGAATCTGATGCCCTCTTCTGGCCTCTGTGGGCACTGCATGCATGTGACATTGACTCACAGAGTCAAAGACATACATAAAAATATTATAAATAAATCCTTTTTTAAAAAGGAAAAAGAAGAGGAAGAAAAGAGGGGAGGAGGAAGAAGGGGAGGATGGGGAGGGGAATGAAGAGGAAGAAGAGTTTATTTTGGATTATGAGTCCAGAGAAATCAGAGTTGGTCGTGGTGGGCAGCCAGAGCAGGAAGCTAAGTGATCTCAGCTTCAGTTTCAAAGCACAAAACAGAGAGCAAACTGGAAGTGAGGGCAAGGCTATGAACTTTAAAAGCCTGCCCCCAATGACATGCTCCCTCCAGCAAGGCTATGTCTCCTAAATATCTTCAAACAGCACCACCAACTGGAGACCACGTGTTCAAATACCTGAGCCTACAGGGACCAATTCTCATTCAAACTAACATGAACATTGTGTGAATATGCTCCCTCTAAGAGTGAGCAGGTATCATGAATACATTGAGGTATCATGTCTATCGCTGGATCATGCTTGCCTTCATGCTGTGGAGAACCACACTGTACAAGATAGCAGAAGCCTCGCTGTCTCAGAACTGGGAAGAATGTTGGTGGGTGTGGTGGTTTGAATACAATTGGCCCAGAGAATGGCACTATTAGGAGGTGTGGCCTTGTTAGTGGAAGTGAGTCACTGTGGGCGTGGGCTTTCAGACCCTCCTCCTAGTTACCTGGAAGGTAGTCATCTCCTGGCTGCCTTCAAATCAAGATGTAGAAAGAACTCTTGGCTCTTCCAGGACCAGGTCTGCCTGCATGCTGCCATGCTTCCTGCTATGATGATAATGGACTGAATCTCTTAAACTGTAAGCTAGCCTCAATTAAGTGTTGTCCTTTATATGAATTGCCTTAGTCATGGTGTCTTTCACAGCAATGGAAACCCTAACTAAGATAGTGGGAGTAGACCCCAAGCCTTGGCTGAGATCACAGAGTACCCGCACTTTTATTTAAGTGCAAAGACCCTGCACAAAGAACACAACTCTACAGTGCCCAGACTTCTGACCTACCAAGATGACAGTTAAACAAAAGCCACTACCTGTATCCAGAGTGTGTGTATCTACAGGTTCAACCAAGCACAGATCAAAGGTAATCCGGTAAAGGACATCCAGCTGTAGCGACTCTTTCTTCCTGTCATTAGCCTCTAAATGACACAGTATAACAACTGTTGACATCATAACAGCTGTGTGTTATTATAAGTAATCTAGAGACAATTTAAAGAACACGGAAAGAATGCATCTGAGACATGTGTGAACACTCTACCATTTCACTTAAGGGACTTGGGTATCCGAAGTACTTGGGAGATCCTGGAACCAAGTTCCCTCAGATGCTGAGGGGCAGCTGTGATTTCTATGTGTCACAGATAGTCAACTCAAAAGTGAGGTAACTGGGCTCGTGGCTCCTTTGGTAAAGTGCTTAGCTCATGTGAAGGAAGCCAGAGTCCAGTCTTCAGTGGCGTTGTGTAAACCAGGTGGGTGTGGCACACACCTGTCTTCCCAGCTCTCAGGAGGCGGGAGCAGAGCGATGAGGAAAAGGTCAAGGTCATCCATGACTACACAGTGAGTTTGAGGCCAGCATAGGCCACACAGGACTCTGTCTTGAAACAAAACAAAATAAAGAAGGTCCTTTCCCAGAGTCTGGCTGCCAAGTTCTTACTCCCTGTCATACATAATTTTTCCAGTTGCCTTCATAGGGGGAAGTCATTAGTCGTCTTTGTTGGTGCCTTTAGCTTGGTTTGGGTTTTCTGTTTGGATCCCAGGTTTACAGACTCCTTGGTCCGCTGGCAGTCTTATTAATGGTCTGTGCCCCACCCAGTTTTATTGGTTCTGCTTAGTTACATTGGTTTTACTAAGTAATAAATGTCCATAAACCCATCACCCAGGACAATGGCTCATCCTTCACTCTAGCCTGGCTCTAACTCTGCCTTAGGCCCCATCTTAATCCCAGGCCCACATTCCCTTACTTAACACTTTGTATAGTTTAATTACATGCATATGAATTCCATAAAATTATGATTTCCTACTCAGGGTTTTTAATTTTACTTAACAGTGTCATGCAGCAGGCCATCTCTTGGGACCTTTTTTGTCTTGGTTTCCTGTTGCCAGGTTCTGTCACACAGTGGCATGTTAGGCTAGGCGTTCGTTTTTTTGACCGCTGTCTAACGTTTCACCATGTGACCACACAGCCGCAACCCATTCATCCACTCTGCTGCTTATGGCCACTGGGGCAGGCTCCAGATTTTTCTCTCGTGAGCAATACTGCTCTGAACATTTTCACTCCAGCCTCCTGGTTCAGCGGTTGATGTCACAGAGTCAAGTCTGCTTAAATAAACCAAGGCGGCAGGAGGGTTGTGTATCTTCAACTGTAAAGAAGCAGGCTCTTAAAGAAACTTCTCAGCAGGGCCCGCTCTAGATTGTACTCACTGAACAACGGATCCTCATACAGGCTTCCAAGCCTAGCGCCCAACCCAGCACTGTGGAGTTCTTGCTTGGACAACTCTCCTACCCCCAGAGTTTCAACATCCTAGACTGGGCAGTAAAGAAGGGGGTAACCACAGGGGCTGCTCAGTCTGAGCTGTGCACAGGGCTATAGCCCCAGTGTGTCTCTCTGTACACTTGGGATGTACCATCCCAGAAAGTAACCCCCAGTCCCATGCCAGCCCACAGTGGGCATACACTGAGGCAAATACAGCTGGCAAGTGGTCCAAATGGAAAATGAATCGCAGCCCCAGGCCCGCCCCGCCCTGCCAGGCTCCTCTGGGGACCCTGGTTGAATCACCAACCTCTGTGAGACCAGAGTGTCCTTAGTGAGCCCAAGGGAGGTGCACACCCAGTGAGATAAGAGGTCTAACATCCTTTGGATTGGAGGGAAAGTTCGAGAGGGTGAAGAGACTGAGAATGGGGCCAGGGGCCAGGAAAAACAGGAAGCCGCTCTTGCTGGGCTCCAAACTACAGTGTCACCGGCAACTCAGGGAAGACAGTAGCCCCTCTCCAGGCAGAAATACTGTATCAGTGCCCCTCACTTACGCTACCAATGGGAGTGGACCATACTTACAGAAGCAGGAAGGCATATAAGGCCCTGCATAAGGACAGGGAAATCCAGAAATCAGAGACACGTGTGTGAAGAAAACTAAATTAAAACCTGGTTCTCTCCTTCACAGCATGTGACACGGTGGCTGGCTAGAGATTTTCAAGTTGGCTTTCTCATCCTTAAAGTGAGGATTTGCCAGAGGCTCAGAGCACAGAGTCTCATGCCTTTGACCCCAGCACTTGGACATCAGAGGCGAGTAGATCTCTGGGAAATCAAAGCCAGCCTGGTCTACATACTGAGACTTTGTATCTTACTTACTTTTTCTACTTGCTGTGACAAACCCCATGACCAAGGTAACTTATAAAAGGAAGCATTTAGTTTGGGAGCTCATGCTTCCAGAGGGTTAGAATCCATGACCATCATGGCAGGGAGCATGGCAGCAGGCAGGCTGGCAGACAGCAGGCAGCAGGCAGCAGGCAGGCAGGCACGCTTGGAGCTGGAGCAGCAGCTAAAAACCTACACCAGATCCACAAGCACAAGGCCGAGTGAGAGAAAGCCAGCTAGGTCCATCCCCAGTGACGCACCCCCTCCAAGAAGGTCACACCACCTAACCCTTCCCAAACAATTTCACCAACAGGGGATCAAATATTCAAATATATAAGTTGTAGAGCTTAGATCCGGTTCTACCTCCTGGTTCCATGTTCCCCGAAATAAGGCTCAGACTCAAAATATATTTACAAATACCTTGTCCATACAGCTAAACTCTTGGCTAGAATCAGAACTTAAGATAACCCATTTATTTTTAACCTACATTCTGTCATACGGCTGGTTACCTGTGCTCGGGTACCACGCATCCATCTTGTCACATCTCTCAGGGAGAATCTCCCACCTGACTCTATCCTACAATTTTCTCTCCTCCCGGATGTCTCACCTCCTATTTCCTCCTGGCTAAGCCATAGGCCATCAGATTTATTACCGACAGATGCCATGTTCATACAGACATAAGATATTCTCTTTACATATGAGTCTATGCAGGCCAGTCTCACTTAAACCACCACATCTTGTCAAATAAAACAAAAACAAAAACATGGCCTAAACACTTATCACCTGGCAGAGGAAAAGGGAATAACCCTGGTAATTCTAACGCGAGGACCCAAGCACTGTGGAAGGGATGAAATGGAAGACAGCTCTTGAGTGCAGCAGGAGAGTGGTGTTTGAGGTCGGGGGAAGTGAAAATTTTATAGGAAGCAATCTAAATAGGGATTGTGGGAGGGGCCCAGCAAGGCTTCATGATCCAAGGGGCACAGGAGACATGGCATCCCCAATGTGGGATCCGGCCAAGTTAATCCAGCTATCAGTCCAGCTTCCTACCCATGACTCCTGTGTCTCCCAGTCCAGTGGCAAGTTAACTAGACCATCCTCAGGTGTTCCAGCCCTGTTGTCCCTCCATCTTCAGGAGAGGGAAGCAGAACGCTTTCAGAGCCCCTGCCTAGACAGGTGACCGCAGGTGGTTTTCATGTGACTTTTGACTTCCATAAGCCCAGAAGAAAACAGATTTTTAAGTGTCACCATCATCACTGCCACCCCAAGGGGTGGAACCAAGCCCTGCCCTCCAGAGCTCTGCACTGCACACTCCACGTGCTAGGTCTAACAATGGTCTTCCACTGTGACAAGCTCAAAGCATGAGTCTTGAAGCACATCCTTGGATATCAGGATTTAGGAGTAGCGCATACTTGATTGACAGTTCCAAGGCTGGGAATGCAACTCAGTTGGTAGAGGACTTCATGCACGAAGCCCTAGGTTCAATCATTGGCACAATGTAAGATCAGACATGGGGGAAGGCATCTCAGGAGATGGCTTACTGAGTGAAAGTGCTTGCTCTACAATCATACGAGCCTGATTTTGGATCCTCAGCACCCAAATAAAACAGCCGGGCTCGCCAGGTGTGACTGCGTGTGCTTGTAAACCCCTGGTTCTTGGAGGTAGACAGTGAAAATGTCGGGGGCCGGGAGGAGGTGTCAGTGGGGCTTACCTAGCTGAAAAGCAGTGAGTTCAGATTCAGTGAGACTCTGTCTCAAGAGAATAAAGCCGAGGGCAGTGGAGGAAGGCCCTTATGTCTTCCCCTGGCATAGGTGTAGGCATGTGCATGAATACACACATCTGAGAAAACAAACAAACAAAAAATGTGCATGGTAGCACATGCCCCGAGGAGCACAGGACCAGAAAGTCAGAAGTTTAAAGTCATATTTAGCAATATAGCAAACTGGGGAACCATCCTAGGCCACGTGAGACCCTGTTCAAAATGAAGTGGACCATTTTACAGTTTCCCACTGACAGACACCAGGGAAGTCTCTGTCTACTGCAGGGGCCCTGACAGCCAGTTTGGAGCTGACCACGGCAGGGGCAAGAACAAGTGTAGAGTGCCCAATGTCCAGTCCAGGCCCCCTCTTTGTGTCCTCAGCAGGCCAGCTACAGTGGCATCTTGCAGGGTCAACTTTTCAGCGTCTGAAGTATTCCCCTGGAATGAGAGGAAGTTCAGGGCCTGGACATCAGGGTGGAAGTAGGCAGATGCTTGCTTGCTCAGCTTTGTTCAGCTAAGAGCCAGTCTGCCTTCACTATTTGAGTGCTTCCTGAGCCAGGGGGCCTGGAGCTAGAAGGAAGGAAATCCCTTTATGCCAGGAAGACAGCCAGACCCCTCCTGAAGAGCCCCTCCTCCCGTCTCCACAGCCCCTCACCCACTCTGCATTATTAGCTGCCCAGGGGCTGCACTTCATTTCTTAAGCAAGTCCTTTGGGGTCCCACACACTCTTTCCATTCTCCCACCCTGCCTGATCCCCAGGACTACATCTGGTTGCCCTCCTCCCCGCAATCCATCCCCAGTCATCAGCATTGGTTTTTCCAGGCCCCTTTGTCTGGCCCTTTTTTGAGCCTGTTTGGGGCTCAGCCCAGATCAGCGATTATAAGTACCCATTTTTCCTCTTGGCTCACACAAGGTGCCCATTGTCCACTGTGCAAGGGACGAGCATCCATGCTCATGCTGTGAAGGAGGAAGGGTGTTTACTTACCCAAGGTTGGCTGCACCTCCTTGCATGCTGTGCACAACCACACCCCAACACCGGAGGAACCCGTGAGCCCCAGGGTAGATAAAGCAAACAGAGCTGCAGAGCACAGAGTGGCTGCATAGATACAGAACAGACAGCGGGTCCCTTGAGACCAGGTGCAGCCATCCTCTGGATCTACCTGGGTTGCTTCCAGGACTGCCCCATAGCAGTACCCGCAGATGCTCAAATACGTTGTGCAAAACAATGACATGTAACCTACCCAAATGCTCCCATCCACCTAAGCTACATGTAACATCTCATGCAATATAAATGCTATGTATGCTGTTATTAGACTATATTGTATTGTCTTGAGAATAAGGATGAAGAAAAGGAGTAACAAAATATGCAAATTCCTCCTCTATTTTAACTGCTGAGCTACCTCTCTGGGCCACACTTCGATATTTTAAACTATTGGCTGATGGTGTCTATAGCTACAGAACCTGAGGACAGAGAATGGTGGTGTGGTCTTTACAGACTACAGCCACCTTGGCTCAGGCCCTCTGAGATTACTTCCATTCTTTTCTCCCAACTCAGAGCTAAGGGCAGAAAAGCTGAGAGGCTGGAGACATCCCAGGAAGAAGGAGAAAGAGAGGGACGGAAGCTACCAAGAATCCATCGCAGCAGAGATGCAGGGCAGACCTGAGGAAGCTATGGGCTGTTTGTTGGGTTTTGAGGCAAGGTCTCACTATGTGACCATGCTGTCTGGCTCCCTCTGCCTCTGCCTCTGCCTCTGCCTCTGCCTCTGCCTCTGCCTCTGCCTCTGCCTCTGCCTCTGCCTCTGCCTCTGCCTCTGCCTCTTGCCTCTGGCCTCTGCCTCTTGCCTCTGCCTCTGCCTTCTGCCTCCTGAGTGCTGAGATTAAAGATGTGTGTCACCATGCCTGGTGTTTCTGGTGTTTCTAATATTCTTCATGGGGAAACGAGCTGTGACTTGCTCAAGATCACAGGACAAATCCCCTGGCCCATACTGGGGCTTGGGGCCTTAGTATATACTGAGGATCAGAGAGTGGGTGGGCCAGATGCTAGGTACACTTTCTATCCTGTAAGTACACATGTGCATACACACCCACATGGAAAGTGCTCTCCTCTCTCTCTCTCTCTCTCTCTCTCTCTCTCTCTCTCTCTCACACACACACACACACACACACACACACACCACCCCTGTTAGTAAACTGTGGCCTGTGATATTAGTGGTACTAGCTGTTAGAGCCACAGTGCAAGTTAATTCATGCTCAAAACAGCAGAACTATTCTGCCTTACAGACCTGGAAGCCAGAAGGCCACGTTCAAGCATTGGCAGGGCCACACTTCCTCCCAGACACTCCGGAAGCATCCCTTCTGACTCCCTGGTTACAACCACTGGAGCTCAGCTGTGGCTCCATCACCTTAGCCTTCAGGTGGCTTCTGTCTTGTGTCTGTATGTCCTTTGTTCTTATAAAGGCAACAGTCATGGGGTGTGGTCCCCTTGAACCTAGGATGACCTTATCTTCAACTGAGTTACACCTACAAGAACTATACCTCCAAACAAGGTCACATGCTAAGCTTTCAGGTGGACATAACTTGGTGGGGGGGCACAGAACACTATTCAATCCACAATAGCAATGGTTCCCAGTCTTCCTAATGGGTCCCACTCACATGTGGGGACCTGGAACAATAAAAAAAAAAAAAAAAACATTTTATTGCTACTTCATAACTGCATTTTGCTACTGTTTTGAACCATGATGTAAATACCTGCTGCAGGATATCTGATGTATTACACCTGCGAATGTGTCAGATGACCCCCTCCCCCACAGATGCCAGAGTGGGAATGGGGACAGCTTTGGTGGGGCACTGTCATTTACCTACTACACATATATTAGAGGATTGTAAGAGATTCAGAGGAAAAGCAATACAGAATGGGGTGACTGGGTAGAATAGGGGGGTCAAGTTGTAGTGTTGATAAGGGTTCAGGGGACGCCCTACTGAGAAGATGATTTGAACAAAGTCCTCAAGAAGTAGAAAGGATGAGCCATTTGGGTGTCTGGGAAGGCCATCCCGGAGGAGCAGTGCAAAGGTCCTGAGGCAGGAGTATGCCAGGCACGAGGCTGTAACAGAGTAAATGAGAGGTAGATGAACAGCAAGACGGGATCCCGTGGGTCTTGCAGGTCCCTATAGGAACCTGTCTCCTTCCACCACCGTGAGGACTGCCAGAGCCGAAGAGAAGTAGAAATGCCCCGTGTGGTCACGTATCACTCAGGCTGCTGGTTTGGGCCCAGGCTGCAGGGGGCCAAGGCTGAGGCTAACTCAGCTTCCAGCTCTCCACCACACCCCGCTGCCTCAGGCAGCCAACCCTCCACAACTCACATGGAAAGACGCCTCGCCTCGGGTGCCCTGCCTCCCCTGCTGCTGGACCCCCCGGCCTGCCCGCAGGGCTCAGGTTTCCCCTAGTCAGCTGTACCCACCGAGCTAGGGAAACTCAGCTTTCCAGAAAGAGTTCGTCATTTTTCCATTCGGAAAACTTTGCTACTTCCGCCCCTGTTCCCTGCAACCAAAGCTGAGTACGGAGCGCTCGTCTATTCGAGAGCTCAGGGGGCCCATGAGCTGGGACAGGGTGGGTCTCACCTGCTCAAGGTTATCCACGACCAAATTTTCCGTTCCACAGCTGACCACGTTACTACCTCCTTAGGGATCCTCTCTGCGCTCCACACAGGCTCACCATAGATGACACCTACAGTCTACCCACCCACTTTAGTCCTCTGCTTTGTTACAAAGGAGCGCACCCAGCCTGGAAGCCCCTGAGCACCTTGGGAAGAGGGGAGAAGGACTGGGACTCAAGCTCCCATCTTCACTGCTGAGGTAAGTGAAGAACTCCAAGTCTGTCCTTCATGACGTCCCTTGCTCCCGTAAGCACTGGGGAGCCTGTTGACACCGGTAACCGCTCCATGTTTGTAGAACCAGCAGGGTTTGCAGAGTCTGAGATTATTGGCTGGGGTGATTTCTTTAGATCCTCTGGGATAATAACATTTTCTTTCTCTTCCTGCTCCAGTTTTGCCCTACCTTCCTCCTTGAGGTGTCCCCAAGAGCCAGCTAATTGTTTTCCTCAAAGTGCCTGAGCGAGACTCAGAGCTCCAGATACGACACAACCGATCTCCGTGCTCCCCAAAGGACTGTTATTCGAGCGCCCTGTATAAGTCTCTGTCCATGTGTGAACAGGGAGTCAATCCCTTCTTCATTCAGTCTTGAAAAAAAAAAAAAAAACAAACTAAAATTTGATGTCCATCAAAACCTGACCCTGTCATTTCTTAAATACGGGAGTTGGAGGCGTATTCCTAAGTGTCTGAGTCTCCCAGCTATACAGTACAGCTATGCTTTTCACAGCACACAACACTGAGGTGATTTAGTTGATATCATGGATGGAGTGAACTCTATGAATACCTAAACAGTTGCCAAGCATTGGTGGTTTGAATGAGAATGTCCCCCATTGGCTCATAGATTTGAATACTCCGTCTCCAATTGGTGGCGCTGTTTGGAGACGTAGAAGGTGTGGCCTTGCTGGAGGTGTGGCCTTGCTGGAGGTGGTGTGTCATTTGAGGCTGGCTTTGAGGTTTTAAAGCCTCTGCGACTTCTGACTTCTCTCGCAAGCTTCATGCTTCCAGTTTAAAGATGCAAGCCTTCAACGTCAACTGCCGTGCCTCTCTAGTCTGCCATGGTGGACTCTTAATCCCCCGGAACCATAATCAGAAATGAGCTTGTCTATAATTTACCTGGGTCCTGGCGTTTTATTACAGCCACAGAGAAGTAACCAGTGCACAACGCTAGGCATCCTGATGAGCTGAGCATGGGGCTCTGCTCTCCCCGCAAAAACCTCCAAGTGCCAAGTAGAGGTCTAAGTGTGCTTTCTTCTATATATTTCTTTCTTTTTATTTTTGAGATTATAAAACAATTACATCATCACCCTCTTCTCTCTCCTCTCTCCAAACACTCCCAATGCACCTCCTCCTTGCTTTCTAATTCATGGTCTTAAAAAAAAAAAAAAAATCAATCGTTGTCACGTGCATATGTATACATGCATGTAGAAGTTAGGTCTGGTTCTTCCTCCCTACCCCATGCTCCCAGAAATAAGACTCAGCCTCAAAATATATTTACAAATACCTTGGCCATATAGCTAGGCTCTTCTCTGACTACATCCTACCTTGGCCATATAGCTAGGCCCTTCCTTCTCTGACTAGATCCTAACTTAAATTAACTCATTATTCTAGCCTACATTCTGCCACGTGGCCATTTACCTGTGCTCGGGTGCTGTGAATCCGTCTCGTCACATCTTCCCCAGGACCAATCTCCCAAGCCTTGCTCTATCCCAGAGTCCTCTCTGCCTCCCAGATGTCCCACCTTCTATTTCCTGCCTAAGCCATAGGCTTCAGATTTATCATTGACAGGTGCCCCATCCATGCAGACCTAAGCTATTCTCTCTACACATGTATAGACACGTATTTTTTTTTTTTTTTTTTTTTTTTTTTTGGTTTTTCGAGACAGGGTTTCTCTGTGTAGCCCGGGCTGTCCTGGAACTCACTCTGTAGACCAGGCTGGCCTCGAACTCAGAAATCCGCCTGCCTCTGCCTCCCAAGTGCTGGGATTAAAGGCGTGCGCCACCACCGCCCGGCTGACACGTATTTTTAAATACGACCTGCTCAGCCTATATGTTACTTGTAGGTATGTTTCCTGAGATGACCATTGCACAGTGGTCAGCGGGCATGACCACTGAGGAGAACTATGTCTCTCGCTCTCAGCATCTCTTGGCTGCCTGTAGTTCTTTGTGTGAGGTTGAGGCCTCGTGTCTTTTCCCATCCACTTTGGCATGCCTACTGAAGCTGTCCCCTTCAGCTCCCGCGTAGACTGTCATGTTTGTGAGACTTTACAGCTGTAGCTTCTGACAATGCTGAAGACACAGTCTCACAGCAAACTCCCCAGTCCTCTGGCTCTTACCATCTTTCTGCAGCATCTTCTGCAATGTTCCCTGGGCCTTAGGTGCAGTTGTTTTGCAGATGTGTCCATTGGGACTGAGCTCCGCAGATCTGCATTTTGATTGATTGCTCTTTAGAAGAATCCTGGCAGGGACCCACAGTGATAGTGTAGGGACCAGTTAGAGGGGTGTTGTTGTTGTTGTTGTTGTTGTTTTGGGGTTTTTGTTTGCTGTGTAATAGTCTCTGTTGCAAAGAGAAGTTTCCCTGCACTTATATCCAGTGATCCGGAGCTAGGAGCCTCTGATGAGAGAAATATTCAATGTTTGCCTTTCGGGGTCTGAGTTCTCTCACTCAGTATAATCTTTTCTAGTTCCATACTTTTACTGGCTAGACCCTGGGGAAGTGTGGGGCAAGCGGACCGTGCCACCAGACAGAAGAACTTGTAAGGTTGAAACCGGTTCAAAAACCCCAGTAAATCTCATAATGGAAAAATGGCAGGGAGTGAAACCAGCTCCCACCAGGCTCTACTTGTCCTGGAACACGTAACCATGACACCCCACTGAGAGGATCATGACAACCGGTCAGATAGCATAAAAACCTAGCGTTCTCCATGCTAATGAGGTATCTAGATAGACCCCTAGTCTTTAGCCAATGAGCTTCCCTTCCTAGACATCCCTTCCTGCAGAACATATTTAATCCCTCGTTCACCCTGAATAAGATGTATGCATTCACATCTGCCGTAAAAAATAAAGCAGTTTAAACAAGCAAGGGTCGAGCTGCACCTAAATCTCCTGGAAGAGGCCTCTCTTCCAGCTCCTCCATACTTTTGGCACTCTGTCTCGGAACCAAAACCTTCCTGCCTGGCGCATAGGGGAAGTGTGGGCCCCTGGACAACCGTTCTCAACTCTTAACAGTCCGCAGCGATGTCTGGGTACACAGGAGATTGAGAATCACAGTATCCATCCCAGCCCCCATTGTTTCTCCTGGGGATGGGGACCGAGATCAGAGGGTGGAGGAGAGATGGGCTGAGACTCCTGTCCCGTCCCCATCTTGAACTGCATTCTGCCTTCCCTGAGCAGAATGCTGGTGGTGCTCCAGCATCCCAGAAGCGAGGCATACACGCAGCCTGACAAGGAAGAAAACAGGACATTCCTTTTTTAAGATTTTATTTTCATTATTTTTAAATTATATGCGTTTGTGTATAATACACACACACACAAACACACACACACATGAATACAGGTGTCCCATGAGGCTAGAGGCATCAGATCTCCTGGAGCTGGAGTGAGGTGGTTGTGAGCTGCCACCGTGGGAGCTGAGAACTGAACCCAGGCCATCTAAAAGATCAATGCTCTTAACCACTGAGCTACGGCTCCAGCCCCAAGATCCGAGCAGTCTTGGTATTAGCTCTGTGCAGCAGAAATCAACCTGCAAGGGTCTGCTCAGAAAATCACTCCATCTTCACCTAGACCGGACAGAAATGTGTGAGAAATTTAGAGCAGGTAGATGTGGGGCAGGCGACCTTTACCCACCCTCCGCTATCAAGCTCAATGGCGACGAGACTGACTGAAAGTTGAAGAGCTACAAAGGTTCTGAGTGGGCATGCTCACACTGGGCAACCTGAGAACAAGCCCTGCCTCCCTCTGGGGATTACTGAGCACAGGCTGTGTCTCCATCAGATGGGGCTCTCTGTGGGCACACATCCCCCTTTCCTCTACCGACTTCTTTGACCTCCCTCACAAGCCTGGAGGCCAGTCCTGCCCTGTCCAGGTTAGCTTGACTCGGCTTTCAACATCTCTACCCCCAACTAAAGTTAAAGGACAAACACTCTCTCAAACCCTGTCTTGACTTAGGTTCTTCCTGCTCACCCCAAAAAGGGAGGCTGCGATGGGCGCGCACAACAAGGAAGCGAGCAGAACCACTTCCTAACTAGCTCCTACACTGTCACCTGTGTGCCCCCGACTGTCCCAGGATTCTACTAAAGAATGTTCCCTTCCACGCAGGAGTGCCGCTGCTGCCTCCACTCTAGGCGTGGGCTTTCCTTGTCACAAACACTGAGATTGACCGAGAGGAAGACTTCTGGCGTGAGGAAGTCAGGGAACCTGATATGCTAACCTTGCCCTGGGTCCTGCTTTGGCTCTTTGGCCAAGAGTAGAAAGAGGACCCCACAAAGTGGGGGTCCCAAGCTCAACTGACCATCCATGCCTGGCTATAAGAGCAATGTCTCAGAACCTTCCTGAGTGCCACCCCAGCCCTTCTTGCATGCCACAGAATGTCCTTCCCTCTCCCTCATCCTCATCGTAGGAGGGTAGGGGTCCTCCTGAGCCTCTGCCCAGCCTGTCCCATCCACTGTGGTCCCCACTGCTCTCCTATGTAGAGACCTCACCTACACAAGGGGAAGAGGAAAGACTGGGGCCTACCCTAAACCCCGTCTATCCCTTCGTAGTGGCAGTCCAGGGGAAGACTCAGAGAATAGACCATGATCTATGTAATAGAGCATAATAGAAAGTGGTTTCATTTAACACGAGAATATCATGCTAGTTTAACATTCGTGGGTGTGTGTGTGTGTTCATATGTATGTAAGGAATGCATGCACATGCATGAATGTATATATGTGGAAGCCGGAGGTTCACATCAGGTGTCTTCCCCTGTCTCTCTTCAGTTTAACTCTGTGGCAAGCTCTCTCACTGAACCCGAGGCACATCACTTAGGTCAGACTGGCTGCGTGTGAGCCCCAGAGACCTCCTGTCTCTGCACCCCCAGCACAGCCTCTCCCTCCCCAGCTTTTTACTTGGGTGCTGGAGAGCATAGACCAGGTCCTGATGCTTTCACAAGTCAGTACCTATTGAGCCATCTCCCTGGAACACTGTGTATGTAGAGATGCGTTCTGGAGTGATTGGGGTGACAGGTCACAGTGTCATAACATTATGTATGTGCATGTAAGCATGCATGCATGCATGTATATATGTATGTATATGCTCAGACCACTGCCCCCAAGCAAGTAAAATCCAGCAATATGTTCATTATTCTATCTCGGTGGTAAATACCTGCAGGTTCACTACACTACTCTTACCTGTTTGAAAGTTGGGCTTTGGGGCCAGATCAAGTGGGGTCCAAATCGAGCAGGGGCTGGAGCAAGAGGGAGAAGGGAAGGAGGGAAAAAAAAGAAAATTGGGCTTTTCTTATAGTAAGAAAAAAATATTTAAGAAAAAGGAAAGACATTGTTCTGCCCTGGGCTTGGATACCCCATCTCCTCTGTATCCCTGCTGTGTGATATTTGGCAAGGATTCCTTTGATAAGGTTGGTTGAGGCTGAAACACGTGAATGTATGGTGAGAGCGGGCAGAGTTCTTTACAGGTAGCAAGCACTCAGCAATGGCTGCTGTGTGGTAAAGGAGTCATGGGGGGAACTGGGTGCAGGGGGAACAGTTTCTTCTCAGCTTGTGTACTTCAGCCTTTTCTGGCCTCTGTAAAGAGAGGTTAAGATTGCTTGGATTCGGGCTGGGTAGATGACTCAGTCAGTCAAGTGCTCGCTATGCAAGCATCAGGACTTAAGTTTGGATCCCTGGCGCTCAGATGAAAAGCTGGACACAGTAATAAATGCCTATAGTCCCAGCACTGGAGAGGCAGAAGCAGGGAATCCATGGGGCCTGCTGGAGTCTCTGAATCACTGGGCTCCAGGTTCAGTGAGACCCTCTCCATAATAATAGACCATTAAATGAGAATCCCATCGTCATTCTGACCTCCACACACATACACAAATATGAAGGTATGTACACACACAAACTCCAGATACATATGTGTATACACATGCACAACCACATACACATGTGTGCAAACATGAGCATACACACACACATATGCAACATACACACAAACTCCAAATGTGTGTGTATGTATACACACACACGTACCCACACACATGCACACATACACACTGCTTGGGTCAACAGCCCAAGCCCCTACTTAATGTTGAGTTCTGTTGGATGCCGAAGAGAAGGGAATGTGGGGTACTTCTTAATACAGGACACTAATTCCTACAAGAAGCACCCCCCCCCATTCTGTAGCCAGCCCAGAATCTGAACAATTTCCGTAAGCCACATCAAGATACCAGCTTTGAGGAAAGTCAGGCTTGAAGGTCAGTCCCTCAACACCTCCCTTAGTTGTGCAGGGTAGGAAGGAGGGAGCGCCCGATGCTGAAACACGGGTGGTAAGGGGAGAAGGCCAGTCTTCCCTATTTGGGGACGTAGGAAGCAGCAGGTGGCTGGCTGGTACTGAGACATGTGAACCCTCCCATCAGGGGCCATGTGGCCAGCAGCAGGACAGCCGGGCACTGCCAGGTACAGCCAGGCTCCAGCGAACCCACCGGCCATGTGGAGAAGATCCGGTTTCTTAGCCATAACTCTGATCACAGCACGGGTGGTTGAAAAGCCACCTGACTCTACCCTGTTTCCACTGACTCACTCCCTTACCCACCCACCCCCAAAAAACTTCTTCAGGCAAGCAGGCTGCAGAGACCTAGAAGTTAAAAGCCCCCCCACCCCTCACCCCCCCAGTCCAAGTAATGGAGACACAGCCCTACCATTCCAGGGCTTCTTAAGCAGAGATTCTGCTTGAGGAAGTCTGAAGGGAAGTCAGTCCTACATTCAAAAAACAAAAGACTTGACCATGGTAAACTAGGTGCTACAGGTGGCTGGGTGACAGCCCATGGTCATCGGTCCCTGTAGGAACCTGGTTATTTTGGGCTGGGCATCAGAAGCAGGAGACTTCCCGGATGAAAATAGCCCTCCCTGGGTGTCATTCCCAAGATGTATTCTGTTCCCAGTGGCCTGCTTGTCACAGGGCACTGTTCTGCTTGCCCCTCCCAGGGAGGGTGAGCAGGGCCAGGGTAGCCTTCCAGCTAGTAGGGGGGGACCCGGAGGGCAGCAGAGACAAGCCTTGTTTCCTAATCAGGACCTTGCAGGAACACAGCACTGGTCTCCAGGGCCACAGAAAGCTGTGTACCACTTGCCAAACTCCTCCTTCTCCAGCTCTGCAAAGCCCTCTGGCTCCACCTGCCTCCCCAGTGTGTGGTCAGTCATTTCTTGTGGTCTGGGGCTCCCCCTAAGACTCAAAGTTCCCAGGGGATAGGCCCTGTGTTCTTCAAACTGGCAATCTCTGAGGCCAGGCCCTGTCTTTCTCAAGTTAGAGCTGCCTGATGTCAGACAGTGTCTCCCTCAGACCAGGTCTCTCTGAGGACAACACTCAGAATTAGAGCTCTCCCAGATGGGGCTGTGTCCCACTCAATCTGGGGCTCCTTTGGGGAAGAGCCAGGCCTCTCATGTTTTCTGGCAGTCTGGAGAAAGTTTACCAGAGCTCAGGAGTCCAGGGTTCCTGGTCATTCGTCTCTAGATACAGCTCTCTAGGGCTAAGAAGTTTTGACACTTGGAAGGTCCCGCCTCCATCACTTCAGGGCATCTGTCTGACTCCTCAGACTCTCCCCTGGGTCATGGGGAAACAGTGCTTCCTGCCCTCAGACAGTGTGAGACTTAAATGAGATAATATGAACAAGAGTCTTGGCAAGGTGCCCAGCTGAGGGCAATTAAAAAGTAAAGAAAGGACTGGAGTCTTGAGCCATTTGTCAGTTAGACAGAGCCCCAGGCCATATGACCCTGGAGTCTAGGGCCAAGACTGGCCCTGGAAGGCCACAGAGTGACCCAAGTCACTGTCCAGGCTAGGGATCCTCTAAGATTCCAGTCTGCAGCTGTCTAGAGACACAGTTCAGACAACACTCCGTAACAAGGCTCATGCCCCGTGTCCTCTTTGCCACGTTCTAGCTTGTGGTCTGGGGGTCCTTCGGGACAGGGCCAGCTCTAGCTTGCAGCCTCCACCTTGAGCTCCAAGTTCCAGTCACCCCGAGACGCTCCCAGCCTCTCCGGACTCCCTCACCACCACGTGGAAGAGCCCAGATTCTCCGTACAAGTGACGTTCGCATGGTGTGACACTTCTGGGCTGAACAGAGGACCCCAGGCCAGGACCAGACAACATAAATACATCTGGGGAGTTTACATTGTCAGGGGGTTGGAGTGCTCATCACTCTGCAAGCTCTGCCCCCTGTTTATTCCCTGAGAGTTCATGGCCAGGGCGCCACCGCTGGAGGGAGGTGGAGGGAATCTTTGGGTGGCTGCAGCTGCAGGGACATCAGTATGCTGAAGGAGCCTGGGAAAGCCTGACAGCCTGTAGGCCACACCCTCCCACCTCCTCCAGCTGCACTAGCCCTGATCCAGAGGATGCTGGTTGCTGAAGACAATCCCGGGTAGAGCAGCCTCCCTGGACTTGTGGGTGGAGGCCCTTGGCCATCCTCCCCTCTGACCTCAGTCCCACCCAGCTCCAGCTCGAGTGCATCCTCTCAGGTCAAGCTAAGTGGGTTCTAGCTTGGGCTCATCTTTACTAGCTGCTCCTGTAGCTTGCCCAGGGCTCTTTGCTGGGCTTACAGCAGTTCTCACCACTCTGTATCTTCCACACCCTCTGAGGAGCAGGCTGAGCCAGGACTGTCGTGGTCTGTCTGGGGGAATGGGAACCCAACGGCTATTCTGGCTGTCCATAGTGCTTCCATTCAGGGTCAACCAGACAGTGGGGATAGCCTCTCAGTGGCCTGCATAGGACCCACCTAGCAGAGAGAGAAACTGAGGCAGAGCATCCAAAGAAATGAGGCAGATGCTCACAGGTACACAGCTGGTGAGGTTAGGATTCAAGCTGAGCTCTACACGGCTCTGTCTTCTCTGCTTGGCCCTTCTACCCAGAACCTGACTCTTATCTAGTATGCAAGGACACCTTCCCAGAACAGATAGCAGACACCTGCCTTCCCCACAGACTTTCCTGTGAGATGAGAACATGGCTATTCGTTTCCATTTTCACTGGCAGGGCAAAGTCTCATGCCAAACAGGCAAGAGGGGAAACCCAATTATAACACCAGGCACCAGAGCCGCCGAGAGGTGACTGAGCAACGCCTACCTGCTTCTGTCCCTTCTAAGTCCTGAAGTCCCCCATCTCAGGAGCTCCTCACTGTGCCTCAAGGACACGTGGTGTCCTTATGACAAAGAGGCAAGGTGACTTGTCTAAGGTCATACTGCTGATGGCAGAGCCTGTGCTGTGGGCAAGGAAAGGAGGTTAAAAGCTGGGTGTGGTGGCTGAGGCAGGTGGATCTCTGTGAGTTTGAGGGCAGCCTGGTCTATATAGTGAGTTCCAGGCCAGCCAGAGGTATATATTGATACCCTGTCTAAAAAAAAAAAAAATAGAGCTGCAAACACGACTCAGTGATTAAGAGTGAACATTTGGTGCTCTTACAGAGGACTCCTGGTTTGATTCCCAGCATCCACATGGTGGCTCACAACCATCCATCGCTCCAGTTCCAGAGGATACAACTCCCTCTTGTGGCCTCCATGGGACCCAGGTGTGCAAGTGCTGCTCAGACTTACATGCAGACAAAACACATAAAATAAAAAAAAATAAACTTCCAACAAACTTTAAAATAAGTAGAGGCTGATTTTTGCATACTAGTTTTAACTACAAGTATGTGAGTGTGAGCATATGCTAGTGTGCATACACATACACACACACACATGCACACTCGCACACACCAGCCGGGGGGGGGGGACATGAAGCTGGGTCACATGTTTCATGGGCCAATGAAAAAAATGGTATGAGATTCACAGCAGGGCTGGAAGGAAGTGGGACTATATAAACCATTCCTAATGGTGCGGAATCACATGACAGGCCTCATTTCACATGACCTTGGCCATAGCACCTGTGGGCTGGTGTTCCTGGAGTAGTGACAGTTTCTGGTTGTCTTGGCCATATGGATATGGTAGACAGAGGTGGGAGGTGCTGGTGGCAGTACTGATAGGAGAGATGGTTTGTGGGGGTAACCGTGGAGGTGTTAGAGACAGCCACAGTAGTGACACAGATGAGAAAGGAGCCAGTGACTGAGCCAGATGTGAACCCCTTTCCAGCTGCTCTGGGCAGGCCCTCACACTTGATGCCAGCATCGTACGTGTCTAGCCCATGCAAGCTACCTGTGCCTGAGCTCTTGGACATTCAATTTACCAAATATGACACCAAGCCACAAAGAAGTCAAGTCCTGCTTGTTCAAGGTCACAAAGCCAGGAAGAGCTGGATGATCAACTTGCCACAGCTCTCTGGCCCCAGTGCAGGTCAGCTGCCTGCCCTTGCAGAGTGAGGTGCCAGGACAACGTCCCGATGCCCTGAGTGGGTGGGCCAGGATGGGGCATGCACTCTCACACAGCAGGCTTCGGTTCGGGCAGGGAGGAGGCACAGAGCCACATGACAGACAAAATAGTCCTAATGCCGGCCCCACAACCCACATGCAGTGTGACCTTCTCTGGGTGGCAGCCAAGGTGGATGCCAGCTGCCAGGTGACAGCAAGCCGGTCGGCCAGTTGGTGAAGTCTGGCAAGAGCACCACACACCAAAGGGGTGAAGTCAGGAGTGGAAATAACCCTGGAACCAGAGGAAAGCTTGCTTTCCTGGAAAGTTCTGCTCCGATTGGCTTATGGCTGGAGCTTCCTACAGGCCTTTCCAGTCAGAAGCATGGTTATTAATAACCCCAAACCGGCCTCTGTCCCCACCCTTGGGAAGAGGCAGAGTTTTCAGGGCCTCCTCTCTGCCCCTAGGCAATAAGTCCCACTGGTGGAAGGATAGAGGGCCCACAGGAACTGAGCTCTGAGCTCTAGAAGGTGCACAGCCCTAGACGTCATTCTTTTTGATGTCCCCAAGATGCTCTCCAATTTAGCCATAGATTGGGCACTCAGAGGAAAGAGAAGACAAGAGTGAGCGGCCTCCATGCAAGTGTACCAGTGTGCAAGCATGCATGGATGCTTGGATGGCGGCTGAAGGTGCAGATGTGGGCCCTTGAGCAAGGTTATATAGGGTGATGATAGACTCCTGGGGACCCAAAGGATGGCTGTGTAAACTGCATATTTCAGTTGCTTGCTATTCCTGTGCCCTGGGTGATGCGTGGGAGGCTACTGTGAGGGTGACAAGGCCGTGTCAGCACCTCGCCTGCCAGAGCCTAAATATTCCATGTCCCCGCCCTACATGCTGGACTGACCTCATTAGACCCATGCCCCCATACCCAGGAGGATAGGCCTGGAGAAATGTGGCAATTCCTTAGTCCAAGTGCATAGTCCCTAGGGCAGGAGAGAGAGTCCTGGAAGCAGGGGACATGGAGCTTAATATAGTCAGAGGGCTGGCTAGGAAAATGTCGTCTCTCGTTACACCTGCCACTTCAGGCCCCATCATATGACACAGGTCCTGCTAGTGAAGCCATCGAAGCAGGGTGCACCCACTCCTGGATGGAGCTGAGCCACCCTGCACTCTGTCCTTCACCGTGTCCTCAAATGAAGCCCCTGTTCCAGCTGTTCCTCCTGGAAAAGAACAGGGTCCGAAGAGCTCACAAGCGATGTGGCTCTACCAGGGCCCAGCCAGGAGGGAGGACTCCCCTAGATCCCAGAATCGCCAATAGAGAGACAATGCCCTTCCATCCACTACCTCCTCACTAGTGCCAGGAGAGCCATAAGAACCACCCTAGGCTGTGATAGACACACACGGAGGGCCCTATGTTCAGGCTAATGGAACAGGGCAGCCGGGTCAGCAGCCCCGTCCCAGTCACTGCAGGAGATTCGTGGAGACACCACAAAAAGCAGGTTCAAAGCCACCTCCTCCTGCAGAGAAATCCCTAAACCCACATGAGGGGAAGAGGCCACTTTGTCCTCAGGGACCCCCAGTCTGAGTGGACTATGTGTCAGCTCCCTTCTGTTGAGGTTCCTGTGTGGCCTTTCCGGTTTCGCTCAGCTCCTCAGGGACTCAGTTTGATTGTGATGAAGCTACCGGCTGTCCGTCATAACACAAAATCTAAACCAAAGGTTTGGGGTTGTTTTTGAGAGAGGGTTTTATGTAATCTAGGCTATCTCTGACACAATATCTAGCTGAGGGTGACCCTGAATTCCAAGTGATCTACCTGCCTCTGTCCCCCATCTGTTGGGATTGCAGGTGGTACTGCCACAAACCCAATTTATTCATTGGTGGAGATCAAACACAGGGCTTCAGACTTGCTAGGCAAGAACTCTCCCAGCTACATACAGTAAATAGTTTTTACTAGTTGGAGTGTGTTTTTTCCTGTTTTCTTTATCTTTTGAGAACAGAACTGATGTGGTTGGGTTTTTTTTGGGGGGGGGGTGTTTTGTTTTGTTTTAATGTGTACTTTTGGGTAGAAGTAGCATTTCTTAAAAATATATATATTATTATTTGTGCATGCTGTATGAGTTTTGATGCATACATGCTACAGTGCACATATGGCAGTCAGAGGACCGTCTTCAGGTGTCTGTTCTTTACTTCACTGTTAGGCCTCAGGATGTCCAGCTTGTGCAGCAAGGGCTTTTATCCAGTGAGCCATCTTGCTGACTGTGTGTACACGTATGTGTGTATGTATGTACGTCAGCCAACTCTCCGTTCAAGAGAGGCGTTTCCTCCTATACTCACTAAATGATACCACAAGACTGAGTGTCCCTAAACCAAGCCTTCAACTGTGAATGTCACCAGAAAACATCTCACAACAGCTTCTGGTCAGTCGTTTCCTGGGTATCACATTGCACAGCCCAGTGGATTTTTACAGATGGGTATGCCAGCTTGCCCACCAAGACCAAACAGGTGTTTGGTGTTTCCAGCCCTCCAGGAGGCTCCATCAAGCCCTCTCAGTCGTTTCCAACCCATGAAGTAACTACTGTTCTACAGATCCTTGAACTCGAATTAAAAGAACCATAGGGTGCATGTCCCTGCGTCAGTTCTCCCTGAGTCTCCCCCTTCCCTTTTCACGGCTGGGTAGCGTTCCACGCTGGGTTGATCTGCCACAATTTCTGTATCTATTTCATGTCAACCCATCCTTTTTTAAAGGAGTGGCCCTGGTTAAGAACTTTAGGGAAGACGAAGAGTAAAATCACTGGGCTGGTTGATCTCAGTCGTCAACTTTATTGGATTAAGACAGACCAAGGAGATTATTCAAATCCACTTCTGGTGCATCTGTGAGAGCATTTCCAGAGAGGATCGGCTAAAAGCCGAAAGAGCGGCTGTAATGTGGGTGGTGCCACCCCACAGCCTGAAGACCCGGGTGTGGTTTAAAGGGAGAGAAGGAGAAAGCTGACTATCATGAACATTTTCCTTCTCTGCTCAAGGCTACCATGCTGCTGTTCTGTCCTGTCACTCCCTCCCCTCTGTGATGGACAGGGACCCCAGAAACCATGAACCGAAATAAATTTTCCCACCTTTCAGCTGATTCCTTTGGGTATCTGGTCAAAGCGAAACTAAGACTAACACAATTATTGACCTATTCTGAATCATGAGAGTCTTTAGAGCCCTGGATCACTTTCAAGAAAAGGGGGGACAGAGACAGTAGCCCCCAAAGAGAATGTCACCAACATCATCTAGGGTACCACACAAACCATCACAGACTCGATGGCTGCAAACATCAGAAAAGTATTCGCCTGTAGTCAAGGAGGTTAGAAGTACAACATCAAGGCATACACAGAGTTTATGCCCTGAACACCCAAAGGCTAAGGGGAAACCTACTCCATGCCTTCTCCTAGCTTCTAGTGGGCTGCTGGCAGGCCCTGGCTGGTAGTCACATCGCGCCCGTGTCTGCCTCTTCACATGACTTCTCTTTGTGTGTGGTTCTGCGTTTCTGTATCTCTAAGTCTCTCTTCTCCTTCTAAGCACACCAGCCATTGTCCAGTAAGATGTCATCTTAACTTGATTGCAGTTCACTCCGAAGTACCTGTTTCTATAGAAAATCACATTCCCAGGCACTGGGGATACGGGTCCTAATAAACACATACCAGTATTATGGCCGTAGGTTTGTAAGTGTCACAGTGTGAGTGGGTGTGGATGGTGTGTGTGTGTGTGTGTTGTGTATGTGCCTGAGTGAGTGTGTGTGACGTGTACACGCCTAGGGAGGTGCTGCTGCTAGTGTGACTGCCTGTGGTAGTGACAGCGTGTTGTGTGTGTGTGTGTGTGTGTGTGTGTGTGTGTGTGTGTGTTGGAGTGTCTGGTTCTGTTGGTGTGGCTGTGAGCATGGGTTTGGGAGCACGAGCATATGTGTGCTCCTAGAACCACGGCCTGGAGAGCCTGCTGGGCAGGTTAGGTGGTGGCAGCAGGCTGGAGATGGGTTTAGGCTAAGGGCCCTGCCTTGTGAACCTAGAGGCTAGCTGGTAGAGAGAGGCTGGCTGTATGGAGCAAGGAGGAAGGTGCACTGAGCCAGGGTGCAGGTGCAGGCAGGCAGGCAGCTAGTTCTCACAGGCTCCCTTCCAGGAACGTTCCTAGAAAGCCCCTCCACCCAGGCTCCCATCCCTACTGCCTCGGTTACCTGGTCAGGGAGGTGCTAGGTGACTCATCCCCTCCCAGGCTGAGAAGCCAGCTCTTGGCTACTTGTTAGAGAGCCACTCCAGGGTGGGGCGGGTAGCCAACCCTTCTCAGGTCCCACCCCCAAGCTGATCAGGGCAGCATCTGGCCACACCCCCACATCCCTCACCTGTGGCCTGCATCTGGATGCCAGGAATCAAAGAAAGACTAGGGCAGGCAGCCTCACCTCCTCCTCAGGCAAGCTCACCTCGACAAACCCACAGAGTAATGGGATACCAAGGGGTCTCCTGTCGTTACATCAACTCGGGGCTCGCCCTGAACCAAGACCGCAACCCTACCACCAAGTTCTGTTTTCCCGTCTCGTTGTATTACTCAAACTCAACCACTCCAGGTTCCCAAGTTAAGTAATCTAAGATCACACACATCCATTGGATTTATTTCTAATTCTCTCTGACAATCGTATCTTCTGCCCCGACCCCTGACTCAAACTGGGACTGCTGTGGTAATGGGCTTACTGCCTGAGTACATGGACGCCCCGCTGCAGGGGGGACAGATCATGAACAGCTTGTATTTGTGTGCGTGCCTGGGGATGGGTGTGGGAGACTTCAGGGACTTCCTAAGGAGCATGTTGGGGCATCTGAAAGTTTCTCCCTTTTCTGTTTCTTTTCCTAGACTATTGCTATTATCAGTTTCCAGATTCTTGGGACCCAGGAGGAGCCACTTACAACTGGGGTCAGAGGCACCTAAGTCTCCAGCCCTGCCCAAGCTGGGCTGCCAGCACCCTGGAGACAGCTTTGCCCCACCCAGGCAACAGAATGGGGTGATAGGAGGAGGCAGCCTGGCGGCTTCCAGCTTCCTAGATGGGAGCTCGTTACCGCAGCACTCAGTAAGTTGTGGGAGGGGGTGTGGAGCCAGGACTTGGCACTGACTACAAAGGGTAGGGGGCACCCCCAGCACTCCTGCTGCTGGCAGCAGAGGCTGGAGGAGGGGCTGTGACGTTTGGTGGCCTCATGTGGTTGGGAGGAAGTAGCTAATTGCTGACCTGATGACTGGGCGGCCTGAGGAGTGGGGTGATGATACCACAGGCGGGTGGCAGCAAGCATTCAGCCTAAGGAGGGGCCCTTCAGCAATAGGGTGGGTGCACCCTGCAGAGGGCGAGCCTGGAGTGGCCGTAGTTAACAAGAAGGGAGTGGGGGGGGGGTGCTGAGTCTGTGACCGTGGGAAAGGGCTTTCCAGGGCCTTCCCTTGGCTTCCAGGAAAAGAGTTCAGATGCCCTGAGACATGAGGGCCTTAGGAGGAGTGCAGGGACAAGGGATAAAACACAGTTCCTATCTTTGCTCCCCTGACTTGCTCACCAGGCCCCTACCTCATCCCTGCAGCTTTGGCTTCCTGTTTGACTCCTAGAGTGTTCCAGGTTGATGAAGATTTTAGCTGCCCTCGGTGCAGAGCATGCTAGAGGCAAGGAGACCATAGTCAGGAGCAAAGGGCTCAGGGACTACTGAGGCTGGCAGAAGACTGGGAATCTGTTGAGATGTTCATGGGCGGAGAGGAGGCCAGTGCGACCACTGTACCAAGGCCCACTCTACTGGCATGAATTTTAGGTGCCCAGATCTCAGAGCTCCGCCAAACCCTACTCCTTCCACAACCTAATTGGGGGCAGGTAGACCTGGCCTTCAAATGCTCTGGTAAGGACCAGGGTCAGATTAAAAGACTTAGAAGTTGTGGATGCCCTCCTCCAAACTCCCAGGCACAATATTCCAGAGCACCTCCAAGCTGGATCCCTAGAAGGAGGATCCAGTCATCTGGAAGGCAATCCTCTGGACCCGTGGCTCCTCCTGTAGTCAGGAACATGCAGGGATCACCAGTCTTGCTCTGGAAGAGAGAGATTAAGCCTCCAGCAAGCCACAGAGCCTGCTCCAGGGACAATCAGGCATGGGAGAAACAGATGCTAACCCTGGAACTCTCTAAAGCACCTGGTAAAAATCAACCCCTGACCTCAGCAAGTTCCCAGTCTCGTGGAAAATAGACACACACCACTCTCAGTTCTGCTCTGATGGATCAAACCTTGCTTCCCAGTCTAAGGGGGAGAGACTCCTGCCCTCAGGGAACTACGAACATACCGGATTTCAAAAGCAGGTTTTTCCGGCACAGGAAAAATCTCTGGACTGTCTGCTGGAGTAGAGTGAAAGATATCCATCCAGTTAAGCTGAAGAGAAGCCATCAAATATCCTAGCATAAGTATATCCCATACAGCATTTGAGATATACTTATACTTAGCTTCATTCCGTGTAACTGGATATCCTGTGTTATTTGCCAAATAACAAGCAAATGTCCAGCTTGAGAGAGACAGAGACAGACACAGCTCCTCATGACTGATGTATATGCGTGCATGTGCGTGTGCGCGTGTGTGTTGGGGGAAGCACAGTCCCTGGGGCTCAGCTGTAGCAGTTTAAAATTCCTTCCAGGCCAGATCCCTAATCCTCCCGCACAATGCTGGCCTTCTCCCCCGCCGCCCACGCCCTCCCCGGAGGGGCCATGGCAGTGCCACCGGGGGCCTCTTTAAGCCCCTTTGAAGCCTCCAGAGCGCGCACCGCGGGAGGCCCGGCCGCTATGCCAGCTATGCCAGCTATGTCCCCGCTGCCGCCGGCCACCACCCGTGCCCCCATTAATGCGGGCTAATCTGGCTAATAAATAAACTCCCCTCCCTGAGGTAGCCCCCGCTGGCTGCTCCCCCTGCTCTCCCGAATGGATTCAGAGCTGGGCCAGAACTTGTAGTCCCTTCCTTCTGCGGTGTGACTTGACACCTGTCGCATCCCAGCCTGGGAGGAACTGTGATGTACTTGCCAGGCTCTTCTTCAGTGCACCTGCCTTCGGATAGCAGGACGCTCCGGAACTAGGGGGTTGGGGGGAAAAGATACCCGTCTCGGAGCGCCCCTGCAGGTGGGACTGCTCCCCCATTGCAGGGCTCCCCAAGGGAAGGCCAGGCCGAGAGCCCTGCAGCAGGTGACTCTTGGCCTTCTGCCGCGGGAGTCCCTTCTCCGTGGCCTCTGCCGCCCCCTGCGTCCCTGCTCGATTCCGAGGGTGACTCACAGCCCAGGCATCACCTCACCTCGTACATCACACCGGAGCGTGTGCAAAGGGAGAAATTACAGGACGCAGGGCCATGGCTAATGTGTTCTAATTATCCACCGCCGCTGCCATCCATGGCCTCAGCAGCACTGGACCAACGGGAGCTGTCATTGTAATTAGCCCCAACCCCCTTCCAGGACCTAGAACCCTCACCCTGCCCTCATGACCCCTCCCAAGTCCAGCAGTAGCAGCAAAGACTCTACCTGTCACCACCTCTAGGGGTTGTTCTGTACCCTATAGGACTGTCCTCTGACCCAAGATAGTCGTAGTCCCCATAGAGGTGAGAGACTTGGGAAGACCAGTGTGGACTCACTTTCTCTGCTGGAAGACAGTAGTGAACAAGGACCTATTTCGTTGACAAGAACAAGAAAGCCTTGGGGGAGATAACTGTCCATAGAAGGCCATGGGAGAAACTACACTGTCTCCATTTTTCTCCTAGGGCACAGAAGACTGGGGAAAGCCCTCCTGGTCAGCTTTAGCTCTTACTGGTGGCTGTGAGGCAAGCACCATTGGCTCCTTTCAAGACATTTGCCTCCTATAAAGAAATGTCATACTCACCTCTCAGGCCTAGAGTTCCTCTGCTGACCAGCTGTAGCCTGTGGACTCAAGGGTGCCACTAAGGAGCAGGATATACGGTGTGAGCCCCAGAGCCATGGATACCCTGGTGTTCCTATCCCTGGGGTCTCCTCTCCTCTGTCATCTCTAAGCACCCCATTTCTGGTGACAGCGATGGCTGGGAGCACTCTTAACAACTCTCTTTTTCTATCCTGAGTCCAGTGTGTCATTCTTCAGCAGGGCTGACAGCTCCTTCTTACCGTGAAACCAGTTCCTGAGGACAGAACCTTCACTGTCTCCCTCAGGGTGTACTTTCAGGAAAGCCCAGGAAGAGAGGCCTGTGTCTCCCCACCCACACGGAGGCTCCCTAAGAAGAGGTAGTCTCCCCATTTAGACAGGGGCTCCCTGAAGACAGGCTGTGTCTCCTCAGACAGAGGCTTGCTGAGGACAAGACAGTATCTTACAACAAACTCAAGTTTCCCGAGGACAGGCCATGTTTCCTTTAGACCTGTATTCCCTGAGGACAGGTTATGTCCTTTCAGACTTATACTCCCTGAGGACATATGTCCCCTGGGAGTGGATTTTCCTGAGGACAGATTGTATCTCCCTTGAAACGGAGCTAAGTATAATGGCTTCTCCCATAAATGGAACCTTTGCACTCCACCCTCTGGCTCCCTAGGGTGCACACACATCCTTCCCAGGTCACCATTTGTCATACTTTGATGAATGAAACTTACTAAGAATAACTCAATCCTTGTCTCTAAAGGGCAGGGGTAGGGGAAGGAGAAGTCCAGGTCTTATGTGAAGAGTGAGGAATCCTAACCATCCCATGGCCCAACAACATTTCCTGGGTGTCCAGCTGGGCATTACAGGAGGCACAGGGACCCCACAGAGCACCTTACTTGCCCTGTCTAGTGGTAAGAATCATCAAAACATTCACAAGACCCACCCACCTTTCTAGCCAGCAGTGGTCACCTTAGAGCCACCTTCTGCGCCTGAACACAAGCTCTCTCTACTTCCTCTCCTACTAGGAGGGAAACGGAAACCAGGTGCCAGCTTGGATGGTGACTGTTCTCAGTGGGCGTGAGGAGCTCCTCCCAGATGGCTCTCTCTCCCCGTCCATTCCTCTCACATGTCTTCACTCTGCCCTTTCCCCATCCAAAGCCCTAAGCCTGAAGTTCAGAACTGAGTGTCTCTCCAGTACAACGGTCCTCAAAGGGACATCTTAGGGACCCTAGGGAGTGGGCAGGCATGACCTCAGCCCATGGCTGTGACAGCACCTTCCTGGCTCGCTGCCCCACCTGCTACCTCCTAAAAGGACCATTTCTGCCTGGTTTTGGCAAAAAACATTAGTCTGTGAGCCAGGCAGCCTGATATGGTTCTCGCTCTGCGACTGACATCGCTGTGACTTTGAGAAGCCATTTGCTCCTCTGCGACTCAGTTTCCTTGCATTTGAAATGAATTTCTTTAGGATGTATGGTTTTCGAACTTTTCTTTTTTAAAATAAGTCTCCTCTTAAAGAGTAACTCATGTGGTATCTCTCTTCCCTGAGGCAACAGAGAAAAGGTTGGACTTCTAGGAGACAGAAGCAGAAACGGGGGACAGACCAGCTGGGTCTGGTACACATTTATGACATGACTCCAGCAGCCAGGAGACTGAGGCTAGGATTCAATGACAACTTAAGCTGTATAGAGAGTTTGGGGACAGCCAGGGCTACAAATTGAGGCTCTGTCTTTGAGGATGAGGATGGTGGTGGTGGTGGTGGTGGTGATGGAGGAGAGATAAAATGGCCCGGTGGTTAAAAATGCTTACTGCTCTTTTGGAGGCCCCAAGTTCTGTTCCTAGCACCCACATCGGGAAACTCATAACTGCCTGTAATTTTGGTTTCAGGAGATTGGAAGCTCTCTGATTTCCTTGGGCATTTACATACACATGGCTCACATACATACTTGTACATGTACACACTTGCACACACGCATACATAAAAATTTAAATATAACAACAACAACAACAGGGTTGTAAGCCCCACACTTGGGTCCATAATGCACCTCTACACTCCTGTGGACATACACAGATCAGCACCAGGGTACTTGGGAGCTCATTGTGCAAACCTCTGAGCCGGAAATCCTTTTCTAATCAAGCAATCCGGAGCCCTTACAGGGCTGGGAGCCCAGGACAGGGTGCTGACAGACGTAAGGAGCAGGCAGTGATTATGCATGCCAGGCCTAGGGGAGCTTGACCCGGCGAGGAGAGTCCTTTCAACATTAGATCCAGAGCTACAGGCTTGTACCTACCCTTTCCACCCACCAAAGCCACTGAAGCTTGTCTTGGGTCTGGGCTCCAGGGTGGATAAGTCTGAGCCCACCTCTGCAGCTGAGATGGATACAGCTTTTCTCTAGGATCTCTCTTGCATGCCCAGAACAAGGGCATCATGGAGAGGTGGAGAGGGGCTGGCATGGACTGAACGCTGCAGGCTGCACCAAGAAGCTCACCCAACTGATCTAGAAGCATGAGAACGTGGCACCCACAGGGATTTCAGCTGAAAAGGGGCCTGCAGGACCTGGTGACAAGAAAGGAAGCCTGGAGAGCAGGTGTGTCTCAGGAAAGAAAGATGTCGCCCCATAGCAAGCCAGCCTGGGCCTGGAGTCTCCTAGCTAGGCCATCAGGGTGGATCTCCAGCCTTGAAGCCTACTCACAGCCAACTATGACCCAGGTACTCAGCAAGACCCGTGTTCAGCCCCAGATGCTGGTGTCACCAGGGAAAGGAGATGGGGCCCTCCCTTAGTTTCTGAGCAACCTGAGAAGGCCATCGTTCCTGAAATCCCTCAGGGAACATAACAAGGGAGTTAAGGGTGACTCCAGTCCTTGCCCCACTAGGGTGTAGGGTGGTGGAGGAAGTGCTACTTCACCTTCCCTCCCCTATGTCAGACACACAGACACACACAAATGCACACACACAGAGGCACACCCCAACACACACCCAGACACACAGACACACACAGAGACACATAGACATAGACACACAGACACACACATTACAAAGAGACACACATAAATGCACATGTCTGCATGCACACACATACACACACACACACACACACCACACACACGCACACGCACACGCACACGCACGTGCAGAGACACACGCATGCACGAGCACTTGTGCACAAGCCCAGCTCCAAGTGCTCAGACCATTGTAATGAGGAAGTCAGCTGAGGTCCCTGCCCTCATGGGACTCACATTTCAGGGCAGGAGAGACAGATTATCTCTAAGTGAAAAGCAGACTAGAGTTCAGATCACCATAAGATGAGAGGTGTGGATGCATAGGCCAGGGGTTGCTGCTTTAGATGGGGGTCAAGACGCTGTCCCAGGGAGGAGGTAACATAGGAGTGGAAACCCAGGCAGCAAGAAGCTAGTTGTGCATTAGAGTCAGCATGTGTAGCAATTTTAAAAAGGAAACAACATGTGCCCATAAAAGTTAAAAGGAAAGGGAAAGCTCTTTCCAGAACTTCTGCTCTCTGTCCAGGACCAACCTGAGAATCACAGGGTCCTCTCTGGTTTCCCGGATGTCAAATAGTGCCTAATTTCTATTTGACAGATAGAAGAGGTGATGCTCAGCAGATGAGAGCTGTTGAGGGTTTGCCCTGTGTCTTTCAAGAACAAGCAGGGGAGGGTCACAGCTCAAGATAGATGGAGTCACCCTGGTCCAGCCAGAAACTGGTAGACAGAGGCAGGATTGAGAAGTGGTCCTGCCCCATGGCCCAGCCAGGTCCCTGATGGAGTGGGGTGATGACTTCAGAGGTTTTAAGTAGGCAAGGGACAGATGAGACCAACTGCTGTGGCTCTATGGCTGAGCAGGGGCATGGGGTCTTGACCAAGGCTGTGGTAATGAACTGGCCACCCTTGAATGGTAGGTCACTAAGAGCGAGAAAATAGGTGCCAGCCAGTAGAGAAGCCTAGCCAGACAGCTCACACAGGCTTCCCTAGATGTACTACACAGAAACACAAACACACATGCAGCTTCTCTCTTGTTAGCCTCTCTAATGAGGGGCTGTGAGGAAAAGGTCAGAGGTCATAGAACTGTATGACAAGGCACAGGGCAGGTACCTCTTTCTGGAGCCCTAGAATAAATGGCAACTATAACCTCCTCCCAGGTTTCCATTTTCTTCTGAGACTTTACCTGTGGATATCTTATCTAGGATAGTAGGATAGACAGATCCGAGGGCCACGCCTTGCTGGTCACATTAAGAAGGAATGAAGCTTCCTACTTTGAAGCCAGCAGCAGATCCAGGCCCAGAGCAGCCTTGGGGGCTGAGGGAGAAGAGCATTTATAAGGTCACTACAAGGATTCAAAGTCAAGACTGGAATATGTAAATACTCCCAGAGGGAACTTGTCCCAGGAGAACAGAAACACAAAGCCGTGGGCTGCGCTAAGAGGACAAATGTCTAGCCAGATACCTGGTAGTTTCTCGGGCTCCAGAGAGGTCACACCCTTGTAGAACAGTAGATCCAGACACAGATCTTCCTCTCAATGACAAAGAGAAGTCTCCAGAAACCCCCGGTACTATGAGCTGCAGCCTTGAGGGGGAGAGGGAGGCAGTTACCCCTGGAAAAGATGACTGTCGTGTGGATTCTTTCTATTTTCATGTCTGCCCGTCATCTTGTTCTGTTCTTGGGAACCTTTTCCAGATGAAGCTATAGTTAGCTATATGATCCTTTGACCTGTGGGACATCACTCTCTTGCTGTAACTCTGTGAGGTGAAGAAGCTATGTGCGCACGCTCACATCTGTTTCTGGTTGGTTCCTGAGATACAATAGAAGTTCAGTAACCAGGTACACAGAAAAAGAAGAAAGGAGAGAGTGAGAGATCTAGGCAAGCATAATCTTTCGTAAAAGGGGTTAGCCTGCTTCTCCAGGGCAGAAGGATCCCAATAGAAGATGAACTTGGAAAGGCAGACTTAAGAAACTTTCAAGGTTAAATAATAGAGGCTGGGGAAACAGATTGGTAGTTAAGAGCCCTGGCTGCGCTTTCAGAGGACCCAGGAGCAATTCCCAGCACCCACATGGTGCCTCACAACTGTTTGTAACTCCAGTTTCGAGGAATCTGGCGCCCTCTTCTGGCCTCTGTGTGCACTAGTCACTCATGCGGTGCACAAACAGATCTGCAGGCAGGCAAAGCACCCACAGGCATAAAGTATGTTTTAATAAAAAGTCAAGAGATTGGAAAGATAGGTCAGAGGTTAAGAGTGCTTGCTCTTGGAAAAGACCAATTCCCGGCACCCTCATGGCAGCTCACAGCTGTCCATAACTCCAGTTCCAGGGGATCCAACACCTTCTTCTGATTTCCATAAGAAGTAGGCATGCATGTGGTGTACTGATATACCTCCTAGCAAAACACTCATACATATGAATATTAAAATAAATTTAAAATATTTTTTAAGAACTAAAGTTCAAGGCTGGGCAGTGGTGGCGCACGCCTTTAATCCCAGCACTTGGGAGGCAGAGGCAGGTGGATTTCTGAGTTCGAAGCCAGTCTGGTCTACAGAGTGAGTTCTAGGACAGCCAGGGCTACACAGAGAAACCCTGTCTCGAAAAAAAAACAAAACAAAAACAAAAACAAAAACAAAAAAAAAAAGAACTAAAGGTAGAGGCCCAATGGTGGCATATGTCTTTAATCCCAGTACTGTTAGAGACAGGCAGCTTGCTATGAGTTTGAGCCCAGCTTGGTCTACATGGTGAGCTCCAAGCCAGTCAGGGTTACATAGAAGAGCCCTGTCTCAAAACAAACAACGATGACGACAACAACAACAGTTAAAGGTCAACTAATCAAGGTATGGATTGGATGGCCCCAGGAGACCTGAGCTTCCTCCAGATATTTTTTTTAAATTATACTTGTTTTGGGTGTTTTGGGCTTTTTTTGTTTGTTTGTTTTGATTTGTCTTGCTTTTGAGACAGTCTCATGTAGTCAAGGCTGGCTTTGAACTCAATATATACCTGAGAACAACTTTGAACTTCTGAACCTGCTTCTAACTCCTTAATGATGGGATTCCGGGCAAGCTCCATTACGTCCTGTTTATGTGGTACTGGAATTAGAAGTGTTTGAACCCAGGGCTTTGTGTGTGCTCAACAAAGCACTCAGCTAAGGTTCATCCCCATCTAGGAAGATGTTTAAACAGACCAAGAGAGCCTTTCTCAGAGGTGCAATAACTTGAATGAATGAGTGAGTGTTGTGTGTGTGTGTGTGTGTGTGTGTGTGTGTGTGTGAATGGATGGATAGATGAGCGAATGAACAGACAAATGCATAGGCAGATGAATGAGTAAATGAATGGAAAATGGCCAGTGACTGCTACAGAGACATTCAAATGCTGAGCAGAAGGCTAGAGGCATCTATCTGCCTTGTCTCAGAGCTGAGTTGGATTGGCTCTGGACCAGACCTCAGGTACAAGACAGCTGAGTTCAAAAGGCTCGTGGGAGACACAAAAGATGAGCGTGCGAGGCAGGAAAGTGCCTTGAGTCACTCCACCCTCACCAGCTATGTCATGCTATGTGACGCACTCAGCTGGCAGGAGCTGTCTTGGAAAGACTTCAGCCCTGACTCCCACACCTCCCCCCCACCCCCACCCCCCGACTTCCCAAGGAACTCACATCCTGAAGCCCACGTTGTTAAACTTCCTCAGGAGTGACTCCTTGACTTTAGTCTGCCCTGCTTTTAGCACTCCCTTCCCCTTGGGGTGTAGGATAGAATTAATACCTGCCTTACTTGGCAGTAACTCATTCTACAGTGGTTAGAAGTGGGAGCCCCACAATGTCACCGTCAGGCACGAGTCAGGTGTCCTGACCCCGAGCCCACTAGCAAAACCAAAGTCTGAGATCCATGTTCCACTCCTGCCTAGCAGCTCTGACCCTTGCCTGTGAGCCTCCTGATCCCCCTGCCTCAGTTTCCCATTGCGGATAGTCAATGGGCATGAGGTAAGGGACCGTCTTAATGGGGTATAGAAGTAGACAGGTTAAATAGGAAAGAACACACTGGAACCCCTAAAACTGACACCTGGTAGGTCTCGTTTTCTGACCATGCTCAGAACTTGTCACCACGGCCTCGATGTGGTCAATGACCTGTGGTTGACTCACAGCCAGCTGTGGATGCTGCTGGGAGAAAGTGGCCCCCAGCTGAGCGCATGAACTTGCAATTAGCTCTCTGTGGCCCCCTCACCGGGAACAGCCTCCTGGCTGCCACAAGCACACATGTCCCAGGCTGCCCTTTCCCAACCACAGTTGTGGCTCTTGCATCTTATTTTAGCCTGGTGAAGCCTCTTGAAATGTCACTGTTGCGACTGAGCTAGGGGTCATCCAGTTCAACCTGCTCGTTCCTTCGTTCAACACGGGAAGCCGGAGATAGGGAAGGGCTCCAGGACGCACAGCAAACCAGTACTGTGGTGGGAAACTGACCATGGGCTTCAGGAATTCACATCCAGCTATCCTAAACTTTAGGGGTACAGTCTGCACCAGGCAGTTCCTTGCCACACACTCCTGGTACCTCCAGAGCCTGTACCTGTGGGTGAATCCCTGGTTTGTAAGTTAGTTGCTTCAGACTTCTGGGTCCCTGGCTCTGAAATGACACTCACTGCAGTGGCTCTCTTTCCCAGGCTGGTTTGAGAATTTCCGTGAGATCATATATCTGAATTATTATGAATTCACCACTGTTATCATGCAAGTATTTAATCTCCACACACTAAAGAGGCAGAGGCAGAGGCAGGCCGATCTCTGTTGAGTTCGAATCCAGCCTGGTGTGCATACTGAGTTCCAGATCAGATTGCACAGTGAGACCCCCATCTCCAAAACAAAAATCCTATTAGCTAGCTGGACATGGCAAAACACTGCAGCCTCAGCTATGGAAAGTCTGAGAAAAGAGGGTCTTGGGAATGAAGCCAGCCCAGGTTATACAGCAAACTAACACCTGGTTGCATAGAAGATCCTATCTTAAAAGAAGTCACACACATACAGAGAGAGAGAGAGAGACGAGAGAGAGAGAGAGAGAGAGAGAGAGAGAGAGAGACAGAGAGAGAGACAGAGACAGAGAGACAGAGAGAGACAGAGATGAGAGAGACAGAGAGACAAAGACACACAGAGAGAGAGAGAGAAAGAGAGAGAGAGAGAGAGTTTACTAACACTCTAATGTGTTTGTTGGTTTTACCAGACTCGGTCTTTGGTGTGAAAGTTCCAGAATTCAGTTTTATCTGTTTGCCCACAGGTGAACAGATTCCCAGAAGCAGGCCACAGACCCAGACTTCTGGACAACTAACACGATGCTTCTGTGGGGACAGATGCTGATGTGGTCAGAAGGACCACAGAACGCATAGACTCTGCCTTCCACTCTGCCAGCATCGTTTGAGGCCCAAGGGTCACAGACAACACAAGGAGGACAGCTGGAGACTCTCCAGAGTCAAACTGGGAAGGCCTGTGGGAAAGAGTTCTGAGTGAAGATGGCCTCAGTTTATTCTTCTACAAAATGGGGTTATCACAGGCTCTGGACGGGAGCCATGGTCTGGGGATGCATTAGGTGACAGAAAGCCTGGCATGTTTCTTTCTTTTCCTTCCTTTATCCCTCCCCATCATCTGATGGAAGTCAGTTGTTTCTGCTCACAGTTGCCTCCCCCAGAGCCGGCTGCATAAAACTGACAAATTCCTCTTCTACTGGTCACCAAAGCTCCGACCCTTCAGGTCAGATAAGTCATGGTCCCAGAACACGTACAACATGGAGGTGGTCTTGTTGCAACCCCGGAGAAATTTGTCAAGTCGATGACGTGGTGAATTAATAGATGGAACTGTTCCCAGAATCTCCTGCAAACTCCTCCAGGGCTCTGAATATTGGGCAACATTCAGGGCTCCTGAGAGCCACAGCCCCAGTCCACCTCAAAGACTGGCTGTTCTGCAGCCGGCTCATCACTCCTTGTCACTCAGTCACTCTCTGTGACAGGGTCACCTTTCTTGTGCCTCACCCCACCATGCAGCCTGGATAAGCCAAGGAATGGAGTGCCGTCTCAACCATTATGTTGTCAGTAACCCCCACCGTCGGCTGGCCAGTCTGGAGCCCTGTTCTTCTCCCCAAGTCACACCTGTCCCCACCCCACCCAACCTCCTGTGGGGAAAAACAAACCTATCTTTTCTAGCTGTTGACTCAGCCTTAGAGCTAGCAGAAGACCCACTCCCACAACCCCAGCCCCTGAAGTGTTCTGCTGTGGTGAACCCCCTCCTCACATTGCATGACACTGCAGACTCTAGATTCTGACCATGGAGGAGAGCAAGTACGTAAAATGGAAAAGCCAGCAGAGCCCCTAGGAGCTTACACTGCTCTGGATGCTGAAGAGCTAGATGTTCATTCTGTCCTTGGATATTGGGAAATCCCTTGGTCTTCCAAGTCTCCAGCTTGGTTCCAGCTTTTCCCCTACCATTTTCCCTGTGCTCTGGCTCCCATATGTTACTGGACCACCAATGGTCCCTATGTATCGATGGGAGGATTCCAAGAGCTTCTAAACTGGAAGACCCTACCTAATGCACCACCCTGTCTAGTGGAGAAGACCCTAGAATAGTTTAAATACATTTCTAATAGTGGGATGAGATAAACCCTGGCCTTGGGTACCACGGGCCAAGGATGCTACAAGCATCCTAGACTGCATGGAAGTTTTTCACAGTAAAAACCAGGCGCCTCTCACCTCCTTGAATTCTAGTCCAAAGAACTTACCATGAAGTATAGAGGCTAAGAGTCAGCACGGATAAGAGACCGAGTCACCCAGCACCACTGTCTTACGTCATGCTGTTAGAGAACTCTCTGGTGCCAAGTTATTAAGGATTCAAAATGACATCCGTTCTCAAACTCCACCAACAATTCTGGTGGGAGAGACAGAACATGTAACATGGAGAAGGCTTCATACAGAGGTCATTTGAGAGGAATCCAGAGGGATGTGTGACTCCTAGGAGTGGGGAAGAGCACCACGGGTCATCATGGGTAAGGACTGATGTCCATGAAAGCAGATGGCTGAGAGAGGAGATTGGGCTCTGAAGAAAAGAGGTGAGAATGGAGCAGACCTGAAAGACGGGCTGGAGCTAGACCTCAGAGGAAACTGAGGTACGGGCAAACTGAGTGATGGAGTCTTCCACTTCAGGCACTAAGAATTGCTGGAGAGATGGCTCAGCAGTCAAGAGCACTGGCTGCTCTTTCAGAGGACCTGGATTCAATTCCCAGCACCCACATGGCAGCTCGCAACTGTTGTCTGTGACTCCAGTTCCAGGGGATCTGATATCACACAGACACACATGCAGGCAAAACCCAATGCACATGAAATAAAAACAATTAAAAAAACAAAAAACCACTGAAGACGCAGGAGAGTGGAAGGAAAGGTTCTCCATGCTTGATCAGAAGTGGCCACAGGAGGGAGGTTACACGGGTGGGAAGCCACTTGGAACAGTTCAGAAAAACACACAGGGTGGATGGTAACAAGGTCAAGAGAGTGAACAATAGAATGGAAAACTCAAAGCCAATCAGCACAGCATGAATGGGAGACGTCCTTATCACTAAAACAAAGAACCATGGTCTTGATTTGAGTTTTCCTGGAGACAGATACTAAGAATTTGAATGTATTTTATGTACTTTATACATATTAATATTTTATTTTCATTATGTGTGTATGTGTATATTTGAATCATATGTATGTGAGTATGTGCCCATGAGGGCCTTTTCCCATGGAGACCAGAAGAGGACGTTAGAGCCTTGACAGTGGAGTTACAAGTAGTTGTGAGCTACCCAGTGTGGGTGCTGGGGACTGAAGAGCTTCGAGCACTCTTAACTGCAGAGCCATCTCTGCAGCCTCTGAAGAGAATTTATTTAGGAACTAGCCTCAAGAATTCCCAGTGGAGCAGCCAGCAGGCAAGCAGGAAAGGATGTTTTGTCGGGTCAGTTATCAGTAATACCAATCTGGTTGGACTCCAGAAGATACTGCAGAAACAGACTATAAATAATGGGAAGACGAGAGAGAGAGCCCAATTATCAGTTACTGACTAACTGTCGGCCTACTAATACATTTTATTTAAGATCTATTTATCTGCTTAACGTACTGCATTAGCTTTTGGCTTAGTTGGTATGGTGTACTCTATGGGTATGCTCTATAAGCAAATAACTTGCAGTTGAATCTTACGGGACATCGCAAGGCCCAGCAAGATGACTCAGTGGGGACAGGAGCTTGCTGCCAGTCTGAGGACTGAGTTCAATCTCCAGACCCATATAGTAGAAGGAGGAACTGAACTACAAGTGTCCTCCTGCTTCAGTGCTCTGGGCATCACACACACAACCAAAAACACAACACACACACCCAACCACACAAATATACAGAGAGAGGGGGGTTAGGAACAGAGAAGAGAAAAAGATAAATAAATAAAAAACAATTAATCTGAAACTTTAAAACTTGTTGCCTGTTAATGGGAAAATGTTTTATCATTTTACATATAATACTTTTATATTTGGATTTAAACCAAGCCTCTTGCTAACTACTTTTGACATGTCTTACTTCTTTCCTCTTTCTCTTCCTCTTTTGCTTTCTGTTGGAATTATTTTATTTAATCAACTTCTCTATTAAATTTAAAGTCACTCATCATTTTTAGTTTATTGAGTTGTCCCGACTTTGGGTCTGGTCAGTTTTGGTGTGTGGTAGTTTTATTTATTCATAAATGATTTTATAATAAAGTTTATACATTTTGAAAAATTTAGTATCTACCTAGAGATTGCTGCATGCATTTGTAAAAATTCTTAACATCAGTTGACTTTTTTTTTTTCTTTCTTTTCCAAAATCTATGTACGGACTTCAAAATCTTACCTCCTGCATGCCATCATTACCATATATATAATATATGTGTATGTGTGTATGTATACAAATACATATATAGTATATATTATATATATCATATGTACTATATTTATATATACCATATATAGTCATATCCTATGGTACTGATGGTACCATTTTCAATAGCTCTTAAGTATAGGGTCACTCCACTAAGATGATCTATTTCATGTGGATCTTTGGTAATTATATCCAACTTAAAATGTTTTTAAAAATCAAGACAGAGTTCACTCTGTTCCCCAGACTGGTTACAAATTCTCTGTGCTCAAGTGACCCTCCTGTCAGCCTCTCAAGGAGCTGGAACTATGGAGTTGCCAGTGAGGGGCAGGGACCAGCTTCACACCCAGCTTCTCTGAAATTCTGTTTGTCTGAGAACATACTTATTGTACCTTCACTTTTGACTAATTTTTCTAAGTATTGAATAGACTAGCATTATTTTATTCTAATCACTGTAGCATTTTGAGTTATAACAAGATGCAGAGACCAGCAGATCTCTGTGGTTCAAGCCTGGTCTACTCAGGGAGTCACAGGCCAGCCAGAGCTGTGCAGTGAGAGAGACCCTGTCTCAAAAAAACAAAAACAGATTGCTGAATCTGTGGAGGTGTCCAGGGATGGATGTGCCCAAGAGGGCATAGAAACTCTGTCTCTAAGCAGACCTTGCCCTAGGCATTTTACCCCAAGACAGGGTTTCTCTGTGTAGCCCTGACTGTCCTGGAATTCTCTGTAGACCAGTCTGACCTCAAACTCAGAGATCAGCTTGCCTCATGCTGAGATTAAAGGCGTTCACCACCACCATCCAGTTGCCTGCCTCATTCTTTCATGGGATGCTCTTTTATACCCTGCTAAACAGTCCTTATCTAATCACAACAGTAAGGAGTGTCACCCGAGTTCTGTACCTCTCTCTGGCAAGTGGCCTGTGCCCAAAGAGTGACCTGCTACTGGCATTTGAAATGGGTGTCAGCTAGCCTTATGGATCTGAGCCTTTAACTTGGAGTTCTGACACTTCTGGTGTCAGAATAGCATGTATGACACCCAGCTGGTATCTGATGGAGGACAAACTTTTGGTGGGGAGAATTCTCACACCCATGGGATGTGTTGGGTTTGGGAGTTTTCCTATCTTATAGAGCACTCCTCCAGATTCTATCCTTCCATGAAGAGATTGATAATTGTCACTCCTTTTAAGGTAATCTGTACACATCTCTCATTTTTACAAAAGGATTTTATTTATGTTATGTCTTAGTTTGGGTTTCTGTTGTTGTAAAGAAACACTATGATCAAAGTAACACTTATAAGGACAATTTTAATTGGGCCTGGCCTAATTGAGTCCATTATCATCATGGTGGGAAGCATGGCTGCCTGTAGGCAGATGGGGAGTGGAGAAGGAGCTGAGAGTTCCACATCTTGTTCTAAGGCAGCCAGAAGGAGACTTTCTTCTGCAGGCAGTCAGGAGGAGTCTAGAATTCCACACTGAATGGAGATTAAGCATAGGAGACCTCAAACCCACCCCAACAGTGACACACTTCCTTCAACAAGGCCTAAGAGTGCCATTTCCCGTGGGCCAAGCATATTCAAACACATGAGGCTACAGGGAGCCAAATCTATTCAAACCACATGTTATTTTGTTTGTGAGTGATTGTCTACACGCTTGTGTGTGCTCCACACATGTCTGGTTTCTATGGAGGTCAGAAGGCGGCATCAGAGGCCCTGCAACTGTGGTCACAGATGGTATTTTAGCCACCATGTATGTGCTTGGCACTGAAGCTGGGTCTTCTGCAAGAGCATCAAGGTGTCCTAACCTCTGATATATCTCTCCAGCTCCTCTGATTATTGTTAGGGTCTCCTTGTCTCTGATTCTTCACCTTTCGCTGCACTCACAGGCTTCTTGATAGATAGCCTGTGTATTCTGTCTCACCCATCTTGCTCCAGGTTCTTACTGACTGCATGGATCTGTCTCTTTCATGAGTTTCAGAGAAACCCTTCATATGTGACCTTTAGCCTACTCTCTGAAACTGCTACTGCCTCCTCCATGCTTCAAACTCTCTTCTATACACCCACATACATGTGTGTATATGATTCTTCTATATACCTCCCATATATGTGAATAATATATATTATATATGATTCTATATGATTCATTACTTCTTTCTTCAGCCATGTATAATATGTTCTTAAGTCTATCCTTTGAATTTAAATTATTGTTTTCAGGTATTATTTTTAGATCTAAAGTTTCCACTTAAAAAAAAAAAAAACTAAGTTTCAATTCTGTGCTAAAATCCTCAGTCATGTCTTCTATTTCTATCTGAAACAGTGTTTTTTAAAAATTAAATATGTGTCTAGTAAACTCTAACACTCAGAGCCCCTAAAGTATGTTTTTTCCTCTGTGTTTATGTGTCAGACTCACATCATGTTGTCCGCTTTCTCTGTTGGGGTTTTATGTCTTGTTTGTGTTCGCATTTGTTTCTTTGTGGTTTGTTTGTTGTAATTGTTACTGTTGCAGTTATAATGTGCTTGTTAAAATCTTCTGACACAGGGAGATGAATATGAGTCAGATACAATAATATATGTGTAGAAATACCACAATGAAACTCATTTTGTGTGTTAAAATGTTAATGGACGAAGGGGCAAGGAGAGATGGCCCAGTAGTTAAGAGCTCCAGCGCTCCCACAGAGCCCAGGTTTGGTTCTCAGCACCCATATGGTGATTCACAAGCATCTGTAACTACAGTTCCAGCAGATTCAGTGTCCTCTTCTGACCTCTTTGGGCACCAGGCACATGTATGGAACAACACACACACCACACACACACACACGCAGGCAGGCAAAACATATACATAAAAGTTTACATTTGTATTAAGGACTTATTAATTTTGTTTAGGATAATAACTAACACACACCTGAAATACTTGCCTTACAGACGAGGGTCATGAACTCCAGTTAAGGATAGACCGTACAGTGAGAGTTAGATAAGCCTAGGCCTAGGCTACATACTGACATTTTGTCTTATAATAAAAGAGAGAGAGAGAGAGAAGAAATGTATGGTTGTTAATGTGTTCAAATACATTATAGTTCTTTTACCAAATAACTTTTGAAAAGAAAGGTGTTAAGTATTTATGAATAAGATGATATGATATACAGAATACATTAAAAAGTATAGAGTCGCCGGGCAGTGGTGGTGCACGCCTTTAATCCCAGCACTTGGGAGGCAGAGGCAGGCAGATTTCTGAAGTTCGAGGCCAGCCTGGTCTACAGAGTGAGTTCCAGACAGCCAGGGCTACACAGAGAAACCCTGTCTCAAAAAAACAAAACAAAAAAAAAAAAGTATCGAGTTGAGGAGAAACAAGAGGCTAGCTGGGAAACAGGTGAAAGAAGATTGACAGAAAGCTGATAATTATTGGAGTCAAGTTGGGAGTGTTTGGGATGCATGATATTTGCATAATAAAAAGTCTTTTAAGGTTTATTTTTATTTTATTTCTTTATTTTCTTTTTTTATTGTCATATGTATGTTTGTGTGTGTCTTGTGACTATCTGTCTCTGTGTGTGTCTGTGTCTGTGTGTGCATGTGTGTCTGTATGTATATGTCTCTGTGTGCGTGCGTGCGTGTGCGTGGTGTGTGTGTGTGTGTGTGTGTGTGTGTGTGTGTGTTTGTTGTCTGTCTGTCTGTCTGTCTGTTTGTCTATCTGTGTGTGACTATTTCTGTATGTGCATATGTGTCTGTGTGTGTCTGTGTGTGTGTGCATGTGTGTGTATCTGTGTGTCTCTGTGTGTGTCTGTGTATTTGTCTTTCTGTTTGTCCGTCTGTTTCTGTGTGTACATGTGTCTCTGTGTGTGTCTGACATGTGTGCATGTGTGTGTGTGTGTCTGTCTTTCTGTCTGTCTCTGTGTGTGTGCACGTGTGTGTGTATATGTGTCTGTGTGTGTGGTGTGTGTGGTGTGAAAGAGCAAATACTGAGTTCCACAGAGATCTTTTTCTAAAGAGGATTTGCAAAGGTATCAGCAGAATGTATCACCTTAATCCAGCCACAGAGGGGTGCAGGTATCATGTCCCCTGGAGCTGGAGGTACAGGTAGCTGTGAGCCACTGATGGCGTGGGTCCCCTGGAGTGACAGCCAGGGCTCTTAACCACTGAGCCTCTCCCCAGCCACAGCAATGCTGGTTTTTCTAAGAAGCTGTTTCAGGGCTGAGTATGTAGTAGTTCGGCAGCAGAGTGCTCGCCTGGTGTGTACAAGGTCCTGGCGTATTCCCAGCAAGTAAAAATAAATAATGACTTAATTTTAAATATGTCTTACTGATTTTAAACCCAACAGCTGAAGTTAAGAGTGGTGACACACACCTGTAAACCCTGTACTTGGAAGGCAGAGACCGGAGCATTACCGTAACTTCCAGGTTAGTCAGGCCTTAGTAAGATCCTTGTCCCATCCATCACTATCCCAAAACAAACTAACAGTTTGTACAGTACAGATGAATGTGCTATGGGTCACCACAGCACAGTTTATTTTTCTGATTTTAAAAAAGAAAAGAAGAGATCCCAAGATTTATATAACTTACTGGCTTTAATACCAAACAGGATCCATCAAGAAAATAATTTTAAATGAGCCTAGTTAAAGGAGGAGCAGACTTTGTGTTTTTAAAAATAAAATCAGATTCTGTGCTCATTGCTCTTGCTGGGAAGCGTGACCCAGGAGACTTGGCAGAGCTGGTGGAGGGAAGAGAAGAGAAGCTCACCCAGGGTGCTGGGCAGGCGAGCCGGCAAGTGTGTTTGAGAAGGCAAGATCACCTTCACTCAAGGTGCTGGGTGGAGTCCTGCAGGGGACAGCCTGAAGCCAGAGGCAGGGCTCCAGCCAGATGAATTGATGGGCCAGAGATTGTGGCCTGCCTGCTGCTATTGTTGGCTCTCGGACCAGGAGACCTGGTAAACATGGATGAGGTTTTTGGAGAGGAAGAAGGACATCTGACAGCCTCAAAGCTTCAGAGGCAGAGGTCTAGAGACGATGGGACCTGATGTCACAGAGATTCGTTGGTATGCAGTCCTGAAGGCCCTGGCAAAAGGCTTTTTGCAAAACCTTGCTTGAGGCCAGGGAGATGGCTCAGCAGGTCAATGTGTCTGCTACCAAGTTCATCGACCTGAATTTGATCCCCAGGAACCACAGGGTGGAAAGAGAGAGCCAACTCCCTCAAGCAATCCTCTGACCAACACACACACACACACACACACACACACACACACACACTACGATAAATCAATGTTACAAAGTTAACAGGCATGGTGGTGCACGCCTTTAGTCCCAGCACTCAGAAGGCAGAGGCAGGTGGATCTCTATGAGGTAGAGGCCAGCCTGGTCTACAAAGTGGGTTCCAGGACAGCCAGAGCTGGTTACCATGACAAACATGGTCTCAAATAACAAACCAAAAAACCTAATGACTTATTTGGCCCTAGAAGTCGTTTCTTTCTAAGAGGCTACGTACGGCACCCGGAGGTTCTGAGAGGATGAGGAAGCAAGTGGGAGACCAGGAAGCAGCGTCAGAGGCCTAGGCTTCTTTTTTAGAATATGTGGGACTCTGGAGGAATGGATTGGTCGATGATTCAGGGTAGGGTCTGTAGGGATGACTAGAGGAAGTCTGTGGGCAGAAGGAAAGGGCCTAGAACAGACAGAGGGACTGAAGAATCCCTAGAGGCAGAGGAAACTGAGGGAGTTGAGGCTCGGAGCCCCGAATGCCACCAACAGCTCTTGTTAGTGTCCTCCTCTCCCCTCCTGCCCACTTGATACTCCATGACTGAAGATAGCCACCAGGCCTGCCAAGCTACAAAGCCCACCTCTCAACCTCCGGCCCTCCCCCAATCCCATTATGGTTTCAGGAGATTCCACGACCATGACCACCCCAGTCAGCACCACAATGTTTCCGTCATTACACCCACCATGACTGCCATCGCTGTGACCACCTCCGTCACTGTCCATCCCACCACATAATTACTCTCACCAACACAGTTCCTGTCCTTAGAGGGGTCTCCTATTCTGAGAACACGCACACAGCCAAATAAAGTAGCAGAGGCAAGCTAGCACCTATGGACCGTGTGGCCTGCTGGGAGCTGCCAGGCCTTGTGCTTCTGGCTTCCTTCCGGAGAAGGACACGTCAAAAGCTGGGTTTTTTTGTTTTGTTTGTTTTGTTTTGTTTTGTTTTTTTTTTGTTTTTTTTTTTTTTTTTTTTTGCCTCTTCTTTCCCATGGCTGGCTATATGGCCTTCCCTCATTCCTACCTCACCCCATCCCAAATCCTCCATTCGCTGTCTCTGAGATGGAAAATTTAAACAGATTTTTCTGAGGAAAAAAAAAAAAATCCTTAGGGAAGGGAGTGTACGCAGAAGGATTAGGGGCTGGCTGGCGCCCTGTTGTCCTTGGTCCTCTGAGACTCCAGCTCCCTGTAGGAACATGTTCCCCATTTACCAAGGACCCCTTTTCCCCACCAACCATTTATTTCCTCAATACAACCTGATCCTAACACCCCCAGCAGCCCTGCCCATAAACCCTCTCCTGGGCCTGGGTAGACGGAGCCCCAAGATATGGAGACAGGCAGGAGGCCTGGAAGAACAGCCTCAGAGAGAGAGTCTCTGTGTGGAACAACTTGTTCTGAGCAGCTTTGCCAGTTCCCCCTCCTCACTAATCCCCAGGATTAGAGTAAGTGGGGCTGGGGAAGACGGGAAGCAGCCTCCGGAACAGCTCGACACAGCCGTGGTGAGGGGAAGTAGAGGCCTGCTAAGGCCCTCACACAACCACTGCTGGGCAGTCTGGGCATGCCGTCAACCTCTCTGAGCTCCTCTGCTTCCTATGCCAAGGAGACACTTGGGACACAGGCCCCTGCCATGCGGGCTGGGACAACCCATCTGTATCCACACAGGCCATCGCCTCACTTCAGCATCCTTGAGTGCATGGCTGATGGTATCTGCCTTTTCCCCCTGCCCTGTCTGTGTCCTGAAAGGTCCAAGCCCTGCTTCCATCCTCCTCGGCAGGTATGGAGGCTTGTGTCACCTGGTTTGATGCTTTTGAGACATAGCCCAGGCTGTCTTTAAATTTACTGTCCTCTTGGCTCTGCCTCCGAAGTGTGACAATGACAAGTGTGCACCCTCACACCCAGATGTGGCTCCCCTATTTTATGGCCACACCTCTTGATTGTCTTCTCAAAAACCATTTTGACCTGTCACTTTTCTTGTTCGGGGACCTACCATAGCTCCCCGTCACCATACTGACATTAAAGGCCCCTCTCCTGCAGCTCCAGCCCCAGACCCTCCATTCCCCCCAGGAAACCCTCACCCAAGCCCTCCCTGACCTGGGCCTGACTGACCCACAGCTCTGATCTTCTACTGCCTTCTGAATCCTTCCTTGACTTCTGAGTAGGGACTAATTCATCCATCACTGACCTCCGGCAAACTTAATAAGCCATCAACAAACCGAATCTCAAGCAGCATGGAGGGGGGCCCCTCAATAACAAGTTATAACCCACTTACTGGGCGGATTTGCTTTGGGAAAGGAACAGGTAATTGAATCTCTCCCTCCGGGCACCATCTGTCTCCATTGATGGAGCCTCACCCAGCTGATGCCCACCTGTATCCGGTAGTCCAAAACCGATGAGCAAGGGTACCGGGGTAGTAATAAAATTACTCCATTATTTTATTAGAAGAATCATGGGTGTTTTGGGGTGCATGGGGAAGGTTTTTCAGACGAGAAGAAATAAAGACCAGGGTCAGAAGAGAACAAGGTAAGAACAGCTCTCCACGATTTACCTGGGATGAAGTACACAGAAAACATGGTTCTCAGTATTCTTCTTTCCTTTGAATGCTCAGTCTTGCTCTGTACTTGCAAGTTTCTGGCTCGGCTGCTTAGCAGAAGGTTTCCCAGCCAGTGGAAGAAGCATGATGCTTTAGCTGCCACACACAGGGCAAGGGCCTCCACCCCAGACTGGCTCCAGCTTTCTAAGGGAAACCCCACCCTGTTGTTGGCCCAGCTAACGCCGGTGGCAAGCTATCTCATCCCCCCTCAAAGAACCTCTGGAACACGGGAAGGAAGCACGGTGGTAATCTTCATTCTCGCTAGTCGAGGACTACAGAGAGCAATTATAATCTTAGAGGCAGAGTCCTACCCTCCCCCACCTTATATTAGCCCTCCGTTACCCTGTGGACAAGGCTTGCCTTCTGGAATCACGTTTGCAGTGACTCAGGAGAGGGATGATAACCTACAATTGGGCAGTAACCACACTCTACTTTCAGAGTGGTAGCTGAGCCATGCTCCCTGCTTTGAGCCCTGTTCCTCACTATGCTCACAGTTTCTGTTGAGGCCTGCAGACATGAAGTCCCCGTCCCCAAAGCCAACCTTCCTCCAGGGTCCCATTACAGAGTTGATGAGGCCCACATTTAATTCAAGTCAAGGTTGCCTAGCAGCAAGGATAGACATTATGGGGATAGATGCAGTGCCTGTCAGGGAGCCGGGCCAGAGAGGTCAGCAGGATCAGAAGTCACAGGGTGCCAGGCCACTGGGGACACTGGCAGATGCTGATCTGTATTGGTAAAGAAAGCAAGAGGGTAGACTCTATTGGTGGGTATCTGGTTAATTTTGTACCCCTAGCTGACCTGGAATTGATTATCTAAACCGGACTGGCCTCCCATTCACTGAGATCCACCTGTCTCTGCCTCCTGCATGCTGGGATTAAAGTGTGTGCCACCATGACCACGTTATTTTATTTTGAGGGAGAAGGTCTCTCTGTGTAGCATAGGCTGGTCTTAAACTCTCAATACTCCCTGCCTTGGCCTTGTGAGCAACGGAGTTACAGGAACTGTTCCACTACACCTCAGCTCTGTCTATCATCTTGATCCTACGTCATGACAAATGGTATGCTTATCCGCATACTCCACCCCAGACACAGAACAGGAGGCAGTGAGTCTCTCGGACCTGGTGATGTTCCGGAGATCATCCGATGAGTCGACTGGAATGTTGGGAGGATTCAGACAAAACAGACAGCAAGAGGCTGCTCTACTCTCTTGCCTTAGGGAAGAGTCCCACGACCTTATTTAGGTCATTGTATGAGTTTGACTTAGCAGAACCAGCTGTGTAAATCAAGAGTCCTGAGTTCAACCTTCACCCTGCCTCTCGCTATGTAACCTGCGGTTAGAATCCTAAATTCTCCGAGCTTTAGATCCCTCTACTACAAAGGGACATTAAACCAGCTTCCAATTATTTAATGATTAATACATGCCAGGTGCTTCACAATTATTTGCATGAATCAGTTCAACTTAATTCTAACAAAAACCCATGGATCAGTTACTATTATTTCCCTCGTTTCATGAATTAAAAATAAATTAATTAAATTTAAAAAAAAAAAAACAGAGCCAGGGGGTGGTGGCACACGCCTTTAATCCCAGCATTCAGAGTCAGGCAGATCTCTGAGTTCGAGACTAGCCTGGTCTACAGATGGAGTACCAGGGCAACTGGGGCTACACAGAGAAACCCTGTCTCAGAAAAAAAAAAAAAAAAAGGCACAAGAGTTAACAATGAAACAATGCTTTCACCTTCCGCCATGTGCACTGCCTAGTCTCCTGGGGTTAAGTGATGTTACATAGTGTGCTTCACAACAGACACACAATAGTTCACATTGGAAGCCAGACATGGGAGCAAACACCTCTAATCCTAGCACTTGGGAAGCAGAGACAGGAGGATCTCTGTGAGTTCAAGGCCAGGTTATCTACATATCGAGTTCTAGGCCATCCAGGCCTATAGGGTAAGATCTTGTCTAAACTATGAAAAAAGAGAGGAGAGAGAGAGAGAGAGGAGAAGAAAAAAAAAATTAGTTTACACTGGAGCCTTCTGCAACAGCACTAATGAGGACAGCCAGTTCAATAAATGTCCCGAGTTCATGTCTACACTCAACTCACATGTCGCCAGTGGCTACTGCTCTTCAGTATTCAAATGATGCACATAGCAGCGAACCAGAAGACAGAAAAGAGACACTGTGTGAAGATAGACAATGGTGGGTACTATGGGGTGAACCAAAAATGGGGCACAAAACATTGCTAGACAAGAGCCTCAGAGAAGTCCCTGTTCAAGGACATATGACAAGACTAAGGAACCCAACTTGTAGACACCTGGGTGAACTGTCCAGGCAGAGGGGACAGCTAGTACAGGTGTTCACCATGGAATCTCACCTGGAATGTCCAAGAAACAAGAAGGTTCAAGGGACCAAGGAGTAGGATGACGAAGTCGGAGAAGCAATGTGGGGTGGGTAGGTGGGGTTTCATGGACAGTCATGTGGTGTTGGCTTTTTTCCTGAGGGAGATGAGGGTCTCTTTCTGCACAAAGCATGGCACGGTCTGGTGTGTTGTTGAACGAGATCTCTGGTTACTGAGGATGAGGAGAATCTGAGCAAAGCAGGAACGGCTCCAAGTCACTGTCAGAATCCGGCTGAGACAGGATGCAGGCCTGACCTCCAGAGCAGTCAAAGGTAGATGCCTTCCGAAGACAGAAACAGTCAGATTCGCTCAGCATTTGCACTGTGCTGTAGAAATAGAGAAAGAAGCCCAGGTTAGCTAGGGGTGTGGCTCAGGCGCACAGCACTCGAGGACATGTATGAGACTGAGTTCTGCATCTGGGACTGATGGGAGGGTCAGGAGGAGAGAGAGGAGGAGGAAGAGGAGAAGAGCTGGGGAAGGCATAGCCAGAGAGTTGGAAGGAAAAGTGGAGAATCATGTTCTGCAGGCCAAAAATAAGAAAACACAGAAGACTTCTTTGGAAACAGGCATGAATGCTTTCAAAGAGTGACTATCTTTCAACTAAAACACTGCATTTCAAGAATGTGTTCTCAGTAAATACATCTAACTGTGCATTCAGTTTCACTGCCAAGGGTTCTTGACTGTGTGGACATAATATCATAACCAGGAAACAACTTAATTCTTTGCTATCAGGTGATCACCAAAATTTGAATACTCAATGACCCTTGGACAGATTTGTCTGTGCGTTCTTACTAATACAAGCAAGCAGGTTATAGATCGTGATCATCGACAAGGCATCACGTCAGTCAAGAACACGGAGGCCACTCCAGGAGCTCCACTCTGCTTAAATACGGGGAATTCTATATTTACAACGCTGGGAAGAGCTGCCTCAGCTTTCCTGTTAGGTTTTAGGAAGTCAGGAAGTGGCTGAAACCACAAGACACCTGAGCCTCCAAGATCAAAGCAGAGCAAAAGCCCAAGTCTTGTATCTGCCCAAGCCCACACATCTGCCCTCAGATGGTGAGCAACACTCTAACTGAAGTTTCTCTTCCATTCACCAAATCCTGTGGTGGTGTCTCTCTCTGGCACCCAGGAGATTCTTAGGACTCTAGTTCTCTGGCTTCTGGCCCCTTCTGGGCAAGGAGCTTAGAGTATGGGAGGGACATACCCTGAGCTGCCAGCAGACAATACTGCACACGTTCGTAAGTACGGCTTTACAAAGATAACATGCCAAAGACAAGGCTGACAGAATAAACACTGTGTGAGCCAGACAACGCCCCCTCTTCTCCACACCCCCTAATGCCTGGAACTTATGACTGTCACGATCACCAGGCAAAGGGAACTTCACAGACATGATTAAGTCTATAGATCTTGAAAATTAGGAGACTCTCGGGAGTCCTTAAAAGCGGAGAATATTCCCTCTGGCTTCCTTTTTGCCATATATTCTTCCGCAAACCTGCTTCTAACAAGGTTTAGAAAAGGATTCTTTAAGCCCAAGGGTCTCCAGCTCTAGGATGGGAGGTGTCAGTTTCTCTAAGTAACACCAAGTTGTTGATCCAAGGGGGAAATTGCATTGTTTCTCAAAAAGAGTAGTCATCTTACTCTCTTGGCTTCGTCTCCCTCAGCACATCTGGGATGTGTTTTCTAGAAGCTTTCCCCCTGGAGGCCTGGGCCTGGTACAGAAATTGAGGAGACTGGAAATGAGTAAGACTCATGCCAGGACCCACAACAGCACCTACTTCCCACAGGAGGCCACATCAGTAGAGATGCCGCCATGAGATGCTGCCATGATTTTGCAAGAGAGTTCCAGGGAAAGCCCTCTTGGGTTCTGGCTGGTGGAGGCAACTCAACTGCCCCAGGCTCCTCACGCTACCTGGCACCCTGCCATTGTTCCTTGTCAAAGACCAACCTTCAGCACCTATCCTGCCTCTCTTTCCAAGTTCCCCACACCGAAGTACCCTACCCAGGATCCTGACTCCGTCAAGGTAGACCATCCTGGCTCTTCTGCCTTGAGCTTCGTTTAATAACAGAGATGCTTCCCGTGGTGATCACTTCCTCTCCATATTCCCAAGTTCCTGTGGCTGGAAAACAGAATCAGTCCAGGTGCCCTTTCTGAACCGTACAAGAGGTAGCACAGAAGGCTCATAAAAAGTCTTCAGTGCTCCCAGCATGGCAGCCGTCTAGTCTCTTGCCTCTGGAGCAAGCCTTCTGGTCTCTCTTGCTAGACACAACCAACCATGCTCTTCCTCATTCTGTCTGGAGTTCCAGCACTGTGCTTGTATCTATGGTCTCGGGTGTGTGTGTGTGTGTTGTGCATGCGTGTACATGTGGGTATACTCACCCATACATGCACGTATGTAGGCCAGAGTTCAGCATCTGATTAATGTCTTCTTCAGTCGATCTTCACCTTAGGTCTTGAACAGGGTTTCTCACTGAACCCTGGAGCTCAGTATTTTGACTAGACTGGCTCACCCGTGAGCTTCCCCCAGCCCCACACCCGCTGGATCCTCTGGTCTCCACCTGCCTTCTAGCACTGAAATTACAGATGCGTGCCACACTGCCTGAGTTTTTACATGTGTGCCTCAGATCTGAACTTGGGTCCTTTGTCTTGCACAACCAAGCACTTTACTCACTAAGCTGGCTCATCTCCCCGACCCCAAGATCCATCTGTTCAACACATTTAATGGACGTGTTCAGGAGCAGTCCTGTTAAAGATATGTCACTATCGCCACAGATGGTCACCATCAGTATTCAACACTGACCTGGAACAAGACTACTAGATAAAAAGATTGACTAAGAGATACATACATCTTTGGAAGGCAGCATTATTACGCTGGATAGTATTATTCCATACCTGAATGTTTCGCAAGAATCACTCATGTGGGTAGAACACTTACTGATCTTCCAGAAGACAGGGTTTGGAGTCCCAGAACCCACATGGTGGCTCTCGGAAATCTATAACTCCAGGTCCAGGGATCCAATGCCTTCTTCTGGCCTCTGCCAGCACCAGACGTGCACGTGTGCACAGCCATGCATGCAGACAAAAGAGCTCCACGCATAAAATCAATCATTTTTTCTTAGAAGACATCTGCAGGATTTCCCACCTTTTAAATTTTTTCTTTTAGCATTCATTACTTTAGTTTTTCTAATTTCCTTAATAAATTTGTATTTTCTTTCCTTTTTATTTTTAAACAGTGTTTCTCTGTGTAGCCCTGGCTGTCCTGGAACTCACTCTGTAGACCAGGCTGGCCTCGAACTCAGAAATCTGCTGCCTCTGCTTCCTGAGTGCTGGGATTAAAAGGCGTGCGCCACCACCACCACAGTCACCTGACTCTTTTCTTTTTTACATAATATATTCTATTCTTTGAAAGTTTCATACATTTATAGAATACATATTGATCATCTCCACCCACTACATTCCTCTGACTCACCCCATACCCTCACCCCACTTTCCCCCAATTCCATCTTTTCTCTCCTGTTGTGACCACTTTGATTCCTGTCTGAGCTGCCACTGCACAGTGGGTGTGGCCATGCACTAGGCCGGAGCAAACTGCCGGCAGCCATGTCCTCAAGGGAAAGCGATGTTTCTTTTCTCAATATCAATCAACAGCCCAAAGCTGGATGCACTTTGGGGGCCCATCTTCCTTGCTTTTCCTTTGAGACAAGGTGTCACTAACCACCCCAGCCAGCCTCGAACTTATGATCCTCCTGCCTCGACCCTGCCCAGTAGCGGTGATTATGGCCTTGTAATTACAAAATGGCTAATCTTCATCACAGAACTTAGCAAAGTGTCTAAAAACAAAATGTCCTAAGCACAAAAGGTCACTAACAAAATGATGGGGGTAGAGGTGGGGGTGGGGGGGAATCCCACTAATGAAAACAAGAACATCACATAAAACACATTTTAAAATGTGCAGGCATAAGTGGAAAGAGCTATAAAACCCAAACAGGGAACACACCACAGACCTGAATAAATAAAGGGAGACCTTGCTCTCGGATAAAGAGCAGTCCTAATGAATATGTCATTATCGCTGTAAATTAGCTATTGGTTCAATGGACTACGTATGGGCATGAAGAATCAGCAGCTACAGGAGCCGTGGGGTAATGACAATTTTAACTGGGAAAAAAAAAAAACAAATATAAAAGAATAGACAGAAAAATTCCTGGAGAACAACCAGAGTACACTAAGCAAGGAAGGAAGGGTAGGTCTGAGGTCTGTAAGAGTTCTGCACAGCATCACACAGCAGCAGTAATTAAAATGGCTGGAGACCAGAGTCCGCACGGAGATCAGCTGTGAAGAATAGAAGGAAATGTAGAGACCCAAATAAACAGGAGAATTCAATAAGCTGAGTCACTTCGCCAGATATTTAGATGGTAAATAAATAAGTCTGGATTCCTGACCTCACTCTTAGCATCGAAATAAATTCCAACAGGATCAAAGAATTGAAGAAAACACTGAAAAATAAAGCTATAAAAGTACAAAAAAAATGCATATATGAGTCAAGGGATCCGGCTCAGTGGTTGAGAGCACCAGCCACTCCATGACTCTAGGGTCAGTTCCCAGCACCCATGTGGAAGCTCCTAATTACCTATGACCTCAGTTCTAGACAATTCTGCGCCCTCTTTGGGCCTGCAAAGGCATAGATGCATTCACATGGTGCACATACAGACAGGCAAGCCGCCCACACACACACACACTACTAGCAAATAATAATGTGATAGCTAAATGTGTGTGAAAATGGTTGTATGATCCCAGGGTATCAAGTTTCCTAGTCACAGGACAAACAGAAAGTGATTAATAAATGCACCCACAAAGAAATTACAAGGGGAAACTTTATGACTAAAAAAATCAAAAGATAAAATCAGAGATCAGAGGAAGACACCTGTGAGATGCATGACAACATACTAATTTTCATAAGTTAAAGGCATCATTTTTTGGCTAGTTTGAGTGTGTGTGTGTGTGTGTGTGTATGCGTGTCTGCAAATTCACACGTGCATGCATGCATGCAAGTACATGTTCTGTGACTGTGAATATATGTGTACGTGCAAGTGTTCTTGCATGTGTATGTGCAAGTATTCCTGCATGCACATAGAGGATACAACTCAGCCCTAGGTGTTGTCCCTCAGATACCATCTATCTTGTTTGTGGAGACAGGGTCTTTTATTGGGAGGTAGGGCCTGCTGCTGCTTCAGGTGAGCTGACTAGTCAGAAAGCCAGAGGGCTTGCTCATCCCTGCCTCTCCAGAGCTAGGATTATATCATCTTTTTATGTGGTTTCTAGGGATCATGCACAAGTCCTCACACTTGCATGGCAAGCAGTTTACCCACCAAGCTATCTCCCTACTACCTGACTTGTTTTTGTTTTATAAGGGGTCTCACTGAAGCCCAGGCTGGCCTTGAACTAGCAATCCTCTTGCCTCAGGCTCCTGAATTCTGAGATTCAGATGTGTACCACAATACCTGGCAAAAAAATAAATGAATGAAAATACTTTTTCAAAGAACAAGGAAAAAGGCCAGAAAGCCAATAGAAAATACAGCAACGAACAAAGCAGCCTTCTCCCTCTCTCTCTTCCCTCTCTCTCCTCTCTCTCTCTGTCTCTCTCTCTCTCTCTCTCTCTCTCTCTCTCTCTTTCTGTCCTCTCTCTCTCTCTCTCCTTCACACACACACACACACACACAACTAGCAGATAATAATGTAATATCTAGGGGTTGGAGAGATGGCTTTGCGGTTAAGGGAACTTGTTACTCTTACAGAGGACTTGGGTTCAGTTCACAGCACCACATGGTGGTTTAAAACCGTTTTAAACTCCAGTTTAAAAGAGATCCACCCTCTTCTGGCCTCCTGGGCCACCAGGCACACTCATGGTACACAGGCATACACACAGGCAAAACACTCACACAGCTAAAATAAAATAAATAAATCTTTAAAAAGATAAATGCATAATGTTCCCTCTCATGAATGATTTGAAATGCGACTGGAAGCAAAGGGTAAGTTTTCACTTAGGAGCGAGTCAAGATGAAGAAAGTCAGTACCACCCAGCATGTGGAAGGGCGTGGCTACTTGGGCAGTCTCCCATAATGCCCTCAGAAAGAACGTTAATACATTCTGAAGGACATTCCAGCAGTGTTAGTAAACTTGGGAGCCTTCCACCTCCTGTGAAAACTTTTAGGGTTTTATTTGTGTTTTCCTTTTCTTGTGAAGACAGCTAGAGAAATGCCCAACAGACATGTATACAAAATGCTTATTGCACAGACAAAGGAAGGAAACACACATCTGTAATCCTCGTACCCCAGAGCTGAGGCAGGAGGATCTCAAACTCAAGGTCATCCCTGGAATACATAGCAAAAACAAAACAAAAAACAAAGAAACCAAAAAAAAAAAAAAAAAAAAAAAAAAAAAACTGCCTTAAAAGAAGAGTTGGATGTGGGGCTTCCAGAGTTGGATATGGTAATTCTGAAGTTGGGAAGCTAAGACATGAAGGTTGATCAGGAGTTCAAGAGCGGCCTGAGCTACACAGGGAATTTGAAGCCAGCCTGGTGCATATACAAAGACTCTGCAGTGTGTGGCCAGTCCCTTCAATCCCAGCAGAGGCCTGTTGACTCCAAGCCAGCTGAGACTACCAAGTGGGACCCTGTTTCCAAGAAAACAAACAAACAAACAAAAAAGAGGAAATAATTTAAAACAGAAAGAGATTTTAAAAAAAAATCAACAAGAATGCCTCAGGGGTTAAAAATGCTTACTACCAAGGCCCTGAACTCCAGGGAGACCAATGGCCCCTCTTCGTACTGCTGCTGGCACCACAGGATATATGCCAGCCACCTTCATGCCCCCTGACTTTCCCTCTAACCACCTCCTCCACCCCACACTTGCCCTTCAGGATGTCTGGAAAGTTCTGTGGCATCCTCTGGGGTCATAGGTGAGGGCCTCCCGGATACAGGGGGTGGGTGGGAGCCAGGAATTACGTCAGCTGGCAGCTGAGCTTGTGGGTGAGTGAGTAGTGGTCTTTGTGGTGAGGAGGGAAGAGTTTGTGGGAAACATGGCGGGCAGAAATAGCCGGAAGTGTGAGCACCCGCAGCCTCAGAGAGGGGCTTCTTGCCCTCAGCTGGCTCTCCCAGGATCTGTCCTGCAGACTGCTGGCCACCTGTCTCCTCTGCAGGCTTTGAGTCACTTCCTGTGTTTTTCTTTTCCCCCAGGTATGCTCCTGACTCACAGCTACCTTTCCTGTCCCTCCCTGTCTCAGGGGCAATGGCAAGGCCCACCTAAGGGTCAGGAGAAGTGTCAGATACTTTGTCCCTTCTGTCCTTGAATCTGTAACCACAGTTGTAAGGAATGTCAGTTCAAGGGTTACCTCAGCCAGTTCCCTGCATCCGAGCACCTCAGTGACCCTGATCCTTCCCTCAAGGGACAAGGGCTGCAGGGCAGCTGGATCCAACACCAATTCCATCTCCTTCCCTGGCTCTAGTCCTGTATCCCAGAATGCTTAGCAAAGGTTTTATTGGGAGCAGGGGGTGCAGGAAGGTAATGAACCCATTGACCTGTACTCTCAGCCCTTTTTGCATCCACAAGGAAAAATCAAGATCAAGAAGGGAAGCTCAGAATCAGGAAGCACACTTGGCTTTTATTCTAGACTGTGTCTTTTCCCCATTGGCTGGGGTCTTACCTCACATCTTTCCTGACTGGCTATAAAGGATAAGAGCTAAGGAAAAAGGGTCTCAGCTTTAGGCCAGAATGCAGGGAGCCTTTGTGCAAACAAACATTTTACCTAGAGGGGCTTTAAAATATTTGCAGAAAGGTTTACTAGGTGAGAAAGAGATGACAAGATTTTAATTCCTATTCATAAACACAGTCATAGAATATGTGATCGAAAATATGTAAGCTTCTTATAATCCCTCCTCTTGAGTTTTCAACAGTCTTTTCTTCAAAACTGGTAAGCCGTTGACGCTCTTTTCCTGTCGGATCTTATCATTTTGTGTTTTGTTATTTTGTGACAGGAGTCTCCTTAAGTTTACCCAGTCTGGCCTGGAACATGTGATGATCTCAAGGCTCCCAAGTAGCTGGAATCACAGACCTGAGCCACCAGATTGGGGTGCTTCTCTCTGGACAGGTTGGGGGCCAGTCTGTTAAAAAAAAACACACACATAGTCTGTTAAAAGGCACACACCTTTAATCCCAGCACTCAGGGGAGGCAGAGGCAGGTGGATATCTGTGAGTTCGAGGCCAGGCTGTTCTACAGAACAAGTTCCAGGATGGCTAGAGCTACAGGGATAAACCCTGTTTCCAGAAAGAGGAGGAGAAGGAGGAGGGAGAAAAGGAGGAGGGGGAAAGGGAGGAAGAGGAGGAGAAAAAGAAGAAGAGGAAAAGAAGAAGGAAGAGAGAGGAGGAGGAGGAAGGGAACAGAAAAGAAAAAGGAACACACCCAGGTGCCTTCCCCCGTGGGGAAGCCTTCTGTCAGCCCCTGCGTCAGATCTTCAACCTCTCCCTACATCCTTTCCTCCTCTAGAGTCCACACAGCCCATGACTCACTTGCCAGGCAAAGAACCTTCATTGCCCTGACTGGGAGTTACAGGAATGAGCGTGTGTCTGAATTTGGTTGATTAGACCTAGAAGCAGGTTCTGGAAACCCTTCTGGGGAAAGTTTTCTTAATCTTAAAGACAGATCTAGACAGACAGATGTGATTTCTGCAGCCTTCAAGCACGTCACCTCTGGACCCGATCTCTGGCGCTTGCTTCAGTGGCTATCGTACAACCTTGAGGAGAAGTATAGCATCCAAGGAATGAACCAACACCTTGAAGATAGAGAAACAGGACTCAACTCTGTAAAGTACAATTCGTCAGAGCTTTCCTTCCTCTCTTGACTGTGGATTCAACGTGAACAGATGCCTCAGGACCCCACTGTCATAACCTTCTTCCATAATAGACTGTATCCTCAGAATGCAAAGGCCAGAAAGACATTGTGCCTTGCCAGAGGACATCAGCTGACAATCAATGGACCAGGAAGGTTGGAAAGGATTTGATCCCATCAATTCTATAACACACACATGAAAGATGCTGATCAGACCATTGCTGCTGATTGGCAAATATCTGACCACAGGGGATTGTCTTTATATTCAAGACTAGATATAGTAAAAGAGTGGATGGCATCTAGAAAGATGGCTCGGCAGTTAAGAGACCATATAGCTATTGTAGAGGACCTGGTTGAGCTCCCACCACCATATGGCAACTCAAAATCATCTATGACTCCAGTTCAAGCGGGATCTGACGCCCTCTTCTGACCTCCATAGACACTGTGCACATACAATACACATATATGCATGCAACACTCATATACATAAAATAAAAATAAATCTTTCAGAGAGAGAGAGAGAGATTTGAAGACACTGGAAGGTAATTAAAGCAATTAGGTCTCCACCAGCCTCTACTATGTTTCCCACAGCGAAGTTGATCAACTGTCATCTACTCCATTATCAACACAATAGCCTCCAAAACCAGCACAAAGCCTACCTTCCTGCTGTGAGCATCACTACTCGATAAGATACACTGGGGATAGTACTGTAACTTTTTATTTTTTTTAAGACTTTTTCTTCATTTGTTCGTTCATGCCTGCGTGTGTGTGTGTGTGTGTGTGTGTGTGTGTGTGTGTGTGCCTTCAGAGGCCAAAAAAGGGTTGGATACCCTGGATCTGGAGTTACAGGTGGCCATGAGTTGCTGATGTGAGTGCTAAACTCTAGTCTTCTGGAAGAGCAGCCTGTGCTCTCAATTGCTCAGCTATATCTCCAGCCCCTGTGTAATTGAGGTTGTGGTTGTTGTTGTTGAGACAGGGTCTCACTGGATAACCCTGGCCTGTGTGGAACTCACTCTGTAGACCAGGCTAGCCTTGGGTTTGTAGGTATAACTGTGTGTTGATATCCAGGAATCTGGAAAATGGAATTGAAAGATAGGTAAACACTTAGTCTGACATCCAGAGTGAATCTTTCATCCAGTTAATTTGGATAATTACTTTTTTCCCCTTTGTGGTGCTTTGTGTATGCTAAATGCATATTCAAGTGGATAAAATCTTTTAGTTTTTAAAAAAAAAAAACAAAAACAAAAACATAAAAAACAAAAAAACAACTTCCTAAGAAAAAAGAAAAGAGAAGTCGATATAGTAGCAACTGGTCAATTGCCCCTGAGCGCACAGCCACCACGCCTCAGGATCTCTCTTCTTGGCAATAATAACTTCCTGTGTTCTCTTACTCATTCGTGTTTCTATTACTTGCAACCAAAGGACCGTGACATTACTGGGCACTTGGGAAACCAAGGGTGTCTTTGTCAGCACGTGAGTTCCATGGCCTGAGGAGAAAGGAGGTGTGTTTTCCAAACCTGCTGTTTACATTTCAGTAAAGACCCCATGAACAGCCACCAGAGGGCTGAGGGAGGCCTTAGGCAGGAAGAGTGTGTGTGGATGAGGAGACAGAGAGAAGCCTGTTGTTTATCACCATTCATACCGCCACAAAGTATAGAAATTCCCAGAGGCTCATTCATAAAACTGGTTTCCTATGATAAATATATCCATAGGGTAGTCACAGACCTTCTCAAAACAGGAGATGCCAGCCAAATGGGAATTAGATGGGGGAACACAGTGGGCCTCCATCCAGAGCCTTCCCCTCCACCTTGAGGGAGAGAGGTCTCTTTCAGCTTCCTCTCCAAGTTGCTCAAGGTTCCCTCATCTCTGGTAGTCCTGCTTCCCTTGGAGGACAGAGAGTCCACTTCTGTGTCTCGGGGCCATGAAGGCCCAGCTTAGCAGTTGGGCTAAACTCCCTGGGCCTCCGGAAGAGAAAGATCAATTGCTAAATATAAAAAAGAGATGGCGTACAGAAGACAGCTAAGTAGTCAGGAAAGCCAGGTTCCCAGCAGGGTATCGTGCATAGCCAAGCAAGGAGAGCCTGAGAGAGGCAGAGGAAGAAACAAGGGAACAACCTAAACAAAGGAGACAGAGTAGGAGAAGGGTCAGCAGGATTTCAAGGAGATTGATGTCCACACAGTGTGGGAAGGACCACGAGACAGGCCACAAGACTGGGATTGCCAATGCAAGGTCTGCAAAACCATGTACACAGAAACCTGGAGTCAATGTTTTTAAAACATAAAATCTGTACGCACATATGCTTGTTGGGTTGGAGGCAGATTGGACCAGTTTCAGGTCTGACAAGGACACAGTATGTTACCCACAGTAGGTGACCTGCATGGAGGACAGAGGGAAGGAAGGAGGAGCAATAGAGAAGTTGGAAGGAAAAGGGAGGGGGAGGAACTAGCTCTGTGAATGGTCTCCAAGGAGGAAAAGCCTGAGAAGGCCCTCCTGGAAATCCCCAGTATATCTATTGTAGGTGTCCAGGGCCAGACACAAGGAGCTGGTAGGGGGGCAGAAAGCAAGGGAAGAGTTAGCTTCTCTAAGCCAGGCCTTCGGGGGAACCTCGGGGTAGCTGGGAGGAGTGGCGACACAGTGGGCAGAGTTAAGCTGAGGAGAGCTAAGAAACAAGTATTTGTTCTCATGAGGGAAAGACAGACCCTCTCTGATTGACTGCACTTAAGAACTTCCCGTGAGTAACAGAATGGTCCACAGGAAGTACCAGGAGATGGTGACCACTGGTCAATGTCCATGCCTTCCCACCGCCTGTCTGCTCTGAGACCTGTGACCTCCTAAGGTCAAGGTGGAGGTAAGCTGGGTCAGAAGATGACAGTCCAAGAAAGCATCCCAGAGGAGGTGAGATGCAGGAATGCAAGGCTGAGGATCAAGGAAGAAAATAAGCAAGCTTCCCATACAGAAGACTTGATGTCTGCAAAGACCACTGGAGGGGAGCTGGGGTAGGGATGCCTGGCACATCAGCTAGAGCTGAGCCAGCTCCTGGCACCAGCAAGAAGTATAGAGAGATCCAAAAGGCAGGTCCTTGTGCCTGACCCTAGCTCCCAGAACCAGCAGGGAGACAAGGGAGGAACATGCAGGAGCTTAAAACAACACACACACACACACAGTCACCAGGTGAGTAGCCTGCACCTTAATGACAAAGCTGCCATCTGCCACCAGGAACTGGCAGCGTTGGCAGAGACAGGGGCAGAGACCCGGAGAGGGAAACAATGTACTTTGTGTTCAGTAGCCGCAGTGGGACAAGCGCTCCTCATTTTCCTAGAATAATTGGAGGTGTGGGAACAGCGTGAGTCCTGTTCTGCCTAGGAAACCCGACTTGACCTCGTGTGCCCCGGCAGGTGTCCCTGTTCTTGCCCTCACCCTCCACCCTCAGCAAGCCTTCCACAGCCACCTCACCACAGGCCCGAGCTCAAGCTGGTGTGCCAGGCGACCCCACCCCAGCTCCCTCCCAATCAGTCTTTGTAGACAATACTTCCTCCAGACACACACACACACACACACACACACACACAGTGGGACAGGGGTCATCCTGGGTCCTGTAGTTGATTGAGAGACAACCTTCCATGAACCAGACAGCTCAAAAGTCACCATGTGAGGGTCAAAAAAAAAAAAAAGATTTCCGTGGGCCTCTGAGATGGTTCCTCAAGTGAAAATACTAGCTGGCCAAGTCTGATGGCCTGGGTTTGAAAATCAGCTTCAGCCAGGCAGTGATGGCACACACCTTTAATCCCAGCACTTAGGAGGCAGAGGCAGGCAGATTTCTGAGTTCGAGGCCAGCCTGGTCTACAGAGTGAGTTCCAGGACAGCCCGGGCTACACAGAGAAACCCTGTCTTGAAAAACCTAAAAGAAAGAAAGAAAGGAAGGAAGGAAAAGGAAGGAAGGAAGGAAGGAAGGAAGGAAGGAAGGAAATCAGTTTCAAAAAATTTACTTCTAGCCAGGCATAGTGGTACATGTTTAACTCCAGCACTCAAGAGGCAGGCAGATTTCTGAGTTCGAGGCCAGCCTGGTCTACAGAGTGAGTCCCAGGACAGCCAGAACTACACAGAGAAACCCTGTCTCAAAAAAACAAAAAAAAAAAAAAAACCTTTAACATCCTCAAGGGTGCTGACGCAGACACGTGCTTCCTCCTCCTCCTCCTTTCTCTTTCTCTTTCTCTCTCTCTTTTCTCTCTCTCTCTCTCCTCTCCTCTCTCTCTCTCTCGCTCTCTCTCTCGCTCTCGCTCTCTCTCCCTCCCCCTTTCTCTCTCCCATACATACACAGGCTAATAATAAATAAAATGAACATTACTTTTAAAAGAGAGGAGAAACTAAACGAGTCAGAAACAGAGAGAAACAGGACAACAAGGGAAAGGGAGATGATACAGAGCAAAGAGGGAGGATCACAGAGGGAGGATCACAGAGGGAGGATCACGGAGGGAGGACTACGGACACAGAACCACATGCGAAGAGGATGCCTCTGAGCTCCAGCAGCTGTGGCAAGTAATCCCAAGTTCAGGAGGCAAGGCAGGGGCGTTAAATATGTTCATGTGCTCAGGTCTGGTAGAGCTAGTCTTCTCTGGGTGGCAGGCTGTCCCTATACATGTGTGCATGAGTGGGTATGCTCACACAGAGGCCACGTGGCCTTTATCACCCTCCACCCTATTCTCCTGAGATGTCTCTCAACGAACCTGGACTCCTCCTCCTCAAGTAGGCTAGGCAGCCAGCAAGCCCCGGAGACCCTTCTCTCTTCCCAATGTTTTCTCCTTCTCTTAATCCCTGCTGGCAGCAGATCAGAGTGCTGGATCTGAATTCAAGCCCCAAGCTTAAGCAACAAGTACTCCTGCCCACAGCCCTACCTCCTTCTTTTAAAAGCTGTCATACTGTTTTTTCTTTGTCAAAGCAGGACTGCTCTGGGCTCCAGTGACTAGTGTTCTGTCACAACCTCTCCCTAGGCCTGCTGTGGAAACAGAGCTGTAGCCCAAGGACAGCTGGACCCTGTCCCCTCTAACCCTAGAGAGGAGAAAAGGCTTTCTGCACAGAGCACCTTGCCAGGCCACCTACAACCCTACAGTCTGCATTCTTGTCCCCAGTACTGCTACAGGGCATTGGAAGACCTTGTTCAGGAATGAGGAGGGAGCCAGAGTCCTAGAAGAAACAAAGGAGAGAGAAGACCAAAGGAGACCATGAAGGAAGAGCAGAGAGAGCCAAGAAAAGATGAACAAAAAGAGAAGGAAGGGGCTCCACTGTGGCCGTCTCCACAAAAGACATGCAAGAATTTGGCAGGATACCCAACTTAGATAACAGAGAAAGTCTGGTGGCAGCTAGGGCCCTGGGACTCTTCCCACAAGGAGGGAGAAACATCAGGAACGTGCTAGATGAGGCATGACAATCAGTCTTCCTGCCATTCTCAGCCCCAGGCGTGAGTCAGGGTTCCACAGAAGTCTCTGCGTCTCCCTCTGCCTCTGACATTCAACCATCCCTGTGTGTTCTCCCCCTCCACGCCCCAAGCTGGAGAAGTGAAATCTTCAATTGTCCCAGAAGCTTCACTGTGAGTCAGTGCCATTAAAACCATCTTTCTCCCTGGCCCAGGGCCAGCCTCCAAGAGCACGGACCTTCCTGGCTTTGCCTGTGTTATTTCCTTGGCCTGGAACTCTCTTCCCAGACCCAGTTTCCCTTCAGCCGCTGGGATGGATGTCTGAGGCTGACCACTTTTTCCCAGAGCAGGCACCTCCTGTGTGGATGTGAATGAATGAAGAGTTCAGAGGATTCATGAGAGCAGAAAACAGCATGTTGGGGCCATGTCTCTGGCCTAGCCATCAGGGAGCCCCAAGAAAGCAAGGCTGAGTCTGGGGACTACAGTGAGCACTTCCTGAGCCCCACAATGCAATAAATATATGTATCACTCAAGGTTCTCTAAGCTGATTGAACGGATATATATATTAGGGTCTACTAGATGGGCTTTCCAGGCTGGGAGTCCCACATAGGCTGTCTGCATGCCAGAGAGGCTGACTGTGTGCTAGAGAGGCTGAGACCCTGGTGGCTACTTAGACCACAGGGCTAGAGGCCTCAGCAGTCTACAGTCTGACGCTGAGGACCTGGGGGATTCTTGGGAGCCACCAGTCCATTGGAAGACAGATGAAGCTGGGTTCCAAAAGCAGAGAAAGGTGCAACAGAGTAGATGCATGCACCAGCAAGGAGCAACTACAACAGTGCTTATCTGTCAGACTTCTTTAGAGCGGAGCCGCCACTGCCTGAAAGTACCACCTACTCTAGGGAGGTCTTCTCTTTCAGCTAATCCTTCCAGGAAACGCCTTTGAATACCCACCCAGAGGCACCTCCCATGCATCCTGGAACCTAGATCCAGTCAGGTTGAAAATCAATGCCGGTCTGTACCTGTAGGCAGGAGCTGTTCACCAATGCTTCCAGGAAGGATGGAGAGAGTGGAGAGGAAGAAGGAGGGAAGGGGAAGAGGGAAGAGGGAAAGGAGGAGGTGGGAAAGAGGAAGAAGACAAGAGGAAGAGAAGGAAGAAAGAAGGGAAAGGGGGTGAAAGGGAGGAGGGAGAGACAAGAGGACAACAAGATTTAGGGGAGGGACCTATTGAGCCATCTCCATTTCTGCCTCAGCGCCAGGCTTAGGAAGACACAGAATGGATGTGACGTGCTAGGGAAGGAAGTTGAACTGGATTTCTTTTTCTTTCTTTTTTTTTTTTTTTTTTTTGGTTTTTCCAGACAAGGTTTCTCTGTGTAGCCCTGGCTGTCCTGGAACTCACTCTGTAGACCAGGCTGGCCTCAAACTCAGAAATCCGCCTGGCTATGCCTTCCAAATGCTAGGATTAAAGGTGTGCGCCACCACTGCCCGGCTTGAACTGGATTTCTTGACATCAGGAAGCCAGGCCTCCTGGAACTAGAGAGATGGCTTGGCAGTTAATAACACTAACTGCTCTTCCGAGGTCCTGAGTTCAATTCAGAGCAACTACATGGTGGCTCACAACCTTCTGTAATGGGATCGGATGCACTCTTCCGGTGTGTCTGAAAACAGGGACAGTGTACTCACATATATAAAATAAGTAAATCTTGAAGGAGAAGAAGGAGGAGGAGGAGGAGAAAGAAGAGGAGGAGAAGGAAGAGGAGGAGGAGAGGAAGAGGAAGAAGCAGCAGCAGCCAGGCCTCAATGACAAGGTTGTCATACATCTGCCTGCAGCTCCAGTGGAGGTGCCGGAGTCGGGAAGGTAGGCTACACAAAATGCAGCCAAGGCACATGGATGGCTGAACCTCTAGTTTGACCTCATAGCACTGCCAGTGGGAGTCAAGACGGGGCTTGGTTTTAGAGCACAGGTGGGATATAGGTCTTGGGAGGAGAGAACCAGAATGAGGGGGAGATGAAGCTCCCTGGAAGGCAAAGGAAGTCTCTACAAGGTCCCAGTCCAATGTCGGAGGCCCCTTCCTGTCAGACCTATAGCTTCAGGAGGGTGTGAGAGTTTACATGAATGAACCCTGTCCAGCCTCAAACAAACCTGAGTCCATAGCCCAGTGGGCGGAACAGCCACTTCCTTCCCAAGGATTCTCTGGGAATGGCTACTATAGCCACAGAGGAGAGAGAGAGACACAGAAACGAGGACCCTCCTCAATCACTGGTCTGAGATGAAGGCCGATCGGTCAGCCTCCCTGGCGGGATGGGACTTAGAGGTTGAGGAAGAAAGTCAAAAGGCAGAGACCTTCTGGGTTTGGGGGTTGGAGCTTAGAGCAGGGATGAGCAGATGTGAGGGTAAACAGATGGATGGCCCCTCCTCCAGCTCCCTGTACCTCAGCCTCTCATAACTGGGGAAGTGACAAGTGTTTAACAACCACTCATAAAGACTGGGGTCAAATTCAAGGGTCAAACAAACAAGAACTCACTGAATCTCAGAAAGAAAAAAAATAATAACCTGAAAACTATGATGTCAGTCCTATTGACATGCCCAGTTATCAGACTCAATACCACATGTCTGGGAAGAGGCTGAACTGGGATTTGAACCTGGCATAATAGTGCTCCCCTGAGCCCTATTGCTACTGTGACTTCAAGACCTAGCTGGGACCAGAGAGTCAGGATCAAGAGGCTGAGATCAGGACCGACCTGCCGATTTAGAAAGCCTTGGCCTTTCATGGAGAGGTCAGGGGGCCTCTCCCAATGAGAGCCCTGGGCTGGCAGGAAGCTGCTAATACAGTTGCTTTCCTCTGCTGAAGTTGGAGTTGGCTCACGTCCAAGGGGTGTGCCTGTAATGACAAGTGCCTGGGCCAATGGCAGGGCCCCAGCCACCCCCACCCTGGCTTGCCAGGGAGAAAGAAAACCCCTCCTGGGTGTTTCTATTATCTGAGAAGAAAGTGAGGCGGGAAGAGAAGCTGGCAGGAAACACACTGAAGTTGCTACTTCATTGAATAAACCAGTCCAGTCCTGTGGTTCCCTCCCGCTGTCCCCTAGAGGGAAATCCAGGCCAGGCCTGAGGCTGGGAACAGTAAAAACTGTCCAAAGGACCTCCCAGCCTCCAGCTTCCCAGTAGAGCCTCAGAGATGATGGAGTCCATTCTCCTGGAGCCAGAGGCAGCCCTCCCCAGCTCAGCTTCACTCTCCATGGTCAAGTCGGGGCACTCTGGTCACTTCCACAGCTCGACGAGAAGGAGGTCCCCAAAACTGGATGTCTGTGTCTTGCACTCCTAATCCAGGTCATGGATCTGGGCCATGGGGGTGGGAATATCCGTTCACAAGAGCAGTCCTAAGAAGTTGGCATGTGACCTCCTCCCAAAAAGGGAGCATGCACCTTTCAGAACAGCTGTCGGGGGTAAGGGGGCAGCTTTGACTCCTCAATACCCCCACCACACCCCCTCAGACACTCACAGGGCCTCATACACACCTTGGTATGCACCATCACACTCATTCACTCACACAAGCTGTTGTGCATATATTCTCACACCTACACAGACACACACACCTCATTCGGACTCACTTCACATTCATGCATACACACAGACTCATAGACACAGCCATGCACCACAAAGACATGCTCAGATGCATGTTATATGCACATCGAGACACGCTCAGGTACATAGATAGGCACATACGTACTACACACGTTTTGCATGCACAATCCACTTTGTCACACTGCCTGAGGCTCCTTCAGCACACCTACCCCACGGCGTGTTAGAAGCATGGGAAGTGGAAAGTATCTGGGTGGATAGGCTGGGTGGTGGTTGCCAAGGGGCAGGCAGAGCCTGGGATCAGGCTGGGAGCCCAGGAACAGGGGTGGCAATGTGGGCTGCCACGCAGAGGCAGGGATATGAATGGAAAAGGCCCTGCTTCTACCCCTTGGCTACCCTGGTCAGGCCAGCCTTCATGGCTGTACCGTCTCAGGCACTTCGGGCAAGATTCCCAGGACTGCCTGAACTCAAGCCCTGCCAACCAGCCTTCCAGCCTTTCTGCCTTCCCCCAACCTCAGGTAGAAGTGAGAGGAAGGAAAGTCCCCAAACCTCTGGTGTCCGTCCCTCCACCACACAGGGCAAGGCTGACCCCCAAAGCCAGGCTCCCTCAATCCCCCACCTTCTGTAGGTAGCCTGGTCAGTCCACAGCTCAGCCTACCTGTCTCTCAGCTATGATACCAGCCTCACTTATTCGTGGTGGCATCTGCCTTTCTTGCCGCTGAGCTCAGTTTAAGGCAGGCCGTCTCCCTCCCAAACCCTCAAAAAAAGCAACGGAACCACAATTTTAGTCTTAAAGGGCAAATGAGGGCTGGTGATGGACCTCAGCTGTCTGGTAGCATGCTTTGTTAGCATGCACAAAGCCTTGGGCTTAATCCCAGTAATATATATACTGGGCATGGTGGTATACGCCTGTAATCTTCAGCTGTATAGTGAGTTGGAGGTTAGCCTGGACTACATGAGGCCATGTTTCAAGAACAAAAATAGATAAATGAACACACATGAACACATATGTGGGGGGAGGAGCACAAACACACACACATGCACACACGCACACACACACACCATATTGGAACGAAGGGTACAAGGGAACCTAAGCAGGAACCCTACTTAAGAAACTGTCTCTCCCTGGGCCTATGAGACCTCTCCGTCTGCTTTCAGCAGCCACAAGCATGAGTCCCTCTTCTCCCCAGAGAGCAAGGTCACCCCACATGGCCATGACCTAAGCATGAGGTCCCTTCCCTCCTCAGAGTGGGGCCACCCCACTGGCTACGGCCCCTGAACTTAGACAAGAAAGAAGACCAGCCATCCCCTGGGACTTGAAACACACACCCCACACCAGGCGTGGTGGCGCAGCCTTTAATCCCAGCACTCGGGAGGCAGAGGCAGGCGATTTCTGAGTTCGAGGCAGCCTGGCTACAGAGTGAGTTCCAGGACAGCCAGGGCTACACAGAGAAACCCTGTCTTGGGGGGCAAAAAAAGAAAGAAAGAGAAGAGAGAGAGAGAGAGAGAGAGAGAGAGAGAGAGAGAGAGAGAGAGAGAGAGAGAAGAAAGAAAGAAAGAAAGAAAGAAAGAAAGAAGAAGAAAGAAAGAAAAAGAAAAAAGAAAGAAAGAAAGAAAGAAAACACACTCCCCTACTGGGCCCCACAGGCTAGCAATGCTACCATGCTGGCTCAGAAGGTTCTGGGTGGCCCTGAGGCAGCTCAGACTTCTTCCCAATCTGCTTTCCACCTGAGCCAGAAGGTTTTTTCCAAAACACAAATCGGATGCCGTCCAATCCTTGCTTTCCAAATCTTTGAAAGCGTTCCCAGAGCCTTCCGGATGTTTGTGAGTGCTCCCACTAGCTATGCAGGTCTGCACTGTGAGTGCTCCACCCTCATGCATCATCTTCACCAAGTGAAAGAGTCCTCCCTTCCTGGATTCTGCCTCCCACCCCTCCTCACTAAACCGTGCTTTGCTGGGATGCACTTTGGTTACATTAAGATGGACTGGTTTTTTGTTTTGTTTTATTTTGTTTTAGAAGTTCTAGGGCTTCTGAGTTCCCCTGAAGAGTGGGGCCCTTAGCAGACAGAACCAACCAATGCTCTCTTGGGCTGGACATCACATTCTGCTGAGAACTGAGGGTAAGCTTCGAGGACTCTCTACTTGTCCCTCACTTGGGCTCCTGGGGAATCACGCGGGCATCTGAGAAAGAAGGCCAGTTCCTAGCAATGAGGATCCAGAGCCAGGGAGGAGCCTGGTTGGAGAGGAAAGTAGACCTGCTTAGAATAGGCTGTACGAGCAAGACCCAGGAGAGGCCAGCAGCCAAGTGTAAAGTGGGGGCTATGTGGTCTCCCCTTACCCACACCAACCCACCAGCCTGTGTCACAACTCAGTCCCCAGTGCTCTCAGTGCCTGTAAGCAGAGGTCAGATGCCTAGTGCATATGGGGTTGGCTGGATGCTGCCCCCAGTGGGCAGGAAGTGCAGCAGAGCAGGCACAGGGCTGACTCCAGTGCCTGGTTTACACTTCCTGACCCCGCACACAGGCAATTTCAAGGTGCCTTAAAATGGAACCTAAGCCACAGGGCAAGGGAAGGGACTCAGGGTTGGAGCTTAAGAAGTTGTTTCAAGTCTCAGGGTAGCTGGAGCTGGTGACCTACCTTCTCACAGTGCAGGAGGCCCAGGACTGCTGCTGGTGACCTCGATACAAACATTTTTATAACCCACACCAACGGAGGCTCCTGGCTACCCTGCCATTGATGCTGTTACGGAGGGAAACCATGCTAACACATGGGCATCATCTCCCCGCAGGACACTCTTCCTGCATTTCCATGTTCATTCAACGTGAACCCATTTCCCAGCTTTATCTCCCTCACATGTAAGTCTTCTGCTCCTTGTGTGGTTCCCTCCTCCCTTCTCCATCACTAGTTCTAGAACTTACCACCATCTTTCAAGATCAGACTATGGTAGCATCTCTCCTGTGAGGCCTCATTCTTCAGCAGTCAGAAGGAATTTTTTCCTTCCCTGGGAGAATTCTGTTGAAAACAAACACCACAGCAGTTCCTGGCACTGTGTGCCTGCAAAGAAAGTTGTCATGACCCCGCCCGAGCGCAAAACACTTACATTCACTGACTCATGTAATCCCTATTGCCACCCGATGGCTACAGGATTGTTAGTGGCTCACTCTAGGGATGGAAAAACCAAGGCAGGGAGAGAAGCCAGGTCCCCTGTGAAGGGAGAGCTGGACCGATCTGGTCAACTAACCATGGCGGCCACGTGCGTGTCCCCGCATGCCACCAAAAGCTGTAGTGCGCCTGCTTGTTCATCCCTAGTCCCCAGCCCAGGCCCTGGCTCCGAGTAAGAACTTAGTCAACATGGTTGGCTGTTTGTAGCATTTACTCTTGTGTCAGTGCTTCCGTATGGACAAGGGCCTACGACTAGCTCAGAGGATCCCAGGAAAATGTGGCCAAAGGACTCCACTTGCCTGCGTGCCTACAAGTATCCTCGGACAGGAGTGCTATTCTAGGAGAGAAGAAGATGGGACAAGCTGCTCTTTGGCCAGCAGCATAGGACTATCTAGAAAGCCCTGCTAATCAGATTGGCAGTTTAGAGATTACTCTGCCCATTGTCATGGCATGGTGTCTGGAGAACCCAAGGCAGAATAAACAGTGAAAATAGTCACAAATAGTGAACCTTGGGGACAAGGGGCTCTCAGGACCTCGGCTTTATCAAATAAAGAAACTGAGGTTCATGAGTTGGAAAGGTTTGCCTGAAGCCAAAGAACATACCGGAAACTGACAGAAGTGGCAGCGTAGCTCTGAACCACTTCTCTGGGCCTGGGCCCAGCTGTTCACCCAGAGGTAGCTTGACATCAGCACCCCGACACAGCCAGTGACCTGGTGTTCTGAACTCTGGGAGGATGCAGCACTGGAGAAAGGGGACCAGCGACAGCTCCCCCCTCCCGGGCCACGTGGCAGCCAACAGCAGGCCAGTTGAGGAGTACTGAGAAGTTGGGAGAAGGCCAGCCACTAATTGTGGAAAATAAATCAGGGCCATCTAAACCAGGCAGCCGAAGAAGGGCCGACTGCACGTAGACATGTCTCCTTTGTGTGTTTGCTCACCAGGCTAAATTGTTCATTGAAAGGCGTGAGTTATATAAGTTTCGTGGACACCAAAGAAGGAGTCGGAAAGAGCAGTCAAAAGTGAGCCACTTGCTGAGAGGTGTGGGAGCAGCAAAGGGTCTCAGGAAAGCAAACAGCGAAGAAGGCAGCTGACCCCAGGAAGACACCCAGAATAAAATGGGCCCCTAGTGACAGCACCCTGGGTCTGCAGAGACATTCTTCCTATGGTTTTAGATCAACATCTTGCCTCTGGATTCTAGTTGTTGATTCTTCAAAACATCACACAGAGGCTGCATGATGCTGGTTTCTCGATTTAATAATGAGACGGAACCTCTTGTATCTCTGATCCAGAGCCTCTCTGGACATGCCCCTTAGACTGGGGCCCCTGGAGGACAGGGTGTGCCCCCTCAGGCTGGATCTCCCTCAGGGCAGATAGAACCTTCTTTAGTCTGGATAAGCAATAGTTTCCCCCCAAAGAGTAGGAGCCCTCTTAAGACAGAGCTATGTGACCCCTTTTAGTTTGAGACAGCTTTCCTGTCCTCTCAGATTAGGGCTCCCTGAGGCAGGGGCATGATCTCTCCATTAATCAGCCCCACCCAACCCTGACCAACTTGGACTGATAAGCAGAGACATGAATCTACTTGCTTCTATGGAAAAATGTCAGGCCATGCCTTGGGTTGGTGCAGGAAGGGTTAAGACAGACTGAAGAAGCACAGCCCTCAAGGGGCACCTCTCTTATTAGCCTGCCCTCCCCTTCCTACCAGCTGCCAGGGCTTGGTTTGGCCTCTGATGGGTTCCAGCTGACAGCTGGGCCTCCTCCATTCTCACCCTCGGGCAGTGGTGTCCTGTCATGACCCCACCCGGGTCCCCCCACCGCCCAAGCTGAGGAGGACTGGCATCAGGCTGGAGTAAGACACAAGGAGGAGCTGGCTGCTCTGCCTTAGGGAAGAAAGCAGGGCACAGGCCGGCAGCGAGAATAGGGGATCTGAGGGACAGCAGCTGTCCCTGGTCACTCTGCCCTGTTGCCTGGGGGCCCAGGGCAGGAGGATAGGACTGTTCTACCCACATAGGCTAGTTTCTCCTGCTGCTACCAGTTTGGAGATGGTGGCTTCCCTGTAGTCTCTTTGCCTGACAGCAGCCCCATAGCACCCCAAGCCCCTCCTAGTCAGTCATTCCTAGTAGTCTATACAAGCATAGCAGCCAACCTCATCCAATCACCTGCAAAAGTGAGTAAGCTGAAGAACTGAATAGACCCAGAGCTGGACACAGGACCACCCCGCCTGTAGTGGAGGAGACTGACTCTGGAGCTAACCAAATCTCTACTTTGGTTTCCCAAATACTATCTTCTTTCCCCTGGCCCCTTCCTGCCTGGTTGCCTGAGAGTCTGGTACTCTGTCAGGATCACCTTTGTCTCTTATCAGCTCTCCTCCAGGCCCGCAAAATTTACCCTTGGCCCTATAGCTGGCCCTTTATGTGCCTTCTTCATTTCTTCTCTCAATGTATATGTCATATATGTGTGTGCACGTGTGTTCAGGTTACTGCGTCATGCATGCATGTGTGGAGGTGAGAGACCAACACTGGGGTCTTCCCCTATTGCTCGGTCCATGTTTTGAGACAGGGTCTCTCACTGAACCCGGAGCTCACTGTTTAGGCTAGACTAGCTGGTTAGATTTAAGCAGGGAGCTAGTAAATACCTCCGCTTCATTCCTCCCGACGCTACCGACACCCAGCCCAGTACTGGGAGGTGCTTTGACAGTTTTCAAAGATGAGTACAGCCAGCACTTAGATAAAACCATTCAGACTCTAAGAAGCAACTTGTAGTGGTCCCATCCTCTGCAAAGCTCCACCAGCTGTGCCTAAACAGGGTCAGGAGAGTTCCCACCCTACACTGTTCCCTGGTGCCAAAGTCGCTGAGAACCAAGCACACCGATAGGCTGGCGTTCCAGAGAAGCCAATGCAAGCACAGTAGCAGGGGCTAAAGCGGGATGAAGGCTGCCTTCTGTGCCCTTCCACTCCTCCGAGCGCATCTTGCCCATGCCTGGCACCTTGGGAATGCTTAAGGAGCAGTATGTGGGGGCCAGCAGCATAGGCTGTTCTCGAAATCCATCCCCACTCCGGCCCCAACCATGGGACTTCCTGGATGGCAGGCAGAGGAAAAAACAAAAGTTGTAGCCTGAAAACAGAAGGACATGCTCCTTGTCACAAGTGGCAGCGAGTGCTGAATTGAATAAAGTTGCACTTTATTCTAAAGATTAACTGACTAACATCCTAAAAAAAAAAAAAAAACTACTTTATGACCGGGTATGGTGGCATATGTCTTTAGTCCCAGCACTTGGGAGACGGAGGCAGGAGAATCTCTGTGAGTTCAAGGCCCGATTTACACAGAGTATTGCATGACAGCCATTGCTACATAGAGAACTCTTGTCTCAAAACTAAACAAGCAGAAAAACAAAACCACCTTACATCTCATCTCCAGCTAGCAGATATAGGGAAAATATAGAGGTATATACAGATAAATAGATAGATGGATAGATAGATAGATAGATAGATAGATAGATAGATAGATAGATAGATAGATAGATAAGTGAAAGATAGGAATATATGTAGATATTTATAGGAAATTGAATATATAGAGAGATATAAGGAGTAGGAAACACAGGCTGTTGATTGATTTAAAATTTAGTCCCGCCCCTCTGGTCAGGTGGTCAACTTTGTCTTGGTTCATTGACTTCAGAGGTGACAGGCAGCTCAAACTTGGGCATTTAGGCTCCTCCCAGCTTTAATTCACAATTAACTCCAGCTCAACCAATTAGATGCACTCACAGCTCACAGGAGACTGGAAAGCAGAGTTCCTGCTGCTTTCTGGGGCAAGATGGGGGGGCAGGCTATGAATATGTGTGAGTGGGGGGATAAGTGAGATGGGAGTAGGTGCATGAGTGTGCGTGGGGGGGTTTGGGGCGTGTCTAGATTTTATCAACGTTTTGAGAGGACGGAAGAATGAGAACAGTGGCCCAGCATCTGTCCCCTCGTGTGGGTGCCCCAAAAGAGCTCACAGCTCCTTGGTGGTGCTGCAACCTCGTGATCTCTGAAGAAGCAACGGCTTACCTGATGGCCCAGCTGTGTTGGGCCCCTTTGAGAGCGGTGCCTGAAAGCACAGCCTCCAGTCTGCCGGAAGACCTCCACACTCGACAGGACGCTTCAAGTTCAAGATCTTGGTGATCCCCCCACCGAGGCAGCTATGCGGTATTCCACTCTCTGCCACATGATATCGTGACACACGTTTTTACCCCTTGCCCCCGGCACTTTCTCTTGCTTGGAGGAATGTATGCCCCTTACTCTTCTAGCTCCCAAAAAGTTAGACCACAGAAAATCCAGTGATTAAAAACTAGGCTGGTTTAGCATCGTCTCAACTTTCTGACCATGAAGCCCACCTGGTTCTTCTGCCGGTACTATTTAGACGACTCCCCTCAAGTGAGTTCTCCCCTAGAGAGACCTTAAATGTCTGAATCCAGTCTATCGGTTCTAAGCATCTCATAGTGACAGCCTCAACCCAAAAATGAGAAGTGAGTGTCTCCTTCTAGACTAGTGTTTTTCAACGTCCCTAACCCTGTGACCTTTTAACACAGTTCCTCATGTCGTGGTGACCCCATCCATAACATTATTTCTGTTGCTACTTCATAATTTTGCAAGTGTTATGAATCATAATATAAATATCTGATGTACAGGATTTCCTCGCTATGTGACCCCCGTGAAAGAGTCATTGAACACCCACCCCCCCCCCAAAGGGTCATGACTTACAGGTTGAGAACCATGCTTCTAGACTGAGGAGAGAGTTCTATATCAGCTAGTGGTATCTGCCACACGTACAGAAGTGGATGGTAACAGTATGCGTAGTTGCCGTTTAAGGTTAAGTGGAGGGAGGTGCCTTCTGCTTCAGGCAGACTGGGATTCACCTAGCCGCGTACTCCTAAGACAGTTACACAACGCTAATGCCACCTTGTAGATTCCTTTACCCATTGCATTCCCAGTGAGTCCAATCTCCCAGCTCCTCTGGCGCACTCCAATTTACAGTCTCCCCAGTCCAGCACCCCACAATCCATCACATCCACTCTCACAATCGCCAGCGTCCTGACCTCGGGTCTCTCCCTGAGGAAGAGCTGACTTTCCACAAGGTTGATTGGGTGGGGGCTTCTTTCCTTTATTCCCTGAGCCTCTACCTTTTCCAGGAAGAACTCTCACTTCTCAGGCCCTCCCTCCTATGACCACACGACTCACTCACCAATCAGTGCAGGGCTGTGGGTAAGTGCCCACTAAGCCCAAGGATCAGCACAAGAGCCCTGGGATCGCTTGAGTGTGACCTCACCGACGGATGGTTTCCCTTTTCCCATCCTCACCTCCTGCCCCTTCCCGTACTTGGACACCTTTGTTGACACTCACGTCAGCCTCCCAAATCTCCAGGAAGCCGCCGGCACACAATGGGGCATCCTGAATCCCTCTGAGTCACACCCCCCCCCCAATCTAGCCTGCTGCTACAGCTAGTGAACAGGACATATATAATCGTGTGTTTAAGGAGATCTGCTGGCTCCTTGTGAGGGTGGGGGAGCTCTACTCTGAGCACCGCAGAGGTCAGTGTGGGTGGTAAGTCATTTTCTAGAGAAGAAAACCACCCCCTGAGCCCACCTCATGACACCCTACTCTGGGCTCTCCATCACCAGCCACGCCACGCTGTTTCTGCTAAAGGGAAACAGATGCTGTGGTTAATTGGGGTACAGTGGCGGGCTCTGGCCCTCATTAAGAATGAGGGTTGACTGAGTGATTTACCAGGTCATAAATAGCACTTGAGGGGGGCAGGTGCCCAGTGTCCACCACCCTGGATGGAGGGAAGAACGGCTAAATACTGAGGACTTGGGCCTTGGGCCTTGGGCCTTGGAGTCAAGCTGGGCCTGAAGCTCCAGAGGTCTCTCTGATCTGAAGCCTGAGGCAGCCTGGGCACACAGAGCCCAGGGACCACTCCTGGGAGGGGGTTCCAGATGCTCACAGTTGGAGAAAGCAAAACTTTACCCCAAGGAAGATAGGCGTGCATGGTAGAGAACAACTGGCAACCACAGAAGGCAATAGAGCCCAGGAAGGGTGGGCAGAGCTGCTAGCAGAAGAGAGTTCTCTTCGGGACTTACCTCCTCCCACCAGAACACCAAACCCAGTCCAGCCAGCCAATCCCAGAACACCTACAGAGGAAAGCACATCTTTCTGCCCAGGGAGCCACACGTTGAGGCAATGATGTGTCAAACTGCCCAGATTTAAGTCCAGCCCCTAGCTGTGTGACCCCAAGAAGAAGTCTTGGCTTCTCTGTACCTCAGTTTCTCCATGTGTAAAGTAAGGTAACCGATCCGCTTTTTTCTTTTCTGAGACAGGTCACAAATCACCCAGACTTGGTCTCAAACCTGCCATTAATGATCCTGAATCACTGGTCCTACCTCCGAGGTACTGGGATTACAAACATGAACCGCTGTGGTTGACTTATCTTGGGGACTGGGCTGGAGAGATGGTTAAGAACACTGGCTGCTCTTCCAAAGGATCCAGGTTCAATTCCACCACCCACAGGACAGTTCACAGCCCCCATCCGCCAGCATTCCCCTTTGAGTGTTGAGCTGATTAATGGCCTCAGTATGGTATCTGGCACATGGTGCTATACATCTGGTTTAGGTTATTATTTTTTAAAGCCAGAGTCCCTGCGTTGGTGAATCGGGGAGATCTCCAGTACTTCCTGTCACTGGCACCAGCAACTTCCTTGGAGCATCTCCTGACACAACTTTTATGTCCTATCTCAGAATCACCACAGTCACCCCATCAGGTTCTTCCCAGCCATGAGAGGACCACCAGCTTGAATCCACTGTGGAAACAAATGAGCAAGCTGCATCCCAAGGACAGCCATGATTATTGGCATCCTTTGTGTGCCAGGCCAGATACTGATCAGTGAGTGTGTGTTTATGTGTGCATGTACATGTGTGTTTATGTATGTGTGTATATGTACATGTGTGTATGTACATGCATTTGTGTACGTATGTGTACGTGTGTGTTTGTATGTGTACGTGTGTGTGTGTGTGTACATGTGTGTGTACATGTATGTATATGTGTGTGTGCGTGTGTGTGTGTGTACATGTGTGTATGTGTGTTCCGTCTGTCTATTTGTTTGAAAGGGTCTCATTATATTTCCCAGGCTGACCTAAAGCTCAAGTTCTTCTCATACTGCCTCCTGAGTTTGGGTATTACAGGCTGTGACACCATACACAGACTGATGCTGGTCTTTAGCCGTGATTGACCAGTCTGGTCTTCAAGGGAATACTGATGACCCATTGCCACAGATGACAAGGTGAGGCAGCAAGGCCTGTCCAGAGTCACCTTGAGAGCAGACAGAGAAGCCAGAACCAGAACCTGAGATTTCTCACCTCCAGAATCTGATTATCTGTCTTTAATACAATGTGATCCTTGGCCACTGATGTTGACATCCCTGGTGGACCTTTTCAACATGCAGAACCGGAGATCCTTCCCAAACATGTCCTCTCCTCGATGCATGATAATCTCAAGAATCTATATCTGAGAAAGATAGGCTATCCCAACGTCTCCAAACTTCCTTTTGCCTGGCAAGTTCCATCGCAGACAGGCCTGTCAGAAGGAAAACAGAAAGGAACTCTTCAAACTGTACTGGTACTGTACTTAACAGTGCCTCAGCTTCTCCTTCTGTCACTAAAACCCCTCACATTCTCTCCTGGAACCTGAGACCTCAACAGACAGAGTTAGACAGAAGACAGCAGGAAAGTGTCTTTAGTATGCTGGGGGTAAGGGCCATGCCACCCCAAGGCCCCTCTATACCCACTGGAGTTACAACTAACATGACACCCTGAATAGTGCTCAGAGCTCCCATAAACCGAGAGCACAATACCAGACATAAGGGGTCTCGGAGAGTCTTTAGTACTGGCCCCTCCACCCATAACACAAGGAGACCCTCTATTCACTGTGATATCTTCCCCCAGGGAGACGATGGGAGAGCTGCCCAGGCTCCGCCAGCCTGCGAGTGCATCAGCCGCTGGTCTTCAGCAAGGCGTGGAGAGCGATCAGCACACATCATGTCACGCTTGGCATAGCCCCCATTGGCGGGCAGCATGCCACCCTGTCAGTGAGCCTTCTCCCTGAAGAACAGTCAGCAGCAGGGGAGGGGCTACGAGGGAGATGAGCTCCTGGCAAGAGTGGATATGCCCCCTGAGCAGCTCACCCTACCGAGACCCTGCCTGGTCTTAGTGTAGCGAGAGCCAGGCTGATGAACAGAACGAGAGAAAGACACTGAAGCTTGGAAATGAGTCCAGCCACAGGAGGTAGGGACCTCAGTTTCCGACAGAGACCCAAGGCAGTGGGAGATTGGCTCTGCTGAGTAGATGCGGGTGATCTGTGATTCCGATGCTTCTACATGGTGATGTGGAGCCAGTGTCGGGGAAGGGCTGATGGAGAGGAAGATCTGGATCAGCCCAGCCCCCTCCTCAGGGGTCATATGATGTGACTAAGGGTGGGACAGAAAATTAGCCATTAGCCTGCATGCCCATCCAAGTCCAAACAGTGCTGGCCTGAAGGCAAGCCCCGCGCAGATGCAGCACAGGGCTGCTTGCTACACAGCATCTGCCCTGCCCTCTGTATCTCCAGCCTCCTCATCATCCTATAGTTGGACTAACGCCATCATGCTGAGCCCTCATCTAAGTCCAGCTCCTTCCAGACTCATCCCTATTCATCCCTGGAGCCTTCCCGGACCACCCATAAGCCCTCATGCCTCAACTTCAGCATCCTAAAATTCATTTGGGGGTGGACAGAGAGTCCTGACGCTATTCTGAGTACTCCCAAATCCCAGGTACCTCCTTATGCCAGGCCTAGGGCAGGGCCTTAGCCACACAGATACAACACATGGCCCACGCCAAGTAGGAAACTTCTGAACGGACCAATAAATGGCATCACAGTTGTCACTTAAATGTTTAACTTTTCCTGACAGTTGTGTGTGTGTGTGCATGTGTGAGTGAGTGTGAGTGAGTGCGTGTGTACACGTGTGAGAGTGTGTGAGTGTGTGAGAGAGTGCATGCATATGTGTGTGATTGTATGTGTGTATGTGTGTGTGAGCATGTGTGTGTTGTGTGAGTATGTGTGAGTGTGAATTGTGTATGTGTATGTGAGAGAGAGAGAGAGAGAGAGAGAGAGAGAGAGAGAGGGTGTGTGTGTGTGTGTGTGTGCTCAGCTAGGCAGGAGGCCAGTTTCAACATCAGATCCAACCCCAAGTAATCCAAGTTCCTGGTGTGTCTCCCAGAACCCACTTGGGGTTCTCCTTCCCATCACATTACAGTTTGTAATAGTTTTTATTTGTGCAATTACTTGATGTCAGTCTTCCCTGAGCACCTGGCACACTTGCTGAGTGAATAAAAAACTCTAGTGGAGGAATAGCATTCTGCATGTCCCTGGTACAGCATGCTCAGACCTGGCTGGATGGGCAGATAAAGAAGCACATCTTGCCAGAACTGCAGATCAATCCCAGAGAAATTTCATCACAGTTAACCAGGAAGGTCTTCCTGGAGGAGGGGAGGGCCTCTAGCCTCAAACAGTGCTTTCTGTTCATTGTCTACATCTGCGCAGATCTCCCGAGGACAGAGGTCACATCTGCGTCTCAGGACTGTCCCCAGCACACCCCACTGTAGTCTGCCAGCTGTGACTCACACAGCTTCTGAGCTCTTCCTCTTTGCCAGAAACCCAAGAGCAGAGACCCACATCACTAACCACAGCAATGTCAGCTGCAGTAACCACACTTACGCGCAGAGTTCCTCCATGCCAGGCCAGGGCAATGACCTTATGTCGTGGGTCAGCAGCAGACAAGGACAGTCCTGCCCGGAGGTGGAGAAATAGCCCAGACGGGCTTCCTGAGGCCTAGCGTCTAGATCCTTTCTCTTAACTGTTTGCATTCTCTCCACTTCCCACTAAGCAGTCTAGCAGGGACTTGATGCCCTGCTTACACATTCTTGAGGTGAAGACAAAGGCCACACACACAGGCACACACACACACGAACACACACGGACACACACACACAGGGACACAGACACACACAGACACAGACACACTGACACACACAAGCACACACACACACAGACACACACACAGGGACACAGACATACACACACTGACACACACAAGCACACACACACACAGGGACACAGACATACACACACACAAGACACACACAGGGACACAGACATACACAGACATGGACACACACAAGCACACACAGACGAACACACACAGACACACACACAGGGACACAGACACACACACACACACACACTGACACACACAGGGACACAGACACACACAGGGACACAGACACACACACACACTGACACACAGAAGCACACACACACACAGACACACACAGGGACACAGACACACACAGACATAGACACACACACACTGACACACACACACAGAGGGAGCAGTGAGCACCACCAGGGTGGCTTGGAGGGAGACAGGGAAAACGAGCCAAGCTGTCCCGTATATCTATCGGCCTTCCCTCATCACTAGGTCTCGGACATTCATCTGGGGAAATGTGGTGTCTGAGGATGTGGCCAGCTTCTGGCGCCGGCAGAAATCCCCAAACCCGTCAGTGCCCTGTTCAGACGTGTTGCTGACCATGTACTGAGTAAGTGCTAAGAAGACACCTGTGCCTAAGGCCACACCCCTGCCTGCCCTCTGCTTCCAGACACACCCCCTCCTAGGGCTCAGGCCATTCCAGTTCTTCCTGTCCGAGCCAATGAGGGTCCCAGCACATCCACTCCTACAGTAGCATCAGTAAAAGAGGACAGGTACTGGGCTCCCAGCCCAGCTGTGTGCTCTGAGGAAAATTACTCAACCTCTCTGGAATTTAACTGACCCAACTGTAAAAGGTCAGTTTATTATTAATTATTTATTATTTATCAGTCTATCATGAGACAAGGGTAGACATACCTGTGTTTACATGGCTGCCATTCACAATTCTGGCAGTAAACACTAGAAATATCAGGAAAACCAAGGCCTTGGAGAAGGGAGAAAACCAGTGTTGTTAAAAACAAGAAGATGGATGGACTGGAGAGATGGCTAAGCAGTTAAGAGCACTGTCTGCTCTTCCAGAGGTCCTAAGTTCAATTCCCAGCAACCACATGGTGGTTCACAACCATCTGTAATGGGATAGGATGCCCTCTCCTGGTGTGTCTGAAGACAGGTACAATGTACTCATATACATAAAGTAAATAAATAAGATTTCAAGAAGAGGAAGAGGAGGAGGAAGCAGGAAGATGAGAAGACCCCATTTGTTTTTTTTTTTTAGCCAGGTGCACAATAGGATCAAGACTGAATCCTCCAGCTTCTCTTGCAGCTAGGTTTGGCTGGATGACTAAATTCTAACCAATGGATACAAGATGTGATGCTCTTTACCCTGGTCAGCCTGACCATACTTGCCCTTGGGGGTTGGAAATGAGGTAGCTTGGATCAGACTCTGGAAGTGGGGAGCAGGTGAGAACACAGTAGCTAGCTCATTTATTAATTCTCAGGGAGTGCCCTTTATACCATCCACCCGTGTCCCATTGGTCCCAAGCAAGAAAGTCCTCCAAGTGGCAATTCCTGATTGGCTGTCATTGTCTGCGTCACTAATCTCTAGGCTCTCCAGCAGACTTCAGTTTGACCCTCACACGGAAGTTCCCTCCGAGGCTGCAGAGCACCTGACTTTATGCAGAGGCATAAAGTCACCACCTTGTCAGTGAGGCCTGCCATTCCTTCTACAAAGAAGTATATACAACTTCCAGGAAGCTCCTATAAAGGGAAGAGAGATCTCCTATTTCAGGATCTCTTTGTCCTTCACGCTGGCTGGAGCTCCAGAAGCCATCTGGGGAATGTGATGACCTTGGAAATGGAAAGCTAACAGATCAATAAGAGACGAGACGGATCCTCCCAGCACATAGCCATTGCATTACCCCAGGAATGTTCACCTCCAGGGTTCAAACACATGAGTGAGAATGCATATCTTGTATAAACCAAATGCACATCTTGCATAAACCAAACATGGTATGGTTTTTCCTCTGGTGGACCCCCAGGTAGAACGCCCCTCTAGGTCTAAGACCCTTTACCTGGAAACAGCAGAACCTTCCTCACCTGTCTAATGTGAGGACTCTGACAAAGGACTCCCGTTCTGTGCGTGCCGCATCATTACACCAGTGGAGACTGAGGAGAAGAGAGGGATAAGCATGTAGAAGAAGAAAAAGGACTCCCTGCCTGGAACACCATCCTTAGCCCCTGGAGAGCCAAACGACATCTTAAACCGATATCATCATCCTTGGGGTGGGGGGTAGGGGAGTGGGGGGACCTGCTGGGATGGCAACAGTCAAAGAGAAACTGCAACTGCTTAGCAACCCTTCTGAAGGGGTGCTGTCAGCTCTTATATCCCCAAACCATGTCCCCATTTGCTCACAGGAGCTGCCAGAGGCCAGGCAGGGTAGCAGAAGCACCGTAGAGGGTGAACACAAGCCCAGGAAGAAAAGGAGCTGAGCTCATGTTGCCTGAGGAAGAGAAGGCTAGCGCAACATTGAAGCGATGTCGGGCAGGTCAGTGAGATAGATAGAATCACTCCTCCACACATTCCTCACATTTGATTCTGCGTGTGGCCACCATGAGAGAGAGTAAGGACAGGGAGGGGGAAGCAGTGGGGATGTCACATCTCTGGTGGAAAAGAGAAGTGGTCTTTCATTAATGTCAATATAATCGGGAGAATTCTGGTCCTTGGGGGAGAATTCCAACTGTCCAGGAAAGGGCACTTGGTGTGAAGAAAAATGTAATACGATGTGGGCCAAGTCAGGGGGTAAAGGTGCAGCCTCAATGGTCCAGGCCTGAGGCCACTTTGGCACAGACCTGCAACCAACCGGCTTCTTTCTGAGAGATTACACTCAGGGGCTGTCTTGATGTGGAGTTTGAAAGCCACTTTGGACAAATCACCTAACTTCCTTTTACCTTTTTCCTGTTAAAACGGAGGGGGGGGAGAGAGAGAGAGAGAGGGAGAGGAAGAGACAGAGAGACGGGGACAGAGAGACAGAGAGAGACGAGGGGAGAGAGAGAGAGAGAGAGGGAGAGAGAGCGCACTGGGCTCAGTGGGCATATAGAAAAACTATTTGTATATGCCAGCTTTGAGCCTGCCATCCAAGACAAACTACAGATATTCTGCAATGGGTCTGATGGTTTTGTTTTGTTTTTGTTTCCTACCTGGGCAGAGGTGTGAAAAAAGAATGCCCTGACTTCCAGTGTAGAATTCCCTGTGAATCTCTGATTACAGTTCTGGGATCCGAGGGCTGGGAATGTCCTGGCTGACCAACTCTGACCCAGGGGAACCTGGCTCACACCTAGGCACAGCCCAGTTTATGCCCTCATCATTGTAAAGGGAGCTTTGCTTTGCCCAGCATGTGTCCTCAGTCTCGTGGGCAGCTTTGGGCCAACAGGTGGCTCTGCCAGCATCTTTGACCTAGTCTCTGTACCCTCACCTGGAAGCAGGCGGCCGGCAGCATGAGCCTCTCCGGCTGACTTCTGCCTCACACCTCCAGTCTCCTGACAATGTCACATGCTGTGGGAGTTGGCAGGGCTACAGGGCCCGTAGATGCCAACACAAACACCATTCCTGTGGAGGGAGAAAAGCCCATAGGGGTTATTTTTAACCTGTTGATCAGAGGCACAGCCCTGGCCCTAGGAGGCCTGGGTTTGGGGCTCTGAAGAGAGTAAGGTAACCATCAAGCACCCCTCAAAGACTTCCAAAAGCATAGGGCCAGAGAGACCCCAAAGATGACCTAACTTGATGGAGAGGGAGAGAGAAGGCACAGCTAAGTAACATGTCCAATCTTGCCCACTGCTTTCAAGTGGGGTGGAGCCCAGACAGGATGAACATTTACCCAGAGAGAACTCTCTCCAGTTCCTAGGAAACTGGACACCTAGGGAAACTGAGACATAAGGGGACCAGCTTTGGCTTCCTCACCTCTGGAATCTGCCATTTCGGCAAACAAGCATCCAAAGCACCATCCCAGGGTCAGCCCTTACCCTGACATCCTAGTAAAGACGTCCTTGCTCTGCCCTTCATGGTTTGTCCTATGTCAATAAGCTAGCCCCCAATATCCTCAAGATGTGGTCCCCATGGCTAACTCATCATGCAAGGAATTTCCTAGATGCCCAAGCAGCGCCCCCTAGAGGTCATTGGCAGAGCCACGGCCAGCACCAACATGGCTGGAGGCCCAGCGACGTGCGGGCCAGGACGTGCCTGCGTGGGGGGAACTAGACCCACCTTCTGCCAAGGGCCTGGTGCTGACTGCTCCTGAGCCTGTGATCGCCAGAGGGGGTGGTGAGCAGACAATGGACCCCATAGCCCGGCCTCCTGGCCTTGGCTCCTTGAGCTGGGCAGACAGCCGCCTCCACTGGCCCCTCACGTAGCCCACGTCCTGCCTGCTGAGTGGCCCTTATCATCCAGTACGTGTCAGGAGCCCATATCCAGGCTATGGGGAGGTAACCGGGGGCCCAGGAGGAGTTGGACCAGTGGGAAATACATTCCTGTCCTCCCCAAGGTCCTGATCCCCCTTTCTGGTCTCCTAGTCTCAGGAAACCTTAGCCATTTGGCCCGGGCCCAACTCTTGATCTCTCTTTACCCTTTAGATGGGAGGAGTTAGATGGGGGTGAAGACACAGAGGATCACGTTCTCCTGTGAGTACTCCAGGCCGCCAGGTCACAAGTCCCCATCATCATAAGGCTACTGCGTATCAAGTCCTCATAGGTATTGCTCTTTGTCACATGGAGAAACCGAAGCACAGAGATATTGAAAATCTCGACTGTACAGCTGGTAAGAGCTCCTACTCCACGGGTGTGGAAGCTTGGAGGTCTGACAGAATTATCTGAAAACTAGATACAAGGTGCTTTGGGAAAGTAAAGGGTCTCTCTGACCCAGTGTCTCGTCACCTATGGAGTGGATACTGTGACATGGGAGAAAGTCTGTATGTCTATGTATGTATGTGTCTGTGTGTATGTCTGTGTATCTCTGTGTGTATGTCTGTGTGTCTGTGTGTGTATATATGTGTGCCTGTGTGTCTCTCTGTGTATGTCTTTGTGTGTGTGCGTGCATCTGTGTATGTATCTGTTTGTGTGTGTGTGTATCTGTGTGTGTCTGCGTGTGCACAAGCACATGTGCCCACACTCTTGAGTGCACACTCACACACACACTCACGCTTCCTGAGTACCAACACCTCCCTTTCCTAGCAGAACTCACCACATCCTCCTATTGGTTAACGACTAAACTGCCCTTTGCCTGGCCCACAGAAGTCCACTGTCTGCCCCCCATCCCTAAGTCCAAACCCACAAAATAGCTCCATCCTGGTATTCAAGATCAGCTTCAAGACACAGATGTACCCCACCCCACCCCACTCGAGGCTGGCCAGAGACTCATCCAGCTCATCCTTCTAACAAGTAGCCTTCCGGGGGCTTTGAGTTCTCTCTGGCTTCTTTCCAGGAAACTGAAGCACCTGAAGTAAGACCAGACAGGAAAGGGGGCTGGAGAGTCTGCCCACATGGGACAGTGTATAGTCAGATGCAAGGAAGGCAGTGCAAAGCTACAGCCCAGGCCCGTCTGCTCCCGAGAGCTATGTGACTTCACTTATCCAAGGGAGATCACTTTCCCCCGCTACATTCCAGGCTTGTGAGGAGACGACACCACATCTGTGACACACTTCCCCAGAGACCAAACTCTGCATACATATTAGAGACACAGTGTGCGTGGGTGGGCAGGAGGACATGGAGAGCCAGACAGGGACGTCAGAGAAGAAGGAGCCAAGGGGTTTCCCCACCGTGCCATGGGTCCTGACTGAGAGGGCACGCAAGACATGAAAGAGGCTGAGGGGCAGAGTCACGAGCCACGCCAAGACTGCTGCCTTCCCTGCAGCTGCCTAAGCACTGGAGAGGTCACAACCAGGACAAGCAAGAGTCCTGTGGCCAACTCTGTCTTCAAGATTATAGTGGAAATAGCCTGAGAGAAGAGTCTCTTAGAGGGTCCTGGGATGGTGGGTAGACACAGATTGCCCTCAGGGAGTCCAGCCTGGCCCAGGAGACATTCCTTTCTAAGCAAGGAGAGAAACGAGGTCTGTCTTCAGGAACTTCCACCCTGCCAGTAAGCTATGTCTAATTTAACTTTGTTGAAAAAAAAAAATCAGAGTTCTTGTGTATTCAGGGAACCCCCAGCTCAGGAGTCTATATCCGAGGAACCGCTTGTACTTTTGGGCATTGGTACCTTTCTGGTTTCTATTAGATCTTCCAGTCTGCTGGTGGAGACAGGCCAGCCTGCACTTAGTGAGCTCCTGCCAGATGAGAGGAAACTGTTTCTTCTTTAGGCAGCCACAAAAATAATGCGAGACTCTTAGTTCCTGCCCTCAGACATGGCCTCTGTCTTCAGGAAGCCCACTATCTGGGGTGTTTGTACCCATGAGCCCTCAGTCACCACACAGGTGTGAGTGTAGACCTTATTCTAGCTTCTTAGGGCCCATCCTATACCCTTGCCTCTACCTGTGTCATGGGAGGGGAAGAAAAGTCCTTACATGGTGGTCTAACGATCCATGGTGGATCCTGGGAAGGGGATCTTTCCTGGGAGTGTTGGGGGCGGTGGGGGCTGAGAGACAGAACGAGGGTGGGGAGAGGTAAGAAGGCCACCACAGTAGCCAGGAGTGGTCAGGCGCCTTGCCCCTAACAGCTGGACTGCATCTAGTCTCCCGACATTCCCATCCTAGTCTGTGATTCACCCAGCCTCCACATGTCAGCTAAGAGACAGAACATGCGTGTTCAATGGGACTGCCGTAAGCTCTCCCACATGTATGTCCATAGCTTCAAGACACATGGAGAGGGCATATGAGTTAGCCGACCTCTTTCTCCACCAGGCCCTCCTGTCACTTCTGACAGAGCCACGGAGGGCTGGTCAGCTCATCCTGACTCACTGTGTCTCAGTCCTCCTGCCTGGAAGCTCACATTTCAGCTGCAATGTCTCTCTCTCTCTCTGCAGGTTCAGTGAGCCAGCTTGGAGTCAGAGAGCAGAAGGCAGAGGACAGGAACTGTCCAAGCTTCTACTAATTCCTTTTGAGGGATGGAAACTTCCAGAAAAGAAGAGGAAAAGGCTGGGCAGGGGAAATGCCTGGAAAGGAGGAAGTGGGGAACACTTGGTATTTCTTTATCACCGTGGAGACAGGGGCATGACTGTGTGTCTCCCTCAGAGTGGGGCTCCCCAAAGATAGAGTTATGACTCTGTCTCCTTCAGACTGGCTCTCTAAGGATGGGCTTGCCTCTCCCTCAAAGCAGGGCTTCCTTAAGATGGGAACAGGTCTTCCCTCAAACTAAAGATTAGCCTGTATTTTTCTAGGCCTGGGTCTCCCAAGACTCAGGGTTTAGGGTGGGGGAATCTCCTCTCTTCCACTGTAAACTTCAGTAAGACAGATTCCATATCTCTCCATTCATCTGGGTCAGACTTCAATCTCCTTGGCGTCTGAAACACCTGCATCCTTTATCACCTGCAACATCATTGCAGATTTTTAGGCTTGTCACGGGTGGAGGAGTCTCCTTTCCGAAGCCACCCTCCTGAGGAAGGACAGTCACCCTCAGTGAGTAGCCAGTTCTAGCTAGAGTATTACTTCTCTTGGTGGTCCCCTCTCACAACACAGACCCAGACTCTCATGCTAAATCACCGTGACAGCCAAGGCAGGGGAGAGTCACAGGATAGGTATGCAGGAGGCCCAACTGTGAGAACAGCCACTTCATACCATTACCTCAGGCTCCATGCCCTCAGCTGGAGGGATGGGTCTTCAGGGCCATTTGAGCATGAAGATGGGCAGGCAGGCAAGCCTGAACACCTTTGTCTGTGATCTGAAGGTGTCAGGCAGGATCTTACATCTATGAGTCCAGCTCTGCAAAGGAAGTGGGACTCTCACCATCTTGTTCTCAGCTCCAGCTCCTGGAGCAAGAAGAAGAGACCCCAGCAATGTGCCACCAGGAAAGCAAGGTCTACCTCAGAGTAAAGCAAGCAGGCCTTGGAATCCCTTTCCCTGAGTTGGCTTCTCACTTCATGGAATATCTATCCCCCTTTCATGGAATAGAAACACAGAGCCATGTGGATGCTGGGACTGGGTGACCACGATTTTATTTATTTATTTTAGTTCATTTATTTTTATTTTGCATGCATTGGTGTTTTGCCTGCGTATATGTCTGTGAGTGAGAAGGTATTGGATCCCCTGGAACTAGGGTTACAGACAGTTGTGAGCTGCTATGTGGGTGCTGGGAATTGAACCCAGGTCCTCTAGAAGAACAGTCAGTGCTCTTGACTGCTGAGCCATCTCTCCAGCCTAAAAGGACTTATTTTAGTGGTTGGTTTGTGAGGTGAGACACAGGGTTTCCCTCATGCCAGGAAAGTGCTCTAACCACCGATCCTCACGCTAGCACTAAAAGAAAAGACGTCGGGGCCCTCTCTGTCTCACTGACAGCCCCAACTACAGGATAGTAGGTACCTCTCCAGCTACCACTGAGAACTGTCTATCCTAGGGTACACTGAGATAGCCCCACTTTTCAGACAGAAAGACTAAGGTCTGTGGCTTCTGCAGAATCTGGACAGATCCTGCCCTACAGTGACCCAGCCAGGCGGGTGGTTGACACCCACACTGCCTGAGTCAGGGTGGCCCTTCTCCTGGCCAGACCATGAGCTCCCTACGATCAGGGGTCAGGGCTGGTCTCCAGCTTTCCCAGAAGAGCTTGCTGGGGAGTGGATTGAATGGAAGCCAGAAAAGCCGAGAGCCTGGGGTTGGGATTCTGTGGGCCTTAAACCTTGACTAGCCTAGCTCCAAGACTATACATACCTCTGGGCTCCTGGCAGCTCCAGATTCCACATGCCGAGACAAGAGGAATCTAAGGTAACTCAGGCAAGAGTAAGCTACATAGAGGAGCCCCCAGCCTCAAACAGGAGCCCCCTCCTCCAGCTACTAGTAGAGGACCTGGCAGAAGCTTACAAGTTTACAGCCTTTCGGCTGTTCTCTATGGCCAGGTTCTCCTCACATCCGAGTCCCTTCTCTCTCATTCCAACCCTGCAATCATCCCTCTTTCCAATAGAGTCCTCACTCCAGCCGGATGTCCCAGACAAGCTCATGTCCAAGAAATACATGCCTTGTCCGACAAATCTCACTCAGCCCCTCTGCCAACACACAGGAGCTGTCTGGTCTATTCTGTACACTCTCTCCATAAGGCTCTGGCCCTCTCAGGAGAGCTGAAAGGGATGAGTGATAAGCCAGTTTTCCTGTAACTCAGCACACCTTTGTCTTCCAGGAAATCCCCAAACTGTTCCCTCAGTGCCTACTGTCACCCTGTGCCATCCCTCAAGGCATCAAGCCGCTAAAGTCTGCTTCCCACTTCTGGCCGTGCGGTTGAGGACATAGCCTCTCTTACCAGATGCCAAGGCTTGTACACATAGAGGAAAGTGCAAGAGTTATCAGCAAGCATGGGTGTCAAGTTCACACTCTGGGATCTAGAGGGTGGCTTCTTCGCAAGACCTGACCCCAGTTGCTAGCTCTATTTCACATATCTTTGGGTTGGGATGGCTTCTCAACTTTTAATGTTGCTCAAAACATACAGAACGTGAAGTTTCTCGTTTCAACCAGTTTTGAGTGCACGGCTCAGTGACACAAAGCACACCCCCTCTTGCACAACCCTCGCCACTATCCCTCTCCAGACTCTTGTCTTGCAAAACCGAAACTCTCCCCAAGTAAACCTAACTCCCGGCCTCCAGCAACCAGGCACTTTCTGTGTCTGTGTGTTTGACAACTCTTGGTTCTCATTCAGACAGAATTATAAAAGCCATCCTTTTGTGATGGGTAATTTCACTTAATTGTCCTCGAGATTCAACTAGGTTTTAGCCTGGGTCAGAATTTAGCTTGTCTCTTTTTTAAGGCTGAATTCTACTCCATAAGTAGTTGCCCTCACTCCTGTTAAAAAAAAAAAAAAAAAAAAAAAAATCCCCCCACCCACACGCTGGCAAGAAACCCTAATTCAACTCAGTGGGCCACGCACAGAAAGCAGCCGGGGGCTACAGAGATGGCGCTGGGCTAAGAGCACTCACTGCCCCTGCAGAGAGCCTAGATTCAGTTTCCAGCACTCACTGCTTGTAACTCCAGCTCCTGGGGATCTGATGGTCACTGCTTCTGGCCCCTGGGGGCATTATGGTGCAAATACACACACGGGTACGAACACACATACATGCACACACACACACACACAAGTTAATAAATCTTTTTAAAAAGAAGGAAAAAAAGGACATTAAAGTACGAAAGAGACTTGATGAGAAGGGCTCCAGAGAGAGAGAGAGACAGAGACAGAGACAGACAGACAGACAGACAGACAGACAGATAGACAGATATGAAAGTGGGATTGAGAAGGTGGAAAACACTAAAATTCAATATCTAAATAAATGTATGAAATTGCCAAACAAAAAAAAATTTTTTTTCAAAGACAAAAGAAAGCCCCACAGTGATCCCAGAGGTACAGTCTTGGAGCTAGTGATTAAGAGTAACAAACACCTTTAATCCCAGCATTCAGGAGGCAGAGGCAGGAGAATCCCTGTGAGTTTGAGGCCAGCCTGGTCTACAGAGAGAGACCTTGTCTTAGACCAAAAAAAAAAAAAAAAAAAAAAGCAAATGTTAAGGCACCAAATAAACCCGCTGAATCAGCCTGGGAGTCGTCTGTATTTTAACAAAATTTCCAGGTAATTCTGACTCACTGGTTTAAATAAATGATAAATCACACATACAGATTCATGGGTTAGTAGGTCTGAACATTACAATCATGTTGACTCTTTCAAACGTCCACTAGTAGGTAAATGAATAACAAGATGTAGCACATCCAGCAGCCCTCCACTGCCAGGACACACCACTTTCTCGCTCCATCTGAGACACTGTTTATATTAATCCAAGACCTTGGCATGGGCCGCACTCTACCCCTGAGCTACGCATCCAGCCCCAAGGAGTTTATTTTATTAAGTATTGTTTTAGAAAATAAAAGAGATAGATTCCCAGAATAAAAAAGGCTTAATAGGTAAAGGCACTTGCCACCAAGGCTGGCAGTCTAAGTGTCATCCCTGGGACCCACACGGTGGAAGCAAAAGAATCTGTTTTAGCAAGCTGTCCTCCGTATGAATGCTATGGCTCATGTCACACACACACCACACACACCAAAATAGAATAAAAATGTTTTTAAATAATTTTTTACGTTTTATTTACATTGATGTTCTGCCTCCATGTATGTCTGTGCAAGGATGCTAGATACCCTGGTACTGATTACAGACAGTTGTGGACTGCTATGTGAATGCTGGGATTTGAACCTGGGTCCTTTGGAAGAGCAGCAGTGCTCTTAACTGTTGAGCAATCTTTCCTGTCACTGTATTATTATTATTACCATATTATTTACATATATGGGTATTTTATCTGCTTGTACGTCTGTACCACGTGCATGTCTGGTGTCTGTGGAGACCAGAAGAGGGTATCAGATTCCTCTGGAACTGGAGTTATGGTAGGTTGTGAACCTCCATATCCATGCTGAGAATAGAACTCAGGTCCTTTGGAAGAGCAACCTTAATGTCCGAGCCATTTCTCCAGCTCCATAAAAATTTGTCAAAGAAATGAGCAAAACAGACTGGCATACACTTTTAATCCCAGCACTCAGGAGGCAGAGGCATGCTAAGATCTGTGAGTTCCAGGCCAGTGAGGGCCAGTGAGATTCAAAATATCTGTCCCTCTTTGCCTCTTTACTCTGCTCATTCATAGAAAGCCATTTCTAGTGAACCTTAGAAATTTCAAGGCAGCATTGTCTGGAGGTTTTTATCTATTTCTAACCCGTGCTTCCCACAGGCACTTCTTGAACATACATTACATTACATACAAAACATGCTGCATATAACACAAGATATTAGGTCCCAGTCCCTGGGTTCCTGATCCAGTAGCCTAGGATGGCCCAACTTTGTATTAAATAGGTCCTCTGTCAATCCCCCCTCAGAGTGGTACCTACCACGTGTCTTTCATGAGAGCGGCCCACAAAGCTGGGCCTTCCTCCACTGAGCTGCACATGAAGGTGAACTGCCACATAGTTAAGCAGGCCCCTCCTAATGTGTTTGACATTGCTTTTCAAACTCAGGCTTTCAAGTTTAAAGGTAGAGTTATGACATTCCTAGGGGCTGGAGAGGTGGCTCTGCAAGTTAAGAGCACTGACGGCTCTCCCAGAGGTCCTGAATTCAATTCCCAGCAACCACATGGTGGCTTACAACCATCTATAATGATATCAGATGCTCTCTTCTGGTGTGTCTGAAGACAGCGACAGTGTACTCACATACATAAATAAATCTTAAAAAAAGAATAAAGAATTATGACAGACCACCTACATATATATACCTACTAGGAATGCAGCTGACACTTTGGGGGTTTTGGAAGGATTGTATGTTTGTTTAGTTTGTCACAACTCCTCCAACTCAAAATCCTCCTGTCCCATATGCCACTGTGCCTGCCATCTCACCTACAGCTCTGTTCCTTGACACGGATCCTTTGACCTCTTTATGTCTTTTTTGTTACCAATCCGTCAAGGCATGATTGCCTTTGCACCTCCACACACGGTGAGCGGCTGGCCTCTTCATCAAAGCCAATCCAGTCTGAGAAAAAGAATCTTCTCATCGCCTAGTTTTGATGCCGGGGGGGGGGGGGTGGGGTGGGGGGGGGATTAGGACTGGGGCGAGCATTCTCTGCTTGACAATCATTTGTAAGTCATTCTCTGTTCACAGTTCAGTTTGTCTTCTTCTCTTTGTTGACTTAGAAGAGCTCACTCGACATCCTCGCTGAAAACTGTTTTCTGCTTCTTAGTTATCTGCTTTCAGATTTCACGCCCTTGGACTGAAGATGCAGCTTGGCACACGGGGTGTTTGGGGATGTTTGCGTAGCATGCATGCAGCTCTAGGTTCAGTCCCTAGCACCTCATAAACTGATGTGGTGATGCACACCTGTAACGCCCAGTATTCAGGAGGTAGAAGCAAGAGAATTGGAGGCTCAAGGTCAAATTCCATAGTGAGTTCCAGGTTAGCCCAGGCTAGATATCCTATCTCAAGGTAGAGGGGAGGTTGGTAGAGAGATGTGTAGGATATTATATTTAAAGCTAGCTGGGGTTTTGGAGGTGTTTTGTTTTGTTTTAAACTCTCTCCTTAGCCGGCGGTGGTGGCACACGCCTTTAATCCCAGCACTTGGGAGGTAGAGGCAGGCGGATTTCTGAGTTCGAGGCCAGCCTGGTCTACCAAGTGAGTTCCAGGACAGCCAGGGCTATACAGAGAAACCCTGTCTCGAAAAACCAAAAAAAAAAAAAAAACCTCTCTCCTTTGTGACTCTCCTGGTTTTTGTCATGTTCCCAAAGAATTCTTTTCTTGGCTAATATTTTCTTCTAGTAATTCTATGGTTTTTCTTTCTGTGTTTTATATCCTTCCTCCATCTGGAGTTTATTTATTGCAGAAAACTCAATTTAGTATGTTTCATAAACAGCTAGCCTCTTACCCGATTTGATTGAATCATTCATTCTTTCTCCTCTGATCCTCTTATATATTAAATTTGAAGCTGCATGTGGGTGTGTGTCTGGACTGACTCTGTCCCTTTGATCGGCCTGCATCCTCTTACGCTAGTGTCCAGCCCTTTTCCTATCGGAGCCTCGTGTGCCACTTGCTCGGAACGTTCCTCCAGTCCATGACTTTCTACATTGTTTCTTTCTCCAGACAAACTTTAATAGTTTGTCAGATCCAACAGATCTTGTTTTTCACATCTCCAAACAGATGTGATTTTCTGGTTTCTCAGCCCACAGACAAATTGAAACAAGCTGAGAAGGATGGGATGGGTCAGGGAGGTCTGCTGGAGGCCCCGAAACGAAGGCTGTAGAACTAGCATCTAACAAGATGATAGGTGTGGCAATCAACAGTGAGCTGTTAAAAATGGTAGACGGAAGGACAGTGGAAATAAGAAACAGCACCTGGAAGGCTGAGGAAGGAAGACCACTAGTTGGAGGCCAGCCTGGGCTACATAGACAGTTGCAGGTTAGCCTGGGACCCTGTCTCCAAAGAACAAAACCAATCCCAACCCCAAGGGGGAAAAAGGCTGAAACCATGAAATGAGTGTTTGGTGTGAAGGTTTGTCTGCCACTGCTACCACCAGGAAATATGACCACAGCCAGGAGTCACAGACTCACATGTTCCGAAGCCTCTGATTAAGAGAGTCAGGAAATATGTAGTAAGTCTCTTTTTTAAAGTTTCAGATATTAACGTCTGGAAACTAGTATGGAATGGTTCATTTTGGCTGATGATGTAAACGAGACAAGTAGCTAGTCTCTAGCTTTCCTGAAAACCCACCTCCAAATTCCAAGGTGTTGCCAGCACTGGCAATTTGAATTCACTTCTGTCCATGGAAATAAGCGTTGAGGGAAATGTTCCCAGCCCCCTGAGCCAATCAAAATAGTAAAAAAACAAGAGATTTACCTCTTACTGATGATCCCTGAAACAGAGGCTCAGAGAGGCCAAACACCTTAAGCACAATCAAGTATAAGATAAAGAGCCCTCAGCCACCTTCACCCCAATACGCCACTGCTTAGCATCCTTTGAAAGTCACCCCTACTGCCCACCTTCGAGGGAGCCAAAGGCAGCCAGTAATATTCAGCCCTTTGCAAGCCCCTCCACATGCCTTGCTAAGTGCCCACACTTAGGCAAACCTCATGAAATGGGGGAAGCAGGGTGCCAACCTGGGCCGTGAAGGGAAGGGACAGTCTCTACAATGTTTACCTGTCAGCCTCTGAGATCAAGGATTAAGGAAGCAGGGAGGGTGCCCCTGGAGTACTGTTTGTTACAGGCTCCCAACCCTCCTAGAACACTCTATGTTCACCCTAACACACCCTTGCCAGAAGTGTGGGCAGAGCCCCACCAGATCCTGGACACCCAAGGGAGTAGGAACTGTGCAGGTGACAAAGAAAGGGAAGTGACTGGAGAAGGCGTTCCCTTGAGAGGTTCTGTCCAGAGGAAAGAGAAGTCAATCCTCTAGTGTTTTGCCTCTCCAAGCCCTTACAGGGGGTTTCATGGGGCCTGCCTTAGGTGCAGGCTCCTGGAGGAAAATCGGTTTCAGTCTTCTTTTCGCTCCCAGCCCAGTTCCTGGTTTATTACAGGGCAGTGACCCCACTGGGCGAGTCAATCGATGCATCGCAACACCCCTACTACAAGAAGAGCCTACTATGCGCCAGGAACAGTGCTACTGGGGTGGGAGATTTAAGGGGCCTGGATAGAGGTTGCGCTGGTTGGAAAAGGAGTGTGTATGCCCAGGGACCCTGGGAGAGGGACCGGTGGCTACCGCTGAGCACCAGCCCCGCAGCCGCGCGCGGACAAACCGCGCGCTCCGGAGTTTGGCGCGCGCGCGCTCTGGGACGCGGCGCCGCGCACGCGCGCACTCCGCCGCTCCCCCGCCCGCGCGGGCCCGGGCTCCCGCGCGCGCGCACGCGCACGCGCGGCCTCCCTTGTGCGGCTCCTCCATTCGCTACGTGCAGAATGGGCCGTCGGCAGCAGCTGCAGCGCGGGGTGGGAGGGGGAGGAGGGGAGGGGGAGGCGGCGCTCGGCCTGGGGGAGGGGCCGCGCCGCGCCGGCCGGCGGGGAAGGGGCTGGGAAGAGGGGCCGGGCCCCCCGAGCAGGCCGACCAGGGGGACAGTCCGGGTGGGCTCCGCTCTCGGCTTGGGTCCCCCTCCCCCTCCAAGTCCTTTCTGCAAGGCCATTGCGGCCATCCTCCTGCTCCCTTCCCGGGATTCCTGGCAGGGAGCGGATCCAGAGGTTGGTTGATGTTTTTTTGTTTGGTTTTATTTTAAACCCCTCTGTGTGGTTCCCCTCCCAGAACCCAGACCCCCAGACGCAGAAAAGAATAGCCCCTGCTGTCCCCTCCCTCGCTTTCTGTCCCAACCACATTGTCAAGCTTTTGTGTGAATCGACCCAACTGTAACCTCTTCCCCACTCGGCCTACCATGAGGTAGAGTTTCTGAAAGGTGCCGAGGCCACACTCTGTCCTCCCCCTACCCACCTGGAGGCAAAACGGATCCCAGGACATAGGTCCCAGCATTTCCACGTGGAAAAGGCCAGTATCAACGCCCTCCCCCCGCCCCAAACCAAAGACACAGAAAGACCTAGTGGAGCCTGCTGCTGCCCAGGACGACTAAGTCGGCCAGAATTCAGTGGTGTGACAACTACTGGCCATTGTAGCAGGTGTGTACCTGTTTATAAAGGGTTCCCCAGGAACGTAATGCTGAGAGACCACCAGTGACTGAACCCATAAGCTGTCTTGCCAGGATCCCAGATGTGCCCCAGATGTCCACAGCAGTCCCTCCCACAGGGTGGGACACCAGCTATTCCATGCAGCCCCTCCCAACCCTTCTTCCAAGGTCAGAGAAGGAAAGCTGGTCATCTCCAGTGCGCCTTCCCCATTCAAGATGCTGGGAGACGCGACGATACCCCCACCCCACCCCCCAAGCTCTTTTTCCTGCCCAAAGCCACCTGGGTTCATCCTGTAGTCTAACTTCTAACCCTCTGACAGGTTAAGTCTAGATCACCAGAAAGAAAGGCAAACTTTCTAGGGGAGAGAGAGAGACTCTGTGTGTGTGTGTGTGTGTGTGTGTGTGTGTGTGTGTGTGTGTTGTGTGTGTGTGTGTAAGAGAGAAAGAGAGAGAGAGGCTGGACTCACTGGCCCGACACAAGGAAGGATTCTCTGCCCACCTCCCTGGTGGCCTCAGTCCTTGGGCAGCGCCCTCTGCTGGCCAGTACGAAGTGCAGGAAAGAACAAAGTCCTACAAATATACCTAGGGGAGGTCTGAGGAAGGGGACAAGGGACAGAGAAACAAGTGAAAACTTTAAGCTTCCCTCATCAAGGGCCCGAGCATACATAAAGAAGCGTCCCTAGAAAGAGGAAGCTGTGACCGGCTTTACATGGGCCTAGGGGTTAAGCAAGCTGGCAAGCCGACTTTTGACACTCTAGAAGTGGCTCTTCCTTGAATAGCTCAGTTGCCCTCTGCCCCTGAAACCCTTGTTCCCGCCAGAGGGCCTTCCCTGCCACCTCCTATCAAGGCAACATGCTAAAAGCAGCAACTATGGCTAGTACCCTAAAACCTAGGAGCTTTAAGAGAGAGCACCTCAAGATAGAAGCCCGAAACTGACAGGAGCCGGCTCCCCTCTATTTCAAATCCACACAAGAGATCCAAGCCCAGATCCGTGCTACGGCAGGGCTCAAGGTAGAATTAGGCCCTGAGTCACAGCCTGGCCTGAGCATGCCTGACCAAGATTGGCCAGCTTGTCCAGAGGTGAGACCTGGGTCACAACCCATCGCCCTACCTCCAATGCCAGGTATCTCTCACCTCACGTCCCACACGTGGGGTGAGGGCGGGACCTGGGATGGACTGGGCGGGGCTAGTGCTGAGGCCAGTGAGGGGTGGAGCACTTAGAAGACATAGGAAAGAACAAGGTTATAGAGAGGAGGGACATTTGGAGTCTGCTGTTCCTCAGTCCTGGGCGAGGGAGGCCACAAGTGTCCCCCAAGGACCGGTGGCTTCTGGGTCATCCTCTGTCGCTTCTCTGGCCCTCAGCATCTGCACAGGCCCTTCACCTCCCAAGACGACAGCTCCTGACCTTCACAGGCCCATCAGGGCCTGAAGCCCAGGCCAGACTTCCACTCTGCAGCCTGACAGAGGCAGAGGGCCAGGCTTGTCTACGCTACACCCCATGAAGCACATGACCCAGTGGGCTTCCTTTGTGGCCCCCTGCAATACTTAACTGATTCACTGATCCACCTAAGTAGCCAGGACCCCTTTCAGACCCAGGCAGCCTAGGAAGACTCCCAGGGGCAGTGTTGAAGCCCAGGAGAAACAGAGATCTAGACGCTTTAATTGGAGGTAATTAGTTAATCTACTCTGAAAGCATGTGGGGAGGGGAGGAAGCTTTGGGGAAAGAAGACTCTATATTGGCAATCCGGTGAGTCTTTTGGGACCATCACTCTCCCCTGCACACGCACCCACTTAAAAGGCCTTTCTTTTCAACCCAAAGGCAGATCCAGGCCCAGAACAGACAGGGACAGCTTTGTAGACAACAAAGCAGGTGCCCTGGGTTTGGTGGGACTCACCTTTGAGAGCAAGCCAGGAGAAAACCAAAGAAGGAAGCTAGGGAGATACCGGGACTCTAAGATGAGAACTGATCCCTCTCTGTCACCTCTGTTTGCACCCTGCCCAAGGTCACGCACATACAATCCTACAAGTTAGGAGCCAGTGCGCTCCCAGCCTAAAGGCTAGCTTCGGTATTTCGGCAGCAAGAAGCCATTCCCATAACGGGGAAAGGGGCGCCGGAGGACAGAGCCCTAACCGGGCCCCAGGGGGTGTGTCCTCGGCCCCAACGCGACGCCGGCAGGCAGCGTGGCGGGGACTCTGGCCGACAGCCTCCCGCGCGGTCCGGAGCAGCTGACCCGCTGGCGGGCGGCCAAGTTGCGGCGGGCCGGGAGGCAGCAACGTGCGGCGCGGCATGTCGCGGGCGCGGAGACAGGGAGCTGTGGGGGCGGACCGGCGCGCCGCCTCCCCCCTCCCGGACCCGGCCCATTCATAAAACCCAAAGGCATTGCCCGGGCCTGGCAGGCTTGGACTCCTAATTGCAAACTCATTAAGGAGTTTGCATCTCATTTGCATGGAAATCATTTCCTGGGCCCTCAACAGAGAACTGTCCTCTCTATCCATCAAGCATACTGTGGCCAGTTCGACCCATCTACAGAGTGGGACAGAAGGGGGCCTGTTTCTCGGCCAGTGCCCCCTCCCCATTCTACCCATTGGGATCCGGGAAAGAGGGGGGCGGTTGGCAGAGCACCCACCAGCAAGGAACCCTGCCTGCGCCCCAGGTGAACTGGCTCTGCCCCAGTGGGTCCAAGAGAGGGAGTGCCCGCCAAGTCATTTGCCCCCCGGCCTGGCCGTGCCCAGGGAAGAGAGGAGGCGGTAGGCTTTGGTCCGAAGCAGCTGGTTGTACCTGGCAAGAGTAGGCCTGGTGGGTGAGGCTGTTCGTGCCCAGCCTCACGTACCTCCCTGCTACAGGCCGTGCCCCCACCCCCACACCCCTTACCCCACAGAACAAGCGCTCAGTGACTCCAGACACAGACACCCAGTCACAGCACACAAAGGCACCCACAACTGGGCCAGCAGTCATAGCCACCATCCTGGCAGCCGCTCCCGATGGCAGACAGATCTTTCACAAGCCATTTGTCCAGAGTTGGGGGAAAGAGTCTTGTCCTGCGGAAGTGAGTCCAAAGAGGAGGTGCTCCCTTATGAACGCACATGCGACCTCCCACCCCTTCTTTCCTCAAGTCCTTTTGGAAGTCCTCAAGTGCTGGCTCTGCAGGAGGACCTGCCCTGCCCAGACAGTGGGAACTCAGTGGCCTCATCACACTCAGGAAGAAAATGAAATTCTCAAGGGTAGTCAGTACTCCTAGCCTGTATCCGAACTGGTCTCTGTCCCGGTCCTTCATGTATGGAGTTGAGACGGGGCTTTCAGCGTGTTCCGTGTGAGGAGCAGGGGTATACCCAACTGTTTAAAATGAAATAGGACCGTCTAAAGTCTGTGGAATCTGATTTCGTCTAGGACATAGCGTCCAGTTCTATGTCACCTGCAGTAGCAGAGATAAGCTCACACGGTCAGCGTTTAGAATGTAAACGAAGAACCGGTTCCTATCCAGGTCATCCTGGTCCCACCCCACTCCTCAGCCCCACTCCCCACCTCAAGACACAGCCCAGCTCCCACTTCCCACCCGTGGCCTGAGGTGGCTCCCTCTCTTTGCTAGGACATAAAAGGTGGGTAAAGCGACCATCCTGACTGGGGCTTAACTGCCCCTTCCATCCACATCTGCAGCTATCAGGTTGTCGGTAGAGAAATGTATGCACCATACAGGCATGCAGGGAGAAAGCAGTAGAATATCTATGCATTTTCTAACTTTGTATCTCATCCCTGTTTTCAATTAGCATGCGTATATTTCACCAAAAGGGGGGTAATATACAAATATGTAAAAATGCCTAAGTTTTTAGACATGGTTATGCACATCTTTAATCCCAACACTCGGGAGACAGAGGCAGTCAGATCTCTGAGTTCAACGCCAGCCTAAACTACAGAGTGAGTTCCAGGACAGCCAGGGCTACTCAGGGAAACCCTGTCTCAAAAAAAAAAAAGAACAAAAACTTAAAGTCGCAAGTGTGCATGTACACAACTTTTTTTTAATTGCTAGGACACAAAAGCAAAAGCACTGAAGTCACTGCTCTAAATGTGAAGTGGTGTGGTGCGGGGGTGGTTCATCCAGTCCATCTTAGTGTCTGTGTCAGGGACAGAGCGGAGAGGAGACAAACCCACCTGTAGATACTTCATAGATGAAGACAGAAATAAGCCTGGGGTGGGAGATTACTCAGAGGAAGACGCAGGCAGGGAACGTCTCCCACGTGCCCTGTGTCTAAAACCTGCCTGTGCATGACACCAGGCACCCCCAAACCCACTCCAGGAAGTACAACCCCCTCTTCCATCTGCTAGGCTCATTGTGGGTGCCCCAAGAGCATAGCCAAAAAAAGAGGATATCTCACCTGACATACCACTCCTTACAGGAAGCCTGCCTCAGCCTGATATCCTAGAAATTTCCAGAAATCCATCTGTTGTGGGGAAAAGAATCTGGCTTCAGAGAGGACCCTGTCTTCCTTTAAGTGGGTAACAGGTGCGAGCATCTGTTTTCTCATGGTGATGTGGGACTGGCTAGTCATGTCTATTGCACAGGGCTGCTGTGGATACTGGCTGGTCTACTGTGTTTACAGGATCTGGCTTGTAGAGATGGGTGGGGAGGCTGTCATATTGTAAGAGTCTTGCCTCTGTGTGTGGCAGGTGCTACATAAAGAAACTGTATACATCCTGAGACAGAAGAGAATGGATTGCAAACTGTTCAACATCAAAATCGGAAGTGAGCCTCTTACCCAGGTCATCCGGGTGTGTCACAGCAGACCCCTCCCCGCACCAACTACCTGCGCAGCCCAGCCAACTTTACCACTGCTCTCCCCAGAGGGAGAGCGCTTAAGTTTGCAACCACGAGGCATTGCCTCACTTCAAGTATGAGCTGAGGCTGACACCTAGTGGCCATTTCTGTAACTGCAGGGCCCTTAGGCAAATCAGGTCAGTCTCTGCAGAGCCACCACCCCACTCTACCTGGCTCCAAAACTCCAGCTTCTTTGGATATGGGGCATGGTTTAGAAACTTCTGCACAACTGCCCCTGCTATTATAGCACCCACAGAACTAGTTAGTTATAGACAGAAGCAGAACTAGTTAGCCCTTCCCCACACTTACCTCTCCCTCTTGTTGGTATCACAAAGGTGACCCACACCTCTCTGTCACATAGCTCTTCCACACACAGATGAGATGAGTAGAGATGATACCCAACAAACAGGACATCAGACAAGAAGTTTCCAGGGGACAGAGGAGAGCAAAAGGAAATGACCAGGCCTGGGCTTAGAAACTTCAAGTCTCAACTCGTGGGGTGAGCTGCATCCAGGGCCTACCAGTCACTGAGCCTCTGTCTCTTCAACTGTGCCACAGGACAATTCTCAAGTTGCCTGGCTATGGCCATCCCCTGTGCAGGGTTTCTGGCCAGCCGTGCTTGCCCAGTCCTGAGCAATAGGGAAACGAAAACCAGCCAGGGTAGGGCTGAGGCAGGCTTACCTTTCAGACTCTTTTTCAATGGTTCTCAGTACAACTATCCTCAGAGCACTGGACTTCAGATGTCAGTGCCCTCAGAGCAGCTCCCTGCCCCTAGGCTTCTCCAGAGAAACCATTTAACCTTTTAGCCCAGACCCATAGTGGTCTCCTCCCCTCCAGCCCCACCCCACCCTCCCAGGAGGACACCAGACAGCCCTTTCTGAGGTGCCATAGCAGGCTTTGGCCTCCTTAGTCTCTGACTCCAGACCTGGCCCCTGGAGTAGGGGAGGGAAGGCCACAAGGAGCTTAACCCCAACAGGATGAAGGCGCCATAATTAGGGTCAGGTGGTTGGCTCAGCCTGCGGAAATCTCTGGCTTAGTATGGATGGGGGGGGGGCTCAACTTGGGTTGGGGGGAAGAGCAGAAGTGAGGGAGCAGAAGAGGCCAGGCATGCAGAGATCCAAGGGCTTAGGCCCCAGCCATCTCCTGAATGAGCCCGTTAGGGACACCTGCACATAGTCCCCTCCCTCTCCAAAGTGTCAACCCCCACAGAAGAAGGATGTCACAGACTGTCCTGCCCCTGCCCCAGAGGTCCTGATGCTTCCTCAAGCTGGGGCACAACAGTATTGGCCCCTACTGGTGCCTTTGGCAGGGAGAGCCATGTGGGAAAGGCTGGCCCTGTTTGTAATCTTAGCAAGGCATTGCTTTCCACTGTGGAATGTAACACCCAGGAGATGAAACAGGGCAGAGGAGGGCAAGCACCTTCATGGGGTTGCACACTCCTTAGCTCCCCCAGAGACTCTGCAACTGAAGGACGAATAAAGCTCTTTCTTTCCTATTCATGTCTGTGGCTGTGGCCAATGTACAACCTAAGCTGGCTTGGCCAGGTGTCCCCAGAACATCCCACCTGGAATGATCACACAGACAGCCAGGCTGCATCATCACCCAGTAGAGGAGGCAGGTCTAACAAGGAAGTATCTTGGGCTGTGTGCCGGAGAACCCCCCATACAATGCTAGAATGAGAAGTTGAGGAGAGCTGGGAATGCAGACCTCCCACCCCTCCTCTGGGGCAGGACTGCGGTGGCCTGAAATCCACACAGCCGCACGTGCAGACAGACACACACACAGAGGCATGAGTCCCTGCACGTCCCAGGAGCTAAGAGTTCCAGCCTCTTCACTCCCCTCTGATAATTTAGAAGTTTCCGGCAGGGCGGACACGTCGCCTCCAGGCTGGCCATGAGAGGCATGTGCCAAGCCAGCTGCCAGGGCCCAGTGCTCCGGATTTTTGGGGGCCATTAGAGGATGTCTTGCTCCATGAATTCGACCCTGCTCAGTCTCAGGAATGAGGTGTCTCGGAGATTGCTCCGCTGCAGGAGTGTGTCACTGACTTTGTGTAGCAGTAGCTATCGCTGGCATTCCAGGGACACTGGGAACACAGAAAGATAGAGGGAAACAGAAACTATGGAAGGGCCAGCAGGGCTGGGACAGAGGTCTGGGGAGCAAGGAAAAATGGAGGGTCTGTACCAGCTTGTGCTTTGGGTTAGAGGAGTGTGTAGAACTAGCCAAAGATATCGGGGTTCACCAGAGGGGAAGAGAGCATGAGGACCTGAGTAAGCAGGGCTGTGTGAGTTCAGATCTCTGCACTGCTACTTCGGGGCTGGGTGCTTTGGAGTGAGTTGGGTTGATGGGGGGTGCTCACTGAGCCAACACACACACATATATATACATACACACACACACACTGTCATTTGCAAGCAGGAAAAATAGGGAGGTCCTAGGTGGCTCATGCCTCCCAAGCCAAAGCTAAACACTAGGGAATTCACAGAAGTGCTGCACTTCTGAAAGGCCACAGGGGACCTGGAGCCAGGGACCACAGAGCCAGGGGACCACTGAACCCTCTCCTATTCATTTTCCTTGCATGGTGTGGCAAGGGAAGACCATCTACTACCATGCTGGCATATTCCCAAATACTTCCAGGGGGCAGATCTCTCCAGGCCAAGCCCATAGTGTTCAGAAGAGGGGGTGGGGGCAAGGTCCCAGAGAGGAAGGACTTACTCCAGCTCACTCAGAGGGAAAGCAGAGGTGGGTCACCTGGCCCTGGCCTCTGTGAAGCTGTCTGCCCTGTTTCAAAAGACAGAGCAGGTACAAAGCTCCCTTAAGCCCAAGAGGACAAAGGCCTTGAAGCCACTGCTGCAGACATGACAGGGAAGAGCCCAGGCCCCAATGTCACCCAGGGCTCCCACTAAGTCCTTGCAGAAGCCTGGGAAACTATCCTGCTTAGGGCAGAAGTCTCCTCCCTGGGGAAGCCCACCCTGGCCAGACTGCAGTCCTACTATGTGTCCCAGCTGAGCTCTGGCCTAAGGACAAAGTCTCTTCCCACTTGAAGCTTTTGCTGCAAGATACAGGGTCTTCATCAAGTTGGAGACCCCAGTTCTGACATCATAGTTCAACCTATCATGAGTATGTATGGGCCAGCTCTGACCTTGCTAGCAAGGGACCCCCAGGCAAAAATCCAGGGCACTGAGCACTGTCGTGTCACCCTGGCCTGTCCCTGCCCTGGGGCTGGGTCCATGTCAAGAGCAAGTTCCTGGTGCAGGCTGTACCTTGTCTCTGACACCTGGCATTTAGCAAAAGGGCAGAGACAGTGAGCAGGGCTGGTCAGCCAGCACCATCCATTCCCGAGGAGCCTGCAGGAGGCAGTGGAGTCAGATTTCAAAGTGCCCGAAGCAGACAGAATGACAGCAGATGCTCATGGGGTCAAACGGATCTCGGGTAATGTCTGGACTAGACCACTAAGGAGGCTCTGCAAAGTGGCCAGAGGACAGAGATCCTACCCCAAAAGAGAAGATGGACAGACAGGAGAGTGACGGAGACAAAACCACAAAGCTAATAAACACAGAGAGGAATGCCAGCCAGCTACAGTGGCTCGCGGGTACCGTCCCAACACTTAACCAAGGCAGGAGAACTGTCAAGAGTCTGAGGCCAGCCTGGGCTACATAGCAAATTCTGGTCCAGCCTGGACTATACAGTATACCCCTTTGGGCTAGAGGCAGCAACCTGAAGCAATAAGGATGAGTGTGGGTACGTAATAATGACATTTACCAAAGTATAAAAAATAATAATAGATGTTTGGAAAATAGCCAGACTCACTTGCAGAAGCCATCTAAACAGAAAGGTATAGGCTACCATGAGGGAGTAGGGGAGAATGGAAGGGAGGGAGGGAGGAGGGAGGGAGGGAGAGGGAGGAGGAGGAGGGAGGGAGGAGGGAGGGAGGGAGGGAGGGAAGGAGGGAAGGAGGAGGGAGGGAGGGAGGGAAGGAGGGAGGGAGGGAAGGAGGGAGGGAGGGAAGGAGGGAGGGAGGGAGGGAGGAAGGAGGGAGGAGGAAGGCGTGGAAATGGATAAATACATTGGGCTCGGGAGATGGGTCCATGGTAAATGCATGAAGTGTGAAGACCTGAGTTCACACCCTTAGCACTAACAGATAAACCAGGCACAAGGGGGGCTGGGGAGCCGGCTCTGTGGTTAAGAGCACACACCGCTCTTCCAGAGGACCCATGTTCAGTCCCCTGCATCCATGTCAGGTAGCTCGAGACTGCCTGTAACACCTGCTCTAGAGGATTTGTCACCCTCTTTTGATCTCCATGGTGTGTGTGTGTGTGTGTGTGTGTGTATACACGCACTCACGCAGAAATTAAAATTAAAAATCAAAGAAGATCTGAGGGCTTCCTGGCCAGTCTAGCAAGTTCCAGGTTCAGTAAGAGACTCTGTCCCCAAAAAGGAAAACAAACAAACAAACAAACAAAAAAGATAAGGGGTGGGGAGTACTAGAGAGATGGCTCAGTGGTTAAGAGCACAGGCTGCTCTTGCAGAGGACCTGGGTTCAATTCCCAGCACTCACAAGGCAGCTCACAACTGTCTGTAACTGTAGCCCCAGGGGATCTAATACCCTCCTCCAGAATCTACAGACTCTGCACAGACACGGTGCACAGATACACAAGAAGGCAAACCACCCATACACGCACGGAAAATAAAGATAAATAAATCTTTTTTTAAATAAGGTGGAGAATGATCGAGCAAAGATGCCTCATCCAGGAATGTACCTCTCCCCTCCCTGAGTGTGTGTGTGTGTATGTGTGTGCATATGTGTGTGTATGCATGTGTGCAAGAGTGTGTGTGTATGCATGTGTGTATGAGTGTGTATATGTGTGTGCATGTATGTGTATGCATGTGTGTATGACTGTCTGTGTATGAGTGTGTGTATATGAGTGTGTATGAGTGTGTGTGTGTGTGTGTGTGTTGGGAGTCTGAGTGTATGTGTGAGCGTGTGTATGAGTGAGTGTGTGTCTGTGTATCTGTGTGTGTGTTTGGGAGTCTGAGTGTATACGTGAGTGTGTATGAGTGTGTGTGTGTGTGTGTGTGTATGTGTGTTCATACAGAATAAACAAAACCAGGAAGGTAGCAGGCACCACCACCTGAGTCAACTTAACCCTCTGTTGCCTCAGACCACAGGGGAGGCAACAGCCCCCCAAGCCCTCAGCACAGGTTCAGGCAGAGCCAAGAGTTATAGTCACAAGGGGCATGACTTAAGCTGCCCACCGAGGTCACCTCTCCCTCTGCCCCTCCAGAGCTCGGGAAGGAAGGGACCATCTTGGGCAGAGTGGAGCTATTCAGTTCAGAGCCGCATTTGTGTCCAGAAATGAAAAAGGAAGGAACCTCTAACCAAGAGCCAATGCTGGGGAAAGGGACGCAAGCCCATCCCTTGTTATAAGCTCCTGGAGTTCTAAGCTGATCTGTTTCTCCCTCTCAGAGGAGTCGTTAGTACAGATAAGACTCTGAAATATCTGTGGAAGAGTAAGCCATCTCAGGCACACGTCACAGTAATCTAGGGCCAGGGGCTAGGGAAGGAGAGACCAGATTAACCCCAGAACTGGACAACGGCATGGCTAGGGCATCTGCTTCTTTTAGAAAGGGCCCTTGAAGCCAGGGACACAGGCTCCAGAGACCTGGCCCTGTCACTGCAGCGTGAGGCTCTGGGCTGGAACAGGCCTCCAGTAGGTGTGGCCCTTGTTCTGGGCCTCACCCTGCACGTGGCCCTGGCTTCTCAAACAACAGCAACTGCCTGAAACAGGAAATGCCCCCAGCCACGATCCTTCAGAGAAGGCCACTGCCCCAGCCTCCCCCACCAGCTCCTGGTTCCTCATAGCTGTTGCCTTTGCCTCCACAGGCGAACCAGGACTCCACTGCACCAGGTGAGCTGAGGAACAAATAAAGAACCGTTTGTTTACTAAGAGCCCATAAAAGGCAGCAGGACCAGGGGAAGGGCCTGCAGGTGGAACAGGCACAAAACACAGGAGCTCAGTTCTGCACAGGTGTGGGCCACTGGGCCAACAGCTAACCCCCTCCACAAAGCCCAAGGCTGGTGACCAATGTCTCCCTTGACTATCCAGGGTGGTAGGCCTGAGACACCCCCTCCCTTCAGCTCTCCTAGGCCCTGCTGCTGCTGCCCAAGTCGGGAGTCAGGAAACACAAGGGGCCCTGTGTGGGACAGACGTAGCCAGAAAGGGAGGGCAGGGACACACTGTGGCAGGGACCTTTATCTTTTCTCTCTTTTTAACTTTATTACATTCATATTTGTTTTGTCTGTATATGGGAATGGGGTGTTTACGGAGGGAAATTGGGAGGGGCCGGGGGCCTTGTACTCAAGTGTAAGCTGACCGGCACTTTAACCATGGAGTGGTCTGTCAGTCAACCTCCATTAATCTCAACCCCAGGAACACAGAGGGGTTCAGGGGACATCAGGAAGAGATCAATGAGGGACCCCTGAGTAAGTTGGGAGTCTTAGCCTTGCCGGGCCTGGCCTTCCATCATAACAATAAGAATAATAGCGTTGGCATCTGTGACACACAAGGCTGTGTTCTACTTGCTCTGAAAGAATCTCACTTAGCTCTCAAGTCCAGAGGCTGGTGACAGCCGCGTTCTCCTCTCAGTAGATGATCTCCCCAAAGCAGAGAAGACACACAGCTTCCCCAAAGTCACTCTGCTTGGGAAGAGCAGAGATGTCTCGAAGTTTCTGCAGACTCTCAGTGCTCTAACCCTGCACAGCAGCCTGACTTGATACCTTTGATTCCTAGAGTCTGATGATGTCGTGGAGGGGCTCTGCCACTATGGTGGTACCTGGGACCTCCTCACCTTGTCTGCCCAGGGGGGCTCAGCTGTGGCTTCTTCCTGAGGCCACTTACTGGGGCAACTTCGTCTTGAAAGGAGCCTGCCCTGCTAACACCCAGGTAATCTCTTCCCCTCTCTCTGGGGGGCAGGGTGACAGGAGGCCAGAAAAGGTTGTTAGGCCTCCCGTACAACTGAAATTAGGGGCAGTTGTGAGCCACTTAACACAGATGCTGGGAAACAAACTCAGGTCCTTTGGAAGAGAGAGCCGCTAGTGTTCTTAACCGCTGAGCCATCTCTCCAGTCCCAAGGAAATTTGCCAAGACCAGTAGCAAAACACTGGTGGGAGTCCCTTCTATTAGTCCGTAGTGGCCTGGAGAGCAACCCTCTGTCTGCGTGCATCAGCTGGTGGACCTGCGCATGGTTCCCTACCAAGAGGAGGCATTATAAAGGAACACTGGTCTCACAGCAGATGCTTCCACTTCCAGGCTGTGCAACCCTCAACAAAATACTGACCTCGCTGGGCCTTCGTTTTCTGTTACAGAACTCTTACGTGGTACAAAGAAAGTCATGTACCACCAATGTACAACCTTGCGCATGCGCACAGTGACAGCAACGCAGCCGACTGGTACTACCGCTGCCAACACTGGAGTGCCGACGCAGGAGGAATGGCAGCTGATTTTCTTCTGTCTGTCTCAGCGTTTCGCACAAGATGTGACGCACAGTGGGTGCTCTACGTCTTATGCCGCAGCCCCTGAAGCAGGTTCTGAACATGCTTGGCTTTGCGATTTTGGGGGTGCTCTTGAGAAAATTGAAGGGGCTGTGGGGCAGGAGAGCAGGAAGAAAGGGAGTTGTAGAGGACGGCTCTAACTGGCCCCGTGGCGACGTTGGGATGTAAGTTGTGTCTCAGAGTTGTCCCCACTCCAAGCAAGGGAGAAGGAACCTAAAGAGACCTCCTGCAGCCCAGCCTGGGAAAGATGCACTTCCAAGACTGTCCACTATGCGGCAGTAGCTGAGTAGTCTGAAGGGCATTCCGCTGGGAAGGCAAAGGACTACCAAGAACGGATAGAAACACAAAGAGCGGGGCGGAGACTGCTCAGCTCTAACTCTGAATGCAGAGGCTCGTGTGGCTTCCCGCGTGCTCGGGGAAGAGGATGGGCACCCTAAGAGGAGCTCCTGTTACTTAGGCTGAAGAATGCTTGCTGGTCAGAGCCAGGAGGCCCAGGATTTTACAAATGCTAGAACGACTGAGCTTGTCTTAGAAGCCCTGCTGTGTGTCTAACGTGAAGCTAAATCTTCACGAGATCTACTCACGGCCCAGTGTAGAGCCAATGTAGAGAGGAGGAGACTGAGGCATGCGAGGGGGACCTGCTTTGCTTAAGGGCAAAGACAATGGAGGATTTGTCCTCAGAAGATGTAAATTAAAACCATAGTGAGCGGACTATATATGAACATGCCTTTAATCTCAGTACTTGGGAAGCAAAGCCTGGTGGATCTTTGATTTCAAGGTCTGCCTGGTCTATATAGCGAGTTTCAGGCCAGCCAGGGGTACATGGTTAAACCCTGTCTCAAAAATAAACAAACATAAAATAAAATAAAGCCTCTGTGCGGGTGAGAAAAATGACTCAGTGGTTAAAAGCATGTCTTGCCTCTTGCAAAGGACCCGAGTTCGATTCCCAGAACCCATATCAGGTGGCTCACAACTGCCAGAGGATCTGGTACCTCTTCTGGCTTCCCAGGGCACCTGCACATATGTTGCATTTACCCATACACAGTTACATAACTAAAACAACTCTAAATGCACACGCATAGAGTGGAATGCCATTTTACGACTAGGATGACTACAAGAAAAACTAAATTTAAGGGAGTGGAGCCAAGTGTGGTGGCACACACCTTTAATCCCAGCACTTGGGAGACAAAGGCGGGTGGATCTCTATGAGTTCTGGAGCTAAGAAATTATCTGTGATTAAGAAGAGACCAGCATCACTGGGTGAAATCTTCTAGGAAGTGTTTTCTGAGAGCACAAAGAAGCTGTGTTCCAGAGATAGCCAAGGTTGTACGTCATGCTACAGCTGGACTTGGTAATGGGTAAGCGTCACCCAGGTGGTACTGGTTGGAAGGTATGAAGGAGTTTGTGGAGAGCAGCCGAGGCTTAACACTGTGAGAAGCCAGGGAAGGCAACTGGTGAAGGTGCAGCTTCAGTTGCAGTTGATGGCCCAGGACTGAAGGGGTCATGCAAAGGAGTTGGGGCTTGGCACCATGAAGAGAGTCTATGAGAGGTGAAGCTTGGTTGCAGTGGAAGACTCCAGTGAATTGGAGATGCCAGTACCCTAGGATGACCACCAAGAACAGCGGCAGCAGTGGAGTGGAGTCAGAAGCCTAGAGTTCTACAGAGGGCAGAGCTGGAGATGTGACCCAAGTCTTTTGGAGGAGCCCAGAAGATCATGTGTAGATCCTAGACATTGGAACAAGAAGCTATAACATTGAAGTTGCCTTGGAGACCCCAAGATTTTCGAGATGCCAGAGTCATGGGGTATCTGCTAAGGAAAGGTGCTAACAGAGAGTGGAACCAGCCCAGGAGAAAGAAGTTTGTTGCAGTCAATAAAGATGAAAAAGGAGTTGGAGATCTGAAGACCGCTTTGACATCAGACATGGAGATGCAGAGTTTGGGGTTTGCCCAACTGGTTTCCTGTCTTGCTTTGGGGATTAAAGTTAAGTGATGGGGTGACTCTCAGAAGAGACTTTGAACTTTGGACTTTTAACATCGTTGAGACTGCTATAGACTATGGGGCTTTAGATGTTGGACTAAATGCATTTTTATTATGCTATGGGTAGGAATGGCCCCATAGACTCATATGTTTGAACAAGCCTATGGGGCCAGGGAGTAGAATATGATAGTTTGTATATGCTTGGCCCAGGGAGGCACTATTAGGAAGTGTGGCCTTCTTGGAGTAGATATGTCACTGGGGGTGTGGGCTTTAAGACCCTAGTCCTAGCTGCTGGAAGCCAGTCTTTTCCTGTTTTCATTTAGATGAAGATGTAGAACTCTCAGCTCCTGTGCCTACCTGGATGCTGCCATGATCCCACCTTGATGATAATGGACTGAACCTCTGAACCTGTAAGCCAGCCCCAATTAAATGTTGTTTTTATAACAGTTGCCTTGGTCATGGTGTCTGTTCACAGCAGTAAAACCCAAACTAAGACATAGCCCCTGCGAGAGACTATGGATTTCACTGTGCCCTCCTGGCTTTTTCCAGACTCTAGGGTTTAACAAGATCATTCTAGATCAGGAGATATTGAAAGCTGAATGGTGCCTCAGGTTCCCTTAAAATCCTGTCTTCATGAGGATGGATGGAGACAGGTGACCCAGTGGTTAAAATTTGTCACTTAAGCATGAGGACCAAATCTTCTGAAACTCACATAAAGAAGAACTTGGCAGCCTGTGTGTGCTTCCAGTCCTGGGAGACAGAAGAAAGGAGCTGATCCCCAGAGCTGTCTAGCAAGACTAGCCATATCAGAGAGCTCTGAATTTGATTGAGAGAGCCTGCCTCAAAGAACAAGGGTGACTGAGGCTGATTCTCAATATCAGCCTTGGGCTTCCACATGCATGTGGGTCCACACACGTACCCATGGCATGGAGGCATCAAGGACCCCGTGGGCCAGGCCCAGGGCTTAATGCCAAGGACATAAACAGGAATGAGGAGACAGAAGCCCCTGTGTGATGGAGCTTATAGAAACAGGCCAACCCAAGGGAGAGGTAAGACCAGCCCTGACACCCAGTCCATTCACTTCCCAAAAGCCCCTCTCTGCTTTATGAGAAGCAACCAAGCTAAAAGGTAGACCAGTTGCCATGAGGATATTAAACAGAACAAGGGACCAAGCAGAGCCAGTCAAATTTAGAGTGGGCAAAGGGCCTCTCAGAAGTGACCCTGAAAAAGAGCTGGAAGATCTCAAGAAAAAAGAACAGTATAAAAGCCAAGAAGCCAGGAGATGTCAGGAAGCCACATGGCTAGAGAAAAGGGCAGAAGGAATGGGGAAAGAGACTGGGCTGGCCCTGCAGGCTGAGGGAAGGATTCAGGTGTGCAATGTGGGCTTTATCCCAGTTGGGGGTGGGGGGAGAACTAGGCTCAGCAAATCATTTATGATACTGTGATACAGCTATCCAGTCACCCTAGTGACCAAGTTAAGAGTCTTCTAGGTCTATTGACAAAGACCATAGGACAGGTTTTGTCATTCCACCTACAGATTAGGTGCTGGGCTGGCTGCTTCAACATGAAATAAACCAGTGAAGTTACTTATGACAACTGCTTCTCTTTCTGTATTTGCGGATAGGTCTTGGGGAATGCTTGCCACAGCACACATAGAGAGGACAGAGGGATCTTCTGGGAATCAGGTCTCACCTTGTACCACGTGGATGGTAGAGGATGGAACTCAAGTTGTCAGCCTTGGCATCTTTGCCCACTGTTGTGCTTTGAATAGGTCTGACCGCCATAGACGTTTGAATGCTTGGCCCATGGGCGTTGAAGTATTAGGAAGTGTGGCCTTGGAGGAGGTGTGGTCTTGGAGGAGGTGTGGCCTTGGAGGAGGTGTGGTGTTGTTGGAGTAGCTGTGTGGGTGGGCCTTGAGGTCTCCTAGTGCTCAAGCTCCACCTAGTTTGAGACAGTCTCCTCCTGGCTTACCAGCTCCTCCAGCCCCATGTCTGCCTGGATGCTGCCATGCTTCTCTCTGTGATAATGGACTGAACCTCCAAAGCTGCAAGCCAGCCCCGTTTAAAGTCAGCCTTTATAAGAGTTGCCTCGGTCATGGTGTGTCTTCACAGCAATAAAACCCTAACTAAGACACCCACTGAGCCATCTCCCTGACCCCATTAGTTATTCCAGGGCCTAGCATCTTCATGTAGCTCAGGCTAGCCTTAAACTTGCTAGGTAGCCAAGGATGACCTTGAGCTTGTCATCTTTCTGCCTCCATCTCCTAGGTGCTGGGATTCCTGGTGTGCACCCACATCAGGTTTATGCAGTGCTGACGATGGAACCCGGAGCTTTGTGCATGCTGAGTAAATCCTCCACTGACAACATCAAATCCTCAGCCGCTAACCACAGATACAATGGCAGGAGCTGGGAGGATTGCTACTTTTCAGGGAAGTCTCATTTGTATAGAAGCCAACAAGAACCGGGCCTGAAGAACTTGGGGGACTTAGCGGGTGGGAAAGTGAGAGGGAGGGAAAGCGTGGGGAGTCAGCGGCCGTCCCTTGTGAGCAAAGCTCAGCAGGGAACACTCTGGTCTGGTGGGAGCTGAGGGGACAATGGAGCTGCTGAGAGGAGATGTCTGGAAGACACAGGAACTCTGACGGGGGCTCTAGCATCTGAGTTACCTCTAGGAGCAGCAGGGAGCCAGGGAAGGTCCTAAACAGGTTAAGGCAGTTTGTGCTGGAGAAGGGAGCAGATAATGGGGGAAGGGATTTGTAAGAGGGGGAGGAGGGATGGGATAGATAGATAGATAGATAGATAGATAGATAGATAGATGAGTCAGGGCTATCACACACACAGAGTGTAATTTTTTTTTTTAAGAACAAAGACTCAGGTGCAGGAGTCTGAGTGGCTGGGGACAAGAAAAACAGGCTATAGCAGATGAGGGGACAGATTTTAGATTTGGAGGCAAAGAGATGTCTGACATAGGATTCCTGCTAAGATTACTATTGCTGAAAACACCAGAAACAAAGTTGGAGGCGAAAGGGTTTATCTAGCCTACACTTCCACATCCTAGTCCATCCTTGAAGGAAGTTAGGACAGAAACTCAAGCAGGGCAGGATCCAGGAGGCATGAGCTGATGCAAAGACGTAGAGGGTGCTGCTTACTGGCTTGCTCCGTGACTTGTTCAGCTTGCTTTCTTATAGAAGCCAGGACCACCAACCCAGGGGCAGCATCAACCACAATAGACTGGGCCCTCCCACGCCAGTCACTAAGGTGCCCAGGACCCAGCATGCCACTTTCTATGATGAGACTCTTCCATTAGATCACACTGCACTGTCCACCTGGCAACCGACAGGCCATACGTAAGGAAGATATACACACCCTATGAGTGGGGTGGTCCAATGTCCCGTTTCCCAGACTCACCTGGGTCTGTAGACAGACTCCGTTCCTAGCCAGCAACCCTAACCCTTTGCCAGGAAGCACAACAGCTTACAACTTCCTGATTGTGCCCATGGCACCCATAGCCACTGTCCTCTTCAGTGCCTACAAGTCCCATACTCTGGAGGAACACAGGGGTGGTGACACACAGGGACTGACAACACACACACACACACACACACACACACACACACATACACTTTTCCTATGTGTAACCCTGGCTGTCCTGGGAGTCACTCTGTAAACCAAGCTGGTCTTGAACTCAGAGATCCTTCTGCCTCTGCCCCCCAAGCACTGGAGTTAAAGGCGTGTGCCACCACCACCTGGCATCTTTTATTTATCTTAGAAAGGATTTTCTATAACTCAGGCTGGCTTCAAACTCACTGTGAAGCCAAGGATGACTTTGGACCTCAGAATCTCTGTCTCCACCTCTTAATTTCCGGGATCACAGGCATGCCCCATTGTGTTGGGTTTATGTGATAGAGGGCTTCTAACCCAGGGCCTCATGCATGCTAGGCAAGCACTAGCCAGGTGGGCGTGCATTACTTTACACCGTCCCTGTAAGATAGGTACTCCAGTGTTCCAAGGAGGGAAACTGAGACATGACAGGCTCATCTACTTTGGTCCCTGTTGGTCTGGTATCAGGATCCATGGTCTCCTCAAGGTCACATTCACACTCCAGTGCCTTCTCCCTCCCTTTCTCTCCCTTTCTCCTTCGAAGATCCTGCCAACTGTTTTGTTTACCTGCCAGAACCGAGAGCTGCATGTGGAGATTCAGTATCTGAGTCCGAGCTCCGCCCCCTCGGAGTCTGTGCCAGATGCCAAAGTGGGCTTCAGCTGGAATAGGCTGGGATCAGGCCAGCCTGTGGAACCCTCCCAGACTGCACAAGAGGTAGCCACTGTCCTGACAGCCAGATTATCTTAGATTGATCTGTTCCCAGCTGAACCCCGCAGCCGGTTCTGGCTCTCTGAGTCTCTGCATCTCTACTGGGAAAACAGGACGGGAGTCGGGGTAGGGGAGTGACACACACAGCCACTGTGGGCATTCAGGGTGCCAAGGTCTTACTTCCGTTCCAGGATCCGCTTGCTGGTAGCCCTCACGTCCAATAGAGGGCGCAGTGTGCACAGAAATTTGGCTACCGGCTCACGCTTCCCTGCCACCTGGGAGGGGACTGAAGTTGCTATACCAGGTGGTTTTGTCCTTATTTTATCCCAATTCCTCACCCCATCCACAACAACCACACATATGTTCCTGTAAGCCAACTGCATGCGTTTTTGTTTGTTTGTTTGTTTTTTAATATTTTGTTTGTTTGTAAAGACAGAGTTTCACGATGTAGCCTGGCTAGCCTGGAACTCACTATGCCAACCAGGCTGGACATAAACACAGAGATTGACCTACTTTGGCCTGGGCCTGGGCCTCCTAGGTGCTGCTGGACTAAAGCCATGTGCCACTACACCTGTTCTTCATTCTTAGTATTTGTGATGGTACATGTTCTCCACTGGACAAAATCTAGAACCACCTGGGAGATGGGCCTCTCATTAAGTTAACTGTAGCAGGCAGACCAACCTCCACTGCGGGTGGAGTCATCCCCTAGGCAGAGGATTGTGCCGTATATAGTGCAGGGAAATGAGCAGAGCAGCAGCTGCTCTGATTCATTGCGCTCAGCTTCTTTACTGTGCACGCCTTGAACAAAGAGCTAAAATAAACTTTTTTCTTTATTAAATTGCTTTTGTCAGGGTATTTTATCACATCAACAGGAAAAGAAACTAAGACAGGACATTCATGGTTCTTACTTCTCCCCCTCTTATTTTTTTTTTTTTAAGGTTTATTCATATTGCCAAGAGTACTTTTAGTCCCTGATGGACACCTCGTATTTATACATGATCTCTAACAGATACCCAGGCACCCTCCTGTGCCAACTGAGCATTCTTACACACACTTATCGCCCAGTTTGAATAAGACAAAGAACTCCGGGGTTGCAGGACATTCATTAATATTAACTATGGATGGTGGCCAACTATTTTTCTACTTACCTGATTCTTGAAGGGTCCCTGGCCTCCCCGGGTGGCCCTTGCTGGCACTTTTCTTGACACTTGCCCAAATCCTCTTGGCTTAACTTAGGGAGATGCAGAGCCACTGGCCCTCCGGCCTCTGTGAAGACCCTCTTATATATATAAAACATATATAAAACAGACTCCTGCTCTCTGTCAGGCTTCTGGTACCCAGCACCTGGGTACTCACCAAAGCAATGCGGACCAGAGAAATATCCCAAATCTCAGGAGGAGGCTTATCCCACTGTGAAACCCAGTCGACCATTTTCTCTTCTACAGGGCTATCGGGCTTTCTGAATTTCCCCACAGCTCTTCCTCAGACAATCCCCTTTCCAAGGATCTGTGCTTCCCAATTCTGTCTGGGGACAGATTAAACAGACTCTGAATCCCACAGTATACCATGGTAGTAAGTAGCCTCCACTCCTGGCTTCTGCCAACAGCATCTGTCTCTAACGTACCCAGCTAAGCTTTCTGCAGAAGTCCTTGGCTGGAACCAGATGCAGTCTCAAAGCCCTTAACACAACTGTCACCCAATTAAAGTCCAAATGTCTTGGGGGTAAAGGCTGAAAGAGAAGCAGTGGGTATGGTAGATTAAACACCTAGATATTGGCTCTGGCCTGCTAGCTCACCAGGGCCCTTGAAGATCATCCCTGCCGTCTCTACTTCACAAATGAGTGGATAACAGCTCAGGGAGTTAAAGGACGTAACTGGGGGTGCTGCCAGGTCATTGTCAAGGTCAGGATTGGAACACAGGTTTGTGGGGAAGGAAAGCAGTCTTCCACCCTGCACCATTCCCTACAGAATCCTGTCCTCTCTCAACACCCCCCACACACACCCTGTGTAAACATTGCATTTTAAAAATTGGTTGTAAGTTCATAAATAATACAGGGATACATTCTCCTTCTTAAAAAATTAAAGTACTCAGGGGCCTGAAAGATGACTCAGCAGTTAAGAGCACTTACTGCTCTTGCAGAGGACCCAAGTTCAATTCCCAGCACCCACATGAAAGCTCTAAGCTGCTTATAGTTCCAGTTCCAAGGACCTGAGACCCTCTTCTGGCCTCCAGGGCCACCATACATGACCACGGTGCACAGACACACACGAAGGCCCTCACGCATACACATGAGACATAAAAATAAATCTTGCGGACGGTGGTGTCTCACACCTTAGTCCCAGCACTTGGGAGGCAGAGGCAGAGGCAGAGGCAGAGGCAGAGGCAGAGGCAGAGGCAGAGGCAGAGGCAGAGGCAGAGGCAGAGGCAGAGGCAGAGGCAGGCAGAGGCAAGGGCAGAGGCAAGGGCAGAGGCAAGGGCAGAGGCAAGTGCAGAGGCAGAAAAGGCAGAGACAGAGGTAGGCAGATTTCTGTGAGTTCAAGGTCAGACTTGTCTACAGAGTGAGTTCCAGGACAGCCAAAGCTACAGATAGAAACCCTGTCTGGAAAAACAAGATAGGTAGGTAGATAGATAGATAGATAGATAGATAGATAGATAGATAGATAGAAGATAGTTGAGAGAAAAAGAGAGAGAGAGAGAGAGAGAGAGAGAGAGAGAGAGAAATAAAACAAGAAACCAGGCATGGTGGTGCACACCTTTGATCCTAACACTCAGAAAGCAAAAGCAAGCAGATTTCTGTGAGGCCAACCTTGTCTACAGAATAAGTTCTAGGACAGTCAGAGCCATATAATAAGACCCTATCTCAAAAAACAGACAAAAGCCCCACAAGATTTACTAGAACACAGTGGTGCACTTCCCACACTTGGGAGGCAGAGGCAGGCACATCTCTGTGAGCTGGAGGTCAGATTGGTCTATATGGTGAGTTCTAAGCCAGTCAGGGCTACACAGTGAGACCCCGTCTTTTAAAATTAAAATAAATAAGGGCTGGAGGGATGGCTCAGTGGTTAAGAACACTGGCTGCTCTTCCAGAGGACCTGGGTTCAATTCCCAGCACCCGCATGGCAGCTCACAACTGTTTGTAGCTCCACTTCCAGGGCACTTGGCACCTTCACACAGACATCCATGCAGGCAAAAAATAAATAAATCATCAAGAATTTTTAATTAAATGAAAGGACTAGGGCTCTGGCTCAGCTGAGCGCCCGCCCACCCACATAAAGACTGACATAAACAATGCTATTGATAGCACTCTCTTACCTAAGAGCGGGCCCTCCTCTCCCTATGGAGTTCCTGCTAGCCGTTTGGGAGCCACTGTGCTGTGATTTTTATGTGCATATGCATGTGCTTTCCTATATCTCTAAGAGTTAAGTGACACTGCTTTGTGAGCTTACTTTGCTTTATTCTATGTAGCTAGTGTGTAAGTAATGTGTTCATTCTATGTAAGTAATGTGTAAGTAATGTGTTTATTCTATGTAGCTAGTGTGTAAGTGATGTGTTCATTCTATGTAAGTAATGTGTAAGTAATGTGTTTATTCTATGTAGCTAGTGTGTAAGTGATATGTTCATTCTATGTAAGTAATGTGTTCATCCTATGTAAGTAATGTGTTCATTCTATGTAGTTAGTGTGTAAGTAATGTGTTCATTCTATGTAAGTAATGTGTTCATTCTATGTAGTTAGTGTGTAAGTAATGTGTTCATTCTATGTAAGTAATTCCCCTCAGCCGAATGTCTTGGAACTCACGTCTGTTTACGCTTATACCATCCCTTCTCACATAGTATTCCATGGGACCAGAGGATCTAACCTGTCTACCTAGTCTCTTATTGATGGCTATGGAGCTCATTCCTAATTTTCACTATTAAAATAGGGCTGATGCAGAGAGAGAGAGAGAGAGGAGAGAGAGAGAGAGAGAGAGAGAGAAACGAGGGAGGTCGGGAGGATCTGGGAGGAGTTGGAGGAGGGAAAAAAGTATTATCAAAATATACTGAATAAAAAATGTAGGATGGGCAGTGGCTATGTACACCTTTAATCTCTGCACTTGGGAGGCTGAAGCAGGGGAATCTCTATGGTCTGAGGCCAGCCTGGTCTACAAACACAAGTCCCAGGACAGCCAGGGCTACAGAGAAACCCTATCTCAAAAAAAAAAAAAAATTAATAAAATAAATGACTTGTTTTAAATGGAGATGTTTTAAATTTTTAATGTTCAGATGTTTTAAATGAAGCCGGGGCTGGTGATGCACACCTGTAGTCCCAACAATCATGTTGTGGAGGCAGGAGACTCATGAACTTCAGGCCAGCCTGGCTACACACTAAGACCCTACTTTTAAAAAGGGAGGGTGTCAGTTGAAACAAACACCCATGCAGGCTCCTGTGTGCGGTGATGGATGTTCTAAGTGTACTTTGTCTCTCATCAACCTATCATGCTGACAGACACCTCTCACAGTTGTTTTCTACCTGGGAGCCTCAGGAGGCCTAGCGGTGGGGGCCCAACCCCTGACATCACACCTAAAGTTACATATGTGTGCTCTGCATGGGTTAATAGTGTTGTGGAGAGTGCCTAAGATAACCATCCCAGGTTTCAAGTACTTGGTGGCTTCGTGGGAGCCAAGAGACAGGGCCTGTACTGACTTTCATTCCTTTGTGCTCCAGCTAGCCCGTGGTACATGCTCAAAGAGACAGCAAAAGTATGGCACTCCCATCCTCTGCTTTGCAATGCAATATGGAGGAGACCCATGGGGCCAAACCTGGCCAAAGCCTAGCTCCACTCTTCCAGGGAAGCCTTTGGGCAACCAGTTTAACACTGGGGCCTTAGCTTCCATGAGATGACATGGGGCTGTTGTAGAGAGCTGGCAAACTTGGTACTGACACCTGCATGGACTGCGTGCATCACCTCTACTCGAGGGCTGTAAAGCAACTATTTCAAGGGCAGGGACCAAGGCTTGCCCAGGATTTGCAGCCCCCTTGAGCTCTAAACCCAAATATTTCATGGACAAATTGGGAGCAGTGAGGCCAAGTATTGCTGACACACATCTATAACCCCAGCCCTTGGGAGGTGAGGCAGGAGAATCAGGAGTTCAAGGCCATCCTAGGCTATCTAAGACCCTGCCTTAAAAAAAAAAAAATTTAAAAAAAAATCAAGGTGGGATGTAGCTCAGTTGGGTAGAGTATTTGCCTGGCACACTGGAAACCTGGGGTTTGCCCCTGGCATTGTATACATCTGGAGTATTGGTTCACATCTGTAATCCTGGCATTTAGGAAGGGAAAGCAGAAAGGTCAGAGTTTCATCTTTGTCTATACAATGAATTCCAGGCAAGCCTGCACTACATGAGACTCTGTCTAAAAGAATGAGAAAGAGAGAGAGAGAGAGAGAGACAGAGACAGAGAGACAGAGACAGAGAGACAGAGAGACAGACAGAAAGACTTAGGGTCAGGTGATGATGGCCTACTCCTTTAATGCCAGCACTTGGCCGGGGGTGGGAGGGCAGGCAAAGGCAGATAGATTTCTGAGTTTGAGGCCATACTGGTCTACAAAGAAAATTCCAGGACAGCCAGGGCTACACAGAGAAACCCTATTTCAAAAACAAACACCAACAATAAATAAACATTTTTAAAAAGAATCGAAAAAAGAAAAACTTAGGAACAATAACACCAGGCAAACTACTGACCTGGGTCTGATTGAGCCACAGCAGTGTGTGGCTGCAGGGCCTACCCTGGGCCTGGAAAGGCCTTCAGGAACAGCTAGGACTGAAGCCTGAAGCAATGTGTGGGGGTACCACATGCATGAACAGGCGGATGGTCAGCGTCTACATTGTAACTGTGTGTGCTGGTATGGGGGGGGGGGGAACCCTGAGAGGCAGCAATGCCTCCCCATGGAGCATTTCCAGGCTGTCAGGCAAATGTCAGTGCTACACGCCCTCCCTGCCAGCCCTGGGGGAACTAAAAGGAGACAAAGATATCTGCGCTCAAGTAGGAGAAGCCAGCACTGGCGTTTGTGCTAAGTACCAAAGACACCGAAAGACATACTCCCTGCTCTTTCAAGTCAGGCACCCAGTTCAGTGCAAACCCGTGTGTGTTTAAACCCAGAGAACACTGCCTTGAGATGGAGCTCAGTTGGAAGAGTGTTTGTTTAGAATACACAAAACCCCGGGCTGGAGAGATGGCTCAGCGGTTAAGAGCACTGACTGCTCTTCCAGAGATCCTGAGTTCAATTCCCAGCAACCCCATGGTGACCCACAACCATGGGATCTGATGCTCTCTTCTGGTCTGTCTGAAGACAGCTACAGTGTACTCATAAATCTTAAACACGCACATGCACACACACACACAACCCTGGATCAGAGCCCCAGCATCCCTAAAACCAAACATGGTATGAACAGCACGGTAGAGACAGAGGGACTGTTCAACTTCCTCCTACACACAGTGAGTTCAAGGCCAGCCTGAGATATGACTCCATCCTGGGCGTTGAATACTCTAAGAGTACCCTGTAGCACACACCCAGGATGTCCCTGGCCTCCTTTCGTATTCTGTCCCCGCACACAAAGCCACAGAGTCCAGCTGAACAAGATCTTCCTCTAGTGAATAGAAAATTCACAGGAGCCTGCCTCTGCCTCTCCTTCCCTTGTGGCAGCTGGTCCTTGTCTCTCTCACGCCACATTCTGCTTGTACAACTTCAGTGTCCTTCTCCTCCTCCTCTCCCCTATACCTACTTCCTAAACGTGTATGGGTGTTTCACATGTGTGCATGTATGTATGTATTATGTATGTATGTATTATTATGTATTATGTATGTATGTGTGTATTATGTATGCATTTATTATGTATGTATTATGTATGTATTATGTATATGTGTATGTGTGTATGTGTGTATTATGTATGTGTGTGTATTGTGTATGTATGTGTGTATGTATGTATTCTGTATTATGTATGTATATATGTATGCATGTATGTATTATGTATGTATGTGTGTATGTATGTATTATGTATACATGTGTGTATGTATGTTGTATGTATTATGTATATGTGTATGTATGTATGTATTATGTATATGTGTATGTATGTATTGTATATGTATGTATTATGTATGTATGTATGTATGTATGTATGCATGTATGTATGTGTACCACTTGGATGCCTGGTGTTCATGGGAGGCCAGGAGGGCATTGGATTCCCTAGAACAGGAGTTGCAGACAGTTATGAGCCATTGTATCGCTGAGAACCAAACTTGGAGCCTCTGGAGGAACAGGCAGTGCTCTTGACCACTGAGACATCTCTCCAGCGCCCCCGTTTTTTGTTTTGGTTCTTGTTTTTAAGATAGGGTCTTGCTATGCAGCCCAGGCTAGCCTTGAGTTTACAGTGTAGTCCAGGTTGGCCTCAAATTTATTTCAATTCTCCTTCCTTAGCCTCCTGTGCTCTGGAATTATAGACATACCCAGTGTGATGGTTTGAATAGGAATGGCCCCCATAGACTCATGTGTTTGAATAATTGGCCATAGGGAGTGGCACTTTTAGGAGGTGTGGCCTAATTGGAGTGGGTGTGGCCTTGTTGGATGAAGTGTATCACTGGGGGTGGGGGTGGGGTTAAGGTTTTCTATGCTGAAGCTACATCCACTGATGCTCAAGTCAGTCTCCTGCTGTCTCCGGATCAAGATCCGCAGACCTCTCAGCTCCATGTCTGCCTGCATGCTGCCATGCTTCCTGCCATGACAATAATAGACTAAACCTCTGAAACTGTAAGCCAGTCCCAATTAAATGTTGCCTTTATAAGAGTTGTTGTGATCACGGTGTCTCTTCACAGCAATAGAAACCCTAACTAAAACATCTCCTGCATCCCCATCTCTGCTGCGACTTCCTCCACCAATCTCTGCCATCTCCCTTCCTCCAGCTTCTCTCCACTCCAGAACCGCCACACTGCAGAGTGCTAAGCAGCCCAGCCCTACCACTCCTCAGTCTGGCATCTTATACATGTCGCCCCACCTCCAGAGCTCTGACTCTGATGTCTGTAGCAGAGAGCAAACCCAGTGGTGTGGACAGAGCCTGCCTTGGGAGGGCTCCTGGGAAATCGGAAGTCTATGGATGGAGTACACGCTTATAGGAGACCGTGGGTAGGGACCTTCATGAAGAGTGGGCCTGCGACCTTTAGCAACACCAGGGTCTCAAAGGACATAGAACCACTACCAGCAAACAGAGGTAACTCTGTGGTCCCCATCAAAGCATCCTCCTGAGCTGGCAGGGTGGCTCAGACAGTTAAAGGACAGGCCACGCAAGTCTGACAACTTGAGCTTGATCCCCAGGAACCACAGTGGGAGGGAGAATTAAATCTGGAACGTTCTCCCCTGACCCGTACTCATGCACCATAGCACACACAGTAACAATAATTACGATTACAATAATTTTAAAGCATTCCCCTAGTCTGAGTGAGATAAGCCCTTGAGTCTGCCTTCTCACCTCAGCCCTTCTCAGACTGCTATGGAAAGCATTCCTGACCCCACCTCCTTCCCACAATACCTCAGGAGACACTCTCACCTGAGACCTCTGCGGTCCCCTCTCTGTCCCTCTGCAGGCGTCACTGTCTGATGAGGCTGGCCACTTCCTGTTTTTATTGTTACTGTTGTTAATGATTTATTTTTATTATGAGTGTTTTGCCTGCATGTATGTCTATGTGTGTGAGGGTGTCGGATCCCCTGAAACTGGAGTTACAGACAGTTGTGAGCCTCCATGTGGGTGCTGAGAATGGAACCCAGGTCCTCTAGAAGAGCAACCAATGCCCTTAACCTTTAATCTGTCTCTCCAGGTCCTGCATGCTTCCTCTTAGAGTCTCACCTTTCACCTCCGGGACGCCACTTCCTCATCCCCTCTCCTCCTTCCACAGTGGTCCATCCTGAGGTCTCACCCAGCTCTTTCTCTGCCACCCATGTCCGCTCTTGGCTTACCACCTCTCTCTCTTCCCCTTTCGCAGGCACTCCTGATGCTGCTGAAGTCTTTCCCTCACATCTCCCAGGCCTTGAGCCAAGTAGATTTCACTGTCTCTGAACATTCTCAGATATCAGACATTACTCCCTTTTTCCATCTCCACTCCCAGGATGCTGGAGTCTGTTCATAAACCCAGGCAAGACCTGGAGTGGATCCTCATTCAATCCTACCCCCTGTCTGTCTGTCTGTCTGTCTGACTGTATGTCTATATGTCTGTGTTTGTTTGTAGACAAGGTTTCTCTGTGTAGCCTTCCCTGGCTGTCTTTCAACTTGCTCTATAAACCAGGCTGGCCTCGAACTCACAAAGATCTGCCTGCCTCTGTTTCCTGAGAACTGGGGCCAAAGACTTGCTTCCACCACGCCTGGGTCTTTTTAATATTTTTAAAATGAGATTTATATGATAAGTCTCTGGAACTGGAGTTGCAGATGGTTGTGAATTACCCTGTGGGTGGCAGGAATCAAACCTGGTCTTCTGCAAGTGCAGTCAGGGTTCTTAACCACTGTGCTCTCTCTAAAGCCCACCTTCTGCCATTCCTGAAGTCCTGCCCAATTCTGGAGACACAGGCAGCCCTGTGGGTTGAAGTCTGGAACGTGGACAGGCCCACAGATGTGCTTGATTTAGAGACCACAGCCCAAATGAGGGTCTGCTCCTCAGTGGAAGGGTCACAGCAGGCAATGACAAGTTTCCTTAAACTGTTAAATACCTATTCTCACCCCATCTTTTTCCCCCCATTTGGGACAAGGCCTGTGGTCCAGGTTGTTCTCCAATATCCTATGTGACTGATAATGACCTTGAACTCCTGGTCCTTTTGCCCCCACCTCCAGAGTGTTGGGATTCATACGTGGTGCCACTAAACCTGCCTGTATGCCTTCCTTTATGTGTGTGTGTGTACACGCATGTGAATGTGGACATGCATGTGCAGGCACTGCTAGGACCATCGTCTTAAGTACGCTGGCACAGGAGCTACGACCATGAAGTTGGGCATCGGTGGGTAACAGCTGTAGCCCTCCAGCAGCCCACAGCCTCTGCCAGCTGACCATCACCACCTATGAACCACAAACTGCAGGCATGTCTCAGTACAGTCCACTCACTCACTGTCACGTCTGTGGCTTTGGCTGCGACAGAGGGTATTCCCACTTAACCCTGTCACTTGGCTAACTCTGACTAGTGTCCCCAGCTCTGGCCATCTCTCAGGAAGTCCTTATTCTTCCAGGTTGACAACTGCTAATGATGGTGTCTTGATACCATCCACAGAATAGAATGTTCAAGGGACTGGAGAGCACTTCCCAGGAGCTTCTTGTAATGAATGTTTGCATAAGGCCAAGAGCAGAGGGTGTAACAGGTGGAACCCGAAGGGACTGCTTTTAAAGGTGTGGGTCAGTGTGGGTACTGCATGGACCTGGGCAATGTAGATGTTGTCTATAGAGTAGCTGTGAAGTGACAGGGACTGTGGCAGGCTCGAAGGGAGAAAAGAAGCCAGTGGCAGACATTCCATCCTTCAATCTTCTTGTCCTCCAAGCTCCTGCTCCTGCAAGAACAGTGTAGAAGAGAACAGGGCAGGTCCTGAGAGGCCGTTTAAGACACCTAGCCTGGATGTAAGTGTCTGCCGACCAGAACGTCACTGATGAGAAATCTGAGTGGGACTCTATAAGATGATCTGCCACCTCTCCAGACAAGAAAGGACACTCCTGGCCACAGGGCTGCCACTCCTGGCCACAGGGCTGCCTGTGAGCTCTTGAGGGCTTATGCTGGGAACCCAAGGCAGAAATCCTAGAGACGGACCAAGAGAAGGAAGGCCCAAATGAGAAGCCCCTGAGTAGGACTGAACTCCACCTCACTACTGCAGGGACCACTGAATAGAACCCAGCACCTAATGGACTTCCATGGCCCCGGGGTTTACAGAGAGAAGGAACGGGGCTTGGGGAGAACAGAGAGGACCTATTGCTGGTGTGGGAGAAGGCTCACACTCTTCAGTTAGTTCTTTATTCAACAAACATGAAGAAACCATCCCTTGCTGGGTCCTGAAAGTCCTATGGTGTCCGGCACAGGGCACAGGCCCTGTGAAGGCAAAGGGCCCATTTCCTTGGCTACAGTGGATGCAACAATGAGATGACAAGAAGCAGAGCTGGTAAGGCAGGCAGGTTCCAGCGGGAAGCCCAGCCTTAGGAGAAGATAATCCAAGAGGTAACCAGAAGCAACTCCAAATATCTTGGTGGTTATCCAAAGGCTGCTTCCGGAAGACAGTGTCAGTTTTAATTGCTGGGGAGGGCACCTTACCAAGAAATAGTTTCAACACAGGTCAGGGGAGCTGAAAGAGCAGAAGTCATGAGGTCAGATGGTTCCGAGTTGGAATCCCAGCCTGCCTCTTGCCCGGTAGTTCCTGAAGTCTGGTCAGCTTGGATGTTCTCTCTTAAGTCATGCAAACAATGATCAGAACACTAATGCGAGGACTAATTGGAAGACAAGACGCTCATCTCCGCTCCTGTTTCATACGTTTCCTATGTAGCTCAAGGCGGAAGAATATATCTCAAGGCGGAAGAGGCGTGGCTTCTGTTCTCAGGAACCGGTAGTGCCGGATGCTGCTAGATCTTAAGGAAACTCTTACAGCATGCAAAGATGTGGGACAGCCTTGGATGGAGGAAAAACAGGAGTAGAGCCTCCTATAGAGGGGCAGAATTTGGGGCTGAACATGATTCCCAGAGCTCTTGCCTAGCATGTATGAAGCCCCGGGTTCCATCCCTAGCACGGCATAAACCAGGCATGGGGTGCTCACCTGAAATCCCGGAATCCAGGCAGGTAGAGCAGGTGATCAAATGTTGTTATGGACTACACAGCCAAGTTTGAGGCCAGTCTGCTATACATGAGAAGCTGGCTCAATTTTATTGATTGATTGATTGATTGATTGGTTGGTTGGCTTTTGGTTTTTGATACAGGGTTTCTCTGTGTAGCCCTGGGTGTCCTGGAACTTGCTCTAGAGACCAGACTGACCTTGAACTCAGAAATCTACCTGCCTCTGTCTCCCAAGTGTTGAGATTAAAGCCATGTGCCACCACTTGCCTGCCCACTGCTCCTCTTAATTTTAAAGGGAAGAGAGGGAAAGCAACTTGTGAACCTAAAACAGAATATAAGTTGTCAGTCACCCTGTCAGGCGGGAAGGTGGCTGAAGCCACTGCTGCGACAGTCAAGGAAAACCAGGTCCTGATGGTGACCAGGCAGGTGACTCTTCATGCCGTCTAGTAGGTGGGGCCAAGGTAAAGGCTTGGCAGAGACCCCAGCTCATGTTTGTGCTTGCACTCACATGAAACAAGGACCCCCATCTTGTTCTGGGAGTTGACTGGTCCTAATCCTCTGGTAGTCTTCACTGACACCTCTTCTTCCCCGCCCTCACCCCGAGTGCACATACAGATGTACTCAGGCACCCACACATACACATAAAGTAAAACAAGTTGTTTTTGTTGTTTTTTTTTTTTAAGATGAAAAAAGTCAACTTTAGCCTGTCAATGAACTTGTTTATTTCCACAGCCTTCTGGGTAGAGACAAGAAGGAAAACCAGGAGGTGAGAAGCCTTGTCCATATGCAATGTCCTACAGCCAGGCACGGTGGCACAGGACTCTAGTCCCAGCAGCAGGAAGACTGGGGGAGGAAGATTACAGCAAGTTCAAGGCCAGCTTGCTCTACAAATAGGAGTCCCAGGCCAGCCAGAGCTATTTATTGAAACCCTGTCACCTGTGAAAATATACGTACATACATACATACATACATACATACATACATACATACATCTTTCTGCAAACTGAAGAACACTGAGTCTAATTTGTGGTAGCATGATATCATTTCCCTTAGGTATAACTCCTCTTTATTTCCGTTTCCTGTCTGCTCCCTGCCTGAGCCTCACACTGCTGATTAACTTCCAAGACACCATGTAAACACAGTCAGTTCCAGTCCCCTCCTCCTTCCCCTGCATCTGAGACACAGACCCTCACCCAGACGGAGATGTCCCCTCTCCACTCTCCCAGAAGCAAGTGCTCCATTGGTCACCTTGTAACCCTCTCCCCCAACATTGTGAACACTAGATCATAGTAACTTCTGTGCAATTGGAAACAGTGGCGATAGGAAACAGTATTTAAACTTGGAGAAGAATGTAACTAGTTATAACAGGATGTAGTTCTCTACCCCTGTGATCCAGCACTTAGGAGGTAGACCCAGAGGATCAGGAGTTCAAGATCACTGGTCATAACAAGTTTGCTGGCTACATGAAACACTGTTTCAGCCGGGCAGTGGTGGCGCATGCCTTTAATCCCAGCACTTGGGAGGCAGAGGCAGGCAGATTTCTGAGTTCGAGGCCAGCCTGGTCTACAGAGTGAGTTCCAGGACAGCCAGAGCTATACAGAGAAACCCTGTTTGAAGAAAAAGAAAAAAAAAAGAAACACTGTTTCAAAGAATATACATATTTATATATACAGCTATTATACATATATTATTCACATATATAATATACACATATAATATATCATATGCATATGTACAGAGATATAATATTTTTAAAGACAAAGTAAGGTAGGGCGGGGCAGGGCATGCCAGGACATCCCCAGGACTCAGGATGCAGAGTCAGGCAGATCTATAAATTCCAAGCCAGCCTGGTCTACTAAATGAGTTCCAAGCCAGCTGGGGCTACATAGTAAGACCTTGTCTCAAGGGAGGGAAAGGGAGAGAGGAAAGTAGCTTTCAGTTAAACGCTCCTTTTTCATACTTAGTCCTGGAATAGACATCAAAGTTAAAGCCAAATGTCATATCAGCAAAGGTTCTCTCCAAGAAACACATCGATTCTCTGCACATAAATGCAGACTCCGGTTTAACTGGGTTATCAGTCTAGACTTGGCACAAGAAGACAGGTAGGACGCCCAAGACACCAGCCAGTATGGGCAAAGTCTGTGGGGGTAAGAATCTACCTGCAAATGTCAGAACACCAACCTTATACCAGACCCTTGCACTACTACTCCTTTTATGACTTCTCCTAAATTCAAAGGACAAGAGCCAGGTGTGATGACACAAGGCTGTATTCCCAGCCCTTGGGAATTAGAAACAGGAGGAGCAGAAGTTCAAGGCCATCCTGGGCTGCATAGGGAGTTTAGAGCCAGTCTGGGTTACGCAAGACCCTGTCTCAGTAAACCAACCAACCAACAAACAAAAGTAAATAAATAAGGGCTGGAGAGATGGCTCAGTGGTTAAAAGCACTGATTACAGCCTGGTCTACCAAGTGAGTTCCAGGACAGCCAGGCTATACAGAGAAACCCTGTCTCGAAAAACCAAAAAAAAAAAAAAAAAAAAAAAGCACTGATTACTCTTCCAAGGTCCTGTGTTCAATTCCTAACAACCACATGACTCACAACCATCTCTAGTGTGCTCTGATGCCCTCTTCTGGTATGTCTGAAGACAGTGACAGTGTACTCACATACATAAAATAATACATAAATATCTTTAAAAATAAATAACACCGGGCAGTTATGGCGCACACCTTTGATCCCAGCACTTGGGAGGCAGAGGCAGGCAGATTTCTGAGTTCGAGGCCAGCCTGGTCTACAGAGTGAGTTCCAGGACAGCCCGGGCTACACAAAGAAACCATGTCTCGAAAAACAAAAAAAAAAAAAAAACAAATGAAGAGCCCTAATCTTTTTTCCTTTTAAAAGATTTATTTATCTTATGTTGTGCATGTGTGCATACCACCTATACTCCTGGTCTGAGTTTAGAAGAGGATATTGTATGCCCTGGAACTGGGGTTACCAGTGGTTGTAAGTCACCATGTGAGTGCTGGGAACTGAACCACCGCCATCTTTTGTAAGAGCAGCAAGTGCTCTTAGGCACCGAACCGCTCTTCAGCAGCAAGAGAGGTGGTGCCCTAATCTTAACATGGAACTCTTGGAGACAGAGCAGTAGTGAACAGGACAGAAGCTGAACTTGCACTCAGGGGCTTGGCAAATTCCATGGGGGTCTAAGAAGCACCGTGCAGGAAGGCAAGAGGCACTACCGGATCTCGCAGACAGAGATCTAGGTGGTTGTGAGCCGTGCCACCTGAGTGCAGGGAGCTGAACTCAGGTCTAATAGAAAAACAAAAAGAGCTCTTAACTGATGAGCCATCTCTCTAGCCCTCGTCAATTATCTTTTACATCTACTTATTCATTTAGTGTGTGTATGGTTGCCCCCATCAAAGGACAACTTAAAGGATTCTCTTCTACCGTGTGGTTTCCAGGGCTCCAAATCAGGTTTCAGGTCTGACAGCCAGTGTCTTTACCCACTGAGCCATCTCACTGGGCCCAGTTTTCTGTCTTTAAAATCGAGACTTCAAGAGCTGGAAAGATGGCTCAGCCGTTAAGAGCACTGGCTGCTCTTCCAGAGGTCCGTAGTTCAATTCCCAGCAACCACATGGTGGCTCACAACCATCTGTGATAGGATCTGATGCCCTCTTGTGATGTTTCTGAAGATAGCAAGAGTGTACTCACAGACATTAAATAAATAAATTCAGTCAGGCATGTTGATACATGCTTTTAATTACAGCACTCAAGAGGCAGAGGCAGGCAGATCTCAGAGTTCGAGGCCAGCCTGGTCTACAGAGTTAGTTCCAGGACAGCCAGAACTACACAGAGAAACCTTGTCTCAAAAAATAAAAAATAAAAAATTCCAGCGTGATGAACATTTCTGCTCAGCTCTCTACAGTCTAGGCTGCCAGCCCAGGAACCAGTTTCCCCTAAAGCGGACAGCCTTCTCACTTCAATTAACCTAATCAAAACTGTCTCCTACCGCAGGCATGCCCAGCCTTCCCGCCCCCATCCCCACCCCGTCCCCCAGGCTGACAAGTGACTGACTAATCATTACAAGGCCTTTCACAAGCCCTGTGGGGGACAGACGCAGGCCTGAGACTGTGTTGTTCAGAAGCCGTGGAGATCCAGGTAAGGAAATGTTCGGTCCTGGAGAGGTGATCCTCCTGGGCTGTCCCAGGCTGTGGGGGACAAAGGCTCAAAGGGGAGTCTCCACACAGCATCCCCGGTGCCTTGCCTCCTGCCTGGTCCTGCTGGTTTAGTCGGGCCTGTTACTGCACAACTTCGCCTCACTGTGCCCCAGGTCCCCACCTCACAGCAGGCACGTTTTTTTAACCAGTCTAGCTTCTTAGGCTGGTGCCCTCCACAGGGCTTTGTTTTTTGTTTTGGGAGAGTTTTCTGTTGTCTCATTTTGAAACGGAGTTTCCGGGTAGCCTGAGCTGGCCTCGAACTCCTGATCTTTCTTTTTTTTTTTTTTTTTTTTTTTTTTGGTTTTTTCGAGACAGGGTTTCTCTGTGTAGCCTTGGCTGTCCTGGAACTCACTCTGTAGACCAGGCTGACCTCGAACTCAGAAATCCGCCTGCCTCTGCCTCCCAAGTGCTGGGATTAAAGGCGTGCGCCACCACAGCCCGGCTACTCCTGATCTTTCTGCCTCTACCTCCCACACTGTGGGATTATAGGCATATGCCACCTTGGCTAACTCTCAAAGCATGTTTCAGGAAATTCATCAGAGTCTGGTGAAAGAGCCCTCAGGGCTCCCCTGACTCAGGGGGAAAAAGATCTGAAAACCTTGGTTGTAGCCCAAAGCTGCTATTTTCTTTCCTTATTTTTTTAAAGATTTATTTATTTATTTAATGTATGTGAGTACACTGTAGCTGTCTTTAGACACACCAGAAGAGGGCATCGGATCCCATTACAGATGGCTGTGAGCCACCATGTGGTTGCTGGGAATTGAACTCAGGACCTCTGGAAGAGCAGCCAGTGCTCTCAACTGCTGAGCCATCTCTCCAATCCCAAAGCTGCTATTTTCACACATAATGTTTGGGAACTCTCTCTCTTGCCCCCCACCCCCCCTTACTCTTTCTACATGAGCATGCTACAATGCTCACCCAGTATTTCCATGGGGGCTGGGTATTTGGCCTCAGGCTTGCACACCACGAGCTTAACCACTGAGCCAGCTCTCCAATCCCTCAGGGAGCTCTTTAGCCCCCATATCTCCATGGTCATAATGAAGGGTGGTAAGTTTACTTCAGCTCTGTTCTGAAATAAACTGTCCTTAAGCCATAGGTCAAAAAACAAACAAACAAACAAACAAACAAAAAAACAAAACAAAACAAAACTTTAAAGCTAGGCAGTGGTAGTGCATGCCTTTAATCCCAGCACTTAGGAGGCAGAGGCAGGTGGATTTCTGAGTTCGAGGCCAGCCTGGTCTACAGAGTGAGTTCCAGGACAGCCAGGGCTACACAGAGAAACCCTGTCTTGAAACCCACCCCCCAAAAAGAGACATAGGTCACCTGACTACAACAAAGTGTTGACCTTGGAGAAAGACCCCCTTTGCATCTCTGAGCATTAGATTTAGAAGAAGGGGAGGAGGAGGGGGAGGAGGAGGGAAGAGGAGGGAGGAGGAGGGGGGAGGGGAAGAGGAGGAGGGAGGAGAAGGAGGCAAGGTCCCACATAGCCCAGGCTGACTTCAAACTCGGACAAGGATGACCTTAAATTCGTGATCCTCTTATGTCCACCCCCTGAGCGTCGGGATTAGAGGAATGCACCACCACACTTGTGTGGAACAGCACTGGGGGATCAAGCCCAGGCCTTCCCCTACGCTGGGCAAGTACTCGCCAACTGATCTGCATCCTGGGCATGGAATCTTGAAATGGAAACTTCCAAATCCTCACAGACTAACAGCAATACTGTGACTACAGTCTTAAATGTCCCTACAGGCTCATGTGTAAAAGCGTGGTCCCAGCCGTTGTCACTGTTTGGGAGGGCGTAGTGTAAGGAAGTGAGGCCATGGGCTTGTGCTTGACGGGGTTATCAGTTATCTCGAGGCTAACCCTTTCCTGTCTCCTCTCTGCGGCCCCTGTGATGGGAGGAGCCTTCTCCGTGGACGCACACACTCCAGGCTGTGCCTCAAAACAGTGGAGCATCCGACCATGGCCTGAAACCACCAACCACTTTAAAGTCGCTTCTCTCGGGTGGTTTGTCAGGGAAGTGAATCTCCCAAAGGACCCATGGCTTACAGCACGCGTAACTCTGGCTCCGGGGGATCAGACACCTCTTCTGGCCTCTAATAAACATAAAGTAAAAATAAATATTTCAAACACATAAACAAATAACCCTTTGGAGAGAATGGGACTAAAATTAGTTTGCAGGTGTGACAAAATGAACACATGTACACACGAAGTCTCTACAGAAGATTAAATGCAAAGGCTGCCCACAGGCTGGGAGGTCTGCGGCAGAGGTTGTTTGGGATAATTGAGAAACCACAAGACTATCTATAATTACAGGGACCTGTCCCAGAAAAAGAGGTTCTACAAAGAACCCTAAAACCTCAATTTAAGCATTCTTCTTTCATCACACCCTTGAAACAGGGCTGTCAGCAAATTCAGTTAATGTTTCTCATGAACATAACACTGGTAAGATTTATGGACATATGGAACTCACGTCCTTGGCCCTGATGCCCACCCCTTTTTGGATATCAGCTGTGGCTCACCAGAAAGGGCAGTACAGTTCACTCCCTGCTCTGAAAATCCACCAGAGGCCAGATGTGGTTGTCAGCGCTAAGGCTAGCATCTGGGAGAGAAGGGCCAGCCTTCTCTTCCTAGGCCAGACAGCTCTGGGGAGGCAAGGTAAAATCAATATTAATCTGGCATCCGGAGTGGGCAGGACACAGGTAACGAATGGCCAGCTGGCTCCTCCATCCGGGGTGAGCAAGGGTTGCCTCCCTCTGTTTGGCAATGTAAACAGTGAGCCTCAAGCACGCGCCACTCCAGGTTTCATAATATCCAAGGGTATCCCAACTGTGTAAGAGCTATTTCCAAATTCTCAAAATCAGTGTTTCCTCTTCAAAAGGCCATCCAAGAAGACAGATGGCCCGTCATTCAGTCAAGCAAATGGCAAGAGGTCATCACTACCCTGAAGCAAGTCCATAATCCCTTTCATCTCAGGAAAGGGAGAGGAAATGACTCAGATTTGGTAAAACCATCTAGCAAAAATATGCCCAAAGGCTGAGAACCGACCAATGGTCCACAGGCAAACAGGCAGAAAAGAACAAGACGATATGCCGGTGTTCTTTCTTTGTTGAAGAGCGAATTTCAAAATTGGGAAAGGAAAGATGGTGTGGGATGGATGTATAGATGAGATGGGATGTATAGATGGGATGGGATGTATAGATGGGATGGGATGTATAGATGTAAAGACGGCATGGGATGGATGTATAGATAGGATGGATGTATAGATGGGATGGATATATAGATGGGATGGATGTATAGATGTAAAGACGGCATGGGATGGATGTATAGATAGGATGGATGTATAGATAGGATGGATGTATAGGTGGGATGGATGTATAGATGGGATGGATGTATAGATGGGACGGATGTATAGGTGGGACGGATGTATAGGTGGGATGGATGTATAGATGGGATGGATGTATAAATGTAAAGACAGTGTGGGATGGATGTATAGATGGGATGGGACGTATAGATGTAAAGGTGCTATGGGAAACTCCAGCTATGCATTGAACTCCAATGTAATGCAATTTCCACCGAAATCTTTTCTCAGCCTGAGCCAGGCCTAGCACCACCCATCCATAACCTCGGTACTTGGGAGGCTGAGGCAGGTGTACAAGTATGAGCAAATCAGCCCGGTCTACGTACACAGCTCCAAGTCAGCTTGCACTAGAGCAGAAGACAATCTAGAGTTCTCTAACCAAGAACCATGAAGGAACATAAGAGGTGAAGAAAGCCAAGACCATACTGGAGGCAGGGCTGATGGCATTGGGGATGTCGGGAAAGACCACCTGACACTCCTGCCAGAGACAGACAGCCTCTACGGATGCGTCAGGCAGGTCCCTATCTGCAGCCATGGGCACATCCTTCTGGGTGGATGGGACAAGGACTTATATTTAGTGTCAGGTTGGATCTGCAAAGTGAAGCCATCAACCCAGCATCCTGAGCACCAAAGCCATCAAAGGATAAGCTGCATCTCCCTTCAGCCTGAGCCTGTGGCTTGCCCAGAGACACACGGCAAGCCAGTGACCAGTTTCCAACCGCAGATGCCCATTTAGGAGTCTTTTCTACCATATCCTTCTGTAGCAATGTGGCAGAGTCACACCGTGGGTGGACAGGACACCAGCAAAGACAGTGCAAGGAAGTCCATGGTAACTCTGGAAGATGAGAGAGGCCTGCAACCCGACAGGGGTGGCTTTCTTAAGGGCACAGAAGGGGAAAAAAACAAAAGCAAGCTTATACTCCCAAGGAAACATAATCTGTGATTATAAATATTTCATGGGCAAAGAAAGTACCGGCTGTGGGCATGGGGGGGTGGGGGGAGGAAGAGGCTACAAATTAGATCTCCCTTTGCAAAGTGATAGGATGGCTGGAAGGGCAACCAGGCCTGGGCTATTCTGGGCAGTGTGCTCCAAGGGCCTGCGTCACAGGCACTAGCCTGTGTTGAAACCACAGGCTTCTAGTGGTCAGCACAGAACACCTTGGGAAGAGCATTTAAGTCCTTAAGAGACCAGAGGGGACAGCAAGGATAGAGTCACTCAGAGGACAGTGACAGCTTCTACAGCCGGGAGGCAGGTGAGGGGGCTGAGGCGGCACAGCAGAGCAGCCAGCACCCTGAAAACACAGGGCAGGGCAGGGGGAGGGAATGGCCAGAGAAGCTGTGAGATAGCACAGGTCAAGCTGCCTTGTGAAGGGCAAAGGTCCAGGCGAAAGCAGGTTGTGTCAGGCTGAGGACAATCGCTGCTTTCCTTTGCCCTAAGACAGAGGCTTCATCCACCCCACCCCCACCCCAGCCAGTCCACCTTCCAGAAGCTGCGGAGACAGCAGAGAATTAAGAGTCCACTAAGCCCCGGCACCAAGGCTGTAAACACACTAGCAAAGCAGCAATGTGTTGGTCAGAGCTCTGCCACAGCTGGTCCAACCCTAGAGTCCACTATGGCAGCCACACTGCACCCGCCAGTCCTTGCAGAGGGTCAGGTTAGGAAGGACACAGGTATGCTCCCAAAATACCCAGGATCCCTTGAAGCAAACTCAGCCAGAGGAGACCTGAGAGCTAGACCCACTTGGGTGGAGACATAAGCCAAGTTTCTGCCTCTTAATATTCAGGCGGCAGTTCCCACCTCCATCCCCATCCCCTAAGGTCTGTCCTGAGGTGTTCCAGATAACCAAAATGGCAGCCTATAGGATCATAGCTGGTAGGAGTGGATAGAGGCCTCAGCAAGAGTAAAAGTGAGAGCTGGGGATGTTAGGGGAAAGACAGAGACCTGGTCTGAGACCCAGGTTTCCCACATGGCCTCTGAAACTGTCCTCATAGGTAATGGGACCCACCTAAACCCAAGGACTATGAGAAGCACTAAGGAGACGCACGTACCTGGGTCTCTCCACAGCACACGATGCTATAACTTGAGACTATACACGGCTACCTGTTTGGCACCTCAGAGGAACTGCCACTTACCCACCAGACTATCCCTTCTCTCAGATCCTCAGGCCTCTCCAAGAGCACCCAAGCTCCATGTTCTGAATGGGTGATTCTAGGAACCCCAGACTCATCTTTGACCTCCTCCATACCAGCCTACTGCCAATCCCACCTCTTCAAGCACCTACGTCTGAGTGTACCACAGCCCATGGTGGCATCTTGCAGTATAGAGTCTGTCCTCTTCAGACCCTCCTCAAGGAAAAGCCAACCCATCTCCCCTCCTCGTCCCTAAATACCAGTCACATGCATCTTAATGCCTTTGGATAAGATAAGCCTCCTTCCCTGGACCTTGCAGCCAGGAGTAAATGGAGGTCCACTCCTCTCCTGACTTGGTATAGCAGGATCGGAAGTGGCCCTGAAGGCTCGCAGGTTAAAGGTCCTGGTACTCACTCCAAGGCCGGTACACACACTCCTTTCTCCCTAGCAAATTCCCACCCCTTTAAAAGGACATCGTGCACACAGCTCATTAATTAGTCACAGATTATAAATACTCACGCAACTGCTAAGTCTAACGCACTCCCAGTGGCCAGAAGGTTCCCTCTCGCCCCTTCCCAGTTCACACTGCACCCAGCCCCTTATGTAACCCTCATTTTGGCTTCTGTCACATGCCTATCTAAAATGCAGCTGAGGCAACCCTTTCTCTGGGGACAGCACTCACCTGAAGGTCTAAGGCTTCATTATAAGCCCTTGTTAGAGGAATTTATTGCGCTCCTTTGTAATATTCTTAAGTGCCGGAGGACTAGAGGCCACACCTGCTTCCTCTCACCTTTGCTCTCCTGGAGCACGTATGTGCAGTCACAATACAAAAACCAGCCAATACTGAGCGCTTCCTGTCACCAGGGTCTGCTGCAGGCATTTGTGGGCACTGGGCCTTTTAATCTTCGTATCGGTAGCACCAAGTAGTCATCATCATCATACATCATGTGGAGACACTGAGGCTCAGAGACATAAATCACCCTGCCCAGTGTCATGAGGTGGTAATGGGAGAAGCTGTGACTCAAACCCAGGCAGCCTGAGCCTAGAACCTGTGACCACCCCCCTTGTGAACCTGTCGGAGGCCAAGAGGGTGCTGTAATAAGTGGCTATCGGATCTTTTAATTGTATTTTTTTATTTTTATGTATAGGTGTGTCCTTGAGCAGGTGTATCTGTGCAGCACATGCATGCAGTCTCCACAGAGGCCAGAAGGGGGCATTGATCCATCAGCACTGGATTACAGGAAGTTGTGAGCCACCTCATCGACCACAGCTCAGACAGCACAGGGAGAATACACACAGTGAAACATTTATTCTGTTTCAGGACACTGTCACCAGTGTGGGGTGAATGGCCGCTCAGCTCAGACCGCTCTGCTTAAACGAAGTTCTGAGCGATGGCTAACACCTTGGAATATTCCCTTCCCTCCTGCGAAGGCTGGTGGGGATGGGGACTTTAATTCGGGTCCCCACAGGGTTGCCATTGTCCTCAAGGAGGACCACATTGTTGGAGTCAAACTTTGGGGTCATTCGTGAACCTGGCATTCGGTGTCCCACAATGAGCGCTTTCTTCTTCTGCCCCCTGATGGCCAGCAGGATCTGGTCACCCACCTTGCCCACCCCACTCTTGTTATAGACGTGGATGCATCGAGGAGGCCGTGGTATGGGGTGTTGCCCAGGGCGCTGTTGTCCACTACTCGAACCCGAGTCATCTTCTGGATTGCATGAGGCTCCCAGAGGTGCTAATGGGAGAGAAAATCAGTCTGTGACAGAGATCTCTCGGGGCCTCTCAGAGGGCAGGAAGGTGCATGCCAGCTACATGCATATCATACATGTACACACTAAGCAGAGTGACCCAGGAACCAAAACAAAAGGTCAGGGGTTGTAAAGATTAACTGCCCACTTCCTCATAATGAAGAGCTTCTGAGACGTTTGCTGGCAAAGACCTGTAATCCTAGCACTTGAGAGGCTGAGGCAGAGGACCACAGGCTTGAGGCCGATCTGTGTTACTCTCACAAAACCAAGAGCCTCTATTGGGTGTCAAATTCCAGTTTTTCTGCGACAGGAAACTTGATGGCATACTTCCTCTCCAGCCTTTGCTCTCTGAAAGTCGAGGAGGGCTAAAGGCTGCCTCACCCCATCAATCCTGCAGAACCTGCTTCCCCAGGTCCTGCTTCCTTGTTCTCAAGGAGTCTGGGAACATGGAGACTCTATTCTGAGGGAGCCCTGACACAACATGGCAGAAACTAGAAATTGTCAAGATAACAACTTTTTAACACTAGCAAAGGGGTCTCGTTTGCTTTTTGAGATGGGTCTTCTACATTGTCAATTCCTGAGACCAAGCGAACCTCCTGCAAACATTGGGAATGGGAGGAACCACTACCCTCCAAACTCGTGCTACACACACCCGGCAAACTCCAGAGTTCCCAACAGTCCTCCTGCCCCAGGAACACCCTAGAGGCTCGGGCAGGCTGGACCCACTTCCCTTCTAGTCACGCTCAACCTCCTCCCCTGTTAGCTCTGCTCACACACGTGAATGTGGCCGACAGAGGACAACAGACAGGGCGCTGGTACTGTCCCCCACCACCACGTGAGACCTAGGAATGGAACTCAGTCAGGACACCAGGCTTGGTGGCTGCCACCATTACTGTGAGCCACTTCCCCCATGCCTATCATGGCTTCTGAGAGTTAGCTGCTTCTCAGCATGTTTCTGAGAGAGGCCTACCTTGAGAACTCTTCTGCACAAGAGCAATTCTCATTCATCTCTGCAGGATGCAGGAAGAAAGGGGAAATAAGGTTTCAAAGGGAGGGCACTGAAGCTGGGGTGGGGCCATCTTGGCTCGGTAAGGAAGCATGGACTGACATTGATCATGCAATGTTGCAATAAGGTTAATTTTGCTGTGTTTCGTGGTCCAAGAATGCAATTCTGGCTACATGGGAGACTGAGGCAGGAGGACGGCAGGTTCAAAGTCAGGTGGGCTCCAGGGTGAGATCAAGGTCAGCTTGGGAAACTTATCTTGTCTCAAAATTACAAGTAACACAGACAGCTGATAGCATGCACCTGTAATCCCAGTGCTCAGAAAGTAGAAGTGGGAAGTGGCTAGTCTGGTCTACATGGAAATGTCTAGGCTTGCTACAGCTATTAGTAAAACTCTATTGTATAAAGCAAACAAAAACAATAAAAACCAAAATAAAAATAAAGAAGAGGGTTGGAAACCCTGGATTTCAGTCCACGGTTCTGAAAAAAAAAATATTCATTCTTAAAAAAGTTTGGGGTCAGCAAGATGGTTGAGCAGATGAAGGTGCTTGCCACCAAGCCCGAAAACCTGAGTTTGATCCCTGAGCACCACACTGTGGAGAGAAGCAACTTCTGCAACTTGTCCTCTGACTTCCACATGTGTACCATGCCAAAATACACATACGCCACACACAGACAGACAGACACGCCACACACAGACACACATATACCACACAGACACATACACTACACACAGACACACACACCACACACACAGACACACACACACACACACAGACACACACACCACACACACAGACAGATACACACACACAGAGACACACACAGACAGACACACACACACCAGAGTGATTTTTTCAAAATGTAAGGGATTTAAAAGCCCTAGGAATGACAGGAGCAGAGCAGCACTCTATGGAACTGACAGGGACTGAAAACAGCTTCCACCACAGGCCACTCTTTCCTCACATCCTCCATGCTGACCCCACCAGCTCTCTGAGTTCCCACTCCCATTCTAGTCCTACAGGATCCAGCCAGAGTGGCAGGCTTACCCAGGGACACTCCTTAAGAACAAGATGTTAAGTATTACCTGAAGCAGCGCTGGCTGAATGCTCTGCTGACACGGGCGAAGGAGCCCCAGAGCCCAGAAAGGACAGCCATGGGGTCTCAAGACGGCAAACCTGCAAGAAAGGGGACACAGGCTGTTTTCTCTGGGGACATGTGTGAGAGAGGACACTGTAGCACAAGTTCATTAGTCACTAAATAAGAATCTTGTGAAAGGTACTCGGATGATTAGACACAACTCCAGCTCCCAATTCAGCTGAGTCACACTCCCCGAAGGTCAGCTGTAACAGACCAGCATAGAGAAGGCCCACCGCCCTCAGCCTCCCCAGGCAGCAGAAAACACGGGAGTCCTGTTTACGTGTTAGCCACAACTTCCCAAAGGGCCACAAAATTGAATGCCATTCCCTTCTTGACACCAGTCTGCCTCCTGAACGTGTGCCAGTTCAGCACCCAGGAAGAAAGCAGATTAGCCCAGCCTAGAGGCCAGTCTGTAATCCCAACTATTCTAGGTCGGAGGATCCACATTCCACACCTGGCTGGACTAGACAGTGAGCTCCTGTATAAAAATTATTAAACCAGGTGCCCTGGCTCATACCCGAAATCCTAGCTTGTGGGAGGCCTAGGCTGGAGAATGAAAAGTTCAAGACTTGTGAGCTACATGGTGAGTTTCAGGCCAGCCTGGGCTACATGAGACCCTGACTCAAAGAAATAGTAAAGACAAAACAAAACATGGGGCTGGAGAGATGGCTCAGTGGTTAAGGGCACTAGCTGTTCTTGCAGAGGACCTTCCGGCCTCCTTGGGCACCAGGCACATATGTAGGCAAACACTAGAGTGCATGAAACAAAAATAAATAATTTTTTAAAGGGTTGGGAACAGCTCAGTGGCAGGGTGCTCGCACACAGCCTGGGTTCAGTCCCTAGGCTGAAGTGAGGTGAAAATGTTGCCGAACTGAGCAGCTTCCTGAGTGCCGTTAGAATCACCCTTCCCCCAAATGCGAATACCAGGACACCTGTAGAGCCCAAGGTCGGCAGAGTCGGGCCAAAGCCACCCTTGCCAAGGCACTGACCAAAGTCTATATTTGGGTGCGTCTCCCCCACAGCATGGAAAAACATCCACAGACAGGAAACAAAGCGACAGCATCTAGGAGTCAGGAGTCCAGTTCACAGAACTTGGCTCTGCTGCTCCCTAGTATAAGCTCACACACACACACGCACACGCACACGCACACGCACACACATCGAAAGGTCCCACAGGGCATGAGCATCATGCAGCATGCTGAGGAATACCAACCAGGTGGGGATCCCAGCTGTCAGGAGGCCAGCTCTTCCATCCAGGCGCCTGGCTGCAGACGGCACCGCTGGAGAACCCCGCAGAGCCTTGCCTGCGCACTGGAGTATTTACACAGCTCTGCTTAGTGAGGCTTCAAGGCGCCACAGATAAGACTATTTAATAAAGGTGGTGGGGAGAATTCACCACTCACTTCCACATGGGGGCATTCCATAAATGGAATTCCATAAAATGCACTTAGTACCTCCCCGCAAATCCCAGCACCCAGTGTTCTCCTTGAGACACCTGTGAAGTGCTGGCTACTCTACAATCTGAAAACAACCTGACGCAGATGGCAGCTAACTCAGGGAACCCGAGCACCGGGACAGATGAGGCCAGCTTCACTAAGATCCTGTACAAGTCATCTGGGAGCCCAGGCACTGGCGACGCAGAGGACCCAGCCCAGGCTGCGCGCTCCCATCTCACTTCATAGATGAGGACACTGAGGTACAGTGACCTTTAGTGATCTCACAGAGTCTCACAAGGAGCCCCAGCCTCAGACCTCTGCACACCCAGGCTTTGAGTTGTCGGTCCCTCTGTTTTCTTGAATCTTTGCTGAGGTGGTTATATAAAGCCACATATTAGGTTAAATGCTGTCCAGTCATTTAACTCACAAACACTGCTGTGCAGTGTATACCATTACTGACTTCTCCCTCTCTCTCTCTCTCTCTTACACACACACACACACACACACACACACACATGAGACCAGAGAAAAAGTTGACCAAGGTGAAACAGGGGTTGAGTGATAATTTGAACCACAGTAACCTGTTCCTGAACTGTCACGCTTACTCAGGCAAGAGTAAACACGGCACCGTAAATATTAGTATTTCTCCACAACTGTTAACAACTCTAGTTCCATCAAGAATACTGACATTTGCCAGGTGGGGTACATGCCCTCAATCCAGCATTCAGGAAGCCCAGTAGAGTTTGAGGCTAGCCTGGTCTACAATAGCAAGTTCCAGGACAGCCAGGGGACTACAGATAACCTCCATCTCCAAAACCAAAACAACAGTGACGTTATGTGTCCACTTGATCATAGCACCTCACTGCCTACTGAAGGACCTGAAATACCAGGTGAGGAGACTCCCTTCAAGCTGACCTAAGGTTTGGCTGTGTCCTGCGCTGGGATTGCACCCAGGACCGTGTCTGGGGAGCACTCAGTGACTTCCCAGGCCCCATCTAAGATCTAAGGACAATCTGTAGTGTAGGTAGCAAAAAGAGCTTCATGTTCTATGTATAACTAAAAGAGGGTACAACTCACCACATCTCTGATGAGCTGCCAGTCTGTGCCCCCAATGCCAGCAGGCCCTCAGGCTCACCCAGAGGAAAGGGACTCCTTGGCTATTCAAGATGAATTGATGCAGCCCACATTGTTGATCCTGGAGCACAGGAACCTCACCTCTGCAATGGGCTCTTAGACTCCTTGCTACTTACTACCCCAAATTCAGAAACTTAGGACACCTCAAATGGCCAAGGTATTGGGAAGGCAGGAACTTTGTGCCCTACCCTGGAGCACAGGGGCCATTCCTATAGAGAAGACTTCAACTTTTTTCGTGTGACAGGGTTTCTCTATGTAGCCGTGGCTATCCTAGAACTCACAGAGATCCGCCTGTCTCTGGCTCTGAGCACTGGGATTAAAGATGCATGTCACCACTGTTCAACTTTAACTTTCTTAAGAAAAAAGCCCATGATTACTTTCAGTTTCTAAGGTATCTGGTACTGACTGTGACCTCTGACCTCAACCGCAGCTGACTTAGCAGTGAAGACAGCAGCGAACTGCTGTGGCCTGAAGGCACAGGCGCAGACACTCACCTGCTTCTCCCACACCGGGAAAAGACCTCAGGTCCCCGAAAAAACAGTAGGAGACCAATAAATAAGTTAGATGCTCACACACTGACGGGACACAGGGTCCTCATAGGGAACCAACCCCTCTAAGGGTCTCCTGGTGCCTAGACCGTGCTAGTGGTTGGGGAAACACATGCTTTGTCTGCAAGGCCCTGGAAGTATGTCCCAGTGTAGTGTGAACACTGTCCACCCTCGGATAGGGAGGGACATGCTATGGGATGGCAAGGGACTTCGAAGAAACTCTTAACAGGCCTTTGTGTTATCTGCTAGCAAGAGTCCATCCTGTAGATCAGGCTTCTGAGGCTTGGTAGACCCTAGCACACAGAATGCTGTCTCTTTCTAAGCCTTGTGTTTGCCCAGATGGTCCTCCATATTTCTTCTGACACTCATTTAGACGGAGCCAGGTTACTGGGAAGATCCCAGTGCTAGAGGTGGCCTTTCATGTGACTTGCTGGCCAACTCAGAGCATTATCTTCCCATTTCAGAGTGTGAATCATGAATCACCACCTGCCCTTCAAAGGGCAAGGTAGGGATGATCTAATCCATGAGAGGCATGCCCCTTCCCCTCTTGGTTAAACTCCATTATGCTGCAGAACATAAAGGGTGGGGATTTCAAAGTGTGAGGTGTACACTAGGCTCATTCATGCATGTGCTCTGGGATGCACGCTCCGTGGGGGCAGAGACCTGCCCTGCTTGGTTAGTGCTCTAGGAGGGGAGTGCAGCTACTGCACAAGGCTACAGTTAAGGGACTGTCAAATAGAGCCCAGAGTTTCCATGTGTCTTTGTGTGTTCTGACTTTTTTTTTCCCTTTTTTTTTTTTTTTTGGTTTTTCGAGACAGGGTTTCTCTGTGTAGCCCTGGCTGTCCTGGACTCACTCTGTAGATCAGGCTGGTTTTTTTTCCTTTTTTCGTTTTTCAAGACAGGATTTCTCTGTGTAGCCTTGACCGTCCTGGAATTCCATCTGTAGACAAGGCTGGCCTTGAACTCAGAGATCTACTTGCCTCTGCCACCTGAGTGTTGGGATCAAAGGCGTGTGCCACCACTGCCTGGCTTGCTTTTCATGCTCCCAGGTTTCTGATGTCTTAGAGCAGTAGTTTTCCACCTATGGGTCATGACCCCTCTGGGTCAAACGAGGTTTTTCATAGGGGTTCCCTAAGACCATTGGAAAACACAGATATTTGCATTACAATTCATAACAGTACCAAAACTACAGTTATGAAGTAGCAATGGAAATGCTTTTATGGTCGGGGGTCACCACAACATGCGGAACTGTATTTAAGGGTTGAGGCATTAGGAAGGTTGGAAACTACTGCTTTAGAGGGTTCACTTTCAGTTGGTTTTCTTTTTGTTAGGTCAGGTGGATTTTTGCTACTTTTCATACTTAGGGCTAGAAGAACAATCAGGGAAGCACCTACGCTTGGTATGCTTTGGGGGGGAGGGGTTGGGGAGGAGCACCGTTACCTGAGGATATTTATTTATTATTGTGTGTACGTCACACACAACTGTGGAGTCAGATCTCTCCTTCTACCTTTACGGTTCTGGGGAGCCGGCTCAGGTTCTCAGACTTGTACTTAGACGTTGCTGCCTAGCTGAGCCATCTTTTGCAAGTATTACTTGGGTTTTGAATTTCAGTTACAAAGTAACCAGCAAAGTGTCTCGCTATACAATTATGCAGTACAATGAGCATCAGAGACCTATACATTGTTTCCAAGCCAGGTCTGCGAGCACTCACTCTGGAGGAAGGAAGCAGAGGAGAGTCACCTTTAGCCCGGGAATTCTATTTTTTTTTTTTTTTTTTTTGGTTTTTCGAGACAGGGTTTCTCTGTGTAGCCCTGGCTATCCTGGAACTCACTCTGTAGACCAGACTGGCCTCGAACTCAGAAATCCGACTGCCTCTGCCTCTCAAGTGCTGGGATTAAAGGCGTGGGCCACCACCGCCCAGCTAGCCCGGGAATTCTAAACCAGCTTCATTTTACAGAGTGTGACCCTGTCTCCAAAATCAAACAAATAAATCAGGTTAAACAGGAAAAAGCAAAGCCCTGGCCACGTTGAAGACTACCATCCTTCCATACAAACCCTTCCCTTCATTTTGGCCCAACAAATACTCGTATTTGTGGCTTAAACACTTGTTATTGTTTTCCTACTGGCCCATTCTCTCTCTCTTTCAGGAGTTTATTTTGTATATATAGTTCAATCTCACACAAATCTAACATATTGCCAGTTTTCAATGTATCCTCGCCAGAGCACTGTCTTTGATGATTTCATTCCTTTGGATCCACTGGAAACAAAACCAAATAAGAACAGACACCTCGGCCTGAAGGAGGCTGGCCTAGTGAGGACTTGCAGCATTTGCAGGTAGAGGAATGAAATCCAAAATGGTACCAATGCTTGCCACTCCACCCAGGTTATAAGGCAACCAAATCCAGACCAGAGGTCAAACTTGTTCCTACCTCAGTATACTCTGTAGGGCAGGTGTATGGCTCAAATGCAGTTCTACCCACAAAAACTTCACCAAAACCAAATACAAGTTCAAAGTTCAAAGCCAGCCTCGGCTACATGAGACTGTGTCAAAAAGTAAAGAAAACAAACAGCAAACCAAGGACAGGTGTGGTGGGTTAGTCCTATAGTAATAGTATTTGGGAGGCAGAGGCAAGTGGCTCTCTGTGAGTTCAAGACCAGCCTGGTCTACATATTGAATTCCAGGCTAGCCAGGGCTACATAGTAAGATCCTGTCAATAATAAATAATAATAATAATAATAATAATACAAAACCACACCCAGCACAGCCCAAGGCACAGCAGAGGCCAATGTGACTCACCTCGCAGGTGTGGGCTTCCCAGCATCAGTACCGAAAAGCAGAGCTCCCTTTAATGACATGAAGATCAATTTCTACGGCAGCTGCCACTGAACTCTTCTCAACTTGGTGTGCAGTTTTTATCTTACGCTTAACTTTCTATGAGGACTTAACTACGGCAGTGGCAAGGACCAGGAATAAGAAGTCAGGTAGCCAGAGGAAGCAGGACAGCAGGGTTAGAGCCAAAGAGGAAATGCTCCTGGCAGGACTCATCCCTCAGCGCCAGCCTCTCCTCTCTGAGAAGTCTGCGACCTTTAAATCACTTCTCCAGGTCTCAGTGAATCGTGGACAAATGGATCACTGGGAAGAGTAAAGCCACAAATATCTAAGTACTTTAGCTTTGTTTAGGGGAGTGACCGACCACTCCAGTTAGGGAATCTCTGGTTTACAGAGTAAAACAGCTGGTTTCCTGTGCTCGGGGCTGGAAGAGTGATCTCCCTCCTCCCTAGAAAACCACACAGTCCTCCAAGTCACCTCAGCTTAGAGGAGACACAAGACAGTGCTTCCTGATCTTCCAAGGACATACATGTTTTGGTTTTTTTTTTTTTTGAGACAGGGTTTCTCTGTGTAGCCCTGGCTGTCCTGGAACTCACTCTGTAGACCAGGCTGGCCTCGAACTCAGAAATCCGCCTGTCCTCTGCCTCCCAAGTGCTGGGATTAAAGGCGTGGCCACTATCGCCGGCTGACATACATGATTTTTATCGGTGTTCTGACAGACACCTCCTCTGGGACTGCACATTTTGTGACCCAGAATAACACGGTGAGCCCTGAATCACAGTCCTTTCTTGAACACCGACTATAATTGTTAACATACCTGTAAACTTATACAGATAAACCTTCAACCTCTAAAATGGAAGACTGAAATGGGGTGGGATGGTGCACACATTTAATCCCAGCACTTTGGAGGCAGAGGCAGAAGGGTCCTAAGTCTCACATAAACAGACAAACCAACAAATGCAGGCTAAACTATGCCCTGGCTTCTTGCAGCCTTCCCAAGTTCCCATAGATCCAAGTAAAATAAATAATGGGAAAATACATTTGGGCAGGTCCACATTCAACAGTGGACATCACTATCCATGACAGAGGAGCAGACAAGACAATCTTTAAAGGACTTTTGCCTTAATCCTAGCACTCAGGAGGCAGAGGCAGGAGGAGGCCTCTAAGTTTGAGGCCAGTCTGGTCTACAGAGTGAGTTCTAGGACAGCCAGGCTACACAAGAAATCCTGTCTCAAAAAACAAAAACAAATCAAAACAAAAAACACATAGAAAAATTAATAAATAAAAAAGTAGTTTTAAATGAAAAAGGATCTGTTATATAATGCTTTATATAAAACAGATCATCCATTTTATCTACAGGGGTTCTTGGATGTGTCTTTCCTGTGGGACTTTTTACATAATTGTATTGATTTGGATGTATATTTGTGGAAAACTAGCATGACCCACTCCCTGGAACAATAAAATTCACTTTGAGGCCTAATAGCACTGATAATAGATATCTAGAAGACGGAAGTGGAGGGCCTGGTATCCTGATTTGCGGACTTCTGGAGATCACTGGAAGATATTTCTGAAATTCTACTACTTTAAAAAAATAATAATGAAGTGAAAATCCAAGCCTCTGGTTCCTGAATCTGTTTCTCAAGTGGCATGCTGTTATATGCCCAGAATCTTGGATGATGCAAAAATCCTTAATTTCATTTTTGGAGGGTTTTGTGCCACCACTACCAACCAAGCCCCATCAAAAATTGTTTACTCAATGCAGCTCCTCAAAACCCAGACCTACAGACTCCTGCCACCAGGCAGTCTACAGTGACAGCCCTAGACAGTCTACAGTGCAGCCTGACATCTGCAGTGACAGCCCTAGACAGTCTGCAGTGACAGCCTAGACAGTCTGCAGTGACGCCTAGACAGTCTACAGTGACAGATGCAACTCCATCTTCTTTCCCATACCACCAACAAAATCCTCAGTGTTGGGGATCTGTATGTTTGATTTGGGATTTTGTTGAGACACGGTCTCAGGCAATCTCAAGCTGGCCTTACACACCCAAGCAGCTAAGGATAGCCTTGAACACCTGCCTACATCTGGGTTACAGGCAACCCCACTGATAGCTCGTTCCGAAGTTACTCATTACTAGTTTTACCAACTGCATCTTCAGAGGATTTAAACCGACTGAAAACTCAAGTTGAGGAAAACAAGAGGTAGATAAGAAATCAATATTTTTCCAAACTTTTCTACAACACACAGAAACTGTATAAGACACCCAATACACTCTCATACCCTTGTGTCCCAAGACAGAACACCTGCTACTGTAAGCGCAACACACACATTCACACTCATACACACACACACACACACACACACACACACACACACACACACGACGGCCATGATCTACTAAATGATTTCCAAGTCACTCGCGGGAGTGTCTGAAAGACACCCAACAGACCAAATCGTATAGCTGTACCCTCCAGCTACAAAACGGGCAGCTGGATATTCACAAAGAGCTGACACACTGGCCAGGATGGTAGTGTCCAGTCGTGATGCGAGACCCTGGGTGCCACCATTTCCCAAGTAACCCAAGGTGACTCCGTCTCAGCTCTTGTGACCGCTACACAGTCAGTCCCTTAAGGTCTCAGCTTGCAAAGCTCACTTACTACGTACAGTGGAAAGCAGTATTTCCTTGTCCCCTTTAAGACCTCGAATTTAACAGGTGTTGTTTATCCTGTCTTTGTGCTAGTGATGTGTGGTGACATACAGAAAAGGGGCGTTCCACCTCTCCATCTCTCCAGTCTTAAACACTCCCCCCCCCACCACCCACCCCGCTAGATGAGGTCTTAACAGGGAATCCCTGGGCCAAAGGAGTCATACAGCCTGACAGAAGCGAAAGCAAGGACTCCCTCGTTACACCACAGAAGCTTCTAGCAAACTCATCTCCAGACCCAGCAGGAGAGAGGCAGAGCAACCGGTCTAAGCCACTTAGCTCAAGCTAGACTGCAGACCCTATCCCTCGAGGCACTACATCTCCGGACCTGGGTAAAAGGAGAGCATCCTTGAAGCTCTTGGCAAAAATAAAGCAAGAGGGTCTAGATCTGAGGCCTCGCGAAGGGCGAGAACCCTTCTCACTTGACCCTGGGTTTCCAAGGGGCCCAGCATAGCCTGTCCTCACCCTCCCCGACAGCGCCTCCCCCACAGCAGAGAAGAAACCGGGAGAAGTAGCGCAAGGGGAGCGAGGCGGCCCCTGAACCTCCACCGTACCGCGTTGACAGCCTGGGAATCTCCCGCCACGGACCCCGCTGGCAAGGCCCCGCCCGCACGCTGCGCCTGCGCGCCGGTGGGGCTCCGGGAGTGCGCGCGCACTTCCTACGTGTGCGGCGTGGGGGCGGTCCTGAGGGAGCCCCGCCCTCGTCCCCCCTCCCTCCTCCGGCTCCCCCTCCCCCACGCGCTGCCGCGGCCGCCGCAGGAGCCCAGAGCTCTAGCCGCCCGGCGACTCCCCCTCCCCCTCCCCAGCCCCGCCCCGCCCGGAGCCGGGGCTCCCGAGTCGGAGCCGAGTCTGCGCCTAGGGGTGAGTACGCGGACCCCTCCCCAGCACCCCTTACTTGGCTCCTAGGATCTCACCACCACCCCAAGGAAGAGGAGAAAAAAAAAAAAAAAAAGCACCGGGACTCAGCTGCGCGTTCCCTCCCTTCCACCTCCAGCGGGACCCAGAGGTGCCCGGGCCCCACGGGACCCAACGGAGGCACGCTTTGTCCCCAAACCCGCACGGTCCCTGGCCAGATGTGAGTCCTCCCACCCCTGTCGGGGCTCCAGATGTGCGCCGTCCTCTGCCCCCGCCCCGCTGGAATATCCCAAGGGGTGGGACCCCTCTGTCCCGGCCCTCGAGTGCCACTCTAGTTCCACCTGCTCCGTCCAGGTGCGCGGCCCTCCTCGGGTCCCGGCTGCTCCCCAGCCGCCGGCGCCGCTGAAGGGAACCACCCGCCTCCGCCCCCGAGTTTTGCATTCTAGGGGTCGCCAAGTCCGATGCCCTCGGTCTCTTTTTTTATTCTTTCTCTTGTTGCTGGGGACGAAGCTGGCCTCAAACAAGGGGTCCAGGCTTGGGCAAAGGGCAGGGCTCGAGGGTGCTAGCACCAGACGGGTGGCTGCCCCAGCCCCGGTGAGGACTGATCTGCCGGCTGGAGAGGGCGGCCGGCCCGGGGAGCATGTCCTCTCCTGCGCCCCTACACAGAGCAGTTCATTCATGAGCCGCCCGGGCCTGCGTTGGAGGGTGCGGTGGGGAGAAGATTCAGACGCGAATCCGGAGTAGGCAAAGGCCCTATTGAGGGGGAGGGGGCGCGCTTTGTCCCTCCCGGCTGTCTTGACCGCCTGGTGCGGACTGTCCCAAAGCTTGTCGTTGTGTTGCCCAGAAAAAACAAGGATGCCTGGGAAGTGGGGAAGAGAGGTCAGAGGGGCTGGCTGCCCTTGGAGGTTTGTGCTGCCACCCGCCTTGGTCCCCTGATCGGAAGTCTGGCGGCCCGTTGCTCAGAGGGGCTTGGGGCTTTGCTCCCTCCTAGTACCACTCCCTGACCCTGAACCTTCTCCGGTCTGCAGCAGTCCGGGGTGAATGAGATTGTACCCAACACCTCCTGAAGAGGGGCCCGCAGTCCTCTGCCTTCCAGATGTATGAGAGGAGGGGAAGGGGAGTGGCTGCCAAGCTCTGGTGGTGGGTTTACTGGCATCACCTTTGTCCTCCGGGGTACCAAAGGGTCTACGTCCTGGCATGTCCCAGGTAGCACATGCTGGGGCCTGCTGTTGAAGTCTTGGACAGTGAGTGAGCGAGTAGGTGGGTGGGGACGTTTTGAGGCAGAAGATGGGTGATAAGTAGCTAAGAACCCCATTTTGGCATCGTACAAATTCCTTCCAAGTACAGCAGAGTAACAGAAAACCGGGTTCAAATCCCAGCTCTGCTGCTCTTGAGCTGTGCGACCTTGGCAAGTTACTTAACCCATCTGAACCCCTGTTTCTATCTAAAAGCGTGAGTAGTTACTACCACCTCCTTCCAAGGTGTATCTTTTCAATGCAATAGTTTAATGCAGGTAAATAGCCTGGCACTCTGCCTGACAGTTGATCGATTATAATGGGTTCACATCCTGAACTTCCTGACCTATTGGTCTCCTCTGGAGTCCCACCCTACCTACTGCAAGTGGATGGGGGCACATTCTAGGACTTGGTGACAGAGTCCCTAGTATAGAGGAAGCACCCTCCCCCTCACTGAGGAGTTCTAGTCTATTCCTACCATGAAATTATATGTTTTATTTTGGTCTTAACCAGCCTTCCTCCACTCAAGCAACCTCTTGGAGTCTATATCTTATTAATAACAGCTGATTTTGTGTTTTATTTTGTTTGAGATGAGACGTCATTTAGCCTAGGCTAGCCTTGAACTCCTAATCTTCCTGCTCTCTTGGTCTACCAGCATGCTTGCCTTCAACAGCTGGTCCTTTTTTGTGGTGGTTTTGTTTGTTTGTTTTGTTTGTTTGTTGCTTGCTTGCTTGTTTTAAGAGCTGTGAACTAGAGTTTTAATGGTTTGTGTTGTTTTAGTTTGTTTTTAATTTTATTTAATCTTTTAAGCAGCCACAGGGCTGAGTTGTTGTCTCCATTTTATAGGGACCTATAAAATGGTTGAGTACCCTTTCCAGAATAAAAGCCAAATGTGTTTCACTTTAGGGCCCTTGGTCCTCTTCCCCCTGCCTCAGAACTTGAACCCACAAACCCCACACCTGAGTCAAGGATCAGCTACATGCAAGAAAAAAGGCAGACCTGTAGATTAAGGGCATGGCATTCTTCAGAGCTGGTGCTGACAGCCCTCAGAGCCCTCAGAGCCCTGCTAGTGGACTCTCCTATTGGCAGGAGCAGCAAAATGCCTGGGCCCACCTCTGGATCTATCACAGTGCTGTGTGACCTTCCCCAAGTTATTTGCCGTCTCTGTGCATCAGTGGCCTGTTGAATTGTGAGGGGTGGCAAATAGCAACATTTATAAAGTATTTAGTGAAGTAATGCTAGGGACAGAATAAAAGTAAGGCAGGCCAGGTGTGGTGGAACATATTTGTATCTTGACTTGGAGCCCAGCCTAGGCTATATAGCTAGATTCTGAAGAGATGCAGAGAGGGCCACCTATAGATATAATGGATACACCTTTGCCTTTCTCTGAGTTCCACTAAAGCCAAGCAAAGCCATTGGTATTTGTTACAGATTGGAAGACTGAGGCTCAGATGCCATACTAAGAGTTAATTTCTTACTCACTGGTTTTGTAAGAACTGAAGAAGCCCTAAACTCTACAAGGAAAACAAACAAGCAAGCAAAAAATAACTTGTAACCTATAACACAGTTTTTATTAGTGAAATAGACAACCTTGATTTGGTTAAAGCTAAAATCCCCATCTCTATACAATGCCAACTTCAGTATCCAAGCTAGAGAAATGCTCTCACAGCCGGCTGAGTATGTCTGGATAGGGAGACCCTTCGCTTGCTTGTACTATCCCAGGCATAGTGCCCTCCGCAGGGCTCCCCAGTGCTAGGCTGGATTTGAAGGCAGTTGCCCTGGATGACACAGCCCAGCAACCCCACCCCTAAAGAGCTCGAAGTCACCCTGTCAACTAGCAAAGCCACTGGCCCAACTCCACCTCTTACCTACCCCGTGACCTTCCCTGGCTCCACTCCTTCTCTGGTCCCTATTTCCTTCCTGTGGATGGGTGATCTGGGTGTGCCTTGCTTGCCTTGGGTGCAGGGGAGGATCTGTGTAGTTCCATCCTGGGGAACTCTCACCCACTGTAACAAACCACATCTTGTAGAAGCTCCCAGAGTGTCCCATCTTCCTTCAGAGTAGAGAAGACAGGAACGGGAGGATGACATTAAAAGAGTTTGGACAGTGAGTGGGAACAGGCACTGAAGTTTCTGGAGTTCAGAGAAGTTAGGACTGGGGATTAGCATGCTTGCTAACATGTTTAGCATGCGGGAAGCCCTAGTTTGGATTTCCAGCACTTGGGAAGTAGGGATAGAAGTTTAAGATCATCAACAGCTTCATAGCAAGAGTATAGCCAGTCTGCAATACATGAGACCTTGTATCAAATGGAAAAAAAAGGTGGGGGGAGGAAGGGCTAACCAGAGCCTCCCTCCCCAAAATACCTATACCCACCTTTAACCTGTCCTGGTGCCTCAGAATCTGTGTATCATAATTTATACACTGAGACACAGACAGACAGACAGACAACACAACACACACATACACACATACACTCCTCCATTCAGAGGCCACAAGTCCCTTTATTTCTGCACACTATCATGTAGTTATATAGCACCCTATGCAGACACACCTATGACCACATTTACATATCTGAACATTTATCTGGACTGCTCTTGTATTCACTGACCAAGAACAAATAATAACATTTTATTTTTGAAACTTCCATATATACAAAGGATCTTAATTGGAGATCGGCCTAGGCTACATAAAGAGAACTTGGTGAGAGACAGACAGTGCGGTTCTGGACTGTGGATACATTTTTACCTCTCTGTGAGAGGCGTGCTGGTGATTCTTTGTTACAAATTGGAAGAGTGAGGCCCAGCTACATCTTCATCTGTTCTAGGCCATCAGCAAAGCGCCCATGTTCTGAGAAGGGTCCCAGCTTAGGTAGAAGACTGTCTTAGGTTTGAATTCCAGCTTCCATCATTTTACTGGTAGTGAGACCTTGTGAGAAAGTACTTAACCTTTCTGAGCCCTGTACTCAATGACAGTGATACAACTCACAAGATGTTTGAGGGTTAAATGAAGTCATGTATGTTATTCTTTTGTTTTAAAAGATTTGGTATTTGTTGTATGTGTAAGAGGAGTGTTTTGCTTGTATGTGTTCTGTGTACCATGTGGGTGCAGTACCAGCAGAGGCCAGAGAGGGTATCAGAGCTGAGTAAACAGTTATTAGCCGCCTACCCTGGGAATTGAATCCTTGTTGTCTTCAAGAGAAGCCAGTGCTGTCATCTGCTGAGCTAGGCTGGAGCCCCATATATTGTTATTCTTAAAACAATGGACACTAGATAACTGGTACTTGCTACAATGATAAACTCATGTGTTTTAAAAGGCAGCTTTGGACCAGAAAAGGAGCCTGTATAACACATGCAGGGAGTTATTTTCTGCTCTGTCCTGAACCAGCCTTTGCAAAGACTCCTTTGGACCAAGAGAAACACACAAACAATGCCCATATTCTCCTAGAGAGCTCCTAGCTCCTGCCCTGTGTGATTGGATGTTTGAATGGGACAAGGGGACCCCAGGGCTGCTAGGACACCCTAGGGGGCTGAGGGACACACAGTTGCTTCCAACTTGCTAGTCACCTCTTCCAGATTTGTTGTTCTCTCTCTTTGGTTGCCTTTCTTCCCTAGGGACCCTTCCCCAGGCAGACTGTCCATGTTGTCAGCAGAAGGGGCCCCCAGAGGCCCCTGAGTAGGGCCAGGGGGAGCTATGCTGCTGTGGTAGCTGTCTCTGCTGCAGTCACACTTCTCCAGCCTGGGAACCTCTTCAGGGCTTTGCTCAGCTTTGTCCCCAAGCACTTCCAGAGCCCAGGGCTCCAACTGGCTTCCCCGTCCCTCCTCTCCTGCCCTTCATCCACTTAGAGCACAAAGGCTGTGGCAGGGCACCAGGCAGGCACCGGGCAAGACAGTAGTACAGTGGTTGCTGGGGGCCTTTGGAGGCCTCGCCCACTCTTCCCTCTCTTTTGCCAATGGAAAAGCTGGCTGAAGGGCACAGCATTCCCAGCCTGCTCTGCTCCGTAGACAGAAGCACGGCATTCTGGGAGTTGTAGTCCTTACACCCCTCTGTTTTCCCCCTGTACAGCTAGTTGGAGAGAAGGGAGGAAAGCTGGGTTGGAAATGTGGTGGAGAAAAGCAAGTGTGGCTGGGGCCGGCGTGGTGACACAGACCCTGGTTTTTGGCTCTTTTACCTCCTTCCAGCCCATTGCTCGCTCCGAGGACACAGGAGCAGCTCTGACGCTGAACATCTGTTTAGAAGGTGGTTGTGTGGAGGAGGTTAACAGAATTAAAAGCTCTAAGCACATTTGATCATTCTGGTTTTCTTTTCATATTTTTCGCTTAAACTTAGCCAAAAGGCAGAGAAGCCCCCCTCCCCTTTTTTTTAATTCTTCATTCATTTATTATGATTACAGAGATTGAATTTAGGGCCTCTTCTGAGAAGATCAGAACGTTGACTGACTCTTATTCTCTGGCATAGGGACAGGTCTCTATCCATCATTTTAAAATGTACTTCCACTGCTTTATATGTATGAGTTTTTGTCTGTATGCATGCATACATACATACGTGTATGCACCACATGCATGCCTGGTGCCTGCAGAGGTCAAAAGAAAGCATCGTATTCCCTGGAACTGAAATTATGATGTCTGAGTCTCCATGTCAGTGCTAGGAACCCAACCCAAGCCCTCTAGAAGAGCAGCAGAGCTCTTAACCTCTGAATCATCTCTCCAGTACCCACCCCACTTCACTTCTGCTTAGGAGAGATTTTCTATAAGTTGGGGGGGGGGTGAAGCTGTTCTCCCCATTAGGATCAGGGTGTGCTGTCCTAACCTAGGGTAGAGTCACAGCCAGAGGGCCATGAAGTAAATCCGTGTGATACACTCATCTCTTCTCTGGGCTCTTATTTCTCACGAGCAGAGTTTGTACCCACTGAGGCAGCTGGTCAGCCCTCCCTGTACCCACCTTGCTAGGCCAGGGTGGGAGGGGATGAACGCCGCTGACTGATTCGCCCTCTGCCCAGGAGGACCATGCGGCAGTAGCAGCCATGCTGCCGTTCTTGCTGGCCACACTGGGCACCGCGGCCCTCAACAGCAGCAACCCAAAGGACTACTGCTACAGTGCCCGCATCCGCAGCACTGTCCTACAGGGCCTGCCCTTTGGGGGCGTCCCCACCGTGTTGGCTCTGGACTTCATGTGCTTCCTTGTGAGTGATCCCGTACTGTCCCCCACCGTCCTCCACCTGGGCCCCAGAATCCCCCGCAAATATCCTCCACCTCGGACCCCCCCATCCACCTTCTCAGACCTAACCAAGAAAGAGGGATTGCCACTCTCTAACTACTGACCGTTCATCTAAGCCAGGGTCCTTCCTTCTAAGTTAAGCTCTGACCCCTCTGTTCCTGACCCCTGGCTCCAGACAGCTGTTCCAACTGCTCTCCCTTTGCCCTCAGGCCCTGCTGTTCTTATTCTCTATCCTCCGGAAGGTGGCCTGGGACTACGGGCGGCTGGCCTTGGTGACAGATGCAGACAGGTAAGAAAGAGCCCGGGCCTGTCTCCCTCCGCTCTGCACACAAACATCATGTTCCACGGTGCCTTCGGGGGACACCAGCCTTCTCCCGTCCCCTCTGTTGGGGGATGGAGAGGGACTAGTAGACCCTAGGCCAACATGGGATGGTGTGAGGACCTTTAGTCGGACCTCTGTCCCACACCGGTCCCCAGGTACACTCATCTAACCCTTTCTGTTCTCTGTCCTCAGGCGTCGCCGGCAGGAGAGGGAGCGAGTGGAACAGGAATAGTATGTGGGGCACCAGCCCCCTCATCCACACTAAACCTGCTCTCCTTTTTCTTCTTTTTCACGCTTCTTCTCTTCTCCTCACGCCGGGTGCTGGTTTTCTCTTTTGCAGTTTTCTCCTCTGCAGACTCATGTTTCAGATTAACGCAGGCGGTGTGCTTTGCAGCGCAGGGGGCTCCTCAGCTTGTCTCTGCCCATCCCGGTTCAGTTCCTCCTCTCGGCTCCCTGCCTAAGAAAATCCCCTCTCCGTATACCCCTGCATTCTTAGCCTCGACTGGCAGGGCCGAGGGACCGTCCTCTGGGAACTCCCTAGACAATCCACCACAATGATGCAGAGACAAGATCGGGTGTCACCAACAGCTTCTCATCCCTCAACAGCTAGTTCTTCATATTTCAGGGTTCCTTGCTTCGTCTGGAGGCCCGGGCTGGGCCTTGCCCAAGGAGCCCTCCAATTTGTGGCCTTTTTGACTCCTTGTGATCTCTGTCTGTAGGACTGGAATTGGAGCTGTGGCAGCTAGTGGCTCAGGGAAACTGGAGGGGAGGGTCCTGCCCAAGAGACATCTTCAGTTTTGCCAACCTCACGGGTTTTTCTGGTCCCTGCTTTCCTCCACTTCCCTTTTGCTTTGGGGGGGGAGGTGGGGGAAGGGGAAGGTAATACTGTTTCTGTTGCCCACCTCCCACTCCCCCTGCTGGTCACCTTTGGAACTGCAGAGACCTCTAACATTCTTGCTTCCTCCTCTATTCTGGGCAGTGATGAAGACATTCTCTCCAATAAGGCCCACTAACAGTGATCCATCAAGTAGACATGTTCGAGGGAGGCGTGGGTAGGGGAGATCACTCTTGCTTCAGCCTCTGTGCTTTCTGTGCCTTCTTTAGTCCCTCTGGGTGCTCATAGCTGGTCCTCTGAGGCCCACACTCCCCCTCTCACCTCCCTCTGCTCTGTCTCCCCACCCCAGTGTGGCATCAGCTATGCATGGGGACAGTCATGACCGGTATGAACGTCTCACCTCCGTCTCCAGCTCTGTCGACTTTGACCAAAGGGACAATGTGAGTGTCCTCCTCCCGATTTCCTTGGGTACACTGCCGTAAGGTCAGGGACATTAGTGTGGACCTCTTAGCAGAGGGAGTGACAGGCTAAGGCTCAGAGGACATCAGCAGGCCCAGAGCTCCTGCGGCATGGGCCTGGAGCCTCTAACATTTGTCAGTTCCAGACTTTGCCACAGTAGAGTTTGATGCCCGCCTCCACTATTGACTTAAACTCCTTTTTTTCTTTGAATGTGGCTTTAGAAACCATGAGCCTCGAAGGTCTGTGCAATAAAACTTAGACACCATTGATTAAAATGCCCTTTTTCTTTGAATGTGGTTTTAGTAACTGTAATAAGCCTTGAGAGTCTATGCAGTAAGATGTAGACACTGTAGTGCTACACAGAGCTTGCTGGCTGGTGTCGTGCACATAGGGACCCGCTGTCTTGCTGGGGGTTAATGCTGACTGAGCAGCCCCTTCAGACATGACAGGCCACAGCAGTCCCCAGACCTCTTTCATCAGATCAGGTGCACAGCAGTTTCCTGCCTGCCTGGTCCCAGGCAGAATGCTAATCCTCACAGTCTGGGGTGGCCTTAGTCAGTCTCATTTGTGCTGGGGCTCCTGCAGCAGCCTTAGCAGAGAGAGGTGTCAGCTTCCTGAGACTCACAGGGTACGTGGCAAGCTACAGGGATCGTCCCTGTCAGACAGGTGTCCAGATGGCCCCCATACTTGAATGGAGCTCAGGTAACCAGACCCGCATCATCTTGGTGAGAAGGCACATTCTCCCACCCTGCACTGGACATGGACCTTCTCTTGGTAGAAGGTAGGGTGGGTCTCTTTCTAAGCAGGACTGAGAGGAGGACAGGGAGAGACCTGCAGCCCAAAGGACCCTTGATTTTGGTCCCTCCAAGGTGTACTGGGAGACAGAGGCAGGAGCTTAGGCAGTATAGCAAACCTTTCTGTTTTTGTTAGTCATGATTGTTTATTGTATAGCTTATTGTGCATCGCACGCGCGCGTCTGCGTGTGTGTGGTGTGGTGTGTGTGTTTGTGCATTCCCACTCACCCATAACAAGAGCACAGCAGCACATGTGTGAGATCAGAGGACAGCTTACGGGATCTGGTTGTCAACCTTGGCAACAAGTACCTTTGCCTTTGCTGAGTGACCCATCTTAATAGCCCTATTTTTTTTTTAATTTAATTAATTTATTTATATAAGTCTGTGGATATGTTTACCATATATGTACATATGTATGTGGCTATGTGTACATTGTATGTATGGAGGTCAGAGGATGACTTTTAGAAACTGTCTCCTCCACCATGTGGGTCCCTAGACTTGAACACAGGTCGTCAGGTTTTGCTGCAAGCACCTTTACCTTCTGAGCCATCCTGCAAGCCTGCAAACTCTTATTATTAGCTAGAGATTAGGAGATCCCAGTGCCTTCCTTGAACCCCATCCCCATCTGGCCCATAGAAGTCCACAGCCAGAGTCCACAGGCAGGCAGTGAGCGCTGAGAAAGGCAGAAAGCTGGGACAGGTCAGCACTGGGCTCTAACCATGCTCAGGGTTTTGAAGTTATCTGCATCTCCAGATTTGTGTGTGCGTGTGTGTGTGTGTGTGTGTGTGTTGGTGCTGTGGTAGCACAACTTTATACAGGTACATGGAAAGGACAGCAGTCACGTTTGACTGTTATCCCTCAGGTAGTATCAACCTTGGTTTTTTTTTTTTTTTTTTTTGGTTTGTTTGTTTCTTCTGTGTTTATTTACCCACCATGATGCACATAACACTGTGCACACACTAAGCTGTGTAGCTGGAGGACAGAAGACAGCTTGGGCAAGTCATTCTCTCCTTCTACCATGTTAGATTCCCAGAGATCAAGCTCCAGTTATCAGACTTGGCAGCGGGGACTTTTATGAGCCATCTGGACAGGCCCACTTGGTTTTTCTGAGACGGGGTCTTTAACTGGGACCTATGGCTTCCTAGTAGGCTAACCTGTCTGTCCAGTGAACCCCAGAGATCCATCTGTCTCTGCCTCCCCTGGGCTGGAGTGTGTACCACCACAGCCTGCTATTTTTCTGTAAGACCCAGGGGTTGAACTCGGGTCCTTTTGCTTGCAAGGCGAGCACTTTACTGAGTGAGCCATCTCCCTCTTCCCCGCTCATGAGATAGAGACCAGGGTCTCACTCATACTAGGCAGATGCTCTCCCTGACACATGTATGGTGGTCCTGGGGTGGGTATAGGAGCTGTGTCCTCGTGATCACAGGCTGGAGATAATTCTGAGAACCTGATGGGCGGAGCTAAAGGAGGCGGAGTCAGGTTGTTAGGCTGGGATCTCCAGTTCTGTTCCCTCTGTTTCCCCAGGGCTTCTGTTCCTGGCTGACTGCCATCTTCAGGATAAAGTAAGTGAATGGTCTGCGCACTCTAAAGAGAAACAGACAGAAACCTCAGCACCTGTCACCTCCCTCCAAAACCGAAGCCAGCAGCTTTGAGGACCGTAGGGCTCCTAGCCATCACAGTACCTTGTGCCCTACTCCAAGAGGCCAGGCAATGGGGGGCCAGCCTCTTCTGAACCCCCTGAATGCTTATTCTGATCCACCATCTCCTCTGTGACACCCTGCACAAGATCAGCCATGCCTGATCTACCAGCCCTGGCCACAGCTTGATTGAGACCCGGGCCAGAGCCCCCACCTCAGCCTCTGTGCAGCCAGTAGGGCACATAGGGGGGCACCAGGCAGGCTGGAAGCAGCCAGGCAGCTGCAGGCAGGAGTCAGCAGCCAGCAGGCAGAACTCAGGAGATCCAGCCAGAGTCCACAGGCAGGCAGTGAGCACTGAGAAAGGCAGAAAGCTGGGACAGGTCAGCACTGGGCCCTAACCATGCTCTGGGCCCTTGACCATGGGAGCTTAGCCCTGGTGGCCTTAAGGCCCTAGAAGGAGCTGCGCCCACATCCCAGCCTCCTCCCATAACATCCCTCCTTTTTGTCCCCTTCCATTTCTGTTTTCCATCTTCCTGTCTTTTCATCTCCATTCCCAATCTTGGTTTCTCTTCTCTTGCTCTTCTTTTTGCTAAAACTTTCAGGCACTGTGGATTCCTCCTCCTCCTCCATCTTCCTCTTCCTCCTCTTCTTCTTCCTCTTCCTCCTTCTCTTCTTCTTTCATTTCTTCTTCCTCCTCTTCCCTTTCCTGCTCCTCCTCCTCTCCTTCCCCTTCTTTTCCCTTCTCTCCTTCCTCCCTCCCAGAAAATCGGAGTGGGAAGTTCTGTCTCAATCCCATTGCTGCCCCATCAGCAAGGGTGGCTAGGGTGGCTGTGGGTGGGACAGGCCAGTTCCAGTCATCCTATGCTGTTCTTAACCAGTGTCTTCTGTCTGCCTCCCATGGCCTACAGGGACGATGAGATCCGGGACAAGTGTGGGGGCGACGCTGTGCACTACCTGTCCTTCCAAAGACACATCATTGGGTTGCTGGTTGTCGTGGGCGTCCTCTCAGTAGGCATCGTGCTGCCTGTCAACTTCTCAGGGGACCTGCTAGGTCAGTGAGGGCCAGGAGGCTGGAGTAGAAGGGGCAGCAGAGGGCATCCGTTCTGACCCCACCACCATCCCCTTCTCCTTCCCGCCCTCCAGAGAACAATGCCTACAGCTTTGGGAGAACCACCATTGCCAACTTGAAATCAGGGTGAGTCCGGGCAGCTCTGCGGTGGTGGGCTGGGTTCTAGGGGAGAATCGAGAGACAGGAGGCTGTAGAGACAGACAGACATGGCAGAGGTAGACCCTGCTGACGCAGTGACCCATGTGTCCTGTGCTCCCCACAGGAATAACCTCCTCTGGCTACATACCTCCTTCGCCTTTCTGTACCTGCTGCTCACGGTCTACAGCATGCGGAGACACACCTCTAAGATGCGCTACAAGGAAGATGATCTGGTGAGGAAGTGCAGCCCTCGGTGGCCACCGTAGAGTTGGGCTACCTGCGTTCCTTCCTACACACACACACACACACACACACACACACACACACACACACACACACGGGATAAGGATGCCTCTCCAGAGGTCCTAGGAAAGCAATGCCTGTCCCTTCCCATGCTAAACATGGCCCTGGGGAAATGACTGTGGCTGGTGGGAGTGTCAGATGGTTGTATTGTCGTCTTACTTGATGAGGATGGTAGAAATATTCCTTCAGCTTCTACAGCCATTTACCCAGCCTGGACCAAATGCTAGTTACCATGCTAGGTCCTCAGGGTTCTAAGTGTCCACCCACTAGTGACCCCCGAGATTCCCTCAAAGAACAGCCACCTCATGGCTCTTCCATTTGGCTTCTATTACAAACCCTCCACTGAGGCCTGACCGGTTCCTAAGGCCTGCTCCATCCCCTAGCCCCTGCCCCACCCACAGGAAGACAAGCCTGCTTCCCTCTTCCCCAGGTCAAGCGGACTCTTTTCATCAATGGAATCTCCAAATACGCAGAGTCAGAAAAAATCAAGAAACATTTTGAGTGAGTAAACAGCCCATCCCACATCAGGCCTGCAAACCCTTGCCTGTCCCTGAGCCCCAAGAACATCTTTGCACCCCTGGACCCATACTCAGCAGTCGGACGCCCAGGCTGAGGAGAGCAGATGAAAGAAGACCTCTCAGATGCCGAGCCGGGCTGGTCTCCCACTTTCACTGAGTGACAGCCAGCCCCTTGGAGAACTGGAGAGGGCTGAGGGGGTCACTCAGGATACAGCCCATGTTTAGCATGTACAGAGCCTTGGGTTTGATCTTGAGCACTTTCAAAAGATAATAATAATAATTAGCAAATGAAAGAAATAGGAGGGACTCGTGAAGAGTGCGGCTTGTGACGTTTGTGTCATCCTCTGGCTTGGACCGGGTCATGGGTGGTTGGCCCAGGGTCCTGAGGTGGCAGCTTCCTCACAATTACCAACAGCACTTACCTGGTGCATATACAAATGTTGTGGAAAGCCCGTGGACTGTGGTGGCATCTGAAGGAGTCTGAGGAGGGTGGTCTTGTTCTTTCAGCTTCTCTGGCTCTACAGTTCAGGTATCTGGGTACTGGACGAGCACCTCGGTGCTGAGCCCATGGGGTAGAGAGTCAAGAGCTGCCAGGTGTGGTGGCTCACACCTTTAATCCTAACACTTGAGAGTCAAAGGCAAGTGGATCTCTGTGAGTTCAAGGCCAGCCTGTTCTATAAGAGAGGTCCAGGATAGCCAGAGTGACAGAGAGAGACCCTGTCTCAAAAAAACAAAAAAAGTTAAGGGCCAGCTGTAGAGACATATAGAGATGGACAGTCTGCACACAGAATTAGAGGTCCTGCATACTTTGATTCGTTTATTGCCAAACTCTTTCAGTTACCATAGCAGAAGATGAATGAAAAGTCACCTAGGCTCACGGGTCACACATAGAGGTCAACTGCAGGAGCTAGTCAACAGTCTCAATTGAGATTGGTCCAAGTTAATCTGTGACCCAGATTAGAAACCAGCCAGTGGCTATGACAAGTGACCAGTCAATCCATGACCCAGATTAGAAACCAGCCAGTGGCTATGACAAGGGACCAGTCAATCCATGACCTAGATTAGAAACCAGCCAGTGGCTATGACAAGGGACCAGTCAATCCATGACCCAGATTAGAAACCAGCCAGCGGCTATGACAAGGGACAGGTTAATCTATGACCCAGTTTAGGAACTAGCCAGTGGCCATGGTAAGGGATATTACTGGTCTGGATCCCAGCTCAAGGTTCAGATGGATTCAGGGTTTATTCTTTCTTTTCTCTTTTTAAGTTTTACTTATTTTAATTTTATGTGTATGGGTATTTGACTATGTATGCCTGTGTACCATGTGGATGTGGTACCTGTGAACCCAGAAGAGGGAGACAGATCACCTGGCTGTGAGTGGCTGTATGGGTGTTAGGGATCAACTCTGGTCCTCTGGAAGGACATTGGAAGTCTTAAACCCTAGCTATCCCTCCAGCCCCAGGTTAATCTTGAGGCCCAGGTCTGCTGCTGTTGGTCAAATCAGAGTTCGGTCATTGTCCTGGAGCAGGTCACTTTGTCATCCTGTCCACAGTCATGTCTCAGCAGGATCAGAGGCAGTATCTGGTCAGGGCACATTCCAGAGCTGTGTTACAGGGATCTGGAGCTCAACGCTGATAACACTGATGGGTGGATACTTACGCATGCGACATACACATGTTGAACATCTTCTGCATGTAGGCGTAGGTATTTTAGAAGCAAGCCCTGCCCTCATACAGCTTACAAAACAGGGTGACAATGATTTGGAGTTTAAACTTACATCAGCATAAGGGCACACTAGGTCGAGGGGGGACTAGTGTGTGCTCAGGGTCGAGTGAGATTTTGTCCAGTTGGACAGTTACCAGCTTCCACTGACATGTCCTGATGCAGACCTCTAGTGACCTGCCCTGGGCGAGGGCTCAGTATAACAGCAGTAAACAAAACCAGACATCTTCCTTTCATTAGTCCTAAGAGTCGGGGATCTCACCTTGTGGGGGTGCTAAGATGCCGTCCTGAGTGAGAAAGGGGGCTGTATGACAGGGACCCTCACATTGGAACAAAGACCTGAGCAGAGCGGAGGAGTGTACCCTCCTGGTCCGCTCTGTGATGTGCTGTGGGAGACAAACAGCCAGGCTGTAGTAAAGTGCTCTGGCTGGAGCTTCAGGGTTAGTTCTAATGTTGTTTAAGAAAACAGCCTGTGGCTAAAACTCTGTAGCACTCACTGTAAAAGCAGGTGTCTGGAGGATCTGGTCTTTGTTTAGACTCTGGGGCTTTGAGGTGAGCAGAATGAAGTCAGCCTTTCATCCCGCTGGCCATGCAGCCGACTTTGCTGAGCGCTCCCTGTGGGCAGGCTGTTACAGAGGAGGACTCGTGTGAGGATTAGCAGCCAGCCCTGTCCACACTGAGCTTTGGAGCAGACATCAGCTCAGAGGCTCATGGTCCAGGTTTGGGGACCTTGTGGAGTAGAGGACCACCCCAGAAGAAGGAGAGTTAGCTTTAAAGGATCTGCCCTTAGTCCCGTGAGGGTGAGAACATAACCTCCCAAAGAGGAAGCTCCAAGAGCCATAAAGGGTAGAGCTGTGGCCACCTGGCAAGTTCCTTTTTAAGGACCCTGGGCCAGCTTCGACTTTGTACATTCTCATGAGTTTGTGTCGTTCGTCTTGCTGTTGAGGAACTTTCTCATACATGTCTCAGATACTTGGTGGCCTCTCATTAAATTTTAATACAACATCGAAAAGATGGGAACTCAGTGGAGATTAAGGACTGGTTCAGGTTGCAGTCAGCTGGGAAGGACACTGCTAGGTGGGTCAGAGCCAGTGCCAGCGAGGCAGGGCAGCCAGCCCTGTCAGTCTATCTTTCCGGGGGTCGGGGGTGAAGGTTGGCCCTGGGTCTGGGTCATGGCCAGGGTTAGAGATCTGCTTACGATCAGTTTCTTGTTGGTCTTGGGCCAAGATTGGTTGGAGTAAGTCCAAAGTCAAGGAGGCCAAGTGTTGGATCCGGACCAGGTCTTCCGGGAACAGGGCAAAGAAAACAGCCTGTAACTAGAAACAGTCTCTGTGAACCTCAAGTTTACAGCCCTGGACAAGCATCAGACCACAGCCTTGGCCTCCCCAGCCCCACACAGCAGTATCCTCACACAGCCTGGGCTCTCAGCACCCGCTGCCTTCACACAGGCCCCATGCACACCTGCACCCAGTCCCCACTCATAGCGGAAGGACTGCAAAGCTCCATTCTTGAGGAGCACTGTAGGCTGAGAGTGGTAAGCTGGGATGTTGAAGTGCTGACATTCCGGATGTGAGTGAGGGCAGGCGTGCGGATGGGACTCTGCAGGGCATGACAGCTGCCTGTGTTTCAGGGAGGCCTACCCCAACTGCACCGTTCTGGAAGCCCGGCCCTGTTACAACTGTGGCTCGCCTTATGTTCCTCGACGCCGAGAGGTACCGGGTTGGGGATGGGGGGGTGCCACCCACGATCCTCTGCTCATCATGGAGGGGCTCTTGGCCTCCTTGTGGGAACAGGGCCTCCCTGTCAGGTGGTTTTGGGGTATTTTGAATATGACTAGACCCTGGGAGTCTCTGTTGCTTCCAAGGCCTGGAGCTTAGCGTATGTTGCAAGAGGGAAGGGTCTGCAGTCCCCACCTAGTTAAGGACTTAACCCTCTTTAGCTACAGTAAGAGAAATTTATGGTAGACTATAAGAACTGGCTCTCCAGAAGAGGGCAGGGAGACCCTTGGATGGAACTGTGGCTGAGCCGTATAGGCTAAACAAGCCCACTAACAGGACGGCCCCTGCCCTTGGGAACTGAGCTAAAGCAAGCTTTCTTAAGTCTCATCCACCCCAAGCCCTTTCCACCTGAGAAAATTTTACATGACCTCAGGCCTGTTGGCACATAAATAGGAATACAAGCCGAACATTAAAGAGAATAAATCATAAGATTTCTTTTAGACAGGCGGTGGTGCACACCTTTAGTCCCAGGACTCAGGAGGCAGAGGCAGGCGGATCTCTTGAGTCTGAGGCCAGCCTGATTTACAGATTGAGTTCCAGGGCAGCCAGAGCTACACAGAGGAAACACTGTCTCACCCCCATCCCTCAGAAAAAAAGAAAGAAATTTTTAAAAATTCCTAGGGCTGGCGGGCTGGCTGAGTTGGCAAAGAACTTACCCTGAGGAGCAAGGACCTAGGGACATTCCCCAGCGCCCACGTAAAAGTGTCATGTGTCATCGCACACACTTGTAACCACTGTGTTGGTGAAACACAGGCAAGAGACCCTACATCAAAGGAGGTGGGCAGCCAGAACGAGGATAGTAAGAGTTCTCCTCTGGCCTCCTCATGCACGTACACACACTCATTTTTCAAACCTTCCTTAGTCCTCATACAATCTTAATATTTATTATTTAATGAAGAGACCTGGCTGGGGAAAGTGGGTCAATGCCTGCAGCATTTGTCATTCAAGAGTAAGGACCTGTGTTGGGGTCTCCGACTCTTATGTAAAGGGTAATCTCCATATACAGCTAGAACCCTGGTGTGCTGGGGACAGAGACAGGCAGTCCTCTGAGACTCATTTGGCCTGGCCAGATTTATGAGCTCCAGATTCACTGAGAGACCTTGCCTAAACTAAACTAAGATGTGACATGGTGGCCCACTGGGAGGCAGAAGCCAGCCTGATTTACATAGTGAGTTCCAAGACAGCCAGGCAATGCAGAAAGACCCTGTTTCCAAAACAAAACAAAACCAAGCAAACAGAATCTAACTTGTAGAACAATCAAGGGACACACCCCACATCAACTTCTTGTTTCCATGTGCACATACACACATGCATATACATTTGCACACGTACGTGAACATGTGTACACCCGGGAACACACATAGCACACAGAAGATGAAAGCATACTCCTAAGATGGATGGATGTGTTTGTCGTACACAATACCAAAGAGAAATTACATTAGGGAAATATTAACTCTTTGTTGTCCATAATTAAACCATCATTTTCTACAAGAGCAAAAGGCTTTGTATGTATGGCAGAATCACTACAGCTCATTAACACGGTCTTGACCCTGAGCCGGACTGTTTCTGGCAACAGTTGCCGGCTTGGTGGCATAGGCCACGCAAACCGGGCATGCCGCGTGTTCAGAACCAAGCTGCCGTGGTGTTGCTTGCTGCAATACCGGCAAGGTCTACTAGAAGCACCTCAGGTTCCCGATGTGTTTCTGTTGAATTAATCCGTGGTGGTTGCATTTTCAGAAACATTTGACCGTGACCTGATTCTTTCAATACCCTCACATTTAGTCATGCGATCCCACATTATGGCCCCCCAGCTTTGGATTTCTTTGTGACCCCCAGCCCCCAAGATTAGTTCCCCGCCCCACCTCCCAGCCAGTCCCAGACACTAAGCAGTGGGTGACTGGCTCCCGATCCCACAGGAAGAAGGCTGAGCGGGGGAAGCTCTACTTCACGAACCTGCAGAGCAAGGAAAATGTACCCGCCATGATCAACCCCAAACCGTGCGGCCACCTCTGCTGCTGTGTAGTTCGAGGCTGCGAGCAGGTACCGTGTGGGCCGGCTGCTGGCTGGCCAGGGTCCCTGGCAAGTTTGGGGAGGTCTGGGCAGGCCTCAGTAGACATGGATGCCCCAGGGTAGTCACAGCCCCTACCCCAGGACAAACAAATGTGGTAAACAGTAAGATCCATAGAGAAAGAAAACATGGGGTCCCATCCCAGCAAGCCTCCAACTGCCTCCGGAGTCTGTGAAACCCCAAATCTTTCTTTAAATATTATCTTTATGTGGGGAGGGTATACCGTGGGGCATGTGTGGAAGTCAGAGAGCAGCTGGTAATAGTCAGTTCTCTCCACCACCTGGATTCTGTAGCTCAGCTCTGGTCATCAGAGTTTGGTGGCAAGCTCCTTTTATTCACTGAGCCATCTTGTCAGCCCTTGAAGCCCTTGTTCACTGTTTGGTCTGTCCTGTTTGTGATAACTTTTAAACCCGTAGATTAGGCAAGCATAGCAGGGGGCAGGGAGCTGGGGTGTCGGTCAGCGCTGGCTTAGCATATACAAGGCCATGGGTTTGATCCCCAGTACCATATAAATCAGCCATGGAACATGTCTGCAATCCCAGCACTCAGGAGGCACAGGCAGGAAGTTCAGGGTCGTACTCCGCCTTTTTTCTTAAGATTTATTTATTCATTTTATGTATATGAGTATCGTAGCTGTCTTCAGGCACACCAGAAGAGGGCATCAGATCCCATTACAGATGGTTGTGAACCACCATGTGGGTGCTGGGAATTGAACTCAGGACCTCTGGAAGAGCAACTAGTGCTCTTAACCACTGAGCCATCACTTTATTTGGGGGGTGAGGTGGGAGGTGTCGAGACGGGGTTTCTCTGTGTAGTCCTGGCTGTCCTGGAACTCACTCTGTAGACCAGGCTAGCCTCGAACTCAGAAATCCACCTGCCTCTGCCTCCCAAGTGCTGGGATTAAAGGGTGTGCCACCACTGCCCTCCACTTTTAATAAGTTCATTAGTTACCCTGCTCCTTGGCTTCCCCATTGTGCCCACCTTGTGAGGTTAGAACAAGGGCAGGGTGACTCGTACACACGAGACAGCTTCAGGGAGCATGGGCTGATCCCGGCTGAGGCTGTGGGTGCTCCCAGCTCTGAGCAGAGCCCCTGGCCCTGCCACCTGCAGGTGGAGGCCATTGAGTACTACACAAAGCTGGAGCAGAGACTGAAGGAAGACTACAGGCGGGAGAAGGAGAAGGTGAACGAGAAGCCTCTGGGCATGGCGTTTGTCACCTTCCACAATGAGACCATCACAGCCATGTGAGTTTTCACCCCACCCCGCCGACGCCCTGCCCCTCCGATGCCCCGGCCCTCACCCTCTCACAGGGCCCTGTAGTTCCCCATTGAGGACCCCAGTTGGGACTGAAGTAACAAGTGCCTGTTTCTCTAGCATCCTAAAAGACTTCAACGTGTGCAAATGCCAGGGCTGCGCCTGCCGTGGGGAGCCGCGCGCCTCCTCCTGCAGTGAGGCACTGCATATTTCCAACTGGACCGTGACCTATGCCCCTGACCCTCAGAACATCTACTGGTGAGCCACAGGGGGTGGGATGGGGCTGCTTGCAGACAGAGGGCCGGTTTCCAGGAAGGTGGGGAGAGGGTAGATACTGCCAGAGACCAGTCTGTCCTAAGTCTTCAGAGTGGCCCCTCCCCCGCTTCCCCAGGGAGCACCTCTCCATCCGAGGCTTCATCTGGTGGCTGCGCTGCCTGGTGATCAATGTGGTCCTCTTCATTCTGCTCTTCTTCCTCACCACCCCGGCCATCATCATCACCACCATGGACAAGTTCAACGTCACCAAGCCTGTGGAGTACCTCAATGTGAGGCCCATGCCTGCCCAGCCCTCCACGATGTGCCGCAAGCATCAGTGCCAGGCAGCACCCCTCCCCCTCATCCCTAGCATAGTTCTCTGATTCTGGGTGCTCCAGCCTAGCTCCTCCAGGATGCTTGGGCATGAGGCTCCAGGCCGCTCAGATGACAGTAGGTTGCGCCCACGGATTCTGGGTGCTCCAGCCTAGCTCCTCCAGGATGCTTGGGCATGAGGCTCCAGGCCGCTCAGATGACAGTAGGTTGCACCCACGGCCGCCTGGCCTCCTCTGCCCTCCTGCTGTGTTCAGAGTATGCTTCTTTGAAGCTCAACACTCAGAAGCACAGTAGATAAGATGCAGACCCCAGCCCCAAACCAAATCCCCGCCGCTCTCTAGCTGGCCAGACTGTCGCGTCTCTGCTTCTTCAATTGACAGATCGGGAACATGAGTCAGTTCCATGGCCATGAGGTTTAGTATGTAGAACATGCACAAATGCTTGGCACATAGTAGGTGTGCAGCAGATAGATGCTCACCGTCAACATCATTTGCCCAGAAGTCGTTCTCACAACCCCAGCCTCTGCCCTCACCCAGCCTTCCAAATGTTGTGAACTTTTAGACCCGCCCACCTGTCCGTCTGTGCTTGACACTTCCTGTCCCCCACAGAATCCCATCATCACCCAGTTTTTCCCTACACTACTACTGTGGTGCTTCTCGGCTCTGCTCCCTACCATTGTCTACTACTCCGCCTTCTTCGAAGCACACTGGACACGGTGAGCTGCCCACACCCCACCCACCGGGTCTCGGGGCAGCCCTTTGCTCTGAAGGTTCTCTGCCCTGGGCCCTGTCCTCTCCCTTAGAGAAGCCCCCACCACCCAGAGGAGCCTCCCAGGGCACTGTTCCAGTGTGGGCTGGCCTGCTGTGACCTCTGCCTGTGCTCTGCCCCTACCCTCCTAGCTCCGGGGAGAACAGGACCACAATGCACAAGTGCTACACCTTCTTAATCTTCATGGTGCTGCTTCTGCCCTCGCTGGGGCTGAGCAGGTAAGCGTCAGAGGACCGAGGGGGAGCCAGGGTGGGTGCTCATGATAGGAAGAGAGCTACCGGACCAGCAGCCTACCTGTCCCAGGCTTCCCCAGAGGCTCGTGGCAGACCCTCTGCACAGGTGCCCTGCCCCATGCCACCTCCCATCCTTCTTCCTGCAGCCTAGACCTCTTCTTCCGCTGGCTCTTTGACAAGAAATTCCTGGCTGAAGCAGCTATTCGGTTTGAGTGAGTGATGAGGACACTTGGGGAAAGCAAAAAATAACAAGGGTGGATGTCACCAAGCTTCCAGCTGTGAGGGGTGGGATTAACATCATGAATGTCCTGGGTTATCCAAAAGACGGCCCTCAGGGTATTGGGTATGTACTTGGATGAAATGTGTTGGGTCTCACGATCAGGAGTGCACCTGAACAGCTGAGCACATGTTCAAGGTAGATTTAAGTCTTCAGAGCTCACATTTGGGGTTCTGTAGGGACTCGGGGCCTTATTCTAGGACTGCTGTAGGAGTCTTGAATTTCTCCAAGGAGATGGGGGAGGTATTTGTAGTGGGAACTTGGTCATTATCTGGGGGTGACTTGGGGACGCCCAGAGTATCCCTGAGGGTCACTAGAATCCATACCTCTATCTATTGAGGTCTCTTAGACTGACCACGGAGTAGCTGGCTCTGGGCTCAGAGCTGAGTTTGCTATTGTGGCAGATGCAGACGGACCCCTGTTAGGGACTAGCTTACATGCATGCTGTGGCTCTCATAGGCTCAGCTACAGGCTCTTGCTGGAGTTGTCTGTGACAGTCTTGGACTTAGGAACTCTCTGGTTCTTGTCATCTCCCCCCCAACACACACACACTTGAAAGATACCTTGAGGGTTTCTAAAGCTGTTAGGGAGGGAGTCTGAGGCTCTACTGTGGGAGAACCAGAGTCAGAAAACTTACCCAGTTTTCTGAGGCTTGCATCCTTGGAGGTCTCTGAGGGTACCGTTGAGATTTTCTGTGGAGGTTTCAGCAGTTATTTGCTGCACATGCTGGTGGCCTTTTGTGGCCTTGAACTCTTTCCTTGGATGTTTTCAGAGCATGCCATCTAGGTAGGTCTCTGGGCTGGCTGGTTTTCAGGGTATGCATCTGGGATGGCTTTGTTATTTTGATATTCTGGGATTCACACCGTGGAAAGACTAGGGCACAGGTATTGGGGGTCTAAGCCGGGGTCTACATGTAGAGGAGGCAACAGAGGGTGAGAGCATGGGGTGCTGTCGTGCTAGCAGTGGGCAGACAGCCACCAGGTCACCCCAAGGGTGCAGTGCTGGAGCACCTGCTGCCCGCAGGTGTGTGTTCCTGCCCGACAACGGCGCTTTCTTCGTGAACTACGTCATTGCCTCAGCCTTTATCGGTAACGCCATGGACCTGCTGCGCATCCCAGGCCTACTCATGTACATGATCCGGCTCTGCCTGGCGCGCTCCGCCGCTGAAAGACGCAACGTGAAGCGGGTATGGCCGCCTAGGGCAGCGGCAACACGCACAGCGCCCTCTGGTGGCCTAACCAGAAACAGCAGCAGTCAGGCTCGGGTGGCGGGCGTAAGGATGCTGGGACTTAGGGACTTTAGTTCCCATCTGAAGCCTTAGTTTCCCCACACATATAGCTATGGGTGGACATAGGTGTTTAAGAGATCCTTGAGTTCTGAGAGCATAGTGTTATGTGCTTGGAGTTGGGAGAGGTGTAGCTCCTTTGATCTAGGGTCCCTCTGCCCTCATTCCACAAGAGGGCGCTGGAGAACCTGTCCCCTAGTCCGCTCAACTTTTGCCCCCCACCTGCCCATGTCCCATCACTGCCCTGCCTGGCTTCCCTCTCAGCCACAGCCCCCTCCTCCCACCTGCTTCGCTGTCCCGTGCACCACCCCCACATTAGGTCCCTCACTCCCGATGGCTTCATCCCCAGCCCTAGAGCTCCTGGCCACCTCCTGCCTGCCCTGCATTCCTGCAGCCTATCCCCTCCACCCTGAGCCACCCTCCTGCCCATGTCCCCCCCAGCATCAGGCCTACGAGTTCCAGTTTGGCGCAGCCTACGCTTGGATGATGTGCGTCTTCACGGTGGTCATGACCTACAGTATCACCTGCCCCATCATCGTGCCCTTCGGTAGGCACCGCCGCGCCGGGACCTGGGCCCTGCTCGGGGGAACCCAGGGCCTCACCCGCTCCACTCTAGTAAGGCAGGCCACCCTGATTGGACAGGGCCCCGGCTGGGAGACCGGCCCCTCGGGCCTCCCGCCTGGTTCCTGGCTCAGTCTAGGGCTAGGCCTTGGGGAAGATGGGGAAAGCAGTTCTATTAAGATTCGACCCACCTGACATGCCTGGTCTCTGAGTCAAGCCACCCACCTCAGCAGTATTTCCTGGCATTGAGGCCTTTCTTCAGGTATACATGAACATACCTCCCTCTGAGGTGTTAGACACATAGACACACATTCCTATACCAACATCTACACTTGTACTCACATTTCAAAATTTAAGAAACTCCCTTGGATTCCAGAGTGGGCTAGGTCCTTGTACCTCATAGACATGTTCCAATGCAGGCAAGCCATGTAACTTGGGCAGGTCTCTCTTCCTCTTAGAAGGTGTTCAGCTAAGTGTCTCATGGACCACCACCCCTCGATAGCCTCTACCTTCCCCAGTAGCATCCTAACTCTGTACCCACCCTCTGTGACTGTAGAAGCCTCCAGACTCTCAAACTAACCTCTTCGCCCTTGTTTTAAAGCTCCCTCGGCTTTGGGAAGTAGAACCTGCCCTTTAGTTTACACCCAACTATTGAAACGGGGTAGAAAAAAACGTAAGATGGGTTTCAAAGGCTGCTCGCTCATCTAAATTAATGTCTCTCTGGTGGTCGTCATGGGGGGAGGGGGACTGCTGGGATGAAGGGACTGATGAGGGAGACGCTGCAGCTTCCAGCTATGGTAGGACAAGGAGCAGAGACCAGCCCTTCAGCCATCTCAGAAGGCCAGGACAGCCCGTGGTCGACACACAAGGCCTGTGGGCGCTGGTTCCGAGGTCAGGGCCATTGGCTTTCCTCAGGGCTCATGTACATGCTGCTGAAACACCTGGTAGACAGGTACAATCTCTACTACGCCTACTTGCCGGCCAAACTGGACAAGAAGATCCACTCGGGGGCTGTGAACCAGGTGGTGGCCGCGCCCATCCTCTGCCTCTTCTGGCTGCTCTTCTTCTCCACCATGCGCACGGGTGAGGGCCACCATCCCACTTGGGTCGGGTGGCAGGGACAGAAGGGTAGAGAATGCCGAGAAGGGTCTCTGTGAGGTGGTGTGGATGGGATGAAGGAGTCGGAGGTGCCAAGCCCCTTGGAGGAGGAGGTGGTGACCCCGTTATCCTTCCCACTCTAGGGTTCCTAGCCCCCACGTCTATGTTCACTTTCGTTGTTCTGGTAATCACCATCGTCATCTGTCTCTGCCACGTCTGCTTCGGACACTTCAAATACCTCAGTGCCCACAACTACAAGGTATGGGGCAGGAGACGAGGTGGTGGAGTGTGGGTGACTGCAACATTTTTTCTGTGGGCGTGGCCTGCAGGGGGGGTGGGGTTGGCGAGGGTGTGGGGGCATGATCCAGGCTAAAGACAGGAATATTTCCTCCTCTCTCCCTGGACCCCTTAAGATTGAACACACAGAGACAGATGCCGTGAGCTCCAGAAGTAATGGACGGCCCCAGACTGCTGGCGCTGTCCCCAAATCTGCGGTGAGTGCCTTACTCCACAGCCTGGAGTTGGGGGTGGGGCTTTGACCTGCAGAGACTAAATCCCCGTAGTCCTCCAAAAAGCCAGCCTATACCAAATCTCATGGCAGTGGATACCAGAACGGAAAAGGCTTGGTTTCCTCCTACCCACTCTGTCCCCTGGGGCACTGCCCCTATGTTGCCTACCCCCACCTACCCACCCATAATGGACAGCTAGCCACCTTACCCCTATTCCTTTCCCTTCAGAAATACATCGCTCAGGTGCTGCAGGACTCAGAGGGAGACGGGGACGGGGACGGGGCTCCTGGGAGCTCAGGCGATGAGCCCCCATCGTCCTCCTCCCAAGATGAGGAGTTGCTGATGCCACCTGATGGCCTCACGGACACAGACTTCCAGTCATGCGAGGACAGCCTCATAGAGAATGAGATTCACCAGTAAGGGGAGGGAGGGGCCCTGGAGGCCACACCCTGCCCCTCCCCCACCCCCATGGACACTAAAAAACAAAACGCTAATAATTTATTAGAACTAAAACCCCATCCTCCTACCCCATCCCCTGCTTTCATTAAGGTATTTAAACCTGGGGATTTTGCCACTCTCCCCAACTGTGGAGGGAGAGAGGGAGCCCCCCCAGCCTCAGTGAGGACCGCCCCGAGCAGGCCCCGGGGCAAAGAGGGGTGTGAAGGGAATCCCCCCCAGATCAGCCTCACCACCCAATAGTGTGGCCAGGAAAGGGTTAATGAGAGCCAAGGTGGGTACCTGGAGCCATGGCTGGAGGCCTGGGGAAAAGCCAGATCTGGAGCTGCCACCTAGTCTCTTTCCTCCCCTTCACTGCCCCTGGATCTGGGCCTCCAGGGACGTGGAAGCTGCAGCCCTCTGGGATGCAGGAGAAGAAAGGGGGTACACAGTGAAGGAAAGAGTCAGGCCTGAGCCAGGGGTTGACCCCGGGGGGGAGGGGGGCATGGCTGACACTGGAAAATGGGGTTTTGCACTGGGTTTGTTGGTTTTTTTGTTTTTTGTTTTGTTTTCCTTTAAAATAAAAACAAAAGCTGTGAGTTTGTGTCTGATTGGAGGTCCACCCTGGAACCTCATCCTCGGTCCTCCCAGTAGGAGCGTTTGCAGTCCCGGAGTGAGCTTCAGCTGTATTAAAGAGGGGTTATCAGGAAGAGCCTCTGTGTTCAGTCATCTCACACCAGCTCTGTGCTCTGAACACCCCAAGAATTCCTAAGAGGCAAGGGTCAGGAGAGAAAAGCTATAAAATCATTGCTCCATGTGGGCTTAGGAAAAGGGCCCTGCCTAGCACCTCAGGGTGGCCTTCCTCAGCCCCCATACATTCCCAGGGCTCCCCATTCTCCAGCCATCCCTGCTCTTCTCAAGACCCCCAACTCACCTCTAAGCGCTTTTCTATAGACCACTCAGCAAGGGCACAGCCATGTATATACCCACAATGCATTGTATGCAGCAGGAGCCAGAAAGCCTCTAGACTTGTTTCCTCAGTCAAATGAAGATTAAAGCCAGCTACACATACCATTCCCTAGCCTCCATTGACCAGTTTTCCATCCTGTTTGTTTGAGACGGGGTTTTTCTGTGTAGTCCTGGCTATCCTGCAACTCACTCTGTAGACCAGGTTATCCTCAAAGAGAGATTCATCAGCCTCTGCCTCCCAGGTTGCTGTGGGAATTTTCAATCTTTCAACAGAAAATGAGAAAATAAGTTGTAGGCTTCCCAGAGAGAAGAGTCCAAAAGAAAAAAAAAACTACAGGTGGGGCTGGAAAGATGGCTCAGGGGTTAAGAGCACTGACTGCTCTTCCAATAGGCTCTGAGTTCAATTCCCAGCAACCACATGGTGGCTCACAACCATCTGTAGTGGGATCTGATGCCCTCTTCTGGTGTGTGTGAAGACAGCGACAGTGGACTCTTATGCATGAAATAAATAATTCTTTAAAAAAAAAAAAAACAAAACTAGGCACCAAAAAGCCAGCAGAGACAGCAAAGGGGCAGCCAGTGCAGGGCACAAAGACCTCAGTGAAAATGTCACCAGGGACAGAAGCGAGGTCCTTCCCTAGCAGTGGTGATGCCATCTGCACCACAAGTACGCAGACACTTTGAACCAGTGCTCAGAGCAACTGACTGTGGCTAGGCCAGTTACCATGATGGAAAGAGTAGCCTTGGTCCACTCTTCACATCAAATCAGATCTAAAGCCATCATGAAGCTAAGCTCCCAGGAGGCATCCCTCCAAGTATTGGAGCTAGGGCAGCTGCCAGGCCCAGGATTGGAGGCAAGGTGCCAGTTCCCAGATGGGCAGAAACTGAGGAGCCAGGAGCAAGCATTTCTTCAGTTCTAAGCATATTCTCTGTATGGGTGAGCATGCCTTACCTTACCACACCTTACCTGGAAAATCCTATTGTCTGCCCGGTGTGATCTGGACAGACCTTAGCACTGGCCTCGGTTACCTGCACAGCATGTCTCCCCACACTAAGGTGAGGGTAGGGTTCTGGCTCTGCCATGGGGAGTCTCCTGGGAGGCCTCATGTTCTAATGCTTAGGGATGAGAACTGTGGTAAAACCCACACAGCAAGGGTGCTGAGGAGAGCCCCTCCCCAGAAAAAAGGCTGCAGTGGAGAAGGCGCAACCCCACTTACTCCTTGCTCCTGGCATCAAACAGCATTCAGGTCAGCAGGGAATTTAGCAAACAGTGCTTAGCTCTGATCTGGGTCCTTCAAGGAACCCAAGCGTCTCCATGACCTATTATCCTACTGGCTGCAGGCTTAGAAAAGAGGAAGGAGCCGTGTGGTAGCATGTATGCCTGGGAGGCAGAGGCAGGGGGTCTCTGAGTTTGAGGCCAGCCTGGCCTACAGAGGGAGTTCTAGGACAGCCAGGGCTATGCAGAAAAACCTGTCTCAGAAGGAAGGAAGGGGAAGAGAAGACAGACAAGAAAGGGAGAAAGAAAGAGAGAGAGAGCCGGGCGGTGGTGGCACACACCTTTAATCCCAGTACTTGGGAGGCAGAGGCAGGTGGATTCTGAGTTCGAGGGAGCCTGGTCTACAGAGTGAGTTCCAGGACAGCCAGGGCTACATAGAGAAACCCTGTCTCAAATCAAAAAAAAAAAAAAAGAGAAAGAAAGAAAAAAAAGAAAGAAAGAAAGAAAGAAGAAAGAAGAAAGAAAGAAAGGAAGAGGAAGGAGAGGAGGAAGGAAAGGAAAAGGAAGGAAGAGGGGAATGGTTGGAGCCACCTGCCTTCTCCCCTTCCCTCCCTTTGTAGAATAATAGGTAAGGATCTGACTTTAGGTTCAAATCCTGGCTCAGCCTTTTACTTGCTGAGTGACCCTGAGCAAATACCATCATACCTGCCTGGGGTAGTGGCACTCAGGAGGCAGAGGCAGGAGGATCTCTTGAGTTCACAGCCTAGTCGGAACTCAGACAGCAGAGAAACCCTTTCACACACACAACACACACACAACAACAACACACACAAAAAACAAAAAAGATAAAAGAAGACGACACCACACCCTGATCCTCGCCTACAAGATGGGAGCGAGCTGAGACTGCAGCTCCATTGACAGTGCTTGCAGCACAGAGGCATGGATTCGATCCCCAGCAAGGCATGAACGAGGATGGTGTGCACCCAAGATCTGGAAGGTCGGGGTCCCGAGACAGCCCATCGGGTAAAAAGCATTTGTCATAATGATCTCAGTCCAAGCGCTGGGACCCACAGTGGAAGAAGAGAACAGGCTCTCAAAACTTGTCCTCTGAGTCTCACATGTACCCTGGCAAATGGGTTTGTACTCACATAAGAGAAGGAAGAGGAAAGGCAGGAGAGAAAAAGAGAGGAAGAAAAGAAGGAAAAGAGAGAGAGGAGGAAGAGGAGGAAAGGAAGGAAGGAGAGAAAAAGAGGAAGAAAGAAGGAAAAGAGAGAGAGGAGGAGGAGGAAGAGGACAACGAGGAGGAAACATATGTCCATAATCTCAGCACTTGGAAGATAGAGACAAAGAGGACCAGGAGCTCAAGGCCTTAACTATGTAGCAAGTTTGAAGCTAGCCTTGGCTACATGTTTTCAAAAAAGTGTTGTGTGGCAGGGAATGAGACATGAAGACATAACCCAGGAAGACATGAGATCCTGGCTGTTTTGTAAATAAGAAACTTTTTCAGGATAAATGTACAGGCTGAGGGTATAATAGTAACAGCTTCCAGAAATCGTAGCTTGAAAGGGAAGGGCTTGCCCCAGGTGACAGCCCCAGTTGGGTGCTTGTCTCCCTGTCACAGTAAGGACAGGCCTTGGTCCTGGCAGATCAGATGCTCCAGGGCAAAGGAGCCAAATGAGAAGGAGAGACTGGCAGCAGTTAAACCATTGCCCTGACTAAAAACTCCCCTGCATTGGAGAGTTCTGGGTGGGGGAGGGGTGGTCTCTGCTCCCCACCCCCTCCACTACCACCACCAAGAACCTTCAACTGTCAAGTACTGTGCTAGGTGCTAGCTGTTCTAGGTGTTCGCCCGATACATAGCCTTCAGCATGCTGAACATCTCAGGTAGGCACTCATGGGGCCTGCCCCTCCTGCAGAAATGGGGCCTTGTCCCCCTGAGGCCTCAGACTGGGACCTCTCTTATCAGGCTGGATGCTCTGAGAGGGAAAAGCTCATTTCTTTCTCACACTGTTAGGGAACAACTAGGCAGGTGGGGTTTCTCCTTTTATGTCACTGAAGTGTTGGCGTGGCTTAGGATGGCCCATATCCCTTTGTCATAGCTGACTGGGGAAGGGTTTGTGTAAAAGCCCATCAGTCATTAAAGATATCTCTCTCAAACCTAGAAAAGCAGCCTTCTTAGTCCTGAAATATCAGGTCCTAAGACACAGAGCGTGTCACTTGGATAGATCTAGCTACCCTCACACCCAGGATGGATGGACTGGTAGCAGTGCAGGAAGAGCGGCTGAGAAACTGGGGGACAGGGTAGGGGAGCGTCTAGCTTCAGTAGCAAGGAGAAGTGTAGCCAGCTCCCCCCTCACCCTCAGCCTGAGGGGAGGGAGCCAGGCTACTCTGAGGACAAAGGTCCCTAGACTCTGCCTCCTAGCTTCTGTGACAGGCTAGTAACTTGACCCCTGCATGTTTAGGCTGGAAGGAGACCCCAAACCTCTGTAGTTTTCTGAAACAGTATCTCCGTTTCCTCCGAGCTCTGGAGATCCAGCTATCCATAAAACCATTGGTTCCCTGATTATAATGTAATAATAGTTTTAAGTATCACTGGGAGTGGGGCCAGAGAGATGACAGCACACTGCTCTTGCCAAGGACCCACGTGGGTTCCCAGCACCCGTGTTGGGTGGCTAACTACCGACTCCTCTAACTCCAGCTCCCAGGAGATGCAATACCTCTACCCTCTGTGGGCATTTGCACTCAGGTAAGCATAGACATAATTAAAAAGACATCTTTTTAATCACCGAAAGTAGGGATTGGGGTGTAATTAGGTTGGCAGAGTGAGAGTGCTTGCGTGCATAAAACCCTGAGTTCTGTCCCCAGGACCATATAAAACCAGTGTGAAGACAGATCTGTCATCTGAGCACACGGGACATAGAAGCAGAAGGGTCTGGAGTTCAAGGTCTCCTCAGCTACATAGAGAGTTTGAAGCCAGCCTGGCTCTACATGAAACCCTGTCTAAAAGAAAAGAAAAAAAAAAACTAAAAACAAACAAACAAAGCAAACAAACAGTATTCATATTCACTGTTCTTACCACACAAAAAGTGTGGGAGGCGTTTGACAGAAAACATCATGTTAACAAATAAATAGACTTCAGGATTAGGGGGCATACTCTTATTTTTGATTTAGAGACTGGGTTTCACTATGTGGCTTAGGCCTCAAAAAGAACCCTTGCCAGCAAGGCAAAGTGCTTACCACAAAGCCTGATGACCTGAGTTCCCTCCCCAAGAACCACAGGGTGGAAGGACAGAACCCACACCTGCAGGTTGTCACCTGACCTCCAGACGTATGCTCTGATACATTGTATGCACACATACAAATGAAACAAGTAAATGGATGTCATAGACAAGATCCTCCTACCTCAGCCTCCCAAATGCTAGGTGTCAGTAATGCGCTACCAGGTTCTTCTTTGATTGAATTTTTCAAAAATCTAAAGGCTCCCAGTCTGATGAAGGCCTCACCCCACCTTTGGGGTTGGCGTTTAGTCTGATGGAGAGGCAGTTTGGTATGTAGCCATTTCCCTCAACATACTCCCATGGCTATCTGCTTGAGCTTCTGCCAGCCTCGACTGTCTGTCTGTCTTAGCTTGCCTCCCTCCCGGCAGCCCATGTGTTGCATGAACTTTTCAAATTTATGACATCGACAAACAATACTCATCCCAGGTAAGAGAGACCCCAACGGAGAGACAGAGGCACGATTCCACCCAAGTCCAACTTGGTGAACCAATGGGTTTCTTGGGCTTATGTATCTGCGTGTGAGGAGTTGCTCACAGGAATATGGGTGACTTGCTTAGGGTTATTGTTGCTGTGATGAAGCACCATGATTGGAAGGCAAATTAGGGAGAAAGGATTTATTTGACTTACCCTTCCACACTGCTGTTCATCATGAAGGAAGTCAGGACAAGAACTTAAACAGGGCAGGATCCTGGAGGCAGGAGCTGACGCAGAGGCCATGGAGGAGTGTTGCTTACCGGCCTGCTTCCCATGGCTCTCTCAGCCTGCTTTCTTATAGAACCCAGAGCCACCAGCCCAGCGATGGCACACCCACAATGGTCTGGGCCCTCCGTCATCAATCACTAATTGAAGTAAAATGTCCTACAGCTGGACCTTGTGGAGGCATTTTCTCAACTGAGGTTCCCTCCTTCGGATAATCTAGCTTGTATCAAGTTGACCTAAGACTAGTTAACACAGTGGGCAACCCCGAAACAAATGCATAGCTGAAAAGTCTCACTCTAGCATGGATGACAACTTCCTAAAAGTCACACAGATGATTCCCCCCACCTTAACTAGTCTTCCATACTTTATACACTGTGGTATTTTCCAAGAGCACATGCAATTGGTAGAAATAGAACCACCGAGCTAGGAAGGTCAAGAGAGAGTGGCTGAGACCCAAGTAAAGATCCAATGGCCCCCCACGACTCTTTCTTCTATGAGGCCCCCATCTTGGGAGTCCATTGTAAGTAAACACAGCCATTCTGATGGAGACAACAGTGGCTGCCAGACTTGCAGCAGAGTGCCTCACAACACCCTGTTGCTGGTCTTGGGGTAGCTGTCTTCTCTAGAGATGGTTGCCATAGCAATGGCAGTGGGGGTGAAGTAGGGTGTGTGATTCCCTGCTGCCATTGCCAAGTAAGAGCTCAGACACTGGGGACTTGAATGGGGATTCTAAGCAGGGTTTGCAGTCAGTATGAAATGACTCCCTGTGCTGGGCAATGATCATGGACGGAGTTTCCAGGGAAACAGAGAGTTAAGGGTACACCTTCACTGCGCTGGTCTACCCCCAGTGATGCCCAGTTCCCTTGGATGCCAGCACCTTCTGCGATCCTCCAAGAGCTTCAGCAGAGGCTAAGCACCCTCAGTCACAGGGTAGACCTGGAAGAAGCCTCCTGGGATAGCCTTGAGTGGAAGGCACCAAGTAGCTCACTTCCCTGTGTAGATGACCTGAGATCTGCCCCAGATGTCAAAGCCTCTGCAGAGCCACTGACGTTTCAGCTGGGTGACCCTTTGTCCACATGGAGGCACTGCTGTCCCAAGCACTGTAAGGCTGTTAGCCCGTCTATGGACTCCATCTGCGAGGTGCCAATAGCAACCACCTTCCAGTCGTGCCAACCAGAAGGTCTCTAGACGTGGTCAATGTCCTTAGGCTAGGTGAAACAGTCTCCTCTGCTGAGATCTCTCTCTCTCCCTCTCTCTCTCTCTCTCTCTCTCTCTCTCTCTCTCTCTCTCTCTCTCCTCTTTCTTCAGACAAGGTCTCACTATGTAGCCCTGGCTGGCCTGGAACTTGCTATATAGACCAGACTTGAACTCACAGAAATCCTCCTGCCTCTGCCTCCCAAGTACTATTTCTTTGGTTGTTTTTAAATGTACATGGGTGTTTGGTTTTACATGTACATCTGGGCATCAAGTAAGTTTCCAGTGCCCTCAAAGGCCAGATCCCCAGGAATTAAAGTTCCGGATGGTTGTGAGCTGCCGTGTGGGTGCTGGGACTTGAACCTGAATTCTCTAGAAGAGCCGCCAGTGCTCTTAATCCTGGAGTCCTATCTCTAGCCCATAAGTTTTTTTTTAATTTTAAACTATGTGTCTATGTGTGGGTGTGTGCACTTGAATGCAGGTGCTCAAGGGTGCCAGAAGGCATCAAATGATTTGGAACCGGAGTTACCGGGTATTTTGAAAGCTCCAGGTGGGTTCTGGGAGCCAAGCCTGGGTCCTCTGGAAGAACAGCCATCTATCTCTCCAGTCCCTGTGTTTCATTAATTGAGACACTGCCAGACGATGCTCTCCAAAGGGGCCTCGTTACTTCCAGTCTTCCTGGCCATGCTCAAGGGCCCCAACGTCTTTACCTCCTTACCTTGCCATTCTCACATCTATGAGCATGAAAGGGACATCTCCTGGTGGCCTTGGTCTTCTGGAAACTCTCCATACTGTTCTTGTTTGCTTTCTGAGGCAGGGTGCCATTTGATCTAAGCTTTCTACAAATAGGATATTAGCGCTTTGGCCCTGGAGAGACCACTCCACAGTCTAGAGCCCTTGATGCATAAGAATGAAGGGCCAGAGTTTGGAACCCAGCACCCGTATAACAAGCTGGGCATTCTGCAAACGTTCTTAACTCCAGTCCCCAGGGATCTAATGTCTTCTGCTCCCCCAACCACCTCCCACGACACACTTACACATACACTCATACAGACACAGACATCTTTTAGATTTATGGTTCTGGAGAGATGATGGCTCACTAGTTAAGGACACTGGCTGTGCTTCAGAGGAGCCCAGTTCAGTTCCCAATATCCACATAAGGCAGCTCACAACCATCTCTAACTCCAGTCCCAGAGGATCTAGAGTCCTCTTCTGCCTTCTGTGGACACTGCATGCACCTGCCCAGACATATATACAGGCAAGACACTCATACATATTTTTTTTTAATTAAATAAGGTTGAGTGTGGAGGGACAAACCTTTAATTCCATAACTTTGGAGGCAGAGGCAAGTGAATTTCTGTGAGATTGAGGTCAGCTTGGTCTACATGAGTTCCAAGCTAGCCAGAACAACTACACAGTAAGACCAGTTAGATAGATAGATAGATAGATAGATAGATAGATAGATAGATAGATAGAATAAATAAATCTGTATTTTAAAAAACTGAGCATGGGCTGGGCTGGGTTGGAGTGAGCGGGGCCGGAGGGAGCGGAGAAGGGAAGGGGGAAAATGGACTTGGAGGTGGCTCAATCGTTAAGAGCACTGGCTGCTTTTGCAGAGGACCTAGTTTGATTCCCAGCTCCTACATGACGCTCACAGCCATCTGTAACTCCAGTCCTCTCTGACCTCTGTGAGCTCCTGCAAGCACATGGTGTACAGGCACATACTCAGGCACACAGTGAGTGCACATAGAAGTAAGTAAACATTACAAGATGAAACTCTCTGTGGCTGAAGATGGTCAGCCCCTGATCTCCAGCTCCACCTTGCAAACATCTGTGATTCCAGTTGTGCCCATCTGCCCATCTATAGTCCAAATTGGGTTATTTGTCTTTTTTACTGAACAGACATCTGCTATGCCGAAAACGGAATGGTGGCTACCATAAACAGCATCAGGCTCAAGAACAAGGGCGTGGGCCAACACCAAAATGCCTTCAACTATAAGAATCAGGACTATGAGGACCTACGAGCGGCATGTCTCAAGAAGGGGGAACTGTTTGAAGACCCCCTTTTCCCTGCCGAACCCAAGTCTATAGGCTCCAAGGATCTGGGCCCCAACTCCAAACACATGCAGAACGTCTACTGGCAGCGGCCCAAGGTGGGCAGGGAAAGGGGGAGGTCCCCGGCACCAGGCTCTGATGCCACCAGAGCTGGGAGCAGTTTTGAACATGCTGCTGCTCAAACCTCATAGCTTAGTCAGGGGCTGGTACCCAAGCCTGGCTGCCACACCCAGGCTGTGCTCAGAGCTCAGCATCCCCTACTGCTGGCTTAGAAATCAGAGGTAAAGGGAGCTGGGGAAGGAAACTGTCACTCCTTGACATTCTTATACCTTTACCACAGGATATCATGCATAACCCCCAATTCATCACGAATGATTTCTCTCCCACGGACATCTGCCAAGGGATCCTGGGTAAGTCGAGAATAGGGAGCTGGCCTCCAGGAGGAAAGTGGGAAGAAAAGAGACTGGGATGGGGACAGGGACAACCAGATGGCTCTCACATCTGGAAGCAAGTATAGGACTCCCTGTTTTCCTCTTCCTCCCCTTCCAAGAGATGACAGTCAGCAGAAGTGTTCCATGTGTCCTCTATGTCCCTCCTGTCCCTGCTGCTGTCTGGTTTGGAAGTAAGCTGAGGTAATAGGGCAGTTATTTGCTGATGTATGTATGATAAATTACCCAAGGCTTAGTAACTGCAGGTGGGTGCAGAGATGGCCCAGCAGTTACGAGCACTTCCTAAAAAAAAAAAATGAAGACCAGAGTTCAGATCCAACACCCAAGTTACAAGTCCATTATCAAAATGCCTGAAGCTCTAGCTCCAAGGAATCCAGTGCCCCTCCCCCCCACTGGCCTCCATGCACGTAGAAATGTCCCACACACACACATGCCACATGTGCACAGGAGTGCCCACACACCACATGCTACATGTGCACAGGAGTGCCCACACATACATGCCACATGTGCACGGGAGTGCCCACATACAACACATTGGACCAACATCCAATGTGCACAGGAGTGCCACCACACATGTACACAGATCCACACAATGCCACATGTGCACAGGAGTGCCCTCACACCACATATGCACAAACACTCAGACAGACACATAGAGACAAAATACATCTTTTTAAAAAAAAAAACAGGTCTCATACCTGGCAGTGGAGGCACATGCCTTTAATCCCAGCACTTGGGAGGCAGAAGCAGGGGGATTTCTGAGTTCGAGGCCAGCCTGGTCTACAGAGTGAGTTCCAGGACAGCCAGGGCTACACAGAGAAACCCTGTCTCAAACAAACAAACAAACAAACAAACAAAAAAAAAAAACCTAGGTCTCAAACCAGACTTGGGGCTGGCTGCTGCAGTAAAGGGGGTCAGAGGCCAACCTGGGGCCACATGAGACTGTCTCAAACAACCAACAAGCAATTCTCACCCCCAGGCTCTCTTGGGAGAACCACAGAAGCAGAGGGGGCAGGGCTGGCTCCGAGTGCCTGGAGACGTTGCTGCTGAGGTCAGCTGTGCTGTGGGACTCTGGCCCTCGGAAGGCTTGACTGGATCCAAGGCTCCACTTTGGAGATAATACCGTGCTGTGGCCTGAGGTCTCAGCGCCTACCTGACTGTTGGCAGGAGGCTGAGCCCCTTGCCAGAGGTTTGTCTACAAAGTGGCTTGGGTAGCTGACTCCCACTTAATAGGGCAAGGGCTTTTTGTTTCTTTGTTTTGTTTGCTTGTTTTTATTTATTTATTGAGACAAATAAAATCCTAGTATGTAGTCTTAGCTGGCCTCAAACTCACTATGTAGTCCAGACTGGCTTTGAACTCATAGAGACCCATCTGCCTGTCTCCCAAGTGTTGGAATTAAATGTGTGCATTGTCACACTTGGCTCATCTGTTTTTTATTTAGGATGGAACCCAGGGCCTTCAGCACACTAATCTCTACCATGTTTTGTTAGGAGGAAGCTAAGGTGTAGCTCAGGGGACAGAGTACTTGGCTAGCATGCGTGAAGCCCTGGGTGCAATCCTCAGCATCACGGAAAACTGGGTTTGGTGGCATGTGCCTGTAATCCCAAGATCTGGATGAGGCCAGAGAATTACTCATGAATTCAAAGTCAGCCTAGTCTACATAGTGAGTTCCAAGCTAGCCAGGAGCCTAGAGACCTTGCCAGATAAAAGGGAGGTGGGGAAGATTAAGGTCTCTGTGGCTCAGTGGGCCAGAGGGATTCTGGGTAAAGGAGGATGAGACATCAGTAACCCCTGAGTGCCCTTGTATTGGTGATGACTGCAGAATCTTTAGTCTTCCCTCCTGCCTGCAGCCTCCTGCCAAACCCAGAGGCCTCTAGTCATCTCAGAAACTTGCTAGGGCCCAAAAGCTTGGCCGGGCCCCAGAATTCACACCCCTTACCTGGCCCATCCCTGAGGATCAATCCCAGGGGACAGATGACTGATGACGGCTCTGTGCCCCATCTTCAGCTAGCTCCAGGGCTCACAGTGGGGTAGATATAGAATGGCATCTCTAGTGTCATGCGGGTGATGAGGGAGACAGCTTTCTTTTTTTTTTACATTCATTTTCTTCTTTAAATCATTTGATGGGGAATTGCACACATGGTGATGTCCTCAGAGACCAGAAGAGGGAATGCAATCCCTTAGAGCTGAATCACAGCTGTGTGTGAGGTATTTGACTTGGGTGCTTGTCACTGAACTCTGGTCCTCATGATAGAGCAACAAGACCTCTCTACCTCACCCCTCTTTTTCTTTTTTGTTTTGTTTTTGAGACAGGGTTTCTCTGTAGCCCTGCCCTTCCTGGAACTCGATCTGCAGCCTAGGCTGGCCTTGAACTCAAAAATCCACTTGCCTCTGCCTCCTGCATGCTGGGATTAAAGGCGTGTACCACTACTACCAGGCACGATTTTCCTTTTTGATTTTGTGTGTATGTGCATGTGAGTGCAGTACCTGTGGAGACCAGAAGAGGGCGGTGTCAGATTTCCCCTAGACCTAGAGTTACCTGTAGTGGCAAATGACCTGATATGAATGTTGGGAACTGAACTCAAGTCCTCCAGAAGGGAAGGTGTTAACTGCTGTGCACCACTCCAGCTCTCGTGGTTTGAGTCAAGATCTCACTCTGTAAAACAGGTTGTTGGCAAATGAACTTAACAATCCTTTCAGCCTCCACCACCCAAATGCTGAGATTACACAAGTGTTCCAGGAGACATCTTGGGCCTTTGGCCACTACTGCAACCTATGTGCAGAGTGGGAACGGGGCCGCAGAGAAAGGTTATGTTCAACAGATAGGAGCCTGTCCCGGAGCAAGCAGGATGCTATGCAGCCTACCCCAGATTCCCCCAAACCAAAGCGCTTTACCCTGATTTGTGACTCCCTTGACTAGACAAGTACATGAGTTCCATGTCGCAGAGCCCAAGCTCTGCCTCAGTTTCCCCATTTATCTCCTTTTCCAACACTCTCAGTGAAAAGGAGAGCTCCCTGGGCCTGCCCCTCTGGCTGGGGATCTGTGACCTCTGCAAACGTAGGGTTGCTCAAGGAGTAACCCCTCCCTGCCTTCCTTTAAGGGGACTGCTGGCTGCTGGCCGCTATCGGATCTCTTACTACTTGCCCCAAACTGCTGTTCCGTGTGGTGCCCAGAAGTCAGAACTTCAGGAAGAACTATGCAGGCATCTTCTATTTTCAGGTAAAGGAAAGACCAGAAAGGGGCAGGGAGGGATGGAAGGAAGGAGGGAGGAGGAGGGAGAGAGGGAGGAAGGGGGAAAGAGATCATGTACGTAGTTATTTTGTTTTTCAAACATGACACTGTCTGGGAACACTTTTCAACTAATTTTCAGAGAAATATCTGCTTATGAAAGAAATCACGAAAGCTAATTAAAAAAAAAAAAAACTCCAAAGCAAATAATTAGCTGTTTGTGGCTCTTTTCCTGTTCTTATTATATGTGTGTGTGCTCGCACGCATGCCCGTGCGAGCTCATGTGCCTGCATCCGTAAACGCACATTAGGTACCATGACACTGAAACTCTCCACCATATAATTTGGTATGACCTGGCCCTTTAACTGATAAAGGAACAATTCTAACTGTCATAAAACGGGAGAGGATTTTAAGATCTCTGAAACCCCAACCTCCAGCTTCCTTTGTTTTTCAGTCTGAATGTGGGTGGGGTCTTCTCGATACTGGGGCAAGACAGGAGGGGGAGATGGAGGTGCGAGAATGAGGAGGGATGTTAAGATTTTAAGGCTTTTGTTGACTTTCCCTCTCCTATTCTAAGGAATGACCGGGCCTTGGTCAAGATGGTTTAGTGGATAAGTGCACTTACTCCCAGGCCTGGCAACTTGAGTTTGATCCCTGAAACTTGCATGGTGGAAGGAGAAAAATGATGGACAAATAGACAGACAGACAAATCTCCCTCCCTCCCTCCCCCCCTCCTACCCCCCCCTCTCCACATATACCTATATACACATATACCCATTAATTTTTACAAAAATTCCAGTTAACAAATTGTTGCTGGTATGTTCTTGTCCTGGCCACTAGAGGGCGCCCCGAGGACAGAGTTCACCTGTATGCACACAAATGTCCCCTTGCTACCCACAGCTTTGGCAGTTTGGGCAGTGGTTGAAAGTGGTGGTGGACGACCGGCTGCCCACTAGGAACAACAAGCTGGTGTTCGTGCACGCCTCCCATCGCCAGGATTTCTGGAGCGCCCTGCTGGAGAAGGCCTACGCCAAGTGAGTTGCCCAGGCCAGGAACCAGGCTGGCCTTGAGCCTAATGGTTTTGGCTACCAAGGAGGTGGGCCAGGCCACTAACTGAACCAGGGGAAGAGACAAGCCCCGATAAGGCATGCCTCACTTTCCCTCACCATTCTGCCTGACGGTTCGCTCCAACTCAGGGCTCCTAACAGCGCCCTATCTGCCTGCAGGCTGAACGGATCCTACGAAGCGCTGGCTGGAGGCAGCACTATGGAAGGTTTGGAAGACTTCACAGGAGGCATAGCTCAGAGCATTCGGCTCCGGAAGACCCCTCACAACATACTAAGGCTCCTCAGGAAAGCTCTGGCGAAGTCTTCCCTCATGGGTTGTTCCATCGAAGTAAGCCAAGCTTCGTCTTGCTGTTGGGCCTTTAAGCCTGTTGTCACTCCGCACCCGGACCCCAAGGCTCTTTCCCCAAACATCTTGTCACTTGCTGCCCTTTCTTGAACAAATTTTGTCTGCCTGTAGTGCAGAATGGCTGTTCCCACCAGGCATGACCTCCACGTTGTCTCAACTTTCTCTCTAGTATTTTCTACGACCCTGAGTAACTCATAATGCAAGTTTTTATAGCTTATCCTCTCCGGGCGAAGGGAGAAGATTCCAGGAGGGCAGAGGCCTTTATTTGATTCATTCACCACTGGACCCTGGGACTTTAGAGCATACCCAGCATGCAATAGGCACCCAACAAATATTTGTTCAAATAAATAAATGTACCCAGAGTGCTTCCTCGTAACAGTAGTTACGGGGGGGCGGGGGGGCGGGGCCTTTATTGAAAAGGCAGAGGGGAACTTACTCCCCACAAAGCCCGAATGCAAATGTTTGTGCAAGCTGTACTCGTAATAGCGAAGAAAACAGGAGTTACTTTCGTGCAGGTGAATCAATTTAAGTTAAACCAACTGATTCTTACATAGCGTAGGATACAAATAGCAACGTCCCCTAAAGATAGGGTGTAATCTGCCTCTATATGACTCTATATGATAGCATCGTCCTGGAGTATTACTGGTCAGGAGAGGAAGGAGAGGATGAGGGGGGCTTGGCCACAAAGGCCCTTTAGAGATGCAAATAGTAAAGATCACGACCCATACCCTCACTTTGGTGACAGATCCACGAGACAATCAAGCTGCACAACCAACCACAAGTGACAAAGCTAAGAAGGGGCTGGAGAGGTGTTTCCCTGGGCTGCTTTTCCAGCATGCAATAGGCACCAACAAATATTGTTCAATAAAAATGTACCCAGAGTGCTTCCATTCCCAGCACACATGGCATCACACAGCCATCTGTAATTCCAGTCCCAGGGGATCCAAAGCCGCCTTCTGGCCTCCATGGACTCTATAAACATATAGTGCACAGACACACAAACAGGCAAAAGCATTCATACACACATACAAAATCCTTACGCTAGAGAGAGATGTACAGGTTGCATCAAAACCAGCATCCTGGCACTCACTGTGTTCTATGGGCTTTTTGTTTTGTTTTGTCCTCTTAGAGGTTTGTTTAGGCTTCATGTTGTTTTTGTTTTTGTTTTGAGACAGGGTCTCACTATGTAGCCCTGGCTGTCCTGGAACTCATTGTGTAGACCAGCTGGCCCCAAACTCACAGAAACTTGCCTGCCTTCACCTCCCAAGTGCTGGGCTGTAGGCTTACCCCCACAATACTCAGCTTATAGTATATTGTTGCAAAATGGACAGAGGGAATCGGCATTAGGAGCACACAGGCGCTCCCTGCACTACTGCAGGTGAATCAGCAATTGCTTCCAAATCTAAAGTACAGGAGCTGGGGAGATGGCTCAGTAGGTGTTTGCTCTTGATGTAAGATCTGAGTTCAAATCCCCTGCACTCAAGTGAAAAAAAACCAAGCAAACAAAAACTGCCATGGCCATGTGTGCCTACAGGTAGCCCCGGAGCTGAGCATAAAGACAGGTGGATCCTTGGAACTTGCTGGCCAGCAAGCCCATCCCAAAGCAATAAGCTTCAGGTTCAGTAAGAGATTATGTCTCAAAGTATAAGACCGAGAGATAGCTCAGGGAGTAAGTAAGCGCACTGACTGCTCTTGCTATAGACTTGGGTTCATTTCCCAGTACCCGGGCAGTAGCTCACAATACCTGTAACTCCAGTTCCTGGGGATCCAGTGCCACCTCCTGGTCTCCTAGGGTACCTGGCACACATGTAGTACTGACAAACATGCAAGCAAACCACCCGTACACATAAAATAAAAATAGACATTTATTTTAAAAAAAAATACAGCAATAACAGAAGAGACTCGGTGGCTTTCTCTGATCATCCCATGTGTTCACATACACCATGCACATACGAGTGTCTTCTATAGTCTCTGTCTCTCCCTCTCTGTGCCCTCACTGTGTGTGTGCATGTGTGTGATGTGTGTGTGTGTGTGTGTGTGTGTGTGTGTGTGTGTAGTATGAGCAAGGTGTAGTGTCTCATGTCCATGAATCCTGAAGAGGCTGAGACTGGAGAATCAGAAGTTAAGGAATCATTGGATGGTCTTGGCTACATAGAGAGAGAATCTGGGAGCCTCTATGCCATGTTAGACATGCCCCTATAGATGTAATACGTGTGTTTTGAATCACATGAAACAATGACTTTCTAAGGACTTCCAAGCCAGATCTCAAACGCTGTCCCTTCTCCGTAGGTCACCGACACTAGTGACGTAGAAACGATGACCCATAATATGCTGGTGAGAGGACACGCTTACGCAGTAACTGGCCTACAGGATGTGAGTTCAGCACTTGGCTTCCCTTAGGAGTCACAGGTGTGAGAGCCACACCCTGCTGTGTCCCGAACTCCTGCCTCCGCCCACCCCAGGTCTACTACAGAGACAAGTTGAGACTCATGATCCAGAACCCTGGGGCCGAATTGAATGGAATGGAGCCTGGAGTGACAAGTAAGGGCTCTGACCCAAGAGAAGGGGACAAAAGCCACAGCAGGGTCCCTGAGGAAGCCAGTGTCACAGTGGGGCCAACCCGTCCCCAGTGCTGCGAGGTTTTACAAGGCGGCTGCCCTCCCCATCCACCGTTTTCCTCTCTGCAGAGCCAAGGAGTGGGAAGAGGTGAGCCCAGATGTTCAGATACAGCTGCTACACAGGAAGGAAGACGGAGAGTTCTGGTCAGTGTGGCTTGGGGGAGGCTCACACTCCTCACAGGCACCCTCCATCTCCCTACATTCTTCTCCTCTGTGTTGTGTGCCTTGGATGAGCAGGTCCTGGGGTCCCTCCATGGCCGGGGGCCTGTAGCTGTGGCTGTGGCGTACACCAGCAGCTCTGTCTGTTCTCCCGCCCCAGGATGTCCTATGAAGACTTCATGAGCAACTTTACACTGCTGGAGATCTGCAACCTCACCCCGGATGCACTCTCTTCCTGGGATTACAAGAGCTGCTGGCACACGACCTTCTATGAGGGCAGCTGGCGAAGGGGGAGCACTGCCGGGGGCTGCAGAAACCACCCCGGTGAGTGAGGGCAACCTGGAAACTAGGCCTGGGCAGGAGGGTCACAGAGTTAGAGTGGCTGAGGGCAGAGTTCTGTCAAATGCCATGGCCCTCAGGAAGCCAGGCAAACATGGCTGGAATCTCAGTGCACCCAAAAAGGGCCCAGTCAGGGACAGAAGGGCCTGGCCCAGCACAGCCAGTTTGACCTGCATCTTCCACAGAGACATTCTGGTGCAACCCCCAGTTTAAGATCTCTCTCCCAGAAGTGGATGATCCAGAGGACGACTCTGAGAGAAACGAAATGGTTTGCACCTGTCTGGTGGCGCTGATGCAGAAGAACTGGAGACATGCTCGAGACGGACCCCAGCTGCTGACTATAGGTTTCGTCGTCTTCTCGGTGCGCCTCCGGGTCCCCAGCCACCTGTGCTTCCCCTTTGGCTCCCCCTCCTCTTCTCCTCCTCCTCCTGCTCTTCCTCTTTCTCCTCTTCCTCCCCCTCCTCTTCCTTTCCCTCTCCCTCTTCTCCTCCTCCTTCTCTCCTCCTCCTACTCCTCCTCCCCCTTCTCCTCCTCTTCCTCTCCTCCTCCTCCCTCCCTTCCTTCTTCTTCCCCTCCCTCCTCTTCTCCCCTCCTCCTCTCCTCCTCTCCTCTTCCTCCTCCTCCTCTTCCCTCTCCTCTTCTTTTCCTGCCATGTAGATCAGGCTGGCCTCAAATTCAGAGATCTGCCTGCCTCTGCCTCCCGGGTGCTGGAATTAATGACATGTACCACCACCATCTGGAGAAAATACTGCTTTTTAATTTAATTCAATTTACAGAGCCTCTCTAGGCAGTCCTAGATAGCCTGGGTCTGGATCATAGACCAGGCTGGCCTCAAACTCACAGAGATTTGCCTCTGTCTACCTTTCATGTGAGGAGATCACAGGTGTGCACCACCACACATGCACATTAAAAAACATTTTTTAAAAATTGTGTGTCTGTATGTGAGTGCGTGCACATGAATAAAGGGACCTACAGAGTCCAGAGGAGTCAGGAGTTCAAGGCCAGCTTCAGCTATGTAGTTAGCCAGCCTGGTCTACATGATATCTGTCTCAAAAAAAGCAAAAACAAAAACCAAGAGCTAGCATTGTGACTCATGTGCAAGAGGCCCTGGGTTCTGTTCCCAGCCATGCATAAAACTGAGCACGGTGGCACAGGTTTGTAAGCCCAACATTTGGGAAGTGGAGGCAGGAAGATCAGAAGTTCGAGGGCATCCTCAGCTACACAGCGTATTCAAAGCCTGGGCTACAAGACAGAAGACAAAAGGCAAACATGCAATCGTATTTGCTCTCTCTCCTCAGTGTCAGCGATCACCTAACTACTTCTGTAGGTATGACACTCTGTGGACTAACATTCTAGGGACATCCGATTCTGTCTTTAACCTGAACTGATAAGAAAATCTACCTTTGTAAACTCTGGACAAGCTGTAGTTTGAAATCCAAACCGATAAATTCTTTTTTTTTTTTTTTTGGTTTTTCGAGACAGGGTTTCTCTGTGTAGCCCTGGCTGTCCTGGAACTCACTCTGTAGACCAGGCTGGCCTCGAACTCAGAAATCCGCCTGCCTCTGCCTCCCAAGTGCTGGGATTAAAGGCGTGCGCCACCACTGCCCGGCAACCGATAAATTCTTAATGCTGTCAGCCTATGCCCCACCACCACCACCATTGCTCCAGTGCCCTAACGAACCCCAAGACAGGCTCACATTTGAGCTCACATGCACGTACAGAGGCGTGCATACAGGCACACACACACACACAATGCACACTCACCTAGCTGACGCTAAAGCCCCTTCTTTTTTTTTTTTTTGTTTTTCGAGACAGGGTTCTCTGTGTAGCTCGGGCTGTCCTGGAACTCACTCTGTAGACCAGGCTGGCCTCGAACTCAGAAATCCGCCTGCCTCTGCCTCCCAAGTGCTAGGATTAAAGGCGTGCGCCACCACCCCGGCCTAAAGCCCTTCATTGCTCTGAAGATCTGACTCTCTTTCTCTCTCTTTTCAGGTTCCAAAGGAGGTACAACAGGCTTACACCTGGGCAGGGCATCCTGCCCCCTCCTGGCTACAGATGGAATGGCAAAGGGAGGGATCTGGAGAAAAGTTCTGGGGCACCCTGAGTTAGGATTCTTACTCCTTTACCCACTAGTGGGAGCCGGGGAAGGATGAGACCGTATTGAGTTTTTGACGATGTGGGAGATGCACAGGCCACAGCCGTGGTTCTGGTACCCACCATCGATCTGGCCCACAAGATGGCTCACCTAGGGAGGTCCAGTCTCCTTGCTCTCCTCTGCTAGTCCTGTACCCACCTCCAGGGTACATACAGTTTCAGAACCTCCGGGACATCCACCTGAAGAAAGACTTCTTCGTGAAATACCGGGACCATGGCTTTTCAGAGATCTTCACCAACTCGAGGGAGGTGAACAGCCATCTTCAGCTGCCCCCGGGGGAATACATCATCATCCCCTCAACCTTCGAGCCCCATAAAGATGCTGACTTCCTGCTTCGGGTCTTCACGGAGAAACACAATGAGACCTGGTGAGGGCCAGCCTCGCACTGGGGAGGCGCCCTGCCCAAGGGCTTCAGGTGTCAGATTTGGGTCTCCCTTCACATAATCCCGTGTCATATTCATGGAAACTGAGGCATCAGGATGTGAGGTCTACATTTATGAGCCACCACATGTTTACCGGGAATTGAACTCAGGACTTCTGGAAGAGCAGTCAGTGCTCGTAACCACTAAGCCATGGCTCCAGCCCCTCTAAATTTGTAATAGAAATAGGACTGACAAAAAAATAAAAATAAAATAAAAAATAAAAAGAAATAGGACTGACTCTAGGGCCCAGATTTAATGGAATATTAAACAGTGCTCCATATACAATGACAGGACCCTCCCCAGATCACCTCACATCTCTGACCCCCAGTTACCCTAAGCCTTCACTCTCTTATGCTCAGGTTGCTGGACGAAGTCAACCGAGTTGAACATCTTCAAGAGGTAACTGGAAGCTCTTAGCTGGAGGGGTTGGAAGTCTGAAGGGCGTTTTAAAGACCCGCTCCCTCTATCCTTTTCCCCAGGAGACCATCACTGACAAGGATTTGGACAAGGATTCTATACAGTTGTTTGAGATGGTGGCAAACGGGGTAAGAGGGCCAGGGGCAGAGGCAGAAGGGAGGTGGCCATCGGGCCACAGGGGCAGAGCAGGTGATTAATCAGAGCCGGTGACTGATTACCGATGTCTCTCCTAGGATGACGAAGTAAGTATGTATGACCTACACAAACTTCTCAACAAGATGTCAGCCAAACGTGAGTGATCCGCCCCGCCCTTATAGCTCATCCCCGCCCCATCTGGTTCCCACTGGACTCATCCACCCCTTACTCCTACCCCTTCTCTCCCTCACAGTCAAGAGCTTCAAGACGAAAGGCTTTAGCTTGGATGTCTGTCGCCGTATGGTCAACCTCATGGATGTATCTTTCTGCCCTGTGGCAAGCCTAACAGGTGTTTCCGATCTTCTCCCCTGACCCTCCAAGCCTGACTCAGAAGTGGCCATCTCTCCCTCCAGCCTCAGTGCCCTCCCTGGGATAGGGGTGAGATCTGGGGGAGGCGGGTAGCTAGAGATCCCAGTTCTGGTTGTTAGCATTCAGGAACCCCAAGCCTGTGTGGAAGCCTTCTGTTTCCTCATCCCCAGATTGCCCTCTTTAATCCTTGACTAATCTCCCTAGAAAGATGGTTCTGGCAAGCTGGGGCTTCGTGAGTTCCAGGTCCTGTGGAAAAAGATCAAGAAATGGACGGTAAAAGGCCCTTAAAGAAACAGCCAAGAGGCGTGGGAACTGACCAAGAAGCCATTAATTAGAACTGTAGAGACACAGAGACACAGAGAGAGACATACACACACACACACACACACACACCAAACTTGTTAGTAACCAGTATAGCCTGTTATAGTCATGAAGGGTGCCTGCAGAAAGCACTGGGCGGGCTACCAACATCCCCTGCTATGCTTGAGATTAACCCTTCGACTGCTAGAAAGCAGGAACATTAGAGGTTCGTGTGGCCAGTCAGAGTGTTGGGGCCCCAGGGTCTTGGGCAAATGTTGTAAGTCAGTCAGTCCTACTTCACTATCCTGTTTGTAACCGCTGTGAGCCGATGGCGTGCGTCCGTCTGTCTTCAGGAGATCTTCAAAGAGTGTGACGAGGACCGCTCAGGCAACTTGAACTCCTACGAGATGCGCTTGGCGATAGAAAAAGCAGGTTGCCAAGGAGCAGGGCCGTCGAGGCAGGGGCCATCGGAGGCAGGGCCGTCCGAGGCAGGGGCCGTCCGAGGCACGGGGCTGGTAGGTCAGGCCTAGGCCTGGATTCTGCCCTCACGGTCTCCCCATCTGTTCCCTAGGCATCAGGATGAACAACAAAGTGACGGAGGTGATCGTTGCTAGGTATGCAGACGATAACATGATTGTGGACTTTGACAACTTCATCAACTGTTTTCTAAGGCTCAAGGCCATGTTTGGTGAGTGAGGCACCTGCCCCCCCCTTCTGGTTAGGCCAGGAGAGCTGGCTTGCTCCCACACCCACTCATTCATCCTGAGGCCTGTCGCTAACGGAACCTCTCCCACACAGAGCACACACCTGACCCAAGGGACTTCTCTCTGCACCCCCGTTTCCTTCTCTAGAAAATATGATATGGACGATAGCCATTCTGCTCCAGGGGCCAGGAATGGATCCCAGTTGGTAGAGCATTTGCCTAGCTTGCAGCAAGCCCCGGTGTAGTGATACACACCTTTAATCCCAACACTCTGCAGATAGGGGCAGAAAACTCAGGAGGTCAAAGTCATCCTCAGCTACAGAGTGAGTCTGAGGTCAGCCAAAAGACTCTGTCTCAAAACATAAATAAATAAAAAATGAAGATTGTCTCAAGGATTTAAAAGCCCATATTTATAACTCTTGAACTTGGGACGCTAAGACAGGAGGATCACAATGTTTGGGGCAACCTGGGCTACTAAGTGAGACTTTGAGTTAAAACAATAAGGAGGAAGATGACTCAGCGTGTAAAAATGCTTGCTACCAAGCCGGAGGACCTGAGTTCAATTCTCAGGCCCACGTGGTGGAAGGAGAGAATCTGAAAGGCCCCAGGGGAGGATAGCCGTGATTCATTCCTGATGGAAAAAGAAACACCTTTCTACTACCTTGCAGAGTGTCTCCGTTTTTTGGAGAGTGGGTCTTTTAGACTAGCATCTCAGCTCTAACCCCGCCTCCCTCTACCTCCCTCCTCTCTCCCCACCCCACCCCCGCCTCGTGCCCTTATCCCTAAAACAGCATTCTTCTTAACTATGGACACCAAGAAAACTGGTTCTATTTGCTTGAATATAAACCAGGTAAAAGGGAGGGGATGGTAAGGGTGGTCTGGCCACACCCCGATCCCCTCCCCTCTAGACCCGCCCACTCTCCATCCTCTGCTCTCTTTGCAGTGGCTGCAAATAACCATGTGGGGGTAGGGAGAGGCGGAGCCTGGCTCCCTCCCTCCTCCCTCCGCCGGCGACGCTCCAGACTGCACGGTGGATGCTGCGGTCGCCTTGCTTTCCAATGCCCCAGGCGCAGTGTTTACTCCGTGCCCCTGCTCCGGGCTGACGGGAACCCTCACCCCCAACCCTCACCCCCAACCCACCCCGAGCACTCTCATGCCGCATTTAGACTAGAAATGAGGTGGATTCTCCCCCAGTTTTTCCTGGCGAAGGCAGCCTTGCAGCTTTGTGCTCCCGTATGCTGTCAACTCACGCCTGCCTGCTAGCCCTCTTGTCAGGAATTCCATTGCCTCCCCACGCCGCGTTGTACGTATTATTCTAATAAACAGGACATGGTTTACCACTTAATTCTTCAACACCAAAGAGGGGGTCCATTATATCTCCGGAAGCATCTGCAAATGTGCTTGTCTACAAATTACTAGGGGGCGCTGCAGGGTTCCGGGATATTAAACGCACCTCAGTCCCAAGCTATGAAAACATTACGAATAATTAGATAGGTTGAGCGTTGTGGGGTGAAGGGGCGCCACTGAGCCAATGGCCAGCGAAGCCTGAACTGGGGCTGACAAAGCCAGAGGTCACAAGGCCTTGAGTGCTTTGGTCCTAGCTTCCCTCAAATTGGTCCCTACTCCAAAGACGGTACTGCATGGGTCTCAAAGATGAAAAGACAAGCTCAAGGTGTGTGTGTGTTGGGGGGGTGAGGTGGGGGTGACCCACGCCTTTAATCCCCAGACTTGAGAGGCAGAGGCTAGTGGATCTCTATGGGTTCAGGCAGGCCTGGTCTACAGAAGGAGTTCCTAGACAGCCTGGGCTACACAGAGAAGCCCTGTTTTGGAAAACAAAACAAAAACAAAGGACAAGCACTTGCAAGAGCCAGCCAATAGATCACACAATGAGGGATCCCTCCTGGTGGGAGACTGGAGGTCACTCTTACTGTTGCTGCACAGGCTACTGAGGATCTGCTGGGCGGTGAGCAGCTGGGGTTTCTCCACCTCCACCTCACCTCAGGAGTACTTGGGTTGCAGATGCGCAATGCCCACCACCTTATCTGGCCTTTTAAAGTGAGTCCCTGGATACAAACTCAGGTTGTCAGGCTTGAGTGGCAGGCCATCTCTCTGGCCCTCCCTCTCCCTTCTCTTATAAAGCCAGTAACAATGCCATCATGGAACCTTTCTCCCGTGACTCAGCCTCCTAGATAAGGCTTCCCTTAGATTAAACCTTCATTCCACAGAGCAATTAAGAGTACTTCCTGCTTCTGGGTAGAGCTTCCTAGGGACCCGTGGTTTCTGTCAGGTCCAAAGGAAACTCCATTTCCCCAAATTCTGGCAGTTAGACAAAAGCCACCAGAGGTCAGGAACTTGTGATGCCAGTTCCCCTCTGCCAAGAGGAGCCTTTTCCCCTATCACGGGCAGAGGGAACAAGTAGCTTTTAATATATCAAAGTGCATGCTGGTCTCCAAGCTCCCTGAGCGTCATAAGAGTCCGTTACACATTTCAGAGTCCATGTTGGCATCCTGGCCCTTCTTGGTTCTTCTTGCCTCTCCTTCCACACTGAATTTCCTCCAGCTCATGGGCTTCCCTTCCCAATCTCCTTATATCCCTGCTATTTTGCCCCCCCCTTCCTCTCCCTCCCTCTGTCTCTTCTTCCTATCATATGTCCTCTCCACCACTCCACTCTTTTTTTATTATTTATTTTTTTATTTTTTGGTTTTTCGAGACAGGGTTTCTTTGTGTAGCCTTGGCTGTCCTGGAACTCACTCTGTAGACCAGGCTGGCCTCGAACTCAGAAACCCACTCCACTCTTTTGCTCTCTTTTGCCCATGCTCTCCTGGTCTCCCTCCTTCCACCTCTCTCTACCAGCCATGTTCAATCAACTACTTTCTGTCTCAGCTCTGAACTGGTGCCTCTGGCTGTTCTCGCTCTCATACCTACAGTAAAAATCTTCCCTTAACCACACCACGGAGCTGTTATGTCATCCACTTATATACAACGTTTCCAGTTCCCGCCCACAGCAGAGCCGGGGACCTCCTGCTGGGATGGATGCTGTGCAGACAGCTAGTTGGAATTCCCATCCTTTGAGGTCCCTTCCTAGTTCTCCAGCCCTACCCCAGCTCCTCCTCAGTCACTTTAGCGATCAATTTAGTCAGCCTGTACAGAGCAGCCTCTTCATCATGGCCACACCCGACTGTCTCTTGAGGACTTGGTTCCTGTCCCACCACCCCTTTGTCTTCCTCTCTGTGTCCTTTGCCATGTGATAAGTCACACTCTCGAGGGAGCCTCTGAAAGCACTGTTCCTATCTTCCGGCTGGGCTGAGTGAGGCAGCTGCCTATTCTCCACAGTGCTTTCTCCCCAAAGAGCTCATCTCCTTGGGGATGGCAGGACATCCCAGCAGGCAGACCAGTGAGGTTCTAAAACTAACAGGTCCTTTGAACTTTCAAAAGGTCTCAATCAAAACAGGACTTGGTGGTGCATGCCTTTTAATCCCAGCAGGCAGATCTCGGCCAGCCTGGTCTACAGAGTTGAGTTCCAGGACAGCCAGGGCTACACAGAGAAACCCTGTCTCAAATAAACAAACAAGCAAGCAAAGTGAGAATACTCAACCCTTGACATCAGTATTTACTAGCACTCTATGAGCAACAGCTGTATACAGTTTGTATTAAAATACAGAAAACAAGACACGTCATTCTTCTGCTTCTTTGACTCCATCCCAGTGGCTTTCATGTGGCCCCTTATGCACCTCAAAGTCCTAGGAGGCTGTCCCCACTGTGGCCTCCCAAGGATTTGTCCCCACAGACTGTTTGCCTACATTTCTGCCTCCGGCACAGAAATGTCAGCTTACACACGTGAGCTGACTTTGTTTGGGCAATCTAGATTTCATCTCTTGATGACCAACTGCCATTTTCCATAGACGCTTCCCTCGCCCCCCCCCCCCACCCTTTCTTTGACTGCAAAGCCTTTGATGTCAGAAGAACAACTCTACCCTGCTTCTCCCCTCCCTCGAAGTATCGCCATTGTTCAGTCTTTTGGTCTCTGAGAAAGTGGGGTCTGAATGTTCTGGAAAACCACATAATATTAGGTAGTACTTAAAAGCAATGAGCTAAAATGTGATCCAGTCTGGAAACATAACCAGTGTAAAGAAACAAAGAGAATGGGCTCATTAAACTGAAATTTTATTTTTTTTTCAATGTGGTAAAATATATAAAACACAAAGTTTATTATTTTATGAGCCAGCAAGGGGGAGGGGCTCAGTAGCAGGGGAAGGCAGTTGCTGCCAAGCCTGACAATCTGAGTTCGATATCCAGAACCCTTTATGTCAGAAGGAGAGAATTGAATCCCCAAAGTTGCCCTCTGATATCCACCAAAGTACTGAGTCCACACATAAAAAAATAAAGAAATGCAATCAAAACTCGTTTGGCTGGCATCTTAACTCTAAACCGTTATGTAGTGTGTGTGTGTGTGTGTGTGTGTGTGTGAGAGAGGAGAGAGAGAGAGACAGAGAGAGAGACAGAGAGAGAGAGAGAGAGAGAGAGAGAGAGAGAGAGAGAGAGAGAGAGCACAAGAGTTTGTACAAGAAAGGACAACTTTCCAGAGTCAGTTCTGTATGTGGGGTTTCAGGGATTTAACTCAGGTCAGGAGTCTTGGCAGCAAACGCCTTTACCAAGGCTGAAGCTTCCCCAGCACAGGCATCCTCTAGATGGCGGTAGAGAGTTCTATCACAATCCTGTCCCACGTTTCCTTTCCCTTACGCCACTGGGTACTGCGGGGACTCAGAAATCCCCCCTTAACTCTGCGGCGACGTATCTTCTGAGGAAGGATGCTATGCGGCAGGCCTAGTGTAAAAGGAGGTTTATTGTGGGAAGGGAGGGAAGCGGGGACCTGGAAAAGGGGTAGAGGCAGAGAAAAGGGACAGAGAAGGACAGAAAGGTAGAAAAAGAGGCCGGCTGAGAACACATGGGAAGAGAGAAGAGGAGGAAGGAGGGCAGAGTAGCAAGCTGTCCTCTAATCCGCCGCACCTGGCTCACACTTGGAGCCGGGTGATGACGCAAGCTGTTGCTGGGTAGCTGTTGGGCGGAGCTGTCTAAAAGTCAACACTGTCTATATTTGCTTATATATTTTAAAAGACTTTTACTTATGTGTATGTATCACTATGTGTGTATGCCACGTGTGTTGCAGGTGCCATCAGAGTCAGAAGAGCGTGTCTGATAGTGTGGAGTTGAGTTAAAGGCAGTTGTAGGCTACTTGATATGGGTGCTGGGAACTGAACTCTGGTCCTCAGCAAGAGCAGGAAGGAGGAAGAGAGGAAGAACTTAACCTCTGCGCCATCTCTCCGGTTCCCTGTATTGGCTTGTTTGCCTCAACCTCCTGACCGTCCTCATGCCTAGCTTCCCGGATGCTGGTATTACAGGCTTGAGCAACCACGCCCACTTAGGGCTCGTTATTAACAGGTGTTTCCAATCTTTTCACACTCTAGACAGCGAGACAACACTGTGCCCATGTTATGTCATCCTGGTGCAAATATTTCTTTTTTCCTGTCTCTTTCTCTTTTTTTTCCTTGTAAAGACTTCATCCAGCTGGGAAACAGCTCAGCATTGCAAATCGTAGTCCAAATACCAAGAGAAGCCAGAACAAGAATACCAGAGTCCCTCAGTAGGCACTCAGGAGCATCAGACCATATGTAGTTTATTTGGCTTCTCCTTGGGCTCTTCCCTCTGGCCTCAAAGGGTAGATTCAAGTGATAAAGCCAGGATCTGCCTTGAGATAGCTATTATAGTGAGTGGCTGGATTCAGTGTAAGGTCCCCCCAGATGGCTTCTAAGGTACTGGAATTCAGTCACCCCTTTTGCCTTTTGAGTCGCTTCTTTAGGGTCCCTTTGTGGTCGCCACATGTCTCTCTGGGACAATCTTATTAAAAATTAAAACTTCTGGGAAAGAGCAAGAAATTCCCAAAGTGAGTAGGCTTTGGCCAGTTTTCCAAAGAAATAGAGAAGAAAAGCAAAAGTAAAGTTTTTATGGCAAGCGGAATAGCTTAACAAAGATGGTGGGTCTCAAAGTGACTGCCGGGTGCAAATATTTCTATAGGTGGCTGGAGAGAGACACACCAGTGGTTACGTGAACATTAAATTCCCTACCTAGGGTAGCATATACCTGCCTTCACCAGCTGCTGCCTGTCTTCCAGAGCTTCATAAGCCGAGAATGTGGTGAACTTTTTGCATAATTCCAGTCTGCTGAAGGAATAATGGTAACCCAGTGTCTCCTTGCAACCTAGATGAGCAGACACGTTTGACTGTGGCTTAGGGTTCATTTTCTATAAGCTGTCTCGATTTTTAGCTCATCTTTGTTCTTGGCTTTTTTTTTTTTTTTTTTTTTGAGGCTAGCCTTGAATTCACAAAGATGAAAATGAGAAGTCGGAGGAGATGGCTCAGTGGTTAAAAGCACTGGCTTTCTAAAGCTCTTCCAGAGGACCTGGCTTCTATTCCCGGCACCCACAGGATTATTCAGACTTATCTATAACTCCCGTTAGTATTCTGTGTAAACTCCACCTCCACAGTTACCTGGCAACAGCCAGGTATGGCTCCTCCCCACAGTTACTGGCAACAGCCAGGTAGGCCTGCCTCTATAAGGGGCTGTTTGCCCCCTCTCTCTCTCTCTTAATCTCTTACCCTCTTGTTCTCTCGCTCTCTTTCCCCTCTCTCCACGTGGGCATGGCCGGCCTCTATCTCTCTACTCTCTTCTCTCTCTCTCTCTCTCTCTCTCTCTCTCTCTCTCTGCCTCTACTACCCTCCTGGCTCCCCTCCCATGCCCTGAATAAACTCTATTCTATGCTATACCGTCTGTGGCTGGTCCCTCAGGGGTAAGAGATGCCTCAGCATGGGCCTGCTGAGACATCCCCTCCCATCATTTCAACTCCAGTTCCACCAGACACACATATGATGCACATACATGCAGGCAAAACAGCTATGTACATAGCATATTTTTTTGTTATTGTTTTTTCCAAGACATTTACTTTGTATAGCTCTGGCTGTCCTGAAACTCACTATGTAGACCAGACTGGCCTCAAACTCACGGAGATCCACCTGCCTCTGCCTCCAGACTGCTGGGATTAAAGGCTTGTATCACCACAACCTGGCAAAATAATACATTTTAAAAGGTTTTAAAGAAATGGAAATGAGACTCTAGGGGACAGTGTAGTATCATGTAGGCTTAGATTTTTCAAAACCTACTTTTAACAAGGATTCCCAAAAGTTTCGACTCTCTTCAGGATCATCTACTTGGGAACAGCTAGGTTTATTATTAATGTACCATCGATAAACATAAGACCCAACAGCCCCCTGCCACAACAAGGAAGTTGAAAGAAACATTAGCATGCTATCTCTGCTTTGGTACCCAGAAGAGACTGTGAGACTATCCCAGGTTTCCAAAGCTTCAGTGAGTCCAGGGACATTTGGGGAGGAGTCTGCTTTGTAGAACCCGATGGGTATGGTGTACCTTTCCCGATCCTTCCGCCAGAGGTATATTAAACTAATTCCTAGGCCAAAGTTTGACCCAGAGCTTCTAACAAATTGAGACCGAAAAGTACGTTCCCTTGACTCCAGCTCAGATGTGTGGGCCTCGGACAACTGCTTAAGGCCTTCGATAGAGAAACCAAATCCTAATGTCTTCTTTTGTCATTGCAAGTCAGCCAAAGCCTCCAGAGTCTCCTCATTAGGATGGGGTCCGTCTTGAAATGCTGTGACAGCTCCAGGAACTGCTCAAGGGTGAACGCAGAGTTGCTGTCGTGGAAGACAGACTCTAGAGTTGTCTCCATCTCAGTTTCTTCCATCACGGCTGCAGCTCACTTGAGTTCCCTTCTTCAGTTTCTCATCTACTTTTTATAAGCAAAATACAAACAGTACGTAATTGTTTTTAATTTCATTATTTTGTATTTATGTGCATGTGTACCATATGCAAGCCTGGCTGGTGCCCTTGGCAGTCAGAAGGACCATGTCAGATCTCCTTTGAGTAAAGTTACAGATGCTTGTGAGCTGCCCTGTGGGTGCTGGCAAATCACCTTGGTTCTTTGGAAGAGCAGCCATTTGCTCTTAACCCGGCTGTCTTTCCAGCCCTTAATTAATTGTTTAATCCTGGTTAATTATACTATAAGATTCCTTAAATACCCACTTGATAAGGAACCATCAACACTTAAGGTATAAGACCTCATGAATGCTGCTGTTCAGAGATTGGTATCTTTCTTCTAATTTGGATAAGATTCATTCCAAATCTTTTTCAGTGCTGGTAGCTAGAGTAAATAGAGATAAAAGTCTGTTAAATATCTGAGCATGTTATAGGGCCTTTTACCACCAATAGTTTGATGTATCTTAATACTGGTGTGACTAAGACATGGTCCTTGAAAAGCCTGGGTTTTTTTTTCTTTCCTTTTTTTTTTCATTTTCTTTTCTCTTTTTTTTCTTTTTTTAAATTTTTATTTATTTTATATAAATGGCACTGTACACTGCACACTGTAGCTGTCTTCAGACATACCACAAGAGGGCATCGGATCCCATTACAGATGGTTGTGGGCCACCATGTGGTTGCTGAAAATTGAACTCAGGACCTTTGGAAAAGCAGTCAGTGCTCTTAACTGCTGAGCCATCTCTCCAGCCCCCTATCTTTTTTTCTTTTGAGACTCCATCTGTTTTTATTTTGTGTTTATGGGTCTATGGGTGCATAGACACGCTGTGTATGTATGCAGTGCTCACTGAAGTCAGAATATAGTGTTGGATCCCTGGAAGTGGGGTTACAGAAGGTTGTAGCTGCTGTAAGCTGAACCTGGGTCCTCTTAAGGAACCTCTGACATTTTCAACCACTGAGATGACCCTCCAGCACACCTGCTGGATTTTTTTGTTTGTTTGTTTGAGATTCTAAGTTTTATTTATGAGTAGGTATGTTGTGTGCATACCATGTCCATGACAGAGCCCACAGAGGCCAGAAGAGGGCCTTGGACTCGGTTGTTATGAGCTGCCTGACATGGATTCTCTGGAAGAGCAAAACTGCTCTTAACCTGGGACCCATCTATCCAGCTTCAGTGTCTCATATATATATGTATGAGTGAGTACACTGTTGCTGTCTTCAGACACACCAGAAGAGGGCACCAGATCCCATTACAGATGGTTGTGAGGCTGGGAATTGAACTCAGAACCTCTGGAAGAGGAGCTGGTGCTCTTGACCGCCGAGCCATCTCTCCAGGCCCCTGAAACTTCTTAAGATACTTACATTTACACACACAGATCCCCTAAAAACACAAAGGTAAGTCATTTTCTTAACCCGTGAAGTGACGTTTAGCATCTCAGAGGGGGACAATTATCTGACTGAACCGCTGCAGCTGATGCCGGAGTCATTCATTGTCTCTTAAACTTAGGGCTGTGTCCCAGAACCAGAAGACAAGGATCTAGGAGATAACATCTTGACTAGAACCGTACGATTATTATATACATCATGTTTTTTTAACTAACATTTTAAAAGTATAAATCTAGAAGCTTGTGTTAAATTTGTGTCGATCCCCAAAGATCCAGGATGTCACCACCTCTATGTGTTTTTACCAAAGTTGTCACATTAATGAAATACTCTTATGACCTTTGCCCTTATTGTGTCCCTTGAGCTGGCATAATCGACAGGAGGCCGACCTTAGCCTGTAGAGGAAGGTGCAGTTGGGACTTTTTGTCTTAAAGTTTTAGTCTTGTTGCCGGACCAGTGGAACAACTTTAGTTTACATGAGCACTTACTTAGGAGTCAATTTGGCATGGTGTAAATGACACAAAACACACAAGCACATTTCGCATTGAATACACATATATATTCACAAAGAGATCTCCGTAAAAACCAAGACTGTGAATGTCAATGTTTGTTGGGTTTTTATCTATCGGTGTCACTGTGAAAAGGAACTACACAAAGACCGTTGGAAGAGCACGGAGCACTGGTTTGCTCCGCTTCTTCCTTTGCTAAGGACACGCCTGTATTGGTTTGGCTTCCAAGGCCTTGTTGGGCTCAACTTGTTGGTAATGCTGCCACTGTGTGTGGGGTCACATTTATACTCCTTCATCACAGGTCCTTCCACGTGTCTGCTTCAGGAAAACAGTCTTTCACGTGTCTGCTTTAACAAAACATCCTTTCACCTGTGTGGCCCAGCAAACCATCATTTCCCATAACTTTCCAAAGAAACTAGAAGTTTCCACTTCATGTGCTATTTCATCTAACCCAAGAAGCCAGTATGAAATTGTCTTGGAGATATATTTATATATAACAAACACGAAGTGGGTCCTATCTCTACCTCTCTAGCACTGGGATTGCAGGCAAACACTACACACACACACAATCTCCTAGGCTCAAACCAAAGTTTCCATGCTCTTGTAGCAAGCACTTTGCCACTAGACTAGCTGAGCCACTCTCCAGCCCTTAAGAACTATTTTCGTTTTAGGAAGATTAGACGTTTGTCAGCCACCAGGGTTGCAAGTCTTTCCTCTTGACACTGTCTTTCCACTAGGGTTGTTTATGTCTGTCACATAGACTTTGCTCCTTCACTCCGGTAGATGTGTTTTCTACCAGGCATCTACCACAAAGCCCTGCCACTTCCTCATGACATTTGGCCTATTGGTGTCTGGTGTCCTGATTTCGGTAGCTGCATATTATAATTAAAGGATGGAATGCTTATCTACTTTGCCCAGGGTTCTGATTCCCCAGGCCCAATACATAACAAAACCTGATTAGCATATTCTCAGTAAAACACAGAAAACAGCCTTTAATTCTGCCGCCCACGGAAACCACTTCCTGCTCCATCTTCCTCCATGCTTCTGTGGCTCGGGTGTGTGTGTTGTGTGTGTGTGTGTATTTCTAGGACCACTGGGGAGCTGGCAGCTCCCTTTCCTCTCTGTTTACTCTGCTTCCCAGCGCAGGCCACAGTGTGGGAGTTTCCTGCCTGCTCATCCCCACAGCTTCATGGTCTCTCCTTGACACCTCCCTGCCTGACCTTCAAACTCAGGGTCTCATGGGGCCTCGGAATCACCTTCCTTCTGGTGTCTGGGTCCCGCGGCCACCTCCCCAAGGGCTCCGGGATACTTCAGTTTTGTTACTGCCATCTACCCGCAGGGATGTCCAAGACTCCCTTAGGCTTTGCTTGTGGCCCAGGCCTAGAGTCCATTAGGCAGTTTTTGGATTCAGTCAGTTCACTACTTGGCTTCCCGTCCTTGCTCAGATCCTTTCTTCCTTGAACCCTTCCCCCTGGAGACCCTGTCTAGGGCCCGCCTCCTTCTCTGGCCACGCCCCATCTCCGGCCACGCCTCCTTCCGCCTCCGTTCCGCCCTCCCCCTCCCTTCTCGGACCTCGTGTACATACTTGCCTACATCCGTTTTCTATGGACAGAAACTTCCTGTCTCCCGTTGAGTCTCCCATCCCGACTGTACACATCGAGTGCTTTTCATTGACCTTTGTGCCTCACTGGCCTTTAGAGCCCGGACTAGTGAATACTGAGTGAGTCGAGGCCTAGAGGATGATGCATCAAAGTGTTCTCCAGCAGGGGCCACCCCAGCTCACCCAGGTTGATGTGCAAACCTCTGTACCATGTCTGCCTTGGTATCTCTTCTGTCACCAAGGTTCTCTGTGAACTTCAGTTCACTCATCTGTCAAAGGGAAAACAAAACAAAACACTGAGGTGAGAATTATAAAGGCCTAGAGCCCTGTGTACCTGCAGACGGTAATGTGATAAACAATCTTGAAGGACCGTTTTTTTTTTTTTTTTTTTTTTTTTTCAGTGTACTTTTAAAAACTTATTTTTATTTTATTCTTACAAAGCATTGGGAAGTGCCCGTGTTGCCGTGTGCCTATACAGGTCTTGAGACAACTTGTGTGGAGTTGGACCTTTATTCAGTTTCCAGTGAACTTATGCTGGCAGGCTTTCATCTTTACCTACTGTGCCATCTTGACAGCCCAGATATTGCCTTTTGGTTGTTGTTGTTGTTGATATTGTTTGTTGTATTTGAGAAAGGCTGTCATGTAACCCAGGCTGGTCTCCAACTCACTAAGCAGCAGAGGAGGACCTTAAACCCCTGATCTGCACCTCCTGTCTGCACCTCCTAATAGCTGAGATTGGAGGTATGTTCTACCACACCTAACCACGTGTGCTGGGTCCATTATAAGAACGTTCCTATTTACCAGCTGTTGACACTTACATTTTCTACACTAGGTTCTGTCCTGTCCGGTCTGTCCTACCAAGTCAGTTACGTTTCGCATAAAGGTAATCTGAGCCACTGACTGCTTTGCTGAAGATTCCATTCAGTAACAGATGAGCTGAGACTGGACCTGCCCGGATAGTTAGATCTGTCAACTTAATCACACCTGGGTTTGCCGACTGTTTTTTGTTTGTTTGTTTTTGTTTCTTTGTTGTGTTTTCTTAGACAGTCCAGGTCTGGCATTGAATTCCCAATGTAGCAGGGCATGGCCTTGAACTTCTGACCCTCCAGCTTCTACCTCCCAGTGTTAGGGTTATAGGCTTGGGTTACAACACTCAGTCTATGACTGTTGGGAATTGAACCTAGGGCTTCCTGCTTGCTAAGTGAGCAGCTCTACCAACCAAGCTACAACCCCACTCCCTGTTTTTAAACTATTATTATTTCACTTATTTATATCTCTGCGTGCATACGTGTTTGCAGATGTGTTCTTTTTAGCTTTATGCAGGCTTGACACAAGCTAGAGTCATTTGGAAAAAGGGAACCTCAATCGAGAAAATGTCTGGACCAGAAGGATGTACGGCCGGGACTTTGAGGCATATTCCTGATTAATGATTGACTGGGGAGAGCCCATGGAGGGTGGGTCAGTGCCACCCTTGGGCAGGTGCTTCTGGGTAGTAAGAAAGCAGGCACACTCCTTTAATCCCAGCACTGAGGAGGCAGAGTGTCTCGAGAAGGGTATGTGACTCTTATCTGTCAGGAGCAGGCTATTGATAAGGGTTAGAATCCCCCTGGGGAGAGGGACGACAGGTCCTTCTCCACTCAGGGATCGTATACTGGATTTGACTGTGAGGCCATCAGCTCCTCGAGAGGGAAGAGAGAGTTCGCCATAGAGACAGAGGTTTTTAGAATTCAGTTACTCTTTAATTAATGATGCACAGCAAACTATTAACTAATGATGCACAGCAAACAATATACTATTACCAATGCTAAGGCAATTGTTACCACAAGATACTGCCACATTTCCTTTTGCATTGCTCTAACAATATGCACAATGAGCACAAATAATAAATTGCTAACTACCAAAGAAATAAGCATAGCAATAAACACATCATTCATTCATGGATATACAACCTTAGGATGGTTTCGGGTTACAGGTCCGGTGTCCGGGAAGGCGGGGTCAGGCTGTGCTTCCAGATAGTTGAGTTGAGTTGATAATTTGACCTCGCAGGGGGCTTGACCACGAAGAAGCTGGAGACATTGGTCTCTCAGTTGTCTCTTTGATGACCGGGTACTGAGGAGGCTTTGTCCAGAGGATCACATTGGCCAGTCATGGCTACAAGTATGAATGAAGTGCTCCAATCAGGCTCCTCTTTTATGTTGGATTTGGCATTACTGCTGACGTACACGGCAGATAACCACTCTGTCTGGTTATCGCCGGGCTCTGATCTCATCACAGCTGGTTATCACAGCACAACTATACTTCCAGACTTGTCTTTACAAGTACCAGACATGTCCTAACAAGTTTCCTATTACAAAATGGAGTTGGTCCTGTGTAAGGGCCTGCTCCTTACACAGAGGCAGGCTGCTCTCTCTGAGTTTGAGACCAGCCTGGTCTGCATAATGAGTTCCAAGTGAGCCAAGACTGTTGTTACACAGAGAAACTCTGTCTTGAAATACAACAACAACAAAGCAAGCTGGAAAAGTCACACAGGGAGCAAGTCAGTAAGCCCACTGGTCTGTGACCTCTGTTTCAGCTCCTGTCTCCAGGGTCCTGCTTTGAGTTCTTGTCCTGACTTCCTTCAATAAAGTAGAATTGTAAACTGTAATAAGCATGTCCTCCTCTGCTGGGTGGTATTTATCACAATAGAAACCTAGCTAAGGCAGGAAGTCAGAGGACAACTTGGGACACTTGATTCTTCCAGCCAGGACATCAGCCTTTACCTGCTGAGCCACCTAACCAAGGATGTTTTCTGCATTCTGGAAACAGGGTCCCCTGTAACTGAGATGAGTAAGCGAGGTTGACCTTGAACTCTGGATGCTCCTGCCTCTACCTCCCAAATTCCGGGATTTACAACATTACGCCACCGTACCTAGGTCTCCATAACATATTTTTTTATGAGTAGCTTACTCAGATTCTGAAAGAAAAGAAACTATGAGTCACCATTTGGTACTTGGCTGGAATTGCATCAACTTCTTCTTCTTCTTCTTTTTTTTTTTAATGTGCCAGTGGGTTTTGTTGTTGTTTTTGTTTTTTGTTTTTTCCTCTAGAGATTTGAATTTAAAAGAATGTCTTGAATGTCTAGATGATTCTGACGGAGAACAAACATCTTTATAACATTTGTGACTTAGTACTTTCCTGATCATTCCCAGGCACACCCATCCAGCTATTTAAGTCCCCTTTTTGGTCTCTAAAATGTATTCCTATTACAGTCTTGCCCAATCATTCTTAAATTTTTTCTCCCCCCTGAGGCCTTGTGGTTTATGCTGTTTTCTCTCCCTTCATGGAATATGTTAGGCGTGTCTCCCTTCATCTCCTCTTACAGACTCTGACTTCCCACCTTGTTCCTCCCACTGTCCTAGGAGCAGCTGTCTAGACGAAGCAGCTGATGTACGGTGTAGGACTCAACACCTTCATCCTCAGGCCGTCAGCTGAGCATGAGGGGATGACAGCTGGTTCTGTGGGCACAATGGCCGCATTCTGTACTCAGACTCGCTTGGGCCTCATCCTTTTCCCTGACCAGAGCAACTGTTTTCAAGGACGGTCCGGCTCCACCTGTCTACGCTACCCATCCCCCTCCAGCAACTTCTGCCCTATTTGGTCTGGTGTACTCATGTCTTAGAACACTTCTAGCATGTCCTGCCAGACTGCCTCTCCTGGACTTGTCATTGTCTGAAATCAACCGGTGGGAGACTTCTCTCACCTTGGAGAAGGTGCAGTTTACTGAGTGTCTGCTAGGCTGTCATATTCAGACACAGGCTCCATTCAGGTGGCAAGTCTATCAACCCAGGCAGATCAGTGGTTGCAGATCTATTAACCGTGTTAAGGGCCTAGTATCTGTCTTGTGCCTGCCACCTCTGGCACAAAAGCCTCCATTGATTCTCCTGGGTCATAGTAAATCTACAATCTCAATAAGCCCGTGCAAAAACCACACAACTCAGTTGCAATATGTATAAACTGCACGCCTAGATTGGGCAGATTTACTGCTAGACTCTATTCCCCAGCTAGGAGATCCCTTGTTACTTCTCTGGGCCACGTGGTTCTGTTCCATTTTCCTTCCACCTCCTCTTCCTTCATTTTCCTCTCCTCCTTCCTCACTTCCCCCTCTCTAAAATGTCCACCCACACCTTTCCTTCCACTGCCCAGTCACAGGCTAGATCTAGCCTTTATTTGACCAGTAAAAATGAAGAGAAGGTTCACCTGAAATCATCTGATCCACTCCTGTCCTGGCAGCGCCTCTTGAGGAAGCAGAATTAACTCAAAATATAAATAGCACCAGGGCAACCCATAGCAATAGCGACCTTTGCTGCCCCACCAGGGTAAGGTTGCCCTGTCCTGTTTTTCAGACTTCTTATGGGAAGGTTGGAGATATTGATCAGTGGGTAGAGTGCTTACCTACCAGACACCAGACCCAGGGTACCACATATATCAAATGCGGTTACACATGCTTGTTATCTAGCCCTCAGGAGGTAGTGACAGGAGGACTGGAAGTCCAAGGTCATTACTCAGCTACACTCGGAGTTTGAGGCTACCTGAGGCCTTGTCAAAAATAAAAACAAAGCTGGACGTAGGACTCCACTCAAGTGAGCTCAGATCCTTGACTGTATTGCAGGAAGGATTTTCAGGATAAGTCAGAGTGAAGCAAAGTCAGTTTGTTATTTTTGTTTTTTGAGACAGGACCTCTCTCTACGTCGTCGTCCTGGTTGTCCTGCAACTTACTAGGTAGACCAGCTGGTCTTGAAATCACAGGGACCCTCCTGCCTCTGCCTCCGAAGTGCTGGGACTAATGCTGTGCACCACCACACGCAGTAGCATAGGAGTTGATTCAGTAGAGATTTAAGTATAGTCATTTAGAGAAAAAGACACAGAGAAGGAAAAACTGTACCCAAAATATGAGTTCAGGCTGACAGAGAGAAAGGGGCGGGGGAGAGAGAGAGTTAGTTGTCTTAACAGTTACTGTATCTATATGATTCTGGGCTTTCTGAGCCACGCTGTTCAACGGATGTGATCACAACAGATTTAAAGATTAACGTTTAAAGATTAAGTTTAGCACATCCTTCCCCCTCTCTGTTTAGGCAAGTTTCCTAATGCAGGCCGACTTCCAATTGGATCCTCTTGCTTCTACATCAGGAATGCTGGGATTACAGGCGTGTATGTTTTATGCAATGCTAAGGAACAAACCCAGAGCGTGATGTAAGCACGCATGCATGCAAGCAAGCAAACAAGCACGCAAACGTTTCATCAGCTCTGCTCCATCCCCCAGTCCCTTTCTCTTCTTTTAAAGAATTTCCTTCTTTGCACATAAAATTGTTAAAATGCCTTTTTCTGGAGTATTTTGTTCAGGTTTAAGTATGAGACAGGAACACTCAAGATCAGAAACATTATAGGTAATCATAATTTATTGGTGGTTCTTGTTTTTGCTATTGTGTATGCATACGGCTGTTTTGCCCGAATGTATGTCTGTGTAGCATGTTTATACTTAGTGCCTGTGGAGGCCAGAAAAGGGGTTGTGTTCTTTGGATCTAGAATTACAGATGGCTGTGAGCCACCATCTAGGGGCTAGGAGTCAAACCTGAGTTCTCTGGAAGAGCAGCCAGTGCTCTTAACAGCTGAGCCACCTCTCTCCAGGCCCTGATTCCTTGTTTTGAGAAACCTTTAGGGAAATGAATTTATTTATTTATTTATTTATAGACAGGGCTTCTCTGTGTAACCCTGACCATCCTGAAACTCTGCAGACAGACCAGACTGGACTCACAGAGTTCTGTCTGCTTCTAGAGTGCTAGGATTAAAGGCATATGCCACCACACCTGGCTGGACCATTATTTCTGTAGACAATTTTGGCTTTACCAGTTGTGTTGAAGTTTCTGGCTCCTAACCAGAATTCCAGAGGGCAGGGTTTAGGCCGATGACACAGTGGTTAAGCACACTGGTTGCTCTTCCAGAAGACCTGAGTTCAATTCCCTTCACTCACATGGTGACTCACAACCACCTGTATCTCCAGTTCTAGGGGAGTCTAGCCCTCCTCTGTCACCAAATGTCCACACAGTGGAGATGCATTCAGGCAAAACACCCATATGCATAAAATAAATGTAAATTAAACAAAAAGATTCTAGAGAGCAGGGCTCCTTTCCCTCCCATGTGCACCTACTTTTCTCTCTGTCTTTTTATGCCAATCCATTCAGGTGGCCTGAGGAGTAGGGACTTCCTGGAAGTTAAAAACTGAAAAGGTGGGACTGAAGAGATGGCTCAGTGGTTAAGAGCATTGACTGCTCTTCCAGAAGTCCTGAGTTCAATTCCCAGCACCCACATGGTGGTTCACAGCCATCTTTAATGGGATCTGATGCCTTCTTCTAGTGTGTCTGAAGACAGCGACAGACAGTGTACTCATTAAAAAAAAAAAAAAAAAAGCTGAAAAGGCAGAAGAAAGTCTTTGAGGAACCAGGCCAAGCCTTGTATTTTTGCTTTTGAGAATGTCCCCTACAGACTTGGGTATTTTAATACTTGGTTCCCATGTTTTGGAAGGTTCAGGAGGCGTGGCCTTGATGGAATAAGGTTCAGGAGGCGTGGCCTTGATGGAGGAAGGTTCAGGAGGCGTGGCCTTGATGGAGGAAGGTTCAGGAGGTGTGGCCTTGATGGAGGAGGTGTATCATAGGTGTGGGGTCTGAGAGTAAAAGACTTACCTACCTTCAGTTTGACTGCAGTTCAAGGCATGAGTTCAGTTTCCCTTTCCTGGTGGCCTGCCGGGGAGGCTTGTTACTTCACATCCCTGCCATGGGGATGGACCCTTACCCCTTTGAACCACGAGCCAAAATAAACTTTCTTCCCTAAGTAGCTTCTGGTCTTGTATTTTATCGATGCAGTGATACCAGTAACTAATACCTGAACTTCTGGTTCTCCTGCCTCCATGCTGGGATAGCAGACGTGTGTCACCACACCCAGTTTACATGGTGTTAGGGCAATGGTTCTCAACCTTCCTAATGCTGCAACCCTTTAACACAGTTCCTCATGTTGTGGTGACCCCACCACCACCATTAAATTAATTAACCTGACTGTAATTTTGCTTCTGTTTCGAATCATAATGTAAATATCTGATATGCAGGTTATCTGATAGGCGACCCATGTGAGAGTCATTTTACTCTCAGATGGGTGGAGACCACAAGTTGAGAACCACTCTGCAAGGGGATCAAACCCAAGGCTTTGAGCATGTGCTGAGTCAACAGAGCTACAACCTAGTCCTTAGATATAGTTTTAATTGCAGGTCCTAAGTGACCATGGAGTGTTCTGGAGCCCCTGGATAGAGAAATACAGACCAACATAGGAGGAGGAAGAAGAAGAGATGGGGGAGGAAGAGGGAAGGAGGGGGAGGAGGAAGAGTCTCGGTGCTCCCAAGTCTGGCTCTACTAAACTCTCACCAAGGCATTACCTGTACACTGCCCATGACCCTGCTTGACCCTTGGTGTGTGCAGCCTTGTTCTTGACACAATGACCTGATTAATTCAATGCTTGCATATGGAGGACTGTAAGGGTTTCCAGAATGCCAAGTATGGGCATTTTTAAGTTGACCTTGGGGAAACAGAAGGTTAGATTGGTCTTCTCAAAGTAGCCTGCTCTTCCCTGCAAACGCCCCCCCCCCCCCATTTCCTTGAGATTATGGGAAGGAAACCCAGGTCTGGAAGTACAGGCAAGACTCTTCATTAGTGGTGGTGTCAGGGTGAGAGTCTGGGGCCTGGGAGCCCTAACAGGCTGTCCTTCGTCACCAGTCTCCAAGAGGCCATGTGCAAACATGACCGATTAACAATAAAAAGCTGAGTAAAGAAGGGTGTGTTCAATATGTCCACAAGATGAAGGAGGGAAGAGCAACCCAGAGGCCCGGTTAGCTCCCAAGGCCACGGTCGTGGTTCTTGGCATGACTTTAGGTTTAAAACGGAAAGTGTCCTGGCTTGCTCTCTACTGCTGTGATAAACACTAGGACCAGAAGCAACGTTCAGAGGCGTTTACATCATCTTACAGCTTCTAGTTTATCATGGAGGGAAGTCAGGACAGGACCTGGAGGCAGAAATTGAAGCAGAGGCCATGGAGGATGTGACCTGATGGCTCACTCTTTAGGTTCAGCCCTAGCTACCTTTCTGGGACAATAACCCCAGGAGTGTTGTCTTTCAGAGTGAGCTGGGCTCTCCCATCAGCCATTAATCAGGAAATGCCCCCATAGACTTGCCTACAGGGCCATGCAACAGAGGCATTTTCTTCTTTCTTTCTTTCTTTCTTTCTTTCTTTCTTTCTTTCTTTCTTTTTTTTTTTTAAGATTTATTTTATTTCATGTATGTGAGTACACTGTCACTGACTTCAGACACACCAGAAGAGGTCATTGGGATCCCATAACAGATGGTTGTGAGCCACCATGTGGTTGCTGGGAATTGAACTCAGGACCTCTGGAAGAACAGCCAGTGTTCTTACCCACTGAGCCATCTCTCCAACCCACGGGCATTTTTTCATTGAGGTTCTCTCTTCCCAGATGTGTCTACATTTCTGTCAAGTTATCAAAAACTAAGCAACACAGCGGGAAGAGGAGTGCATACTTGCGCAGCCCTGGCTAAGGTCCGCCATAGATCTCACTGTCTGAGCTCCACGCTTTCTTTCCGGTGATCTGAGGAGTTTGTCAGAACTGTGTGGAATCTCTTGGAGGGTGGGGCAGGAGCTCCTCTTGATAGCCTCAGTCTTTCAACCTTCCAGCCTGAGATGCCTAGGGAAATTCTAATTGGTTTGGGGTCCGTTATCTCAATAGTTTGATAGTCAAAAGGAGGATCGCTTTAGAAGATCTTCTTTCCTGCCAGGAAGATTACACCACCCCACAAGGCTCAGCCAGGAACGGGAAGAGACTGTTTTTTTGGCAGCATTCTTTTTTATTTTTCAATTCAATTTTATTTTTTCTTACTTATTCACTTTTGCATCCCACTCACCATCTCCCTCCCTGTTAACCCCTCCCATACTCCTTCCCCCTATATCCCCTTATCCCCATCTCCACTGAGCTAGTGGGGGCTCTGGGTAGCCCCTCACCCTGGCACTCAAAGCCTCTGTGAGGCTAGGTGCTTTCTCCTCCGCTAAGGCCAGACAAAGCAGGCTAGCTAGAAGAACACATCCCACATACAGGGAACATCTTTTGGGATGGCCCCCGCTCCAGTTCAGGACCCACATGAAGACCAAGCTGCACATCTGCTAGGTTTGTGAGGGAGGCCTAGGTCCAGCCCTGTATGTTCTTTGGCTGGTGGTTCAAACTCTGAGAGCCATAAAGATCCAGGTTAGTTGACTCTGTCTTCCTGTGGAGTTCCTATCCCCTGGGGGGGGGGCACAATCCTTCCTATTCTTCCATAAGAGTCCCCAAGCTCCATCCACAGTTTGGCTGTGCGTGTCTGTATCTGTCTGAGTCAGCTGTTGGGCAGAGCCTCTCAGAGGACGGTTAATAGTGTTAGGGACTAGCCGGGCAGTGGTGGCACACACCTTTAGTCCCAGCACTTGGGAGGCAGAGGCAGGTGGATTTCTGAGTTTGAGGCCAGCGTGGTCTACAGAGTGAGTTCCAGGACAGCCAGGGCTACACAGGGAAACCCTGTCTCGAAAAAAAAAAAAAAACAAAAAAAAAACAGGACAGCCAGGGCTACACAGGGAAACCCTGTCTCGAAAAAACCAGAAAGAAAGAAAAAAAAATAGTGTGAGTGACTGGTGCTTGCCCATGGATGGGTCTCAAGGCAGCATTCTTACCAGCAATGAAAATGCTGGGGTGGGGTGGGGGCTAAGGCAATCCTGTAGGGTGGGTTATTGTGGGACAGGATGGGAAGGAGGTGGACAGAGGAGTTGAGGCCAGGATGGGGTGGAGAGAGACAGAGGGTGAAGATTAAACAGATTCCTTGGACTCAGCCACTGTCTTTCCTTGCCCCCATCCCCCCTGCTTGATTTCCTCATTGTTACCGGACACAATAGCCTGTTTCCTCTCTGGGTCTCCCCAGCACAGGGACTTGGAGCTGCTACTCCCTGGTTGCTTGAGACAGGAATTGGGAAGGAATATATCTGAAGCCAGCTGTGGAAGCTGAGGCTGGAAAAGACACAGTGAGACATACTGTGTCAGTAGGGGTGCTTGTGGGGGTGGGGCAGTGTCACAATATTCATAGGTTTTAAGCTTCAGGGCTCTTTGAAAGGGAGCCCATCCAAGCCTGCTTTTTGACCACTTTGTCAGGTTGTGGTTATTAACTGACCAGGCAAAAATGAAGATATTCTAAGGAGACACTTGTGTCTCTCCATTTAACAGACTCCTAAAGCAATGGAGCCTAAAGAAATGAAAAATTTCCCAGCATCCTTTGTGAGCCGCCATGTCCAACTTGGATCTTTTTAATTGTCTTTTTAATTGTCTTTGCCTACATCACCCAAACCAGGAACTTCTCTCTGGAAGCTCTGCAAGCTGAGGCTGGAGGGACCTGAGTGCAAGACTGGAGAGATAACAACCCACACAGTGCTGACCCTGGTGCCACCGGTCCTCAAAACTCCACCAGAGACAACTTGAAAACGTGCTTTGTGCTCAGCATTGAGGAGTTCCTCAACTCGGTGAGCCTCCTAGATGTAGAACTAGCTCATAGTGAACTCCAGTTTTGTTTTGTTTTTTTCCTAGACAGGGTCTCTCTGTGGCTCTGGCTGTCCTAGAACTTGCTCCGTAGACCAGGCTGACCTGGAACTCACAGAGTTCCCCTGCCTCTGCATCATGACTGCTGGGATAAAAGGCGTGCCCCACAACCACCAGGCTTACTCCAGTTTCTTGTTGTTGTTTGTTTTTTTATGTGTTAGTGATGTTAGTGTTTGGGGACCTTTTAAATTTTTTATTTTTATTTTACTACCCAGGCTGGTCTTGAACTGGTGAACTCCCCACATGACACCAGCAGGCCTTAAACTCTGATCTTCCTGCCTTCACCTCTGGAAGGCTGAGATTACAGGCATGCATTGCTACACCTGGTTCTTGCTTTTCTTTCCATAGCCAGAAATGCTTTGTCTTGGATTAGGGCATAATCTCCAGACCCAGTTTCAGGAATGTGAAACTTTAAAAAATGATTATTTTATAAATCTTCACGCCACCTTTTTGTGTGTACATAACTCTTGAGTCTGAATAGTGTGCTGCCTGCTGCAGTGTTGACTGATCTCATCGGCTCAGATTGTGCAGGTCTTGTGCAAGTTGTGAGTTATGAGTACAAAGCCATGTTGTGTCGTGAGACAGCGTTGCACAGCGTTCCTTCTCTCCTCCAGCTCTGACATTCCTCCTGCCTCCTGCTCCGTGATGCTGTCTGAGTTGTGAAGGGAGTAAACATAAACATCCCATGTAAGTCTGCACACAGCTGTCACTCATTCTCAAAACGCTGATGAGTTAAGAGTCTCTGCTTTAACTGTTGCCCATTGAAGAAAGAAACCTTTGGGCTGGAGAGATGGCTCAGAGGTTAAGAGCACTGGCTGCTCTTCCAGAGGTCCTGAGTTCAATTCCCAGTAACCACATGGTGGCTCACAACCATCTGTAATGAAATCCGATGCCCTCTTCTGGTGTGTCCGAAGACAGGATACTCGTCTATGAGTACAAACAAGCACAAATATTTCTAAGGTGGTTTGACGGCATGTCCGTTTATCAAAATAACAATTGTAAGTTTCCCAGGAAGGCCCATGACCTTCAGAACCATGGGCATTTGACCAAGTTTGCAGTGCTAAGCTTGAATTTCCTCTTGTGGGAAGCAATCCTCAAATCCAAGGAGAAAGTGGTTGGTTGTTCCTGTAACGTACATACCAGTATTGCACCAATGGGCCTATCCTGCCTGGCGGGTTAATCTGCGGTGTTCACTCTGAGTAAGACTCTATGACTTTCCTCTCTGAGCAGCCCGAGAAGCCTTCCATTACTGAGAAAGCTAACCAGCAAGGGAACATGGGAATGCGATGCACTTAGGGGAAGATTTAATTGGAACTCAGGAGGCCAGACTCTGCTATCTCAAAACTTACCTCGTTTTCATGGTGATTATTTCAACTGGCTATTTTAAGAAACTGTAGACACAGAGGCCTCTCTGTAAAGCTGCCCTTTTGTGAAGGAAAGGAAATGTTCACTTGTAAAGTGTTCTGTTCCAAGAAGACAGCTATTCTAAAGTAACTTTTCCTCAAAGCTTTCTTTCTTTTCTTGCAATGAGAGCAGTCCACCGCAAGGTCAGCAGTGCCACTCCTGAGTCTTTTATCTACATAACAAGACAATATGTTCTCCGGGACTATTTTTTTTGTGTCTCAGCCTCCCCTGGTTTGTCTCTGTTACCCCAGGAAGCCTCATGTCGCTATTCTGAAACCGGAGTCACAGATAGTTGTGCGCCATCGTGTGATGTCAGGATGGGACATAGACATCAGTGCTCGCTTACACCCTCACTTCTTTTTTAAGAACTCATATTAGTCCTTATATGATTAAAATCTGTGTCACCTATCAATCTGTTTTCAGGCCAGTTTTAATTCATATATTGGTCAAAGAACCTAGAAAAGACAGGGACACAGCAATATTTTTTCCTCCATGCAAAGCCTTAGGCAGAACTTATTCTTCTCTTGGCACCATTAAGAAATAGTAAGGAGGCCTCCCGTGCCTGGAGTAGAGAGTAAGGAGGCAAGAATCAGAGACCAGGGGCTGGAGAGATGGCTCAGTGGTTCAGAGCAACTAACTGTGCTTACAGAGGACCCAGATCTGGTTCGCAGCATCCACACGGTGGTTCACAACCATCTGCAATTCCAATTCCAGAGGGTCTGATGCCTTCTAGCCTTGGCAAGCCCTGCATGCATGTGGTGCATAAATATACACGCAGACAAAATGCTTATATGCGTAAATGAAAAGAAAGAAATAGAGAGAGATGGATCAACATTTAAGGGCACTGGATGCTCTTCCAGAGAACCTGGGGTTTGATTCCTAGCACCCACATGGGGGCTGACAACTGTCTGCAAAATTCCAGTCCCAGGGGATCTGATACCTTTTTATGGCCGCCATGAACATTCCTGTGGTTACAGACATACTTGCAGACAAAACACCATATACATAAAAGAATCATAATACATAGTTTAAGATTTATTTTATGGGCTGGAGAGGTGACTCAGTGGTTAAGATCACTGGCTGCTCTTCCAGAGGTCCTGAGTTCAATTCCCAGCAACCATACAGTGGCTCACACCCATCTATACTGGGATCTGATGCCCTCTTCCGGCATGCAGGTGTACATGCATAAATCTTTTTTAAAAAGAAAGATTTATTTTATATGTATAGCTGTTTGTTTACATGTATGTATGTGCACCGTGCACATATTTGGTACCCATGAAAGACAGCAGAGAGCATCAGATCCCCTGAAACTAATGTTACAGATGGTTGTGAATCATCATGTGGGTGCTGGGAACTGAACCTGGGTCCTCTGCATGGGCATCTAGTGCTCTTAATCTGCCTAGCCCCCATAACACATTCTTTTTTTTTTTTGGTTTTTTCGAGACAGGGTTTCTCTGTGTAGTTCGGGCTGTCCTGGAACTCACTCTGTAGACCAGGCTGGCCTCAAACTCAGAAATCCACCTGCCTCTGCCTCCCAAGTGCTGGGATTAAAGGCGTGCGCCACCACTGCCCGGCTAACACATTCTTTTTAAAGCAAAAGAAATTATGAGTATACTTTAAAAATATATAAAATATTCTTTTAAAAGGAATTCAAAGCTAAATCTGGAAGCCCAGGAAGGTTACGTTACCCAGGGCCTTGCAAGTGATAGCTAGACCCTTAGAATATTTGTGTGTGTGTGTGTGTGTGTGTGTGTGTGTGTGTTTTAATTTTAGTTTGTTTCGGAGCTGGTTTTGGGGGGGGGGGAATGAAATCTGGGGTCTCAAACCCTGCAGGCAAGAGGCCTGTTACTGAGCTACACACATCCTGAAACTTTGGTTTTAACTATTAGTTAAATATGAGATCAGGGTAGGAAGTGGGCTGAAGAGATGGCTCAGCCGTTAAGAGCACTGGCTGCTCTTCCAGAGGTCCTGAGTTCAATTCCCAGCAACCACATGGTGGCTCACAACCATCTGTAATGGGAGCTGATGCTCTCTTGTAGTATGCAGATAGAACTCTCCTACATACTAAGTGAAAGTAAATCTTTGGGAAAAAAAAGAAGTTCAAAGCTATCTTTGCACAAAGTGAGTTCAAGACCAACCTGGTCTATGTAAGATCTTGTCTGAAAAATTCCAAAACAAAAATCACTGTAGAACGCGGGATGAAGGAAGTGACATTCATTCCACTGTGAACGAATATGAGCAGCTGTTCTTGGAAGATTCCCACAAAATATCTGGGAGGAAGGGGGAAAGTATCCAAGATCTTATGAACGGGGCATAAGCTTGCTTTATCACCATTTAGCAGTTTTATTTGAAAATATGTTTATATAAAGTCTGTCCCTGTGTCAGCAGCCTTTACAGCACATGGTCTTTTTGTTGTTGTTGTTGTTTTTAAGATTTATTTATTTACTTTATATATATGAGTACATTGTCCCTGTCTTCAGACACACCAGAAGAGGGCATCTGATCCTATTACAGATGGTTGTGAGCCACCATGTGGTTGCTGGGAATTGAACTCAGGACCTCTGGAAGAACAGTCAGTGCTCTTAACTGCTGAGCCATCTCTCTCCATCCCCTGAGTGTTCTTAATTATGCTGCAATTTTTTTTTCTAAGCAGGAGAGCCTTTAACTAGATTGAGAGGTTCCTTTCTCTTCTCAGTTACCCACAATTTGTTCTTATTCCCCCCTGCAAGCTTTCTACCACAGAGTTACATCGTCATGCCCAGATTTTTTTTTTTTTTGAGACAGTATTTCATATAGTCCAGACTGACCTCAAACACTATGGAGCCAAGAATAGTCTTGAACTGTTCACCTTCCTGTCCCCACCTCTTTTTGTTGTTGTTGTTGGGTTTTTTTTTGGGGGGGGGGGTTGAGACAGGGTTTCTCTGTGTAGGCCTGGCTGTCCTGGAACTCACTCTGTAGACCAGGCTGGCCTCGAACTCAGAAATCCGCCTCCCAAGTGCTTGGACTAAAGGTGTGTGCCGCCACTGCCCGGCTCTGTCCTCATTTCTCAAAGGTTGAGATTATAAATATAAGCCACCATGCTTTGCTCTTAAACATTTTTTATTATTTTACTTTCATTTTAATGAGACAGGATTTCTCTGTGTAGCCTTGGCTGTCCTAGAACTTACTCTGTAGACCAGGCTGGCTTCAAATTCACAGAGATTTGCTTGCCTCTCCCTCTGGAGTGTTGGGATCAAAGGTGTACACCTCCATTTCCTGGCAGATTCCATTTTTAAATTTTATTTATTTGTCTGTTTGTTTGTTTTAAGCTGGGTGTATAGTGTCACATGCTTTTAATCACAGCATTTGGGAGACCAGGGGTGGGGAGTTGGGGTGGATCCCTGTGGGTCAGCCTGATTTACACAGTAAATTCCAGAACAGCTAGAGCTATATAGAGAGTAATAGGGTTCTGTCTGTCTCAGATAATAACTTTCTTGGCTGATGGAATAAACCAAATTGAGCCAAATTTTAAAAGTATAAACGCAGGTTTATTGGAGACGGCTCTCGAGTGGGTTTATTGGTCTCAGAGAATCAGAGAAGGCCAGAGAAATCTCCATACAGACAGAAACACAGAGACAGACAGACAGAATGCTGAGAGTGCTGAGAGCGAACTCTGGGATGGCTGGGGGGCCTTTCATCTGCAGCACCCGCCCCAGGCACCTGTGAGATGATGATATAATCAGCTGCTAGGTCCCTGAGAACAGAACCGTAGCATCACCTGTATACTAACAGTTTTTTTTCTTTTTACACATTGTATGTGTGCATCTGTGAGTGCAGTGCCAGTCGCAGGCCAGATGTTGGGTCCTCTGAAGAGGTACAGTGGTTGTGAGCCCCTGACACGGGCACTGGGAACCGAACTCGGCTCTTCTCCTGAGCCATCCCACCATCCCCACAAATTCCACTTTGAAAGAAGAGCCATGTAGATTTACCAAATGTGTGGGGACAGCACCGGGAAGCAAGGAATCTAGGAAAATACCCAAATCACTGGACATATGCAAAGTCCAGTTACAGAAGACGGGAGAACCTGAGGAATGTCAGTTCTGGGGTGCGGCCTGGCCGTTTATCCAGCGTGATTCTGAGGAAGATACTCTGATTGTCTCCCTCAGGTCCTTCATCTTTCGAATAGCTGTCACTGTTGCGTCCCTGCAAGGTGGAGGTGAGAAATTGAGCAAGACTGGGAACTCAGGACTCACCTGTTGTTGCTAGGCATCGGCACAGCTGCAGGCTGACAGGGGCTTGGGGGAGGGGTGTGAGGGGGTGGGGAGGGTAGGTGGCACAAGCTGGTGACCACTGAACCACATCAAAGCAAGTAAGAGAGAAGCGTGCTGCCTGTAGATCTGCATTCTTACCTCTCTCCATGTTTCTGTTTTTTAATCTTTAATCTTTTCTACCTTCAGGTCTTTGATACTGATGGGGATAGCTAATGACATGAGGAGGGACCATATTCCCACAGCTTTGAAGGTTGCAAAACACTTCATGCATACTCTATTAGTTCTCTAGAAGAACAGAACAGATGGGATGAACATATCAAAATTAAAGAATTTAATTAAACCAATTAGGAGACAGAGATACGGCCAATCCAGCAAAGATAATATCATCTGCCTTGGCCACGCCCCTTTGATCTATCGAGTCTTCCTCTGTCAGCTAAAGTAATCAGGGCAGTTCTACAGGAGAGGGTCCCTACTTAGATGATTTTAATTTGTGGCAAGTTGACATTAAACCAACCATGATAGCCACCATCTGCACTGAATCCAGCCTTAAATTACAGCTGCTTTCTGAGGGGAGAATGAAAATTTTAAAACAAAACATACTGGGTGGCAGAGGCAGGAGGATGTCTGTGAGTTCCAGGCCAGCCGGGGCTACACAGATAAACCTTCTACCAAAAAAACAAAAACCAAACAAAAAAAAAAAAAAACCCAGGCCATAGACCCACCAGATGTAGCTAGAAATACATAATATCTATATATTTATGTATACACACACATACACACACACATCATGTACATAAACCTCCTTTAGAGTAAGGCAGGGAAATGACTGGAGACGGGCTTGAACTATTCGTTCTTCTGTCCTTGAGTAGGCATACGGTCCAGCTCTCTGTAACTGTGCTTAGTTGCAATAAAAACTGTGTCTCCCATCCTCTTCCCCAAAGGGCCAGCAGAGACTCTGCGGGTCCTGGCTGGCTTGGCCACTGGAGTGGTACAGGTCGGGGGGGGGGGGTTAGGATACAAGTCTGAGCACTTAGCTTCATCTGAGGTGTCAAACACACGCTGTCCTTTTCTGTGATCCCTCTACTTCCAAAGGTAACACCTGAGGTGACTGGATCCAGAAGAGTCCACGTGCTTCAGGTCACACAACTAGAAAGTACAGCCCAACGCTGAGGTCTGCCCCCACCCCACCCCATCCATGGGGAACTCCTGCACACGGCCCCTCCTTTCTTCTCCTCCTAAGACAGCAAGAGGGAGCAGCTGGACCGAATATACCAGGTGCCAGAACACAGCTGTTCCCTCCTTGCCCCCCCCCCCCCGCCCTCCACACCCAAGCGAGCTGAGCTGGGTGGAGGCTGAGGGGGGTGGGGCTCCCTCCTGCTGTCCACGGATGCTGTATCCACCGCAGGCATATGCATCCTGCACTTGATTCTGAGCAGTTCTGACTGGTGAGAGCTGCCACGGACGGGTTAGAGCTGGTGAGCGAGAGGGCAAAGACTGAAGGCTTCGGGTCAGAGTATGCAAAGGAGGGAGGGAGGGAGGGATAAGGAAGTGGGTACTGGTACCCGCACGTGGTAGGCCCAACTTCAGTCCCACCACCCTCCAGCCCAGGCTCCGGTCCCATCTGTGGTAACAGTGAGTGAACCCCCTGAGCCAGCTTTCATACCAAAAAAAAGAGCCCCACCAAAGTAAATTAATCCATGAGTTGAAAGCCAGCCGGGGAATGTAGAGGTAGAAGCTGAAGGGAGGACTCCGCACCCCCGCTTTGCCAGTGAGGTGGGTGCCGGAGGTACAGTCTAGAACCTGGGTTCCCTTTGCAGGTCCCGGTCCTGCCATGCCCGTTCCACTGCTCCCGTTGGTGCTTCGATCGATGCTATCCCGCCTGCTGCTGCCTGTTGCCCGCTGGCCCGCCAGCACCTCCTACCTTGCTGCGCCGGCTGGCTCGCCGACTGAGCTCCAAGACATGAGAGAGGCTTGCTAAGCTGTGTGCTGTTTGTCCTCAGCCAGCAGCAGCCCCGGATTCTGGAGAGGCTTCCAGAGTGGACCACTCCCAGAGGAAGGAGAGATTGGGTCCCAGAAGTGAGGCCATGAGTCCTGGAAACAGCAAGCGTCCATCAAAGTACTGTTGGAGCGCGTTAGTCCAGGCATCAGCACGGACTGCAGAATGCCCAGTGGGCGAGGACAGTCGGGGCTAAGTGCTGGAGGGTTCTGACCCAAACACCCCCCACTCCCCTAGCACCTAGCCGACTACAGATTGTGTTGATGGCCCTTCCTCCCTGCAGCTCCCTACGCCTTATCTCTGGCCTCCATGGCGGACCTGCAAATGGAGGTATCAAGGTCAGTTAAGAGATGGTGTTTAACTTAGACTCAAGACAATTTAGCTAAGAGGTGGTATTTAAACCCAAACTGTCCAGTCTACCTTAAAATAATAATATCTTGCTTCCCTTTAGAGACGGAGGACTTTCAAAACTTAGTCTGCAACAAGTTAGTCAATAAATGACAGTGTGTTGTTCTTGGTGGTGCTGGTGGTTTGTTTTTGAGACTGTTTTATGTATACCAGTATGGCCTTGGACTCTTGAGGACTGAGAACGAATGTGTGACTTTACTTCAAAGATGCTGGTGTTCCAGGCATCCAAGCCTAGTTTGGGTGGTACTAGGGATTGAACCCAGAACTGTATGCACGCTAGGTGAGCGCTCTACCAGTTGAGCTAATTCCAGGCTCTGTGTTGGATGACTGGGGCGTCTCAGAAAATCTCACCACCCCCACTCTTGCCTATCTCTGGGTTATCTGTGGGAAGCTGGAGAAGGAGCAGAGGTGAAGACATTGGCAACACTTCCTTTGGATAACTTGTTCCATCTGTCCCTCAGTCCTCACAAGCTACAAGTTGTGTTTGGAATTATGTAACTTCATTTAGAATGTCCTACTGCAGCCCAGCCACGGCTTAGATCTGTGTTGCAGATCTAGCTGTGTTGCAGGCTAGCTGGCTGACGGCAGGAAAATTGATCCCTGGCGTGCTCTGGAGACATCTCAGCTAGAGGTAATGGGATAAAGAAGATTGGTCAGCAGGGCAGTAGGCTGGGAAGTGGAGACATGTATGACCTTTAGGAACGTCTTACTACCCTCAAAGAAATAAGAAATCACCCAAAATGTCATTACTTGGGGCTGGCTGGAGAGATGACTCCGCAGTTAAGAACACTAGCTGCTCTTCCAGAGGACTTGAGCATCCACATGGCAGCTCACAACCCTCTGCCTCCAAGGCCACCAGGCGTGACCTGGCGCATAGACACACATTCAGGCAAAACATCCATACGCATAAAAAATATTTTTTTTTTAATTTACTTTCTTACTCCCCAGCTGAGTGAGCGCTTTTGTGTACGCATGCGTGGGTGGGCACCGAGTACTACGATTCTCTGGATAATTTGATTATGATTCCCACACAATAATCCTTCCAGGAGTGACTTCAGCTGTAGGTTAAGAAGGGCATAGTAAGGAATACAGGCCTCCATCAAGGAATCCATACAGGTTCCTACAGACAGAAACTTGAGGCTGGGAAAGCGTGACATCTGAGCTGAGCTGCCCCTCCCCCTCGACCTCCGAGGCCCTGGAGAACTTTTCCATCCTCCCCGTGACCCAGCTGTTCCTACAGAGTCCTCAGAAACTAGAGCATGTACGACCTATGGGGACAGGTGGATTAAAAGCAGTCCCACCTTTCCTACTACGTCCCTTCTCAGTCCCACGGCCCCTCCCACTGGGCCTCCTCTGTCCCACCTGGAGTCCCCGGATCTCTACTCCTCGGGCGGCGCGGGGCGGGGCGGGGCAGGGCAGGCAGCGGCTGCGGAGCGCGAGGCTAGCGAGCTATCGTCGGCTACTCTCTCGCGCCCCGTGCCAGAGACTGGTCAGCTCCGGCCTTGGCCCCCACCCCCAGGTGAGGAGGTTGGGAGATGGCTGGGGTCCCCACGACCTGGGAATTTTCATTCTCCCCTGTCCAGTCTCCCCACCCCCACCCCTACCCCAGGTCCAGTTTTAGTAAATGCAATGGGGCGCCGATGGGGACTGAACGGTTCTGATGGTGCCCAACAGGCCCTTCAAAAGGAGGATTTGGCCTGCGGAGTACAAATCTGCCGCCTCAAGAGGAAGGATTTTTTTTTTTTTTTCTGAGAGTTTGTAGGCCCACAATTGGATTGTTGTTTAAGCTCTGGGCCACTTAAAATTGTCCCCTGGGTCAGAGGAGACTTACCTGCCAACCAGAGGGTTAGGAGACACATCGGAGAAATTTGGCTAGAAGCCTAGGCTTAGACAGAATGAACAAAGTCTTCTTGAACCCTGACCTAGTATCCACCCTGTGTACACATCTGTCTTTATTTGAACATTTGATACTGGGCATTGGAGAAGACTAGATCAATTGGTTCAGTTCTCTCAGAGCCTATGTATGTATGTATGTATGTATGTAGTATGTATGAATGTATGTACATATATACATATTTTTTTTCCCCAAAGCTGTGATGCCACTTAGATTCCATCACTGGGAATTAGGAAGAGGACAAATGGTTAGAAATCCTATGTTACAAAACAGGCCAGGCTAGTGGCACAGGCCTTTGATTTTAGCAGTCCTAAAGAGGAGGCAGGCAGATCTGTGTGAGCTAGAGGCCAGTCTGGTCTGCCTAGAGAATTCCAGGCCAGCCAGAGCTACTGGCTGGAAAATCCGCTCAGTGCTTATGAGTGACTGCTGTTTTTGGAGAGGACCTGGGTTGAGTCCCAGCACCCACATCAGGTAGCTCACAACAGCCTACAAGTCCAGTTCCAAGGGATCCAGAGCCTCCCAGGCCTCCAGGTACACTTGCATCTGTGTAGTGTAAACACACAATTACATAATATTGAAAAAAAAAAAAAACAATGTGGGTGGTCCCTAAGGAACTGCAGCCAAAGGTAGTTTTCTGGCCTCTACACACACACACACTCACACACACACACAAACACACCACACATACACACAAACACACCACACACGCACACACTCACACACACATGCACCACACACACACAGCACACACACTCACACACACCACACATACACACTCACACACACTCACCACACACACACACACACACACACACAGAGAAGGGGGAGAGGGAGAGAGTTTGATCTTGTATTAATTATGGAGTCCTTCCACTAATGTATTTATTTTTTAACAATGACATTAGGCTGAGGAGCTAGCTCAATGGCTAGAGCATATCTCTAGCATGTTCCAGGCCCTGAACTTGACCCCAGTGTCCTAAAACAAACAAGAGCAAAACAAAGACAACAAAACCCACATTGCCTTAAAATTCCTCTTCATCGCTGACTCCTTTTGGTGTCCCCTTAAATTCAGCACGTGGGGCAAGTGTCCCCCTGGGTTTTCCCTAGTTCCTTTTCTGCCGCAAGGCCACAAAGATTTAATCACTAACAACAGAGAACTTGAGACATGGCTTGTGACAACTCCCCCCATTCCCCCCCCCAACCCCCAGGCCGGAGCAAACACTGTTGGAGCAAACACTGTTGCAGCAAACACAGATGGCTGTGGCTAACAGCAGAGGGAACAGGCCTGGAGAGAGAGGACTGTGAGTTTGGTGGAAGCAAACCTACCTTCTAAAGGGGAGGGACAGAAATGATAGAGCAAGCCACAGTTTCAACTGGGGTGGGGGGACAGGACATAAGGTCAGGTGGACCAGCCCTCCTGACTTAACCTTAGAGACAGGGAGAGGGGAGCCATGATATGAGGAGGAAGGTAAAACAACAACAACAACAAAACCACCTGGTAGACCTGCCTAAGAATCTGCCCAGGCTCAGGCTTGTGCGAGCTGGGTTCCCAGGGCTGTCCAGCAGAGGGCTCTGGCACCAGTAACAGGCTGAGGCTGCCTGGGGTGTGGGTGCTGGCTGGAGCCCAGGCAAGGAGCTTGCCAGCAGGGCTGATCTCCAATAATAACAGGCCTGGCTGTGGCCATCTGCATAGACGGCCAGGTCTCAGTGGGCGGGAGGAAAGGAACCAGCCTCCCCAGTCTGGCAGGGACCCTCTCCACTTCTTCCGTCCACGTCCAGTTTGTTTTGCATACAAGGGCTCCCAGCCTGGCCATGCCTAGTGGATCTTTCCCACAGCTGTGCCAGCTACGGATGGCTACAGGACCAGACCTGGGAAGAGGAAGAGGGGGTGAGGCTGGGGACCAATAGACAAAGGGAAGCAAAGGCAGGGAGAGACAGAGACTGGACAAACAGGGCAGGGATCAGACATAAGGCTACTCCTAAACCATGGGATAGTGCCCAGAAAAATACCACCCAAGCCCGACTTCCTGCCCTCTGTTTGCTTAGTGCTAGTGGGGAGATGTGTCATCTCTGTGGGAGCAGGAAGGTTGTATACACCCCGACCAGAGCAGTTAGAGAGAACCCACTGTCCTACAGAGTCAGCTACCTCCTAAGGGCCCAGTCGGTCTCTGGGGAGGATCATTGCACCTTTTCCCTGTGATGTTAGTACTGGTAATTGTTAATTAGTTCCAATGTTTTCTCTGGGGCACGGGCTCCTCAGGGAGCTGGGCTGAGGCAGGCAATCTGAATGGGATGCTCTTGCCTCAGGACCCTCCCCAACTTCTGGGTTACATACAGTAGAGAGTGCTACTGTAGGAGCTTCCAATATGTCCTTTCTTCTTTACCCCAGCCTTGGGGGCTGGAGGGGGGTATGGATGGTAGAGGCTCAGCAAGACATCTACCCATGAGGGTTATCTTGGAATGGGACAGTGAAATGCAGGCTAGGACAAAGATGTGCAGGACGAGGCCTTTCTTCCTGGCTCCCCTTTCTCCGGTCTCTAGCTGTGTTTCAGTTTTTCTTAGAGGCCTCAGGGCTGTCCCCTATGCAAAGAGACTTCAAGGCAAAGTTATGGGGGGGGGGGGGAGGAGGGGAAATGATGTTTGTGTGGTGTGCGAGTCTGAGGGTTGGAGAGAGAAAACAAACACCTCCTGCGTCCGGGTTCCAGAACAATCAAATTTGAGGTATCCCACCAGGATAGTGGGTGGAAAGTCTTCTTGAAGGGAAAAGGAGGAGTGGAAAGAAAAAAAGGATGTATTAGAAGGGTGTGTGTGTGTGTGAGGGGGTGCTAGCAGTAAAACGATGGGAATGTGAATAATGGCGTGGGCGGGGTTCGGAGAGGGATAACGGAACACCTGAGGTGGAGCGTGGCTGTGGGGGCGTCTGGGCCTGGGTGAGCAGAGGGCCTGTCTGTGCAAGAGTCCCTTGGAACGTGTAGGAGTTAGGAGCGCAGGCCCAGCGCAGAAATTAGGGGTACCCAGTGTGGGCCCGTGCCCCACTCCCAGGCTTGCGTGTCTGGGCGACAGTTGGTTGGGAAGGGTCCAAAGACGTGCTTGCCATCGAAGCCAGCAGCCTTGGTGGCCCTAGGCGCAGGGTCTCTGGGGCTGGGAGCCGGTGATCTGTTGAGGGGGCGGCGTGGAGCCCGGGGGCGGGGCTGTCGCCGGGAGGAGGTGGCTCGCACGGTCCCGGGGCGGGCCCAGCAGAGGGCGGGTTTGAAAGCGCTCGGGCGGGCGCGGGAAGCGCTGGCCGAGCGCGCAGATTTCTTCGCCGGAGGTGTCCTTCTCCAGCAGGTGCTCCTAGGACTCGGGTGGGACGTGCTGGGGACTCTGGGGCAGAGAGTGGGTGTCCGGCCTGCCACGAGGGCAAGGGAGGCTCGGCCTGCCAGCTCCGAGGCCGCGACAGGGACTTTGGGGTGCGGCCCCCACGCGGCGCGTGCAGAGCAGCGCAGCACGTGGCTCGTAGGGGCCTGGCTCTGGGTAGGGGGATGATCCTTTTGTGGGGACCAGGGCGGAGCCGGGTCCGAGACAGCCTGGCTTCTGGGCCTGAAAGGGACTGTCGCTATGTTGACTTCCGCAGAGGGTCGGCGAGCGGGTGATTCAACGCTACAGCTCCTGTATGAGCTGGAGAGACGGACCGCGTTGTCTTCTGCCCCGAGGCGGGAGGATGGGGAATGCGGGAATACAAATGGACTTAAGGGAACTAGCTGCCCATTTACTGACTAAACTCCTGTCCCTGGCCTCCCTTTCCTGGGCGCGTCCTCATTTACTCAACGCGGAGAGTGAACGAGTGACAAGGACACGCACACCCAGGCTCCCGGTGGATGAAGGCTTGCTCCACCCCTGCACCTTATACCCCATTCGGGTCCTCTTTCGGACCCTGTGCGCGAGTCAGCCCTTTCTACTTGAGTAACCCTCCTTCTCTGTCTTGTCCTGCTTGTGTGAGCTTTGCATACAATAATATATGCGGTTGTGAGGTGCCATGAATCTGAAACTAATGTTATGTGGGAGAATGACCTGAATCTCTCAACTTGTTTTAACCCTTTAATTGGAGCACGTTGCCCTCCTGGAAGTCTGCATGGATAGCTGAGGAGCCTTATTAATTTCGCCTTCCCCACCTGAGAAGGAATCTAGAATAATCGGTACATTGAGTATTGATGCTGTTACCCTACCTCACCAGCTCTGCGGGCTTCCTCAAGTGATGTAACCTTTTTAAACCTCAATTGGCCCATCTGTTTAGTAGACACTGATCCCTGCTAATTTCTAGGCAGCTTTTTGGAAAAGGGGCGTCTGCAGATTGCAAGTAAAAGATTCTGATGTAGCACGATTCTCTATGCTGAGAAACGGAGCTGTGTGAGAGTTGTTGGGACCCTAGGATGCACGAAGGCCTCAGATGAGTGGCTGCTTTCAGGGCCTCCCCATCTCTGCAGGTCAAGGCATGGCTGAAATGATACCAGAGGCCCTGAACTGCTGCTATCAGATCCCTGGTGGGACAAAAGCAAAGCGCCTAAGCAGCGAATGGAATGTTTGGCTGTGGGCGGGACCCAGGGGTTGCTTATGGCTTTAACTGGTGCCCAGGGATGGGGTGGGGATTTTTGCAAGGGGAGAAGTTATGTGTGTGTGTGTGTGTGTGTGTGTGTGTGTGTGTAAACACTTATCCAAGTCTAGGCCAGGTTTATGATGGGAGAGTTAGCCCTCTCTCTGGCTTGGGGCTACGTTCCCTTTTGCTGGTGTACGGGAGGAGTGTGGCGTGTCCTACTGAGGGCCAGCTATGTTCTGTTGGGGGTCCCCTGAATCCTGAGGCTCTCCCCAGCCCCAGCAGAACCCCCTTGTCCTAGATAAATAGCAATGCTACTGCTTACTGCTCTGTCCCCAGTGCCTAGGCGGATGCTTGGCTGACTGGCAGAGACCCTGAGCAAACAGTCCCTGAAACCAACAGCAGGAGCCTTCTGCCTCCATCTGGAGGTGTGTGGCTTTGCTGTCCAGGACTGAGGGAAAGGAAGACCTTTGGCCAGTCTGGGTTTCACCCACAGAGGAGTAGAAAAGCGGTTGTAGGGCCTCAGGGTGACCAACTGTGACGATTGTCTGGGTGGGCGGGGCCTGAAGTTCTAGCTGCACCTACGAGCTGACCTGGCGGCCACAGGCTTAGCTCCCCTGCTGAGCCTGCTGCTTCTGCTGTCTTATCTCCCAGTTGCAGGGTGGCCTTTATCTCTCAGCTTCTCTGGTACCTCCAGCTTCTACAGCTTATGAGCTTATGAGACCCCACTGAATGGGGGCCCCTGGAGGCCTGAGGGATAAGCCTTTGCCAACTTTTTCCATTCTGGACCCTCACCCAGGACCCAGCCTTCTGCCCGAGCCTGAGCTAGGACCCCCTCCTGGGGAACGCCCAGTTACCTTCGGCTCTCACCCACCTGCCAACATCCAGTCCACACATTCGGTGAGTGATGAGACAGGGAGCTGGAGCTTGCCCTAGACAAAGAAGTAACAGTCTGAGGGGGGTGTCTGTGGGGGTGTGCCTTGCATATTCTGAGCCTGCTTCTCTATAGGACTAGCCCACTGTGTTATCTGCCCTTTGTGAACGGGCACAGAGCTGGATGTCAAGGGTATGCTGAGGAGCTTTGGAGCAGGATGCTAGCCTGTGCCTTACCTTTCCAAATTTCCCTTCAAAGCCACTGTCAGAAACGGGAAGAGGATAATTAGTAGCCTGTGACTGAGAAAGGAACTAGGGAGTGGGGGTAGTGGGAAAGAAAGGAACGTTCTGGGACTTGGGGTCAAGGAAAGGAACTTGCTGTGGAGAAGGCCATGTCCCTCCCACAATTATGAAATATATTCTTGGAGAACTCGGGAAGCCCCCGGGCAGTGGTTGGAAAGGCTTAGATGCTGGCTCCAGCAGCGCCTGGAGGGAGTCCCAATTACTCTAGGAAGCAGTCTGTAAAGGCCCTCCCTGCCACAGCCTTGATTGGGTGATAGGGTGGAGACACCCTGGAGGGAGAGTGCAGGCTCACAGCAGGCCTCAGGAGACCTGGGTTCCTGCGGGTCTGTTTGCTGTCTTACCCTTTCTCCCCTCTCTTTCCTTCTGCTCTGTCTCCTCCCCTTTGCCTGCTCTGTCCTCTCTCTGTGTCCACTGTTGTCACTGTCCCTGACCCCTTTCACCTCTTTTCTGTCTTCTTCGACTGTCTTTCCCTGCCTCTCAATCATGCATCCTCCTCCTCTCTTTCTCCCCACCCTTCGGTTCCCAAGCTTATAAACTGCTTCTGCTGCTAGATAAAAATAGCGGTGGCAGCGGCCAGGCTGGCAGCCAGGTGCAGCCCAATCAGGCATAGAGACAACAGGAAGGGCTTCCTGGGGCCAAAGGCCAGATGGGGCTGAGTTAAGTGGTCCTGAGTTTACAGAGGCTCATAGGGTGCCTTCCCTCGCCTGCTCTGAGTCCAGCCCTACCCCCAAGAGTCTGAGGAGGGCCCAGGGCAGTGTGGAAGCAGAGCCAGACAGGGCTCAATATTCCTTTACCCCCAGCAAGAGCCAGAGGGAGGGAGCTGCCAGCCAGGCACAGCTGAGAACACTGGAGCCATGACAACCAGTCACCAGCCTCAGGACAGGTACTGGGTGACCAAGGGGTGTGGCGGGAGGGGTGGTTGCCGGGCAGGGAGCTGGTCTGGGAATCTAGGGAGTGAGTCTCTAGGGTAAGGGTGGGAGGAAGGGGCAGTATTTGGGACTTGAGGGTACCTCAGGACTAGCTGTTTTCCCAGCCTGGCGGATCTGAGTCAGGTCTGCATGGGGTAGGGTGGAGAACATGCATGCCTTGGCTGGGTGCTGACTAGTGTGCCCACAGGGCTAGGTGGGCAGCAGGCCCCTATTGGAGTGTGTCAGTGTTTCCACTGTTACTGTGAAGCTAGACTGCGGCTTCCAGCTCCTCTTACCATCACTGTGGGGAGACATTTGGCTGCTTCCTTCATTCCAGAGCACATCTGGCAGGACTACCCTTGTCCCTGGAGGTTGCCCTGGGGCCTCTGCCTCTTTTGACCTCAGCCGACTCTGCTCTTTGGCCTGACCCTTCTAGCCCTCTATCTCTGGAGCCTGTGAACTTCCCCAAGCTAGTTAAAGTCGGGAATGTGTGTTAGGATGGAGGAAGAGCTTGAGTCAAGTCCTCCAGAGGGGCTGAGGCTTGTGGAAGTTTATGAAGCCATGGCTTCTCTGTCCTGTGGGTCTCTGATGCCCTCACAGCTCCCCTGCCCACCGTTTCCCTCTTGTGCCAAAGGCTGTGTAACTAGGCCCATTCTGATTGGAGAGTTAGCTTTCTGGGACCGTTTCTCCACCTGTAAAATCTGGTGAGAATATCAGCCTTCTGCGACTGCTTTCTGAGGGGAAGCATTGTCATTGTAGACTCCAGCTTCCTGCCTCCTGTCCTTCCCAGGCTGTCTGGTGTCCTGGCCTCGCCCCTCAACAATTACCCTTTTCATTGCTGCCTGGCTCGATAGTTCTTCTCTGACCTCCTGTCCTGTATAACCTTCCCTTGGAGTTTTACCTTCCGTCTGAGCCTTCGAATCAAGCTTTGAGCATCTTGACCTCAAGGGGAACAGACGAGGAAGGCTTTCAAGGCTGTGGCGGCCATGGCTTAGACTGGCAAACTCGGTTACTCTTCTGGTTGTCCCATTTAAGGCTTGCAAGAGGCCTACCCCAGTGAGTTGGGTGTCCTCGCTACCATCTCTGTGAAGTCTGTAGATGCTGGCTAAGGGGAAGGCATCTTACCAGGTATAGGCAACTGTAATGGAAGGAACCAGGGTTGCTATGCTTCCAGGCAAAGACTGTCCAAAATCATGCTCAGAACCAGATGGCTTCCATAAGCCCTAGTCTATCTGCCATGCCCTGCCCTAGGTAGTTTGGACTACAAAACTGGTTCTGTCTAGTTAGGAAAAAAGAAAATCTCTACTTCCCAGTCCCCACCCCTCCACCCCAGGCACCCAGCCCATCTGACCCACTGGGTCTAGAATTGTCAAGGTGTCTTTGACCTCAGGGTTCTTCAGGGAACTAGAGTTCCCACTTAGCTTAATTACTTCCAGCTTGTGTGCTGGGGCTGTGGCTTGTGTTCTCTCTCCTTCATCCAACCTCCTTTACAGAGGTTCGAAAGCCATCTCTGGATGTGTGGGTCACACTGCTTCCCAGCTCACCAGGCCCCCTAAACCTTCTAGGACTTGAGAACCAAGGTTCTGTCTCCCGTGTCATTTAGAACTGCCATCGGTTGAGTTCAAGGCCAGCCTGGTCTACAGAGTGAGTTCCAGGACAGCCAGGGCTCTACAGAGAAACCCTGTCTTGAAAAAAACAAAACAAACAAACAAAAAAAAACCCTGCCATTGGCCCTTTTCCTTCGACCCACCTTACAGCCTGTTCTGTGGCCAGGACCTACACATCCCCTCACACCTCTGCAGAAGGGCACCTACACGTGGACACACACAGCTCGGATGGCTGGGAAGATGGGAGGGAGGGAAGGTGGGCTGACTGATCATTTTGCTTTTTTTCCTACGCAGGTATAAGGCAGTATGGCTTATCTTCTTTGTGCTGGGCCTGGGGACACTGCTTCCCTGGAATTTTTTTATGACAGCAACCCAGGTGAGGTTGGAGTCGGGGCAGGCACTCGGTCCCAGAGGACATGTCCCCTAGGCTTTCAAGGCCTGATTCTGTGCCTCTGAGCACAGAGAGGGACAGAGGTCCCAACACTCAACCTCTGTAAACCCCACAGTATTTCACAAACCGCCTGGACGTGTCCCAGAATTTGTCCTTGGTCACTAACCAGTCATGTGAAAAGCACCAAGGCCTTGACTGACCACACAGTGTCCTTGCCAGCCCGGAGTTCTCTCAGTGCCATCTTCAACAATGTCATGACCCTGTGTGCCATGTTGCCCTTGCTGATCTTCACCTGCCTCAACTCATTCCTCCATCAGAGGTGACCTCCCCTCCCCGATGTCCAGCCAGCTCCTGCCTCCTCAGTCCCAGGCTGGTCCTTCCTGACCCCCACCACCATCCCCCTGCCTCTCTCCTAGGGTCTCTCAGTCTGTCCGGATCTTGGGCAGCCTGGTGGCTATCCTGCTAGTGTTCCTCGTCACTGCTGCCCTGGTGAAGGTGGAAATAGATGCTCTGCCCTTCTTTGTCATCACCATGATCAAGATTGTGCTCATTAATTGTAAATGGGGGACGAGGCGGGCAGCCCTGGGGTCTGGGTTGAGAGCTGGGGCAGAGATCAGGGTGGGTGTGGCTCAGGTTAAAGCTCCCTGGGAGTCCTGACTGCTGATGACACTCTGTCTTCACTCCTCCTCAGCATTCGGGGCCGTTTTGCAAGCCAGCCTTTTTGGTCTGGCAGGCGTCCTGCCAGCCAACTACACAGCCCCCATCATGAGTGGCCAGGGCCTGGCTGGCTTCTTCACGTCTGTTGCCATGATCTGTGCTATTGCCAGTGAGTCCGACCATGTCCTGCTTGTGGATTGTGGGGAGGCAGGTGGGGTGATTTGGAGGGGTGGAGCTGAGCTTGTCCACTGTCCGCACCAGGTGGTTCAGAGCTGTCAGAAAGCGCCTTTGGCTATTTCATCACAGCCTGTGCAGTTGTCATTTTGGCCATAGTGTGTTACCTGGCTCTGCCTCGGACGGTGAGCAAATGGGGGGAGTTGGAGAGGCTTCGGGGTTTCAAAGCAAGGGTGTCCTAAAACTAAACCATGGCAAGCTGGGATAGCGGCGCTGCCCTGACTCTACTTCTCCCATCTCCCTTGCTGAACAGGAATTCTATCGCCATTACCTGCAGCTCAACCTTGCGGGGCCTGCAGAGCAGGAGACCAAGTTGGATCTCATCAGTAAAGGTCTTAATTACTAAAGGAAGTCTGGTAGGGCAGTATGATGGGAGGGGATGGTTGTGGGCCTGTCATATTAACTGGCAGCTAGGAGCCAAAGGAGGACACAGCGACCATGAGTAGGTAGGGAGAGGGTAAAAGAGGGGAAGATAGCACAGAGACCTCAGGGGGTCTCGGCCTGTCGCTTGGTTGGTAAGACTGGGTGCACAAAGCCCTGAGTTTGATTCCTGCACTGGGCAAGGTGGTGCACATGTAACCTTAGGAAGATCAGATTCAAGGTCATCCTTGGCTGTACAGTGAGTTCAAGGCCAGCCTGACCTACATAAAATCTTGATGAGGAAAAAAGGGTAACCTTGGATTACCTTGAATGTCTCAGGCATTTGGACAGAGGTTAGCGGTTTCAGAGGGAATAGAGATTAACAGGAGCCTCCCGGGGGAAGGCTAGCCCCAGGGGCTTGAGTCAAGGGCTTGTAGGTCTATGGGTTATTCCAGGATAACTATGGACCAGCCAGTTAAGATAGGTGCCCACCTCCAGCTCATTCTACCTATTGCTCTGTCTTCCCCAAAAACTTAAAGATCCTTTTACAACCTCTCACCCGACAGGAGAGGAGCCAAGAGGAGGAAGAGAGGAATCTGGGGTGCCAGGCCCCAACTCTGCACCCACCAACAGAAATCAATCTATCAAAGACATACTTAAGAGTGTACGTGGGCCCGGGGTGTCCCGCCTACCCTTCCTCACCCTTCTTTCTCCATTCGCTGTGTCTACCTTACATCACCTCCCTTTCTGACCTAAGACTAGGCTTTTTCCTATCTTCCTATGAATGTTGTGTATGTGTGTGTGTGATTTTTTTTTTTTTAATTTTTTCAAGAACATGGTTTTGATGTAGCCCTGGTTGTCCTTGAACTTACTCTGTAGTAGACCAGGCTGGCCTTGAACTCAGAGATCAGCCTGCCTCTGCCTCCTGAGTGCTGGGACTAAAAGGGGGTATGCCACCAGTGTCTGGCTCTTTTGTCTTTTGTACACAAAGCCATAACAATCCAGGACCCTAGATGAATCTCTTTTCTCGCTCTCTTCTCTCTGTCCAGATCTGGGTCCCGGCTCTGTCTGTCTGCTTCATCTTCACGGTCACCATTGGGTTGTTCCCTGCTGTGACTGCTGAGGTGGAATCCAGCATCGAAGGCCCAAGTCCCTGGAGTAAGTGTGTCCCCAGTCACATCCACCCCCAACCCCGCTCCCTCCTCCCACCGCACGCTTCCCTTCCGGGACAGATTCACCCAAAGTCTAAAGCAGAATCAAGCGTGGAGTATGGGCAACCTGGATGCTTCTGGATCTACGTGGATCCACCCAGCTGGATCTACATGGGCCTACTTGACACCCTGCCATTGGCTGGAAATATCTCTTCTGATGCAGAATGAGGAGGCAGAGGCCCAGAGAGGGCCAGGTGCTAAGTCTTAAGTCTCTGTCCTAGAAAGCTCCTACTTCATTCCCGTGGCCTGCTTCTTGAATTTCAATGTCTTTGACTGGCTGGGCCGGAGCCTCACCGCTGTTTGCATGTGGGTGAGTGGAGGGTAGGCTGTGGGACCTGTGGGGTTCAAGTGTCCAGCTGAGGCCAAGAGGGACCCCTAAGAAAGTATGGTGGGGCTGCAGTGTGACTCTGCTATAGAGGGCTTGCCTAGCATGCATGACCCCTGGGTCCCATCTGTAAAACCACAAAACTGCGAGAAGGGAAAATAGATTAAAGGTGTGTGTGTGTGTGTGTGTGTGTGTGTGTGTGTGTGTGTAGATGGCTCAGTGGTTAAGAACACTGGCTGCTCTTCCAGAGGTCCTGAGTTCAATTCCCAGCACCCACATGGTGGCTCACAACCATCTGTAATGGGATCTGATACCCTTTTCTGGGGTGTCTGAAGATGGTGACAATGTACTCATTTAAAAAAAAAAAAACTGCCAGAAGAGAAAAATACAGTGTAAAGAGAGCTATCCTTTTCAAATCTACTCATAACTTATATGTAACTATGTGTACACATTCATTCATTTCTTTTCTATCAAGGCAGGGTTTCTGTGTTGCTATCTGGGCATTTACTCTGTAGACCAGGCTAGCCTGGAACTCAGATCTATTACTGCCTGCTTCCCAAGTGCATGTGCCACCATGACCCGGCTAAAGTTTTTAAGTTAATGTGTGTGAGAGGGTGTGTGCCTGTGAATGCAGTGCCCACAGAGGCCAGAAGAGGGCATCGGATCCCCTGGAGCTGGAGTTAGAGGAGTCTGTGAGCTACTGGTTGTGAGTACTGGAAGCTAAACCTGGGTCTTCTGCAAGAGCAGTACTCTAACTATTGAGCCATCTGTAGCCCACGTGTACAGTTCATGGGTGTGTAGTCTGCGGGAGGTGTGTATGTGCGTATCCCTCACCTGGATCGAAGGATACATTCTGCTACTTGGGGCTCGGCAGTGATGCTTACCCTACCATATCCGCGAAGCCCCCAGTTTAACTCACAGTACCTCACAACAAGTACAGTAGTGCACACCTGAAATCCCAGCACATGGGCGCTAGACACAGGAGGATCAGGAGTTCAAGGTCATCCTTGGCCACATAGTGAGCGTGAGGCCTGCCTGGGATACATGAGAACTTGTCTTAAAAACAAGAAAAATTTAATCCCAGCACTTAGGAGGCAGAGGCAGGTGGATTTCTGAGTTCGAATCCAGCCTGGTCAACAGAGTGAATTCCAGGACAGCCCAGGCTATACAGAGAAATCCTGTCTTGAAAAACTTAAAAAAAAAGGGGGGGGGGGTGTGGGGAGTCTGGAGAGATGGCTCAGTGGTTAAGAGCACTGTCTGTTCTTCCAGAGGTCCTGAGTTCAAGTCCCAGCAACCACATGGTGGCTTATAACCATCTAGAATGAGATCTGGTGCCCTCTTCTGGCCTGCAGGTGTACATGCAGGCAGAATGCTGTATGCATAATAAATAAATCTTAAAAAAAAAGAAAGAAAAAATTGATATCCCATAGGCACCACTGTACCCTTTGCAATCAGCACCCTCAAAAGGTATCCAGGCCTAGAGGTTTTATCCAAGTCCCTAGGGCCCCAAGGAGACCATGAGGTCGCACTAACATGTGCTGAAGCTTTGCCCGTTCTTGCAGCCTGGTCAGGATAGCCGCTGGTTGCCGGTTTTGGTCGCCTCAAGGATTGTGTTTGTTCCCCTGCTGATGCTCTGTAACGTGAAACCGCGCCACTGCGGCGTGCCGCGGCACCACCACATCTTTAAGCATGACTCCTGGTTCATCACTTTCATGGCCGCCTTTGCTTTCTCCAACGGCTACCTTGCCAGTCTCTGCATGTGCTTCGGGCCCAAGTGAGTGGGGGTCACGGGGGAATTTGGTGACATCAGGCAGGACATAGAGGGAGATGGCAGTAGGAGAGGCCATGGAGGTAAGGGCTGGCTAATGTGCTTGAGCTGAGCTGTGGGAGGGGATCAAGGCAGGGTGGAGGATGGTCCCAAGACGCTGGGATTGGGAGTTAAGGTATTTGGGGCAGGGCTGGGCTTGGCTTGCCTAAGATTACCCTAAGATTTTCCTTTTAGGAAAGTCAAACCAACTGAGGCGGAGACAGCAGGAAACATCATGTCCTTCTTTCTGTGTCTGGGCCTGGCTCTGGGAGCTGTATTGTCCTTCTTGTTAAGGGCGCTTGTGTGACCCTGTGGGGACAGAAGAATTACACTGCCTGCTTCCTGCTCACTTCTCATCCCTGGCAGAGATGAGCAGGGGTCCAGAGGGGCTGCTCTCTTAGCCAACTTCTGCTTTCTTCTGGACCGTGCTGGGCCCAGATGTCCAGGAACCAGGGAGGGAGGCTCTGTGGATGGACTTGGGACTTGGGGGTCAGAATGGCAAGGGAGCAAGGGTCTGACCGACAGCTTTGACTGATCCCCGCTGAAGCCAAGCACAAGACTCCAGGGCCAAGACAGATCTGTCTGTCTGCCTGTCACAAGGATGGGGTGGAGACGGGTGGCTGACTGGCGTATCCTGTGATCTGATGTCCCTTGCCCTTCTTTCTTCTGTGCCTGTTCCATGTTCCCACTCCTTGTCATTTTACTGCCTTTTTTTATACTGACAGAAACCAGGTGCCTTCAGAGGCCATCTGATTAAATAAACATTTTTTTTTCCCTCCATAGCTCTGTGCATCCTCCCAATGTTTAACTGCTTGGAGAGGAGAGAAGTCTGGCAGCCTGAGGTTTCTGCATGACCTAAGGCTGGGCCTGGGCATAAGGGAAGGATGGAGTCCTTCAGTCTCAGAGGGGCTACAGCGCCCCCTGCTGGGACCACAGGGAAGGAACAGGCCTAGAACCAAGACACCTCGCCCAGACTGTGGCCCAGATTTAGAAAGATTAATTTTTTGGAGACAGGATGTAACCCGAGTGCCCTTCACATTCCATAAGTACCTGAAGATGGCCTTGAACCGCTTCCTCCTGCCTTTGCCTCTTACTTGCTGGTATCGCAGCTGTGTACCCCCATGTCCTGAATCTAGGAGTCCAGTCCAGGGCTTTGTGCATGCTAGGCAAGTGCTCTGCTTCGCTGAGCCACGTCCAGCCCCTCTTTCTCATTTCAAAGGCCTGGAAATGGAGGCAGCTTAGTCTTCATGGCTGCCTTCCCCCTCCCCCACCAGTGCTGTCTTCAGCCCCTGGAATGAACTCTGCCAAACTGGCCAGCACCACCCCCAGCTCCTGGCCATACTCCCACATCCCTGGGCAGGAAAAGGCTGAGGCCTGGGCTCTCCCTTACCTTGGCTCCAGGCCCTGACACCGAAGCCCAGGCTGCCAGACTTCCTGGAGAACAACGGGGCTTATGTGTCTTCATGCTGGTGTTGGACCTTCCTGCTCCCCACATACTGTGGTCTGAGGAAGGGTGTTATGGGATGGGAGACTCGCTGGAGGGGACTTGCAGCTCAGGATTGACTAAGTGGAGACAAAAGAAACACTCAATCCCCCTAGCCCTGGGAGGCTTCTCAGGCTTTTTCCAGGAAGGCAGAAGCTTTTGCCCCCACCCCTCCCCCAAGGCTGCTCGGTTCTTTACCAGCTGATGGTACAGAGTTGGCCCTACTGTTGGGACTTCCTTTTTCACAGAAATTTCATTTAAACCAGTGGTTCTCAAACTTCCGAGTGCTTCGGCCCGTTAGTGCAGTTCCCCATGTGGTGAGCCCCGACCGTAACATGAGTTTTGTTGCCGTTTCATAACTGCAATTCTGCTGGTGTTATGAATCATTGTATAAATACCCGTTTTCCAATGGTCTGTCTCTCGGGTGACCCCTGTGGAAAGGCCCTTAAACCCAGCCCAAAGGGATCACAATCCACCGGGTGAGAACTGAATTAAAGAAAGACTTCAGACCTCTGGTAGTGGTGGTTTTGTTTTGCTTTGCTTTTTTGTTTATTTGTTGAGACAGAGTTTCTCTCTAACCTTGGCTGTCCTGGAACTCTGTAGACCAGGCTGGCCTTAAACTCAGAGATCCACCTGCCTCTGCTTCTTGAGTGCTGGGATTTAAAGGTGTGTACCGCCATGGCCTGGGGTTGTTTTCAATTCTTACATTTTTTAAAAAAACATTCATGTGCATTGGTGTTTTTGCTTACCTGTATGTCTGTGTGAGCATGTCTGATCCTCTGGAACTGGAGTTAAAGACAGTTGGGAGCTGCCATGTGGTTCCTGGGAACTGAACCCAGGTCTAGAAGAGCAGACAGTGCTATTAACCACTGAGCCATCCGTCCCTCCAGCCTCCAGCTGCTTGTTCTCAGTTCTTACTAAGGCCAAGCTTATTTGTGGATTGGGGGTTAAATGTATCATTGTACCGAGCACTGATGTCCAAGACTACATACATGCCCGGGCAGTGGTAGCTCACACCTTTAATGCCAGCACTTGAGAGGCAGAGGCAGGCAGATCTGTGAGTTCGAGGCTGTTCTGGTGGTCTACAGATCAAGTTCCAGGACAGCCAGGGCAATACAGAAAAACCATGTTTCAAACCACCAAACCAACCAACAAACAAAAAACCTCAGCATAACAAAAACCCAAGCCGTTAGAAATGGCCTTCCTGTGCTATCTGGTTCAAACTGCCTGCTCCCTAGCTATGAGTCAAGCTAAAAAACACAAACAAGTCTCTCCCGCTCGCCCTTAGCTCCAGTGACTGACTTCCTCCTTGTGCTGAAACTCCAAGAGGCTTAGCAGCTTTCTTCCTTTGCACTGGGAGCCTTGGGGGAACTGAGCAACCTCCTACCTGCAGGCTAGCTCCTGGGTTCCCTCTAACCCACCCCATGTGTGGCCACAAGAAACTAGTGGCAGTGTAATTACTCATTTTATCTAAAGCTTTATTTTATGTATGTGAGTACACTGTAGCTATCTTGAGACACACCAGAAGAGGGCATCGTATCCCATTACAGATGGTTGTGAGCCACCATGTGGTTGCTGGGAATTGAACTCAGGACCTCTGGAAAAGCAGTCGGTGCTCTCACTGCTGCTGAGCCATCTCTCCAGTCTCCCCCTCCCTTTTTTTTTTTTTTTTTTGAGACAGTTTTTCTGTGTAGCCCTGACTGTCTTGGAACTTGCTCTGTAGAGATCCTCCTGCCTCTGCCTCCTGAGTGCTGGGATGTAAGGCCTGCACCACTGCTACCCTGCCTGTGACTACTTTTTTTTTTTTTTTACTAGAAGACAAGACAAGGTCTTAGCTTTTCAGAAGAGTGTTCAAGATTCAGCAAGATGGCTATGCATCCTAGCTGGCCTGATATTCCAGAGGGCTAGCCTCCAGAGGGTAGGATTGAGGCATGGCACCATCACAAGGAAACTTTGGTACAGTGGTTACAATGGGGCATTTCTCCCTAGGACGTGCACCTACTTCCTCAAAGTTTCCTGATGTTTGACCAGTCACCACTGACTTGTGAAATTCTCTTCCCCTTCTGCACCGTAGGGTATTTGCAATGTGACTTATCTCTTGTCACACTTTTTTTTTGAGCTGAAAGTGCTGTTCCTGGCTCCAAGGGGTGAGCTGAAGATATTCATGAGCATGTGACACCTGTCCCTTTACACCATCTCATGCCCTACCCAGCTATGTGGTAGCATTCATTGCTTGTGTCCTTGACTGTTGGTAGGCTCTCAATCCCAGCACTGACCTGAATGGGTGTTGGAGGGAAGCATTTATGATTCTGGCACCAGTGTTGAAGAAAATGGCTGGAATATAATCGTTCTAATGCAGTCTTGTGCCTGAGTAATGACACTGATGGCTTCTGACCACAAGCAAGCTCTGTAGGCAACACCACTCTAAAGGTCAGGAGACACTGCTGGTCACTTCCGCTTCCTGGGAGCCAGGGAGGCTTGAACGAGGGACTGTCAGGTATCCTTCCTTCTACAATGCTATACATCACTTCCTGACATTTCTGTTCAAAGCAGTCTATTCAGCTTCTATCTTCTGAATGGCTGCCACTGATGTACAAGTCCCTTTACTGCCGGTCAAAGTGGTGGTGATTGCAGAGCTCCCCCTTGTGGTCATGATCCATCGCTGCAATTGAGCAGACTGGTGACTGCAAGGATGTTTGCTTTTTTGGGTGTTTACATGACATGAGAAGACTGGTAAATTCTATGTTTGTTTAAAAACCTGATTTAGGTATAGAAAGGAGGAGATGTGAGAATCAGGATAAAGGGAAGTGGAGAGACAGAAGAACCTCAATTCTCAACAAAACTAAATTGTTCTGAGAATTAAGTTGATAGCAACTCAGAATGGATATGAGCAGAGAGCTGTGCTGTCTGGCCAGACGGACAAACAGGAAAGAATGACGGCAGGAAGTTGGCCAGAAGACCTGATGTCAAAGCCAGGCTGGCAGACTATGCAGGCCCCTGGGGACTGTTGCAGTTCCTAGGGTAGGAATGGCCAGAGTCCTGAACTCTCTAACCCATCCATGACTCTGTTGTAACCAGGCTAAGCCTTGCAGCCCACGCTTACTGTGTTTGTTTTCAGGGTGTATCCATTCAGCCCTCTACCCCTCCAGCAGGACCTGTGGCTTCCTGGCTCCTAGCTGTGGGGAAGTGCTAAGTGTGGATCAGCAGGGCCTGAGACAGCAGCAACCTTTTCTTTGGCCTTTGCCGGGGGTGGGGCCATTTGACTTGAATTCAGATCCATAGAGTTATATGTCTTGGGCCCAGCTGTTCAAACCTAGAGACACCAGCCATTCTCTGTGGCTCTTGTTCCTCACCAGGGAATGGTAACATCAGGAGGGACCTGCTAAGGGAATTAAAACCATGTGTGTAGAGTTGGTACAGGGTAGGAAGATAAGAGTCTTAGTGCTGCAAGGTCCCCTGGTAACCAGGATGAGTGTAAGCATTCTGGGGTGGCCTAACTAAGCTACTTGCTCCCCTCCCCCACACCTCTAGGCTCTGGAAGCTTGAGAACCAAGCCATACTTGCCCAGTTACCGTTTCCAGTGTGTATTGCTACTTGGGTTCTTGCTGTCAGTCAGTCAGCTAGGAATCACAAGACCTTGGGGACAGGATGCATGCTGAGTTTGGGGGAGGGGCTGCTGGAGCTGAGCAAAATATGTGATGTCACAGGTTCCTAGGCCCCACCCCACCTCGATGGGAGAACCTTCTCCACTTGCGTGTGGGGAAGTCAGACGGGGAAGGTGGGGCGTGGGGGGACACGACTCCTCCACTACACCTTGTGCCCAGGTCATCTTAAACCAGGTACTTAAGGTCTCAGAGTCTCCATGAGTAACCCAGGGAAGGTAACAGGTGGAGAGACACTGAGATCCTGAATGACAGGGATTTTTTTTTTTTTTTTAGGTTTTTCGAGACAGGGTTTCTCTGTATACCCTGGCTGTCCTGGAACTCCCTCTGTAGACCAGGCTGGCCTTGAACTCAGAAATTCTCCTGCCTCTGCCTCCCAAGTGCTGGGATTAAAGGCATGCGCCACCACCACCTGGCGACAGGGATGTTTTTCTCCACTGGCTCAACACTTAGGTACATTTGTCTCGAAGCTCGCCCAGTAACTACAGACTGGGACTCCTCACAGTGCCTGGTTTATTCTGGAAAAGAAAAGCAGAAAGGTTGAAGGATGAAAAAAGGATTCTGTAGCCAGGCATGGTGGTGAAGGCCTTTAATCCTAGGACTCAGGAGGCAGAGGCAGGGAGATCTCTGTGAGTTTGAGGCCAGCCTGGTCTAACAGTGAGTTTGAGAACAGCCAAGGAAGGCGACACAGTGAACCCCTGTCTCAAAACAAAAACAAAACAACAACGAAAAGATCTATCTGTAAACTACAAGGTACTAGAGGGATCTTTTAATCCCCCCACTCCCACCCCCACCCTTGAGGCAGGAAAGTTCTTAGGAAAAGGGACAAAAAGACACAAGGCGTTGCTGAACACTCGAAAGGCCCATCCATCCACATACCCAGGGATCCCAGGCCTGGCGCTGGGAACTCTCAGCATGAATAGTGAAAGCTTCAGTCTTGATGTGTATCTCTGCCACCCAGTCCCATAGCCGAGGACACAGGCACAGAGCACAGCACACGGGTCAGAAATCCAGTCAGCTGAGACCCATATGCTGAAAGGGAGTTGCCAGTGCCTGGGGCAGGCCAGGAGGCAGGCAGAACCTTAGGTAGGTTGTGTGTGTAGTGCCAGCCTGCCCCTCCCGTGACCAGTCAACTCCAGAATAAATTCCATTCAGGCTACTCTTTAGCTTCCCCTGAAGGGGCTGGGAGCACTGGAGGAAGTCAAGTCTGAGAGGACTGTGTGATAGAAGAGAAGGCAGGGCTGGTTAGTTAGTTAGTTAGTTAGTTAGTTAGACACCTTAGAGACACTGGTGGTTGGAACACGGAAAAATGATCATGAGTGTGTTAATAGGTCCCATTTACATTTTGAGAATAGGGTAGGTCACAAATTCTTTCCCCTTTATAGCCATACCATCCTTAGCCATTCTGTTCTTGCCCATAACTTTAGCTATTAGCCTGGTTAGGCCTGGGTCTTCCATCCAAGTCTGGTCTGGGTCTCTCCCACATATCCCTCTGCCTGTTAGACAGCTGGTTTGGTTTTGTTGTTTTTAAGATTTGCTTATTATGTATACGGTGTTCTGTCTGCATATACACCTGCAGGCCAGAAGAGGGCACCAGATTGCATTACAGATGGTCATGAGCCACCATATGGTTGCTGGGAATTGAACTCAGGACCTCTGGAGGAGCAGACAGTGCTCTTAACCTCTGAGCCATCTCTCTAGCCCTGGACAGCTGTAGCTGTCCTCAATGCCCACAGCTGCCTAAAAGAGGTATCTGTCTCCTCCAATCCAGGAATACCCAGTCCCCCACCCCACAAGGTTTCACTATGTAGCTTAGTCTAGCTTTAAACTCACTATTGTCGCTTAGGCTATCACCTCACAGTTGTAACTTAGGCTGGCCTCCAACTCACTATATAGCCCTAGCTGGTCTGCAACTGTGATTCTCATGCCCCCAGTTCCTGAGGGCCAGGATTACAAGCGCACAGCACTCCCAGGTTCCAGCCCCTACACGATTCCCCTTAGGAAGGGTTCGTTCTCTCCTCCCCTGCTGCTTGGCCTTCCTGCCTTCAGCCTTGACCTTCTAGAAGGCTCCCTTGTGAAAGCTCCAAGCTGGGTTTTGTATGCTCACTAATTATGTCTCCTCCCTTCCTTTCCTTCCTGCCCTGGTTCCCCCTTGCCTGAGGGTGCTTTCTCCTTCCTTCTCTCAGTCTCTAGCTGAGACAGTGTTTCAGGAAGCCCAGGTTTCCTTTGTAGGTCAGGCAGGCTTTGCCTCCTCTCCTCGGTTCTAAGATTGCATAGTCGCCGGTTCTGTTTATTTGAGGTCTCACAGTGTAATCCTAGCTGTCCTGGAACTTGTTATGTGGAGCTGTCTGGCCTCAAACTCACAGAGATTTACCTGCTGCTTTGTGCCACCGTACCTGGATTCAGTCACTGATTTTAATGAGTCTTCTAAATGTGTCATTATTTTTCTTGATCGTGACAGCAATATTGACATGTTTTTAACATGACAGAAAACTCGATGACACCAGTTTCCCACTAGCCTTGAGAGACTCATTGGTAGAGGCTTCTACCCCCCACCCCCCACCCCTGTCCTCACAACTTCATTGTAATGCTTTCCTTGCCAGACTTAGTTCATTACCAGCCCTGAAGAATCGCTGCTTCCAATTGGCCAACCTGAAACATCTGGTTCTGAGCATCTTTTAAACATCTGGCACTGCTTTAGTAATGCCTAGCTTCTCAGGCTGGGGAGAGACGGCTCAGCATCTGGAAGATGCTCTTCCAGAGGTCCTGAGTTCAATTTCCAGCAACCACATGGTGGCTCACAACCATCTGTAATGGGATCTGATGTCCTCTGCTGGCCTGCAGCTGTACACACAGCTACTCACGTACATAAGAAAAAAGAAGCAATGCCTAGGAGCTAGTAGTTAGTATGTTTTTTGGTTTCTCTATATAGCTTGGCTGTCCTGGAACTTTGTCCTGTGGAGCAAGGTGGTCTCCAGCTCACAGAGATCTGACTGCCTCTGCCTCCCACTGCTAGGATTAAAGACGTGCACAACCACCCAGCATGCTCAACTCTTTTATGTGACTCCTGGGGGCCTAAGGTCCTCATGTTTAACTGACTAAGACGACACCGGCTCTGTACATTTCCTTTACACTGCCGTTTTTTTTATTTTGAGACAGTCTCCTGTAGCCCACGTTGTACTTGACTTCACTATGTAGCTGATGGTAACCCTTGAACTTCTGATCCTTCTGCCTCCATTTTTTGAGTGCTGGAATTGCTGACTTGTTGCAACCAAGCCAGATTATTCAGTGCTGAGTAGAACCCCGAATTTTATGTCTGCACTTGGCCTTCCTGCCATATGTGTGTGTATATACACATATACATGTATATATGTGTATATACATACACATACATATATACTTATATGTGCATTTATACACATATACATATAAACACATATATACATATACACATATATACACACATATAAACTAGCAGGTCTCATGTTGCTAAGGCTGCCCTCAAACACACTATATAGCTGAGGATGGCCTTGAACCTCTCATCCTCTTACCTTGATCTCAATACACGCGTCACCATAACCAGCTGCTGCATTTTTTTTTTTAAGATTTATTTATTTTATTTATTTATGTGAGTACACTGATGCTGTCTTCTGACACATACCAGAAGAGCACATCAGATCCCGTTACAGATGGTTGTGAGCCACCATGTGGTTGCTGGGAATTGAACTCAGGACCTATGGAAGAGCAGTCAGTGCTCTTAACCACTGAGCCATCTCTCCAGCCCCCCAGATGCTGCATTTTAAAGAAACACACACGCACACTATGTGGAGTATTTTGGCTGCATGTATATAACTACACCCTGTATGCTAACCTGGTGCCCACAGAGGTCCCCTGGAAATGGAAATTACAAATGGTTCTGAGCCCCCATATGGGTGCCAGGAATTGAACTCAGGTCCTCTGGAAGAGCAGCCAGTGTTCTTAACCACCGAGCCATCTCTCCAGCCCCATAATATTTATCCTCAATTATGTGTCTGTGTCTGTGTGAGTATGTGCATGAGTGATGCCAAAGGCCAGATCACTCGCCAGAGGTGGAGTTATGGATAGTTGCGAGCCACCTGATGTGGGTGCTGGGAACTAAAGACGGGGTCCTCTGAAAAGGCAGGATGTGGTCTTAACCGCTGAGCCATCTCTTCACCTTCCTGTTTGCCTTTTTGTTTGTTTGTTTGGTTTTGGTTTTTTGAGACAGGGTTTCTCTGTATAGCCCTGGCTGTCCTGGAACTCACTCTGTAGACCAGGCTGGCTTTGAATTCAGAAATCCACCTGCCTCTGCCTCCCAAGTGCTGGGATTAAAGGCGTGCGCCACCACTGCCCGGCTCCTGTTTGCCGTTTTTAGTAAGACACTTAACAGGCTTGATTTAATAACTTAACCCAATGGCTAGATACTTTTTTCTTAAGCTTACCTGGGAAATTTACAAATATTACTAGTCGAGTTTGAATTTAGCAACTCATATTTATTTTTCCAGCACTTAGAGTTTAGGGTAGAGGATCACCATGAGTTTCAGGCAGCCTGGGCTATGTAGCGTTCTGCAGGCTAACCTGGGCTACGGAGTGGGATCCTGCCTTAAAACAACGGTGATGGGGCCAGAGAGATGAATCAGGGGTTAAATTCACTGGTTGCCCTTCCTGGAGCACACATGGCACACATACATGGAAGCAAAACACCCGTAGACAGGCTCGGGGTGGTTGCATGTACCTTTGATCCTAGCACCCAGAGGAGGGTGGGTCTCTGAGTTTGAGGCCAGCTTGATCTACACAGCAAGTTCCAGGACATTGAGGACTACATAGAAAGACTCTGTCTCAAAACAAAACAAAACACTGCCACCTATATACATGAAAAAAAAAAAAAAACCCTACATATAAGGGCTAATAAAATTTATACCTCATCATGTCTACAAGGATAATAGAAAAAATTGAAAATGCAAAACACAAAATTTTAAATTGGTTTTTATTATTAATGTATATGTATAGGTGCCAGTGAACATTTGGAAGTCAGAGGATAATTTTGGGGATGTGATTTTCTCCTCCTCTGTGAGTTCTGGGATTGGATTCTGGTTTTGAGGCTTGCTTAGCAAATACTTTCCCACTGAGCTGCCTCGTGGCATAAACCACTTTGCATCAAAGAAAAGCCAGGCCTCATATCAGATCCCCATAATATCAGCACTCAGGAGGCAGTAGTAAGATGACCAGGAGCTGCAGGCACTCTGTGGTCTATTGAAGTTGTGGGATATATCAAACACAGTCTTATAAAATGTGTAGCCACAAGCCTTCAGGTTGGAAAAATTTAATGTGCTGAATATTAAAGTTAGGAAACAGAAAATAAAGAAAAAGGACAGGAGAGATTGGTCAGAGGTTTAGAGCACTGATGTTCTCCCAGAGGTCCTGGGTTCAATTCCTAGCACACACATGGTAGCCCTCAACTGTCTGTAACTCAAGTTCCAGGGGATTAGACATCCTCACACAAACATACATGCAGGCAAAATACCAATGCACATAAAATTAAAACAAACAAACAAACAACAACAACAAACCAAAAACCAAACCAAACCAAAACACCAGGTCTGGGAGAGCTGGGACACCAGGTGAGACTGCTGGCTGCTCTAGCAGAACATCTGGTTCAGTTCCCAGCATCCATGTTGGATGGCTGCTCACCACTTGTATCTCCAGAGCTCTGGTGGTGCTCTGATGCCATCTTCTGGCATCAATGGATTTTTTGGAGCTGGAGTCACAGATAGTTGTGAATTACCTGCTGTGAGTATTGGAAACCAAACTCAGATTGGTTGTGGAAGAGCAGAGTCGTAGTTAGGGTTTCTGTTGCTGGTGAAGAGACACCATGACCAAAGCAACTCTTAGAAAGGAAAACATTTAATTAATTGGGCTGCCTTACAGTTTCAGAGGCTTAGTCCTTTACCATCAGGTGGGAAGCATGGCATTGTGCAGGCACACTTGATGTTGAGGAGCGGAGAATTCTACATCTTTTTTTTTTTTTAAATTTATTTATTTTATGTAATGAGTAATGTGCTGTCTTCAGACAACCAGAAGAGGGCATTAGATCCCATTACAGATGGTTGTGAGCCACCATGTGGTTGCTGGGAATTGAACTCAGGACCTCTAGAAGAGCAGTCCGTGCTCTTAACTGCTGAGTCCATCTCTCCAGCCCGGGTTCTACATCTTAATCTGAAGGCGGCAAGGAGGAGATTGTCATCTACATGGGAGAACTTGAGCATAGGAGACTTCAAACTGAATACCACAGTGACACACTTCCTCCAACAATGCTAAACCTGTTCCAACAATGCCAGACCTCCTAATAGTGCCACGCCTATGTCAAGCATATTCAAACCTCCACAAGCATCAAGAAGCCTTAAAACTACGAGCCATCTCCACCACGTCAGTCTCCTGCCTCAGATTCTGGAGTGCTGGAATGATACATTTGTGTGTTACATTCATTTGAGACTTGACTTATTTTATTTTGGTTTTTTGAGGCAGGGTTTCTCTGTGTAGCCCTGGCTGTCCTGGAACTTCCTCTGTAGACCAGGCTGGCCTGGAACTCAGAGATGTATATGCCTCTGCCTCACACATCTAGGATTAAAGTTGTGGCCACCACTGCCTGGATGAGATTGATTTATAACCTAAAATATAATTAACATTTATAAATGTTCCAACTATTCAGGGGAATAGGGTTACATCAACAGGATCTCACTACATAGACACGGGTGGCTTAGTACTTGCTCTGTAGACCAGACTTGCTTCAAATTCACAGAGATCCTCCTGCTCCTGCCGCCTAAGTATTGGGATTAAAGGCAGGTGACAGGTTCCCAGGCAAATGCTCCAGCTTCCAAGATGGCCCTGGGAAGATGGCTCGGCTACTAAGATCAATTGCTGCACAATCATGAGGAGCCGACTTCGGGTCCCAGCTCCCAGGTAATCATCTGGGGCGTCTTGCACATGCCTGTGTAACTCTGGCTCTGAGGGATTCAGTTGCCTTTGTGCAGGCGTAGATTTGCGTAGCCTCACACAGAGCTGCACAGACAGGCAGGCAGTCATGCACACACAGAAATAAACAAATAGACACTTTCAAGAGGGCTAGGGGCTTAAGCCCAGCGGTAGACCTCTTGTCTAACATTTGAGAGAGGCCTTGCTTTCCTGGCCAGCAAAGAAAACAGGAAGGATGAAATTTGACTTCTTAGGTGTGAGGCCCCCTGCTGTGTGCATGACAGAACTCCTTGAACTACTCTCTGTTCCTCTCTGTTGAATCATCTCTCCAGCCTGAGCCTCCCTTCACACCCACCAGACAGGGTCTTGTATAGTTCAGGCTAGCTTCTATGTAGAGCAAGGGTGGCCATGGAATTTGATTTCCAGCCTCTATGTTCCAAGCACTAAAATGATAAGAACGAGCCACCATGACAGGTGCATTCAATGCAGCGAGTCCAAACTAGGTCTTCATGCATGTCAGTCACTCGTACTCTACCAGCTGAGCTATGTTCTAGCCTTAAAAATATTCCCATTCGGGGATCTGGAGAGATGGCTCAGCAGTTAAGAACACTTGTTGCTCTCGAAGAAGATGGGGTAAGAGTCCCAGAGTCTGGTGTGGCTCACAACCACCTGTAACTCCAGTTCTAGAAGAAACATTGACCTCTTCTGACCAGGGTAGGAGCGAGCACATGCACAGACAGCTGGCAAAGCACCTGTGCATCATAACGTGCTTAACAACGGTAAATAGAACGTTAAAACAATCACATTCGGCCGGAGCGGTAGGTGGCGTCAGCAGTTGCCTTGTTCCCAGCACATGGGAGGCAGAGACAGGCGGTTTCTAGTTCAGACCAGCCGGGTCTACCGAGTGAGATTCCGGACAGCCAGGGCTACACAGAGAAACCCTGTCTCGAAAACCAAAAAAAAAAAAAAAAAAAAAAAAAAAAAAAACACACACACACATTCAAAACTTTATAGAGGCTAAAATTCAAATGTAATATCATTTTCCCTTACCAAAATACTATCTTCAACCCAGGCACAGTGGCATTTGTTTGTCACAGCATTCTGGACACGGAAGCAGAGTAGTCTAGACAACATTGGAAAACTGGTTAAAAACAAAGAAAAAAAAAAAAGCAGAGGTGTGGCGGGTGAAGGGAAAGAGGGGTGGGAGCGGGCTGATTTTATAGTTCTGATTTTTTTTTCCCCCAATTCACTAACAATTGTAAAAATAATTCTTTGCCTACAGGTCGTAGAAAAACAAGCATGCGGCCCAGCAGCGGCAAGTAGTGGCCTGTTAATCGCTGTTTTAGCTGGCCACTCTCCAACTGCTTCTACCAGCTCAAGAATAACCCCGTATCTTAGAAACAATGGTGGTTGCAGCTGCTCCTGGGACTCAGGCTCCTGGGGGCTTAGGGGGTTTTAAGGCTGTCTCTAGGGTCCCTCCCAACTCTTCATGGCACCTGCAGCCTTTTATAGCCGAGCCGCAGCCTGCAGGGCTACGTTCTGCGCCCACACTCCTCCTTCCGGAAGGGCTTCCTTTATAGGTCACTAGGAATCTCCTGGTCCTAAACCACTCTCTTTCCTTAGGCCACCCAGGTTCATCCTTGGGTTGTTAACGGCCCAAATGGGCTGAGGGTTCTATGCACTTCTTAGTACCCTCAAGTAAGGCTCAGGGCTTGGACCTGGCACTGTCAGTCAGTGGAAGGAGGGCGGGGCTTCAGGATACAGGCAGAAGTTTCTCAGACTGCTGACTCAAGTGGTACATGTTAGACAAGCATCCTACTACTGAGCTATCTCTCCAGCCCTCCTCTTTCTCCTTTTCAAAATTACTAGTTTAAAAAAAAAAACAAAGCCGGGCGGTGGTGGCGCGAGCCTTTAATCCCAGCACTTGGGAGGCAGAGGCAGGCGGATTTCTGAGTTCGAGGCCAGCCTGGTCTCCAGAGTGAGTTCCAGGCCAGCCTGGGCTATCCAGAGAAACCCTGTCTCGAAAAAAAAAAAACAAAAACAAAAAACAAGCCAGGTAGTGGGTGGTGGGCGGTGGTGACAGCCTGGTCTACAGAGTTAGTTTCAGGACAACCAGGGCTACACAGAGAAACCCTGTCTTGAAAAACCCAGAGTCTTACTATGATACCCATCTGGTCTGTAGATCAAGTTGTCCTCAAACTCACAGCGATCCACCTGCCTCTGCCTCCGAAGTGTTGGATTTAAGGCAATCACCTATTTTTCTTTTATTATGTTAGGGTTTAGAGAAACGGCTCAGCAGTTGAGAGAGCTTACTACCCTCCAGTCAACCCAAGGTTGACTTTCATCACTCAGATCTTGTAGCTCATAACCGCCACTCACTCCAACTCCAGGGAATTGAAAGTCCTTTGGCTTCTCAACACACCCTCTCACACACAGTTGGAGTACACACACACACACACACACACACACACACACAAGTTCAAAAATTATTTTATCATTGTGTGTGTGAGATAAGGGTGGGTGCATGCCATGGCACATTGAAAGCCACATGACAAGTTTGCGATGTCAGCTCGCTCCTTATGTGGGCTCTGCGACTCAAACCAGGTCATCCCTGTTCGTGCTGCAAACATATTTACTCAACTGAACTATCTTACCAGCCCTTCTTTAAAAATAATTTGTTAGTTGGGCAGTGGTGGCACATTCCTTTAAACTCATAATCTCAGCACTCGGGAGGCAGACGCCAATCTGGTCTACAGAATGAGTTTCAGAATAGCCAAGGCTATACAGCGAGACTGTCTTGAATAGTTATTAAGTTTTCTGTGTGTGCGCATTTCCTGGAGCTGGAGTTACCCGTGGTTGTGAGCTGTCTGGCGTGTGTGCTGGGAATGGAACTTTGGTCCTAAGGGAGAAGAGTAAGTGTTGGACCATCTCTGTAACCTCCAGGCCTTTTTTTTTGGTTTTTTGAGACAGGGTTTCTCTGTGTAGCCCTGGCTGTCCTGGAACTCACTCTGTAGACCAGGCTGGCCTCCAACTCAGAAATCCACCTGCCTCTGCCTCACTAGTACTGGGATGTAGAGGCGTGCACCACCACTGCCCGACCATAAAAAGAAATCTTATCATCAGGGTGTGATGGTGCATGCCTTCAATCTCAGCAATCAAGAGGCAGTTGGATCTCTGAGTTTGAGGCCAGCCTGGTTTACAAAGCAGGTGCCAGAACAGCTAAGGCTACACAGAGAGACCCTGTCTTCAAACCCTGTCTTCTGGTTTTACTGCTGTGAACAGACACCATGACCAAGGTAACATTTAATTGGGGTTGGCTTACAGGTTCAGAAGTTCAGTCCATTATCATCAAGGTGGGAACATGGCAGCATCCAGGCAGGCATGGTACAGGAGGAGCTGAGAGTTCTACATCTTCATCTGAAGGCTGCTAGAAGACTGATTTCCAGGCAGCTAGGATGAGGGTCTTAAAGCCCACACCCACAGTGACACACCTACTCCAACAGGGCCACACCTCCAAATAGTGCCACTCCTTAAGCCAAGCATATACAAACCATCACACCCCCTCCAAAAAGAGACTTTGTCTTGTGTGTGTGTGTGTGTGTGTGTGTGTGTGTACATATGGGCACAAGGGCACAGTGCACATGAAGTCCGAGGACAACTTCAGGAGTCAGTTGTTTCTTTCCACCATGGGATCTGGCATCAAATTGAGGTTTAGGCTGTCAGGCTTGGAGGACAAGGGCAAATGTTTTTACCCATGGAGTCATCGTGCTCCTTAACCCTCCTCCCCCTTGGCTCATGAGACAGAGCCTGCTAGTCTGGTCTGGTACCGTGTACTTGGAATTACAGGCATCCTCTTGTCTCAACCATTCTAATACTGGGACAGACATGTGCACCACACCAAGGTAAAAGGAATCTCTAGGTTGACGCAAAATGATGTTTCCGCTTTAACGCAGCAGGATCTCACTTTTAGCCCACGCGGGCCTGCAATGCACACTTGTCTCGCCCGTGCTGGAATCACTGGTGTGCTCCGCAGCCCCGGTGCTCACTGAACTTTTCCTAACTGAGAAAGTCCCAGAAGCTGCTGAGGAGCCTTGGTCCTGTCACTGCTGGGGGTAGCCCAAGGGAAACTCGTGCCGAGGAGAGGAGGAGAGGCTCCTGGCCTGCTTCAGACTTGGGTCCCGGCAAGAGAGAGCATGCTCCAATCTCCATTCCACTTTGGAACAGGAACGACCCTGGGTTTAGTGACCCCACTATTCACTGAGCCCTTCATTTCCGGTCCATGAAATGTATAGGGTAGCTTCCAAGCATTCAGAGGCCAAGGGGAGGCAGTCAGCGCTGTTTGTGAACTAGGGAATCCAGGGCTTGGTGGGTCTTGGGGAAATACTCTATCCGGGAGCTACATGTCCAGCCCAGAGATCAGCCAAGCTCCTTTTGCTGAGAGAACGTATGCGTGTTGAAGTTTCTGGTTTTAGTTTACAAACCCAAGAAGGGCCTTCCGAGCAATCCTACCTAGTGTCTCCACATATATTGATTTCTGTATGGGCGTCATACACACACACCACACACACACACTCTACAATTAAGGAGAAGATAACAGACAGCGCAGGATGGGACAACAGATGAAGTGAATAGAGGCAAGGAAGAAAGCAACTACCATTTAACAATGAATGCACTCTTAGAATGTATGCAAGCACAGGAACAAAGGTGAGGGCGGTGGTGCGGGGGACACAGGCCAGTGTGAGCTAAGAGAGCAGAGGAACATTTACAGAGCACTGAGTGGCCATTCTTTCCAGGAGGGCTCATCAGTCCAACAAGCTTCCAGATGCGGCCTAGGAAAAAGGCAAGGCTAGATTGCCCGCTGAAGGACAGGCAAGGCATGGCGGGCCACCTTAAGAACTGAAGCACTGGCACAACTTGGTTCTGGCTCCTGGAACGGGGCCAACCGGTGACCAGCATCTTCGTGCGGATGCCTAGAGCTCCCGCTAATCTGCAAAGACGGGGACCTCCTCCTCTCTAGGTCCAAAGAGCTGCAGTAGGGAAGAGGGCTAGAAAAGCGAAACCAGCTTGAGAAACAGCTTGTGCTCGCAAAGGGAGGGCACACGTCCCCGCGCGTGGGCGACCGGGAGGCTGAGGAGTGGGAGTGTTCTACCCAGTAGAGCTCGGTTTCTGGTCTCTGTTCCCTGGAAGGTGTCCGCAGTCACTCACCCCCCTCCCCCACGCAGCCCCGTGCCCTGTGACCGATCCCGGACAGCAATCCCTCCCTCTGCGCCCCACACCCCCACAATAATGTGGGCCTCCCAGGGCCACGCTTAGAGGGTTGTCCAACCGTGGCCCACGGTACACAGACTTAGGGAAATGATCTTCCCAGGTTAAGATCGCGGCAGAAAAAACCTGCCAGGCGAGCGGCGGTGAAGACACTGCCCCCCGCCGCAGCAGGGGAGGTGGAGCCTCGGGGGAGGGGTTGAGACCGCCGAGACAGGCCTAGAAACTGCTGGAAGAAATCGCAGCACCGCCGCCGCTGCTCCTTCCGCCGTAGGCCGCCAAAGAGTCCCTAACCAGCCCAGGCCCGCGCCCCTCCCCTCGGAGAAGCTTCTCTCCGCCTTCAGCTGCGCTGTACCCGGGAGGGTGGGGATCGGGGGACTCCTTAAAGTTGGACGAGGAATTTATCATCCTCCTTTCCTCTTGATGTGCGATTGGTAGGGAACATTCTAGTAAGATCGGGAATGGACATGGCAGCCGAGTTGGCCACTTCCATTCTCTTTCAGACGTCCCCTGAGTACTGGACTCTTGGGGGGTGTGTGTGTGTGTGTGTGGAAGAGCCTACCTCGAGTTTTCCGAGCGAGCCCGTGGGGTATTCGCCCGCAGACACATCCCTAGTAGCATATGCATGCTCCCTGACCATCTTGAGGGGGACACGTCCTACTCATGCATGAAATGGGGGTGCAAAACGGTATGAATTTGGCCTTGACTCGCAGGCCGGGCCCGGGTCCCGCTCCTCCCCACCCCCTCCACGATCTGCAACCATGACGTCAAGGTGGGCGGGCGGCGGCAGGTGCGTGGCTGGAAGCCACTCCTTTAAGGCGGAGGGATCCAAGGGCGGGCCCGGGCTGTGCTTCGCCTTATATAGGGCGGTCGGGGGCGTTTGGGAGCTCTCTTGAGTCACCCCCGCGCAGCCTAGGTTTGCCGTGCGAGTCGGACGTGGTCCGGGCCCACCACCCTGCTCTGTACTACTACTCGGCTTTCCCGTCAAGGTAAGGCCGCGGTCTCCGGTTCCCGGCGGCTCCCGGGGCTTCTCCCCGGGGTTCCTGCCTCCATCTCCTCTATCCTAAAGGGTCCTTCCCCGGCTGGCCGGCCTGCGGGGATAACGTGCCTAACATGTCCCCAGCTGCTCGTGGTGGCTCCCGGCAGGCTTGCACGGCGAGCCTCCCCCGGGCCGGGTGGGTTCCCCAGAGCGTGAGGTGGGGGTGCGGCCCCGGCTAGGGGGTGGGCGGCCGCACGTGGTAGCCACGGACCCAGGACGCTGCCATGTTTGCCCTCCACTTCCGGGCGCGGCTGCAGGGTCCGTAGGGTCCGCGCGGTGGCGGACTGCTGTGCGTGACTCAGCAAAAGGCTGGCGAGGTTGGCCTGGCCACCTCCCCTGACGCCTTTCCCAACGTGCTTGGCTTGGGGGAGGGGTCCCCGGGTTGGCTGGGACGCTGGGACCCGCTGCGCTTTCCCTTTCCAGATCTTTCTGCGTTCTCGGGTGTGCGGGGAGGAGAAACGGGGAGGGGAGTAGGCACGAGAAGACTCATAGGTCCCTCCCTTACTCCTCCCCTCCCGGGAGCTCAGATTGTTCTGGAAGCCTGGGCGCCCCGCCCCAGTGCCCGGATGCTAGGGCGGTGGGAGGGTTTCAATGGCGCCCCCTCCTCGTGTGGCTCCTGCCGACGCATGTCCGGCAGTGACGAGGGTCGCTGGGCGGCAGGGCCACCATTTTACTTGTGTTCCGGCCTGTGCAGGTCTGCGCAGTGAGTGGTCACGGTGGAGGTTTTTTGTTTTTTTTTTTTGATTTCTTTGTCCTGATTTAATTGTCCCTTGAGCGGCCTCCACCACTACAGCTTCGGGTTCTCTTGCCCTGCTGGCTGGAACGGCATAAATACGTGTATGGGAGGCCACTAGTTAAAGTTGTTCCTCACCCCAATGAAGAGATTGTAGTTAAGGAATCGGTGTACTGGGATTCTTCATGTAGTTAACTTATTCTGGATTTTTACCATATCGCAGGTGTTCTGTACAGCGCCAGCGAGCCGTTCAAAAAGTCTTGACTTTCGGGCATTTGTTTGAAAAAAAAAATCTCATCCTTGATTTGTCTTGTCACTGTAGTCTCACAGTCCTTTTTAAAAATGTCGGCTCTCAGCTCTTGAATGTCGGGAATAAGCACTACCCAGATTACAGAAGTTTGAGCTGGAGTATAAAATGTGAGTCCTTAATGGCCCTTTGGTAATCTTTTCATATTTAGATGCCTGAGGAAGTGCACCATGGAGAGGAGGAGGTGGAGACCTTTGCCTTTCAGGCAGAAATCGCCCAGCTCATGTCTCTCATCATCAATACTTTTTATTCAAACAAGGAGATTTTCCTCCGGGAGTTGATCTCTAATGCTTCTGATGTGAGTATTCTGTTGAATTTCTCAGACTTCACAGAAGTGTGTATAATAACCCAGGCAGTGGGAGTGGTTGAGAATAATTCAGCAGTTGATATTCGAGGGAAGGGACTGCTTGGACAAATGGAGTAATGTGTCTGTTTAATGTGTATACACAGGCCCTGGACAAGATTCGGTATGAGAGCCTCACGGACCCTTCCAAGTTGGACAGCGGGAAAGAGCTGAAAATTGACATCATCCCCAACCCTCAGGAGCGCACGCTGACCTTGGTGGACACAGGCATTGGCATGACCAAGGCTGACCTCATTAATAACTTGGGAACCATTGCTAAGTCTGGCACAAAGGCGTTCATGGAGGCTCTCCAGGTGTGTGGCCGTTGGTTACTGCTTTTGGCTTAAGTTAAGACTTGTCTAGGATATGTGGTTGGTTTTTCTGATAAGTACACATGGAGGATAGTTTTGACCCCCTAGATTCTGGAAATTGAACTGATAAACTTGCTTAGCAACGATTATACTTGTACAAGAACCATTTTGCTGACCCTCTTTAACATTTAAATCCGTTTGCAGGCTGGTGCAGACATCTCCATGATTGGGCAGTTTGGTGTGGGCTTCTACTCGGCCTACCTTGTGGCCGAGAAGGTGGTCGTGATCACCAAACACAACGATGACGAGCAGTACGCCTGGGAGTCTTCTGCGGGCGGATCCTTCACCGTCCGTGCCGACCATGGTGAGTGAGGCTGCAGTCTGCCCTGCTTGGTAGAGCTCAGAAACCTTAAACATTGTATTCACTAAAAGTACATTTTTGAGGGTGGTGAATACCAGCACTTGGGAAGCAGCCAGGTGGGTGAGTTCTTGAGGTAAACAAGGGCTACACAGAGAAACCTTAGCTTGTTTGAGAAACCAGGAACAAAAAAAGATTAGCCCTTGGTTGAGTATTTTAGTTGTAGTATTCATGTCTGGTGATGCCCCCTCCCTCTCTCTCTCTGTAGGTGAGCCCATTGGCCGGGGCACTAAAGTGATTCTTCACCTCAAAGAAGACCAGACGGAGTACTTAGAGGAGAGGAGGGTCAAGGAAGTGGTGAAGAAACACTCCCAGTTCATAGGCTATCCCATCACCCTCTACGTGAGTATGGGCTTGGCAGTGTTGGAGCAGGCTGTTGTGTTGGATAATGGCATCTGGCTTTGCTGGTGCTACATTGTCCACAATTCATTATGGCATTTGATGATTTAGTTGGAGAAGGAACGAGAGAAGGAGATCAGTGACGATGAGGCAGAGGAAGAGAAAGGTGAGAAAGAGGAGGAAGACAAGGATGATGAGGAAAAGCCTAAGATTGAAGATGTGGGATCTGATGAGGAGGATGATAGCGGCAAAGATAAGAAAAAGAAGACAAAGAAGATCAAGGAGAAGTACATTGACCAGGAAGAGCTGAACAAGACGAAGCCTATCTGGACCAGAAACCCGGATGACATCACTCAAGAGGAATATGGTGAATTCTACAAGAGCCTCACCAATGATTGGGAAGACCACTTGGCTGTCAAGGTGAGAAGCTTTCCATGTTGTGTAAGGAGGGGGTGCGTAGAAGGCCTGAGGTGGTAAGGAACAACTTGTTCAACTGGTTGGTAGCTGAGAACTGAAAGCCACAGAACCATGTGACTACACTGGGAGCTACTCAGATCCTGATTGGCAGTGATTTCACATTCTCCGTTCTGGTGGGAATTGGGGTGGTGGCCACATCTGAACACTGTATTACTCTTTTCAATCACTCCCACTGTCATGGCCACCACCTTGATTACAGCCATGGTTCTGCTTGGAAGGACACTTCTTGCTACCAGCATTCTGGGTTTATTTGGTGTTACAGCTGTTTCCTCATCCTGTGTTTCAGAAGTATGGCACTGACAGTGCTCCAGTGTCAGATGTTTGATATTGGGGCTTTGCCCTAAAACGTATATTGGGTTTATTTCAGCATTTCTCAGTAGAAGGTCAGTTGGAATTCAGGGCATTGCTGTTCATTCCCCGGCGAGCTCCCTTTGACCTTTTTGAGAACAAGAAGAAGAAGAACAACATCAAACTGTATGTCCGACGTGTGTTCATCATGGACAGCTGTGATGAGCTGATCCCTGAGTACCTCAGTGAGTATCTCCTGGGCTTAGGCTGTGTGCAGTACAGGCAAACCACCTTAGATGTTCAGTGTGCAGCTGAGATAGATATCCTGATCCAGAGTCTCTGGCTTAGACCAGCTCTGATGCAGCTGTTCCCTGCTTTCTGTCTGGTTTATTGTAGACTTTATCCGTGGTGTGGTTGACTCTGAGGACCTGCCTCTGAATATCTCCCGAGAAATGCTCCAGCAGAGCAAGATCCTGAAAGTCATCCGCAAAAACATTGTGAAGAAGTGCCTTGAGCTCTTCTCGGAGTTGGCTGAAGACAAAGAGAACTACAAGAAGTTTTATGAGGCGTTCTCCAAGAATTTAAAGGTAAGATGAATAAGTGCTCTCTAAATTATTTTGTATTTAGGGTGTTTTTCCCAGTTCATAATTGGACTCTTTCTTTCCTACCCTTTAAAGCTTGGAATCCACGAAGATTCCACTAACCGTCGCCGCCTCTCTGAGCTCCTTCGCTATCACACCTCTCAGTCTGGAGATGAGATGACTTCCCTGTCAGAGTATGTGTCTCGCATGAAGGAGACACAGAAGTCCATCTACTATATCACTGGTATGTTGGAGCTTGGGAAATTGGGAAAGGGCAGTGTGAAGGCCTTTTTGGCCGTTGAGTCATATTTAATATTCCTATAGGTGAGAGCAAAGAGCAAGTGGCTAACTCTGCCTTTGTGGAGCGTGTGCGGAAACGGGGCTTTGAGGTGGTGTATATGACCGAGCCTATTGATGAGTACTGCGTACAGCAGCTCAAGGAATTTGATGGGAAGAGCCTGGTCTCTGTGACTAAGGAGGGCCTGGAGCTACCGGAGGATGAGGAAGAGAAGAAAAAGATGGAGGAGAGCAAGGCAAAGTTTGAGAATCTCTGCAAGCTCATGAAGGAGATCTTGGACAAGAAGGTTGAAAAAGTGAGTCTCCCTGGGAACTTTTTAGTCTGTACAGCTAGTGGTGCCAGGTAGGCCCTGCCTTCACCAATAGTCTGCCTTTGGTAAAAAAAAAAAAAAAAAGAGGAAGTTTCTACACACAGACACACACAGTAATCATTCCATCTAATTCGTGCTTGCAAGGCCTTGCTGTGTTACCCAGGTTGTTATCTTTGAATCAAGCCACCTTTAGCCTCCTGAGGACATAGGGCTTGGTCATCTGCCTGCCATTCTTAACCCAAGGTTACTTTACGCACCCTTTCCATGATAGCCAAATGTGCATCTTGTCATTCATTGTTCTTGATTGTCCACAGGTGACAATCTCCAATAGGCTTGTGTCTTCTCCCTGCTGCATTGTGACAAGCACCTATGGCTGGACAGCCAACATGGAACGGATCATGAAGGCCCAGGCACTGCGAGACAACTCTACAATGGGCTACATGATGGCCAAGAAACACCTAGAGATCAACCCTGACCACCCCATTGTGGAGACCCTGCGGCAGAAGGCTGAGGCAGACAAAAATGACAAAGCTGTCAAGGACCTGGTGGTGCTGCTGTTTGAAACTGCTCTGCTCTCCTCTGGTTTCTCACTTGAGGACCCCCAAACCCACTCCAACCGCATCTACCGCATGATTAAACTAGGCCTGGGTGAGTCAGGCTTGGGAGCTCTGGGTGGCAAGTTGTTGAACTGGCCGGACCCTTGGGCAGACATAATGTGGCTTAAATCTCATGGTTTTTTTTAGGCATTGATGAAGATGAGGTCACTGCGGAAGAGCCCAGTGCTGCTGTTCCTGATGAGATCCCCCCACTGGAAGGTGATGAGGATGCCTCGCGCATGGAAGAAGTGGATTAAAGGCCCCAGGAACCCCTGCCCTCTGTATAGTATCCCTGTGGCTCCCCAGCAGCCTTGGCCAGCCCTGACCCACCTGGTTCATGTCTACAAGAATCTCCTCTATCCTGTCCTTGTGCCTTAAGGCAGGAAGATCCCCTCCCACAGAATAGCAGGGTTGGGTGTTGTGTATTGTGGTTTTTTTGTTTGTTTTATTTTGTTCTGAAATTAAAAGTATGCAAAATAAAGAAGATGCAGTTTTATACAGTCCTGCTCTCTGTAAAGTAACACTCAGGGCTCCCTGAGTTGTGTTGGAAGGTGATGAGAGGTACTTGTCCACTTTGAACCAGTGGACTCAGAATAATTCTAACACCCTTTGAGCCCCCTTCAGCCAACCAAAACACAGCTCCAAAGTCACTGCTGCAGTTTAATCAAATAAGAGCAAAAGGTGACACTTCCAGTACCAAAACTTGCTCCAAGGAACACTGCGGACCCCATCTGGTCTGAGGAGGCCTTTGTCCCTTCTGGCACCAGTCTCCTAGGGGAGCTGCATGGCCTGTAAACAATGCTCTTCCCAGCTGGTGCCTGGCAGCCTCAAGGGTGGGTGTTAAGAGTAAGCAAAGCCCTGGTGCTGGTGTGCCTGGCCACCAGTTAAGATTTCAGACATTGGGGGAGCTCTGGGTTGCCTCTAACCCAACACCCACAACTCATTTCCATGAAGTGGGGCTCTTAAGGCAAGGCAAAAGAGGCTGCTCCCCACAGCTCCAATCCTGCTCTATGCTGAGATACTGAGCCAGAGCCTCAGAAGATGAGAGTAATGAGAGGTCCTTATTCCTCACACCTTCTGCACTGGAGGCTCAGTGGGCACAGCCTTTTTACCCCGCTGCTTCCGGCCCCGGGCATAGACTCTGAGTAGCAGGGCAGTGAAGACCACAGCTACCCCCAGTCCCCCCACCACAGTGACAGTATGGCCATAGAGGAGGCAGGAGAGGAGGATGGCAATAGCCTGGCGCAGGGTCATGATGATAGTGAAGACGGCAGCTCCAAACTGTCCGATGGTGTAGAAGATGAAGAGCTGACCAAAGGCAGAGCAGACAGAGAGGAGGAGGGCATGCAGTGCAAACTCACTGTGTCGCCCCATGAAACGCGCCCCCTCCAGTAGGGCCCCCTGTTCCAGTAGTGACCCTACTGTGAAAAGACAGGAGAATAAATTGACCCCAAACATCATCTGCACGGATGACATCTTATAGGCAAACAGGGCATCCTGCCAGTTTGAGGTGAAGCTGTCAAAAGCGATATAGCCTGCCAGTAGGACCAAGCCAGAAAGTGTGGTGGCTGGAGAGCTCCGGGGCTCTGGTCCACTCGACAGAAGAAACATGCTAACTCCAATGGAGATGAGGCCAGCAGTCAGGTATTCCCAGTGTTCATAGCTGCGCCGAGACACCAGCTTTCCCATCATCATGACAGGAATCACTTTGGAGGCCTTCGCCAGCACCTGGGTAGGGAAGCTGACAAACTTAAGTGCTTCATATTGGCACCAGCTGCTAAGCACATTTGACAGGCTGGCAAAGGAGTACCGGTACATGGGTGCACCATGACGGGGCTGCTTGCGTAGGACACAGTAGAGGCCTGCCACAACCAGTGCCAGCACACGGTTCATTAGCACCAGGAACTGTGAGTCTGTGAAATGCTCGCCTGGTGATGTGGCTGTGGCCCCATAGCTGCCGGTCATCACTCTTTCCTGCAGTACGCCCCAAGTCAGATAGGATACCTGGGTGAGGGTGGAACACAGCGACAGTAAACGAGAAGGAAAGGCAGAAGTCTCAATTTCCCACTTCCTCGGAGTTGGTTGCATTGTGATGTAACTGACACTATTCTTTTGGTTCCTCTGAGGGAAGAGCTTCTTTCCTAAGCTTCAGTTCACCTTGTGGGGAATCAAATGGAGTTGCAGGGATCGAGACACCTGCTTTAAGACCACACCCTGTCAACCTTCATGATGCAAGCCCATTAGAGCTGGCTCCATATACCATATAAAGTGTTTTACTTATTTTGAATTAACGCAAAAAGAAATTGGAATGTTTGGAAGCCTCGGGGAGATCTGGATACTTGTAATTCAACGTATATCCCACTCTGAATGCCCTGAGGATAGCTTCACCCACAAAGAAATCCTACTGACAAAATTTTGGAGAAAGCCAAGCATGGTAGCACACACTGTCACCCCAGCTATTTGGAAGGAAGAAGCAGGAGGGTTGAAAGTTCAAGGCCTGCATCTGGTGGTGGCACACGCCTTTAACTCCAGTACTCCGGAGGCAGAGGCATTTGGATCTCTGAGTTTGAGGCCAGCCTGGTATAGACAACAAGTTTCAGGACAGCCAGAGCCACTCAGAGAAACTGTGTCTGGAAAAGCAGAAAAGAAAAAAGTAAATTCAAGGCCTGTCTCAGCCTGTGAGATTCTGTCAAAACGGAGTTTTGGTGCATTAATCTCAGCACTTGCAGAGCAGGTGGATCTCGGAGCTGGAGGTCAGCCTGTTCTACATAGTGAGTTCTGGAGTAATCAGGGCTGCGTAGCGAAACCTTGTCACAAAATAATAATAATGTCTCAGAATAATTATAATGGCAGAAGCAGCTCTGGGGATGTAAGTTTAGCCAGCGATTCCTCAAAGTGAAACTCAGATACAGAAAGCTCATATACAGAGCAGAATAAGGGAATAGGGGAAAAAAAAATACAAGAACTCAGACAGGCCTTCTTCCACCCTGTATAAGACATCACACGGGTTCGTGAGTGTGTACAGTGAACTTTCATTTCAGTACAGGAGTTAAAGGAGGTACTGAAATGAAAGTTCACTTTCAGGATGGGGCTGTGTCCTGTAGGGACACAAACCATACCAAACCCAACAATTTGGGATGGGCAAGGCAAATTTGGTTTCATTAAGTCCCTGGCTGTCTGTACCCAGCCTGGGAAGAGAAGGGAAGCCTGTCTTCTTACCTGGAGCCCCGAGGCACAGAAGATGAGCTTCAGGACCTGCCAAGAGGGGGTGGATTCCGCTGTCTCTGTCCGGGGAGCCAGGGCAACCTCGTCAGGAGCCTTGGTCTCATTGCCAAACACACAGGCTTTCACCAGAGGGAAGCAGAGACCCCTGCCTGAAGACACAAATAAGTCAAATAAGTCAAGTCCACAGCTTCTCCAGAGCAGTCAGCCTGACCCGCTGTCTAACTGGCCTCCCTCCCTTGTCAAGTCCCAGTCTGCCAACACCTGCAACCGGACTTAACAAGTCTCCCCACCCTTTGACCACATTACCTGTCTCCAGGTAGTTCTTGCGTCTTAAGTACTGCACCAGGAGGTAGCCGGGCACCATAAAGCTGGCATAGGCAGCCACATTCAACAAAAAGCGGAAGAGCCACAGCTGTGTCCAGGACTGCGGAGGGGCTTCGGGTGACTCTCCACCTGCTCCCAAGGAAGGGAGGGTGGCGAGTACCACTACTGCCCCCATCTGCTGGGACAGCCGAAGCAACGATTAGGGTTGCAGTTCTTCCGCCCCTCTGCCCTCCGGAGGGGACTGTACCAGGGAAGTGCCCAGTGGCCTCCCCGCCCCCTCCGCTGCAGCCCAGAAGGACGGACAAAGAGCCTCCTCTCTCGGGGGGTCCGGCGCAGGCCAGGCAGAACCTCCTCCCTTCCCGGGGGCGGCCCCGCCTGTCCAGCCACATAGGTCGCCTCTGTTCCCTCCAGCGCGCGGCCAGCTCAGGCCACAGGCACCCCCCCCTTTCCCGCTCCGAAGAGCCACAGTTCCGCATTCCCACCGCGCGACAACCCCGAAGCCCCCGAGGAGTGTAGGCCACATGCCGCGTGCCCATCCACACTGGGATCCCGACAGTGCCACGCGGATCCGCGGCTGGGAGACCCCCCCATCCCGCCTCCCGAGCCCTGGGGTCTCGGTCACGTGGCCCCGGGGTCTCGGTCACGTGGGCCATGGCTGCCCAAGCCCCCCACCTGGCATCCATGGCCCAGCCGCGTGGGGCGGAGGGGGGGGACCGGGGAATGCGAGTCCCCGGGCCGTGCTCTCCCTCCGCTCCCTCTGCCGCCTGCTCCAGCAGCCAGCCAGTCAGCCAGCCAGCGGAAGTGCCGCGCTCTTCCCGCCTCCTCCCCGCCTCAGCCCCCTTCGCCGCACCCCGGCCACAGCGCCCCCGCGCGGCCCGGAGGCAAACCCGGCCCGGTTCCCCTGGGAACTCCGGGTGGAACCTTCTCCTTTTCCCAGCTTGAAGAGTCTCAGCCATCAACCCAATCCATCCCAGACAGAGTGACGATGACTGTTGCCACCTAGTGGACTGGACTTTTGAGTATCTGAGACCCAAGTACTTCCCCTTAGGTTAGTTTTCCCATTTTAGAATAATGATGTCTCCTTCCTTTTTTGGCTGCATCAGTGATCATCCCCCAGTACCTGTGATGTTCCTTCAAAGTTCTGCATGACCTGGAGCGTCCTCCTCGCCCACTTGCCCAACCTTGTAGTGTCCCGTTGGCCCTGTTTTCAGTTCCTTTTAATTCACCGGAGGCCTTCCCCAATGCTGTCTTTCTCTTTGCTCATCTTGAATCCCAATTTCTACGACCCCTTCTGAAGCTTCCCAAAGAATGGTCCTTCACCCACTCCACTGTCCTCCTTCCTGCCAAGTTTTTTTTTTTTTATCCTTCCCGCACCCATTGCAACTTAGAACCACGTTATTTAGTTGTTTATGATTTTAATATCTGTCTCACTCACAGGATGCGTTTGCTTAGCGCGTATAAGCGCTAAGCATCGGAAACTATGGTGGTTTATTTCTTCTCCTTCTTCATGCCAGTCACCGGCTTGACCTAGCAGGGCCCTCAGTGTGTGGAATCTAAGGGGGGAAAAAGTAAAGTTGCAGCTCTTTTGTGCTCAACATCCCCAAACTTTTCCAGGGACGTGTGCCTTGGCAATATTCTTCCTTCTCACTCTCCAGCCCTGGGCATTTCCACATGAAGGAGATGTGTCTGTGCTGGCAGGAAACGATCAGGCCTCCTACCATACCCAGCAAGGCGCTGCTCTTGCTCAGGGGGGCCAGTTTCCTTCTCTCTGCCTTTACCTGGGGGTCACAGGTCAGGCCTGCCTATGCATACAACTGTAGAAGGGAAACATTTTTTTTTAAAGCCTCTCTTCCATTTTAGTGTCATATTAGAATAAGTTCAGAGGTTCAGTTGGGAGCCTTATGTTTGAAGTCTTTAGATAACTGTATTTTTCCAGGCCCACTGCCACCAGACCTATAACCCCAGATACTCAGGAGGCTGAGACAGGAGGATCCCAGTTCAAAGATGACTCCCTGGGCTACAGAGTGAGTTCCAGGCCATCTCAGGCAACTCAGCGAGGTCCTATCACAAGATAAACAATGAAAAGAGGGCCAGGGACACAGCTCCATGATAGTAAGCTGGTCTACCGCTGGGCTGGAGAGGCTCTAGGTTTAGACCCCAGTGTCAAACACACTCACAAAGGTATTTTAGGTAAGACCCCTCAGGGGTCGTTTTGCTCATCCCCTTTTCCTGGTGGCTGGCAATTTCAGCCCATGCCATCTTCAACAGAAGGAAGGAGGCTTCCCTCAGGATACCAGTGGCTTTGAAGGTTTTTCCAGAATCTCCAACCAGGCCACCTGGAAAAGTTCTTCCTTCCAGATCGGCTCTTCCACATTTGTAATCCTTCATCTCATTTTAGGACTACTCTAGCCCCAGGACTAGCAGCAGCAGAAGGGCAACATTGCTTGGGTCCCAACTGCAGCAGCTGTGGCTCCAGCTTCCAGGTGGGAAGAGGTGGGGGCCCGTTCTAGCTTCAGTCAGTACACAGCAGTGGCTTGCCGGAGATTTTCAGGTCATCGAAGGGCAAATAAGATAGGAGCTGAGAGAGAGAAGGGAGAGACACAGAGTTAATGTCCTGAGCGATGGCAGTAGGGACCTGGGAAAGCTGAAGGTCAGACAGTGAGACACCTGAGCATGGCAGAGAGAGACCCAAAGCTTTAGACAAGATCTGAAATAAATCATGCAGAATATCTGAGCTAGGAGTGACCTCAGAGCTGACCCAGTCCATTGGCTTATTTGTGTGTGTGTGTGTATGTGTATGTCTGTTGTTGGGGTTAGGGTTGGGTGTGGAAGGGCTAGCATTCAATGTTTTGGATACCTTTGCTTGTTTTTTTGAGTCAGGACTTCACTATGTAGCTTTGGCTATCTTGGAACTCACTATGTAGACCAGGCTGGCCTTAAACTCTCAGAGATCAGTCTGCCTTTGCCTCCCAAGTGCTGCGATTAAAAGTGTGTGCCAGCACATCTGGATGAATACATCTTTTTTAATGTATAGAACATGTGAGTTTTGCCTCTTTATAAAAAAAAGGGGGGGAAGAGTCTGGAGAGATGGCTCAGCGGTTAAGAGTACTGGCTGCTCTTGCAGAGGTCCTGAGCTGAGTTCAGTTCCCAGCAACCACATGGTGGCTCACAAGCATCTGTAATGGGATCCAATGCCCTCTTCTGGTGTGTCTGAAGACAGCTACAATGTACTTATATACATAAAAATGAATAAATCTTAAACAAAAAATTTTTAAAAAGTCTAAGACCTGAAAATCCCAGGTATCTATTTGTATGAAGACATCTGCTTCAAGACATGCGCAGATGCGTGGATGCATCGTTCTTCCTGTTCTCCGAGGCTTCACTGTGCCATTGTCTTCCATCTGGTTAGCTTCACCGAGTCACTCCTGTTGGAGTCTATGTTTGGGCTCCTTGGGCCTGACCAGCTTAGGAAACTGGTCATAGGCTGGAGTCGGGGGTGGGGGTGGGGAAGCAAATACAGCCCCATATGTCACAGTCGGCAAAAAGTAGTTCTGTTCCAACCCCAGCAGTTTCAGGGGATTGAGGAGTTGAGGTAGGAACTCATGTAGCTTAGGCTGGCCTTGAACTTGCTATGTAGATGAAGAAGATCTTCAGGTTTTGATCCTCCTCCCTCCATTTCCTAAGTGCTTAAATTACAGGCACGTGCCACTTTATGTGTGGTGCTGGGTGTTGAACCCAGGGCCCCTGACGTGCTAGGCAAGCACTCTGTCAACCAGGTTATACTCCGAGCCTGACTCCAGCACTGCTACCTGGTGAGCATCGTTTACCTAATGAATGTGCCTAACTCTGTTACGGGTGAGAGGCTCTGCAAGGCAGAGGTATATATGTCTCTTACATCCTCGGCCAGGTCCTGGGGTGTCTCGTCTTCTACATTCAGCAGCAGGGAGTCAGCACCGGCCTCACACAGCGTGGATGAGATGCTGTTGAGGCCCCGGCCAGCTGCCAGGTGCAAAGGTGTACACCCATTGAGCATGCGGGCATCTACCCGGGCACCAGCCTGGAGCAGGAACTGAACCAGGCTGCGCTCCTGGGTTTCCACAGCCAGGTGCAATGCAGTCTTTCCACTGGTGCCCTCCTGCAGAAGAACAGGGATGTCAGCTACGCATGTTATGAGGCAGTGTGCCCAGCCTGTGCTCTGGAGATGGGCTGTCAACATGTTTGACACTGGCAGGGGACCTGTGGCTAGAGCAGATGGTGGCAGGTGGTGGAACAGGTGGAGCCTCACCTGTACATCAATGTCGGCTCCATTCTGAAGCAGCAGTTCTATGAGTGGCTGGTTCCTCTGCAAGGTGGCGATGTGGAGACAGGCCAGACCTGGGGTGGGAGAGGACCCGGGGATTACTGTTTGGTGTCTACTGATCCTTTTCTGCAGGGACTACCCTGCCCTTTAGCCTCAAGGGACCCCTGCCTACTCAATGCCTCTAATCACAGGACTATTAAAATACAACCTCCCCAAAATCCCCTCAGAGGTCTGAGAGGAAAGGAACTCAAAGTTTCCACTTTTTTGGTCATGTTACTGAAACTTTTATGGTTCAAGGCTCAGGCTGCTGAGTGACAGCCCCAAACACACACCACACACACACACACACACACACACACACACACACACGGTCTTCTAGTGCACACGCCCACACGGTCTTCCAAGTGCACATGGCTACCCCTGCTAACTCTAGACTTTTACCTTCAAGGCCAGGAGAGGCTCCTCAGAGCTGTCTGGGGATCCTCACGGCCCAGTCTCTACCCAGGGGTCACCTCTTCCTATATGCCCTGTGGCTTTTATTTTGCTATCCCCTCTTCTGGCCTAGAACCTCCTTCCTGTCTCCAACCTTGCTTATAATAGAGATTTAGATTAAAATTTACATCCTTTGTCTCTTTTGAGTCTCTGTTCAAAGGCTCCTGACTCTCAGGATTTCCCTAGAAAAATTACCCTCCAACCCTGCCCCATCCCGGTCCTCCCCCTCTAGTCTACCACAGCACCCATATCCTTTACACACACACACAGTTCACAGTGTGTTATTTATTGTTTGTCTCACTCTTCCTTGGTCTTGCTCACAGGTGTAAGTCCTGCTCGCACCTTGCCAGTTCTTCAGTTGGAGGTCCAGGGGATGAGAAGGCTGTCTGCCTGGCTCTGGCTGCTCCTCCAGCAAGCAGCATGCACAGGCCAGATTCTGGCGCTGACAGGCAACATGCAGGGCTGTGTCTCCGTGTTGATCCTGCAGAATTCGGCTGGCTCCCTTCAGCACCAGTGCCCGGACGATGTCTGGCTGATCCAGATGAACAGCTAGATGCAGTGCTGTCTGTCGGGATAGAGGGTCACTGGGTCACTGGGTCACAGAACCACAGTGCAGCAGGTTCCTACCCCTGAATATGTGGGGATACAACCACCTCTAACTCCCACTAGCCTCTCTGGAAGTAGCTATAAGGTCATGGTTGGGTCTTCTGTGAAATTACTCCTAAGCCCCTCCCCAAATGCTTGGGACCCCAATTCTGGAAGTAGGGTGAGGAAAACAGTGCCTTGCCCTTAATCCTTTATCCCCTGGAGAGATTTGTGTCATCCTCCAGGGTTTGTCTGCAGGGGCTGGGGGAGGGGAGGAAAGACAAAGTAGTCAGGGCCGTCTCCCTGACAACTCCTCCCTTTAAGGCTCAGTTAAGTTGTCATCTCTTACATTCAGCCTTCCTTGCCTGCCCCACAAAGAGGCCAGACCCCATTGAAGGTGGAAAGGCCTTCGATACCCTTGTCACTGTGCTGTATAATAAGATACCAGTGATGAGTCTGTGGGCACCTCGTGGGCAGACGCTGCTTCCGCCGTATTCATCTTTGCGTTGCAGCTTCTGGCACCATGTCTGGCAGATGGTTTGGCTGCTAGGAATGGCAACGGGTATCTGGGCATAGCCTTCTCTCTCCACTCACCTGGTAAAGGTTGTTCTGAATGTCCAGGACTTCCTGGGGCAGGAAAGCCAAGCAACAGAATAGCACTGACGGGGCTTCATGAATTACTGCCAGGTGGAGGAGCCTGGAGCAAGAGAGGGGTAGGGTCAAAGCCCAGGTCAAAGAGGAGAAGCTGGCATCTCAGGGTTAGAATGGACGCATCAAGCTCTAACTAGCTACCCACAACCAAGCAGGTGCAGGAAATGAGAGTCTGAGCCAGGAAGTGAGGGGTTGGTACAGGAAGCCAGGGATTCTGGAGGTGGGAGCTCCAAGCTCCGATGGCTGGACCTGTAGAGGGCCTTGGCTGGGTGGGCATGTGGGCAGGGTGCTGACAGGACAAGGGCCTTCCTGTCCAACTTGCCACACCCAGCTCCCTTCTGCCCCCAGGGCCTTGCCAGACCAGCTGCGGCTCAAAGCTAAACTGAAAGCTGCTGCAGGGACACAAAGGGGGTTTCCAGGGCTGAGCTACCCACCTCTCCACAACAGGACAGGAGGAGGCCGATGTGGGGTTCCCCCAGCAACTCAATGTCACACATTCCAAGGAGATGGCTTTTCAAACTGCTGCCTTACCTCCTCACTAGCCAAGAGGGCCATTCCTCAGTCTGCACGAGCCGTATGGGGTCTGGTCACAAACCGTCCCCTAGGTACAACTCCAAGGGGAGTTTGGTGTGGTGCAGAAAATAGGTTCGACGGGAGCGGGGTGACGGGGGTTGTAAGATAGGGCCAACCGGGGCAGTTAGGATGGGAAGTTCCAGTCTTGGGGTTTCCCCACATCAGGTGGGGAAAAGAAAAGCCAGGGTTAGATGGTCTAGACCTGGACAGCTGCCTTGGGGCAACTTGGCTAAAGGCCTGTCTGGGCTAGGGAGGGGGATACTTAGGCAGGAGCGGGGCAAGCTTTTGCTGTAGGCAGGCAGTAAAGGAGGCCAGGAGAGAGTGACGGAGGGAGGGAGGAACCACCCTGGAAATCCCCTCCGCCAGGGCCTGCTCTCTGGGTCACATTCCTGCAGACACCTCCCTTTACTCCCTCAGTCTCCCCTCCTCCCACCCACTTCCTTTTCCCACTTCCACACTTCCCACAGTCCAGCCACCTCCAAAGGAGGGAAGATGTCTGCTGGGGAGCCCTGCTGCTTCTCCACAAACACACTGGCACCTGTCTCTAAGCAGAGCGTGTCAGGGCTGCAGCTCAGAGGCTAACTGTGGAGGGCGGCCTGAGAAGTTGTGCACGGAGCTTCCAAGAACTCTGAGGTCCTGGGCTAAGGGTTTGTGCCTGGTGCATGGAATACAAGAGGCTTACCACCCTCTCCCGCTCACAGCATGGAGTGCAGACTACCTTTGCTAGTACCCAAGACCCCTACATCTCCAACAAGCATGGCAGGGCAGGCTCCCCTGCATTCCAGTGTGTCTCATCTAGGACTCCAGCCGTCCTGGCTCTATCATCCCCAAAGCCCAGTCACTTCTACACTTGATACCCTACACACTGGATAGCTTCACGGTCCAGCTGCACCTGACTCCAGCTGGACCTAGGGGAGGAAAGGGAAGATCAAGAGATAAGACAGGGCAGTAATGAGAATTTGGGGAGCTCAAGAGGTGCAGGGTGTTGGAGAGGCTGACGCCAAACCATTACTTCCCTTTTCTCAGCTGAGGAGGAAGTGAGCTGGGGCAGCCAGCTGGCTATCCTGTTTGTTGGGGGCAAGAATTCTCAGTCTAGTCCTTCTTTTGGAACCAATTCCAAACAGGCACCCAGGCTGCACCCTTATTCCAGGCTTCCTGGACTCAGGTGACAACCTGTAATCCCGTGCTGTCTTTTTTCCCCTCTGGTTAGGGTGTTCTGAAGTCAGGCACTGGTATCCCAAATATTGGGCAAACAGGGACACCCCTTCCCCCAATAAGAAAAACAAAAACTGAATTGGTTGCCGGGGAATTCCTCTTCCCAGGGGTGGGTCACTGTTAGATTTTCAAGATTCCGGCTGGTGTTCTAGGTTACAAGGGCCCTGCTCGCTCTGTCCACTCCCAAAAGAGGTGATGATGTCTGGTTTTTTTTTTTTTTTTTTTGGTCTGAACCTGGCTACAGCTTAAAAGCAGGCTGCAAGTTAAGTTTGGAGTTTGGAGAAGGGGACTGACCCTTCCAGGGCGGGTAAGGGTTTATCCTCTCGGTGATGAAGTGGTGGTAGGTGCCCAAACAGCTGCAGCTCCAAGGAGGCTCTGAATGAGCATCCAGCCTAGCGAGGTTACTCACGTGTCTCCATCCTCAGAGATGTATGTGAGTGCCTCGAGTTGCTGAGGGCTCAGCCCTCCCGCGGGGGGCAGCGGCGAGCCTGGGGCGGGCGGGCTTGGATCCTGGGCTTCGGGTCTCTGCAGCAAGGGCAAGGACTCAGTGAGAGAGGAGGAGGCATAGGTGGAGTCCGCTCGCTCTCCATCCGCATCTTCCTTCTCCTCTGGTTCCTTGTCGGTCTCCGGAGCACGGCTCCAAGGCTGTGGGCAGCCGCTGTGCGATGAGCCGGAGACTGGGGCCGCAGTAGGCTCGGGCAGGGAGCGCAGAGAGCGCAGCGACTCTATGCCGGAGTCGCACTGGCTGTCGTCCGCCTCGTCCGGCCCCTTCCGCGCATCCGACATACCGGCCGAGCCAGCCCGGGGTCCAGGGTCCAGCGGGATCTAACTCTGCGGGGTGCCGCGCGCTTTTCCGGGTTTGTGTGTCCGCCTAACAGAACCAGAGTCCCTCTCCGAGCGGCTTCATTACCTGGCTGTGCAGGCTCGGGGAGCGGACGAGAAAAGCGTGAGGTCCAGGGCTCCGGCCAGGTCCACCGCAGCTGAACGGTCCCTACTCAGGTCTTCTCTCTCGCCCCGCCCCCGGGCCCAAGAAGTGACCACCAGCCACTGCCACGCCCACAGCCCCGCCCCTCCGGGGCGCTTCCGGGTAGAGCCCCGCCCCTCCGGAATCCCCCTGTTTGCTGCTTGCGTAGGCAGGGAAGTCTCTGGTTACCGGTCTTGACTCACTCCTGCGTGGATGGTTTCGCCCATTCATTCATTCATTCATTCACTCACTCTTCCCCTTCCCTTTTATTTCATTCACTAATTCCATGCGTTCGTTCGTTCCTTCTCTTTAGTTTGTGGTGTCTTCAATTCATTTATTCGTGCAATTGTTTAAAAAGTGTAATTTTTTATTTTTCTGCATAAACCGGCTACTTTGTGGGGAGTGAGTGAAGGTTGATGGGTGGTGTCTTAGCATTTCTATTGCTGCAATGAAACACCCTGACCAGAAAGCAAGTTGGGGACGGAAGGGTTTATTCGGCTTATACTTCAAGATCATAATCCATTATCAAAGGAAGTCAGGACAGAAATTCAAACAGGACACGATCCTGGAGGCGGGAGTTCATGCAGAGGCCATGGGGGTCGGGGTGAGGGGCGTCCTGCATACTGGCTTGCTCTCCATGGCTTGCACAGTCTGCTTTCTTATAGAACCGAGGGCCAACAGCCCAGGGATGGCACCACCCACAGTGGGGTGGTGGGCCCTCTCCATCAGTCACTAATTAAGAAAGTGGCTTACAGCTGGATCTCACAGAGGCATTTTAATCAAGGTTCCCTCCTTTCAGATGACTCTAGCTCCCATCAAGTTGCCTGAGCAGCCACACAGATTGGGAGTGAGGGCTATGCTTGCTACCCTCTGCCCATTTTTTTTCTCAACTTCTCTTGCCTTTTCACTTTTTTCCAATCAGTGCTCAGAGGGATTGGCAAGTGTGTGTGTGGGGTGTACCTATTATCTTTAGGGGAGCAGTTTTTCCCTGGGAAATCTTCATAGACAGTCTCCTGTATCAACTCCCCTGATCACAGATTTGACAGGAGGATGTGATTTGGGGAAGTGGGTTTTCTGGGGCAGACTTATCTAACAAGTCCTGGTGGTCATGGGGTCTCTTCTTCCTTACAGGGTGTGCACTGGCTTTTGGTGGGTACGGGAGATAGCTACCCCCAGTAGTCAAAGAAGTTTAGTTCCTCACAGTGGGGACAGGATGGGAGGCCCCCAACACTATTGAAGTCTCCACTCTAGCCCTGAAGTCATTCCCCTTCCTTCCTGCTTTCCCTCAACATACCTAGGATTCGAGAAAACACCACCCACAGGTAATCCCTGAGCTGGAACTTCTTGCTGCTCCTTTCTTGGGGCTAGCAATGCCCTTAGAAGACCATCACCAACCAAGGGAGCAGCTTCATTACATCCGTGGCGTCGCGGGGCGGGGGAACTAGGAGACAGCTATTATGAGTCACTCTCTTCTGCCCTTTCCCCTAGAACCTTATTTTCTTCATCTATTCACTGGTTTGTGAACATATGGAACCGCTCTTGAAAATGACCCAGGTTCAGTTCCCAGCACCCACAGGTGGGCTAACAACCACCTGACATTGGATATGGTGCCCCTTTCTGACCTCCATGGGCACTAGATATGAACACATACAGGCAAGACACTCATAGACATAAAATAAAGATAAATAACTCACTTATTTATTTATTATTTATTTATCTCAGTTTGTCAAGACAGAGTTTCTCTGTATAGCCCTGGCTGTCCTGAAACCTACTCTGTAGACCAGACTGGCCTCGAACTCAGAGATCCACCTGCCTCTGCCTCCCAAGTGCTGGGACTAAAAGTGTGTGCCACCATTCCTTTAATAATAAATAAGTAAAATCTTTGAAAGTTTCTGCCAATTGCAACATAGAATGTTTGTCACCCAGTAGGGTCAACTACTTACTCAGTGGGGAAAGAGTCACAGTTGGTTCAACTTGAGCTGGAGACGGTGAGGGAAAGAGTTGAGAAGAGCCTCCTCTCCTCCCAGGAGTCAATGTGGGTGACCTTAGCCGAGATGCATAACATTGGGGACATGGAATCTGAGGAGGTCACCTCCTGTAGCCAGGCAGGACCTCCAGTGAAGGGATAAGGACATCAATCCACCCACAATACTTTTGACCCCAAATTTGTCCTGTCTAAAACAAATGTAGGGACAAAGATGGAGCAGAGACTGAGGGAATGGCCAACCCACAACTGGCCCAACTTTAGACCCATCCCATGGGCAAGCACAAATCCATGACACTATTAATGATATTCTGTTACGCTTGCAGACAGGAGCCTAACATAACTGTCCTCTGAGAGGCTTCACCCAACAGCTGACTGAAACAGATGCAGAGACCCACAGTCAAACATTGGACTGGTCTTGTGGAAGAGTTGGAGGAAGGAGTGAAGATCCCAAAGGGGATGGCAACCCCACAGGAAGACCAACAGAGTCAACTAACTGGGACCCTTGGGAGCTCTCAAAGTCTGAACCACCAACCAAAGAGCATACCCGAGCTGGACTGAGCTCTGTCCCTCTGCACATATGTAGCATATGTACAGCTCAGTCTCCACGCGGGTCCCCCAACAACTGGAGTGGGGGCTGTCCCTAATGCTGTTGTCTGTCTGTGGAATCCGTTTCCCAATAGTGGGAAAGGATGAGTCTAACCCTCTCAGAGGAGAAGGGGATGGGGAAGGATTCTGTGAGGGTGGGACTTGGAGGGAGGCAGCAATTAGGATATAAAATTAATTAATTAATTAAAGAAGAGCGTCCTCTCACTCACTGCTCTCCATCCCACTGCGGGACTAACAAGAGGATGTGCCGAGCATTGCAGGTTGGAATCATGACAGGGCAGTCAAGGAACGGAGGCATCCAATAGGAATGTAGCTCAGAGGCAGGTGCTGCTTACCTGGTAAATGTACTACTTTACGTTTCATCCTTAGCACTAAACCCAGAAGTCAACACCCCGAGCAAAACAAAGAATAACTGAGCAGACACTTCCCTGGGGTGAAGTTTTCAACATCCTCTCCTGCATGCACCCCTCCCATTCTCAAAATCTAGAGCAAATGTAGAAACCACAGGTAAAAAAACCGCCCGAGGCCCAGAGAGGTCAGCTGCCTTGCCCAAGAACCCCTAGTCAGAAAAACACAGAACTCGCTTCCCCCCACCCCCACCCCCCATACTGGGTTTCTCTGTGTAGCCCTGGCTGTCCTGGAACTCACTCTGTAGACCAGGCTGGCCTCGAACTCAGAAACCCACCTGCCTCTGCCTCCCAAGTGTTGGGATTAAAGGCGTGTGCCACCACCGCCCGGCAAGGGACCTCTTTTCTAAGTCACTAAGAAGCCACATTTAACGTTTTGTGTGTGGTCCTGAGCCCTAACAGGTGTATGGCAATCCCTGTAGTAACCACACGGGGTCAGCATTGAGCCACCCACGGCCTCAGCCAAAGCGCTCCTACTCTTGTCAGGGAGTCTTTCTGTCACTCCAGGAGTCTGGAGAAGGACCCCAACAGCAGTGTTATCTCAAAGGATGCTCATTGACCTTTGACTCAAGCTGCACTGTGGTCACATCCTGACTTTTGCTAACATCAGCCTTATCCCAGTGAAGACACTGGGAAAAACGTCTTCACTTCTGAGTGGCCCCTTCCTTTCTAGTGGTATCCTCTGCTTCCTTTTGGACAACCCTACTTCCCACCTCTGCCCACTGTGCTAGACTTATCTTCAGGGAAACAGGCCCAGTTTCCATGGTGACCAGGCGGTCAGCTTCTTCCACTGCCCCCTCCTTTCAATTCCCCATTCCCTGGCGCTTCCAGGGAAAGATATTGTCTATGACCAGAGAAGATGAGAGTTCTGGAGTTGACCAAAGGGAGTTGTCCCTCTTTCAACTGTCCCCTGAGGTAGAGTCCCCTGAAGTAGAGACAGTGGATGGGCATCAGGAAGGAGATCATAACCAAATGGAAAGTATGAGTCGTCCATGCCGCTGTCTGTGCAGGGAAGACACTGTGGTGAAGACCGACTGGAACCAGAGTGAGGGGCTAGAGTTGGCTGTGAGGCAGGTGGGGGGAGCCATTGGAATGAGGTACCGAGATTCCTCTTGTGTCATGGGCGTGGATGAGAAGGTTTCCCTTTTGGAGACTACACATGCCCCGTTCACGGAAAGAATGGACTTTTTGACCCAAGAAGGTCATTCAAGCTGGCACTTCAGAGCAGTACCCCGAGATCAGATAGGATAGCAAAACCACTTCAAGGTCACTTTCTGCTCCAAAGAAACTTCCAGTGTTGGGAATTGAAGCTAGCTCTTCATGAATGCTACACAAGTGTTCTGTCACTGAGCTACAAACCCAATCTACTATCTAACCCCCCCTTTTGGACAGCATTTTGGTATATAGTCCAAGCTGGCCTCAAGTATTGATCCTCCTGCCTCAGATGTGTGTCACTTCCCTTCACGAAGAGACAGCTCTGAAGTCTAGGTGTCATTCTGTGGTTGCTAGCAGGTGGTTTCATAAGCACCCACTTGCCCTCCATATGCCTTGGTTCTCCATGGGTAAGGAAGAACAGTTATTGGATGACAAAGAACCCAGCAACACAGTAGGTTGGCACAGTGACTATACACACCCAGAACGACCATGCCTGGTCTTTATCACACTCTATTATAGTGAATGGTTTGCATGTCTTCTCTTCAACTAGAATGTGCTTTTTGAAGGTAGGAAATTGTATTTTATGTCTATACATGACATACAGTAGGTGCCGAGTACTCACTTACGACGCACCGGGCATGCGCGCACACAGAACGCTGCCAGTCTCTTGTCTCTTGTGTGTCCTAGCCAACGCAGGGAAAAGCAGCCGTGGGTGGGCGGCACAAAGGGCTTGGCTACCGGCAGTCCCTCAGCTTGCCTGTGGTCTGTGACTTTGCCTCCCTACCCTGGCAGACTAGTGAACTTTTTTATTGTACCCGTAAGGGAGGAAATAAGGACTTAGAGAGAGAAGGTGCTTGGCTAAGGTCACATAACTTATGGTAGAGCCAGAATTAAGAGAACTCAGGTGTCCTTAACCCCCAGTCTAGGAAACTGGGTGAACTTCACCGCTTTTCTGGGGCTGCTCTTGTGAAGGAGGGCGAGCCTTTCAGCGGCTCCTTTCTCTGCCCTCTAGTAGTCCTTTCTTAGATTTAGCTTCAGTGCCTCTGGAGCCCGGTTTCTGCCTTAACCCTTTACCATGCAAATTAGGAATAAGGGTCTTCCCTAAGATGCACAGACTCATCATCTTCTCCCCAGCCTTCAGCCTCAAGGACTTGTGGGGACCAGAGATGGGAGAGGGATGCTGGTTGATCCTTCCGTGCGCCAGGGCCCTTCTAAGAGGGCAGCTGGAGAGGAGTTGAAATCTTCCCAGAATGAGCAGGCGGAAGGAAGATGCGGTGAGCAGGGCCGAGAGACAGAAAGGGTGCGGGGAGCCCCTGTTGCTTCTCCCCTTCGGCGGTGTGGTGGTGGTTATTAGGAAGGCTTGGTGAAGGCGGAGTTTGGGGGGCTGGGGGCGGGGCTCTGCTGCACTGGGAGGAAGAGGGGGGGCGCGCTGGCTCCGGCTCGGCTCAGACAAAAGGCGGCGGCGGGAGCGGGCGGGAGGCGGAGCGGCGCCGCGAGGGCCTCAAGGTGACACCCGCCCCCGGCCCCGGCCCCCCCAGCCCGGCCCCTTCAGCCCGCCCTCCCACCCATCCCCCCATCTCCGGCCTCCCCCGAGCCCTTTCTAGGCCCCCTCCCCCCGGCGGGGGGTGGGGAGCAGAGAGGGCCCCGCCCCTCGCGCCCCCTCCTCAGGGCCAGCGCAGGATGCCCCCGGCCCCTGGCAGCCCCCCGGGAGGTCCTGAGCTCGACGCGCCCCCTCTACGCCATGTCCCCCCTGGCTCGGCCGCGGGAGAGAGCGCCGGCGGCGGCGGCGGCGGCGGCGGCTCCGGGGTCCCCGAGGAGCCCATGGCAGCGGCGGACGAGGGCCCCGCCCGAGAGGAGGTGAGAGCCGGCGGCCCCCGGTTTCCCCGCACAACCGCGACCTGGCCCCCATCCCCCGCACCTCGCGCGGTCCCCGCCGGTTCCGCCGCAGAGCGGCCGGCGCCCCGCACCCCGAGCCGGCCGCTGCAGCCGCAGTCCAGCATCACTGCCCCGACCTGGCTGCCCGTGCAGTCCGCTGTGGCGAGGAAGGGGCCGCGTCGGGGGCGGGGCTCAGGGGGTCCCGGGCAGGGGGAGGGGCCCTGGGCGGAGCCTCGCAGACCCCGGGCTCCGGGAGAAGGGCTAGGCCAGCCCCGGGGTGAGGATGGTGGGCGGCATCCCACCTTGAAGGCCGGGAGGGAGGACTGGAAGTGATCGGAGGCAAGAAGAGTGCCTTGGGGGAAGCGATGCTGTCACCCTAGCTGGGATCATAGGAAGATCAGACTGGTACAGAGGCCATACCCCCTGGGGTCACTGGGAGTGTGTGTAAGGGGGCTGCTGTTCACCTTTCTCTCTCTCTCAATGCCTGATGCTCCCCCTAGGGGGCACTAAGCTTAAGAATTTCTGAGTCAGTACTATGCATGTACCTCGCTAGGGTCCTACTTTAGTCTTTTGAAAACGGGAGACAAAGAAACTAAGGGAAGTACCAGAAGCCCTCGGTCCCAGCCTCTCATCCACATCTGGTGCACAGCATGTATATTGCACGGGGGGCGGGGGGCAGGAGGAGAGTGGGGATGTACTTGAGGGTAGCCCCTTTCGGTTGTACTCACACTGGGACAAGCACATGACAAGATGGGCACACAGGTGCACATATACACCCCGCTTCCAAAGGCACAGTTCCTGCAAGGCAAGTGTACCCTCCTCGCCTTGCAGGTACATGTTCTGTGGTTTTTTCCTGTTCTTCTTACCGACCCATAGAGATCTAGGGCCTCTGCTGTTAACTGTACACTTGGTTTCCACTGCTTTATCTTTCTTTCTGGCTGGTCCCAAGGCCAGGCATGAAGAATTAGAGGGGCCAGTCAGCACTGCATCAGAAGGTTGTGTGTGTGTGTGTGTGTGGTACACACACGAGTGTGCGACAATGCAGAAGGGGTGGGAAGACAGGCCATTTGAGCAATCAAACTCAACCCTCATTGATTATGTGCCTGCTGGGTGTCACTTAGGAGGCAAAGAGAATGAGACACGAGCCCTGCCCTCAGGAGCGCTCCATCTGGTGGAGAACTAGACATGTAAACAACTCAGAAGGTGCCAAAGTGCTTTTAACAGACCGGCCTGGGAGAGCATCAAACATTAGTGACAAATGCCTGGGCTTCCAGAGCCTTCCATAACCTGTGGTTCATACCCCACATCTTCTCTGCCAAGGGGCCCCAGCCCCTCTTCCCCATCCTGGAACAGAGAGGAAGAATGTGTGCTTGCGGGAAGGAGGGGGTGTGAATAGAAGGAAGACTCACAGAAGGACACAGGGGAGGTGGGAAGGACGAGATTGACCTGACTTAAAAACCACTTCCTCAAGGGAAGTGTTCGCTTGTCTGTGAGGGAGATGGAGGTGCGTGAGTCAAAGGAATGGGGCTACTCTGGAACCCAGGACTGACGATAACTGCAAGTGGTCAGGGCCCCACCTGTTAAGTGGAGGAGACAATATCAGTGGTCCCCTACTCTCCAGGGACCCCTGGAAAGGTCTGGGCTGAGGACCTATCTTCACTAATGCCTGTTTGTCTATTCCCCCCTTTCCCATCCACCCCTTCTTTTGTTTCATCACCATCTTTGTGTCTGTCTTTGGACTCTTTCTGGATACCATCCTATCCATCTGGGCCTCCACTTCTGATCTCTCTCTGCCTCTTGTGGTATCTCTCTCTGTACTTTCCTGTGTTGGCATTCTGGTCACCTTTTCTCATGGTTCTGTCTGGGACCCTTCTGTGTTTATCTCTGGTCACTGGTTCCCATCTCTGTCTCTTCCCGCTACATTCCTGCCTGCCACCCTGGTGCTGGCCTACTGTCTCACAATCTGTGTTCATCACCTCTGTGCTGGGTCCTGCCTCCTCCTCATCTTGGCATCCCCTCCCTTCTCATCCGAGCAGCAGCGTCCCATCCAGCCCTCTTTCACCAAATCTCTCTGCCGTGAGTCTCACTGGAAGTGCCTCCTGCTCTCGCTGCTAATGTACGGCTGCCTGGGGGCAGTGGCTTGGTGCCACGTCACCACAGTGACCCGCCTCACCTTCAGCAGCGCCTACCAGGGCAATAGCCTCATGTACCATGACAGCCCCTGTTCCAACGGCTATGTCTACATCCCCTGGCCTTCCTGCTCATGCTATACGCGGTCTACCTGGTGGAGTGCTGGCACTGCCAAGCCCGCCACGAGCTGCAGCACCGAGTGGACGTGAGCAGTGTTCAGGAGCGCGTGGGCCGTATGCAACAGGCCACCCCCTGCATCTGGTGGAAGGCCATCAGTTATCACTATGTCCGACGAACTCGCCAGGTCACCCGATATCGCAACGGAGATGCCTACACCACCACCCAGGTGAGAGGCTGTGGGAGAGCGCAGGCTATTCAAGATGAGGAAGGTTGCTCAGATTGCCTGCCTTTCTCTCTGCCTGGGAGGGAGAGTGAGACAGCAGTGAGTCCCCACGGGTATCCAGTAATAACAACAAACATCAACAGAATCGAGCTCCAGGCACGTACAGATATAAAACCATTTATTTTATTCTTACAGCAAACATATGAAGTAGGTATAGTCCCCATTTTATTTTAAGGAGCAAGCGACTGTGTAGTGGTTAAACAAACCAAACCAAACCAAACCAAAACCTGTCCAAGGTCAAATCATAGATAAGGAGATGGGACTTAAACTCAGCTGGCTGGCTCCTGGGTGGAGTCTGTTTAGTGCTTCATGGCTGCAGCTGACTTCACCGGTATATGCATATGCTCACTTGTTCCGTAAAGTCATTATTACCGAGTACTTATTCCCAGCTAAGGAGACCTCAGCTCAGACTTGCCTGAGGATACTTCTACTTGGCAGAGGTAGACTTAAAGTTAGGTGTCTGGGTCTCAGGCCAAGACTCTTAGAGGAGGTGGTTGTCGTGGTACAGGGTTTTCAGGGCAATCACCACTTATGGTATTAAACTCACTGACTGGGGTTGGGAGAGGGAGGGGGAGGAGATGATGATGTGATGATGATGGAAGAGGAGATGCTTTCATGTATAAGGACTTCTGTCTGTGTTGGGATGGGTAGACAAAAGCCCCGGTATGCTCCCCTTGCGACTCCAACCTCCTCCTGCAGGTCTACCACGAGCGGGTCAACACACACGTGGCGGAGGCGGAGTTCGACTACGCGCGCTGTGGGTCCGGGATGTGTCCAAGACGCTGGTGGGGCTGGAGGGAGCGCCGGCCACGCGGCTGCGCTTCACTAAGTGCTTCAGCTTCGCCAGCGTGGAGGCCGAGAACGCGTACCTGTGCCAGCGAGCGCGCTTCTTTGCGGAGAACGAGGGCTTGGATGACTACATGGAGGCGCGAGAGGGCATGCATCTCAAGAACGTGGACTTTCGCGAGTTCATGGTGGCTTTCCCCGACCCGGCTAGGCCGCCCTGGTATGCCTGCTCGTCGGCATTCTGGGCGGCAGCCCTGCTCACGCTGTCGTGGCCGCTGCGCGTGTTGGCCGAGTACCGCACGGCGTATGCGCATTACCACGTGGAGAAGCTCTTCGGTCTGGAGGGACCGGGCTCGGCCAGCAGTGCGGGCGGCGGCCTGAGTCCCAGCGACGAGCTGCTGCCCCCGCTCACGCATCGCCTGCCGCGGGTCAACACGGTAGACAGCACGGAGCTCGAGTGGCACATCCGTTCCAATCAGCAGCTGGTACCCAGCTATTCGGAGGTGTTGCTCATGGACCTAGTCGAGCTGGGCTCGCGCTGCGGCGGGTCAGGGGGTGGCTACGTGCCCAGGTGTCGCTACGGAGGGGTTGGTGGCCCGGGCGCGGCGGGCGTAACCCCGCACTGGCGGAGCTGCGAGCACTGTCAGCGAGCGGTCAGCAGCTCGTCCATCTTCTCGCGCAGTGCCCTGAGTATCTGCGCCAGCCCGCGGGCCGCCCAGGGCCCCGGAGCGAGTGCCGGATGCGGGGGCAGCCGCTTCTCGCTCAGCCGCCTCTACGGCTCCCGGCGCAGCTGCCTGTGGCGCAGCCGGAGCGGGAGTGTCAACGAGGCGAGCTGCCCACGGAGCAGACGCGTCTGTCGAGTCAGGCCAGCATGCGGGACAACGAGGACGACGACGACGAGGAGGAGGCCGGGCCACCGCCGCCCTACCACGACGCCCTCTGCTTCCCTGTCCTCATCGTCCATCGGCAGGAGGGGTGTCTGGGCCACAGCCACCGGTCGCTGCACCGCCATGGCTCCTGTGTGGAGACCTCACTGTGACCTCCTGCCTTTGGAGGGAGCCTGTCCCGGTCTGCTGCCTGCCTCTTCTGGTGTTGTGCTTCCTGTGTGTAGCAGGGGAAGGCAGGATGGTGGCTAAGGCCAGGCAGGGTATGAGGGAAAGCAGGAGGCGATGGGCACGCTCAGACAAGACCTCAGTGATCTGAGATTGCTTCCCTGTACACAGACAGGATGGGAGATTGGCAGCTCTTTAAGAATCCCATCCACCAGGGCAGAGGTGGTTCTTTTCCGGTCCCCACCGAGTTACTGCGGGGACACCTCCTTTTCCATGCACACTCCCAGGCTTTCATCGAGTCTTGACTGTTAGTATGTTGTGGGACCCGTTTCTGGCCTCCCCACTAAGGGAGCCATCATGATGGGCAGCAAGAAAGGCATTTGGGGCTTTTTTTTTTTTTTTTTTTTTTGCCCTGGCTCCCCGAGAAGAGAGAGGGGCGGTGGTTTGGTGAAGAGCAGCAGAGTTGGTTCCCAACCAGCTACTGTGTTCACCGGGTCTGAGGGTGGGGCCAGGTGGCAGCCCAGTATTCCTCGCCACACCTTGAAAGAGTTCTGGCCTCTCAGGCGCTGCCGCTGGGAAAGCTTGCTGGTTCCTCTCTGCCACACCTATCACTGTTGTTTGTTTCACTGAGCCCCAGAGGTCCGGTCCTGGAGGGACTTTTCATCACACCGATGACGTCACTCACCTCGGGGCTTACTGGCTCCGAAGAGCTGTTGTCAGGGTGCAGGGCGAGGGAAGGGAAGCTGGGAGGGCACGACAGGCCCTTTTTGGAAAAGACTCAGCCTCCCATCCACCAGCTGCTTCCTCCCCTGGGTTTCTGGGTAGGTGCTTCCATAAAGGAGGCTGAGGTGCCATCTTGGAGGTCCTCATTAAAGTCGACCAGATGAGTGACCAAGTGGACAGAGCTTGAGACACACCTTGATGTGACACCTCAGGAGTTAGTAATGGTGGGCAGACTGGAACCAGCCCCGAAGATGTAGCAACCGGCGTGCTGTAGCTCCCCCCCAACCCCCCCACCCCCGCACGGACGCTTTAAGAAGATGTCCCTCAACCATGCCTCCGTAGAGCCGAGTCCATCCCAAGCCCTAGCTAGAGAGATACTCATTTCCGGTGGCAGGAGTTCCGTCGCCAGACCCTCCACTTCTTCCTATCCTGCGAGTTGAAGCTCTAGGTCTTCAGAGGGGCGCCATGCCACAGCCCAGGGCACCAGCCCTTTGTCCTGTCCCTTTAAAGCCTTGACACCAACTTTGCTCTCCCACTCCATATATCCCCTCCACCCCAGTGTGCTTCATTGTGCATGTCTGTGTTTGGCCCCTTGCTCTCCCAGCTGCCCTGGCTGACGTTTTCCCAGCAGACTTAGTACCCAGGGATTGGGCACACATCCATCCAATCTTGCTCCCTCTGCTTCTTGCTTTGCCTTCACCATCAGAACTCCATCTTTTTGGCTTCCCCTCTTCTTCCTGGCTGTGCCAGTCCTATGCCAACCAATGGGAGTGGCCCCTACCTATGCAAAATCTCCTCTGGCTCCCCTTTCCCTTTTCTCTGGGGGATGTGGGAAGCCCTGTTGTTGGGATGCCACGTCTAAGGCTCAAATGGTTATGCAGAGATGGTTGGGTGAGGAGGGAGGGGTGTCAGAGAGGGATAGGTTTGGGTAGAAGGGGTCAATCAGCACAGCTGCCTACTGGGTTTCCTGGACAACAGTGTCCACTGACCTGCTAGCACCGAACCCTCCAGGACCCTGAGTTTGAGCTCCGTGTGTGTGTGTGTGTGTGTGTGTGTGTGTGCGTGCGCGCGGCGAGAGCGAGATGGTGTGTACTATTGGAGCACAGGTACTGTGTGAACTGTGGCCTCAGGCCTCAGTTCTTGGCCAGCTGGCATCTGAATGTCTTGTTCTCATTTAGGGGCAGCTTGGCCCTCTCACAGCTCCAAGGAGGGAAGGACTTGGCTCATCTTCCTTCATTCTGGGTCCAGAAACCGAGCTTGGCCTTGGGAGAGGAGGAGGGAAGCCCTGTTATTATTTTTTGCCTGACCATTTCTGCCTAGGTCTCCTTCACACAGACAGCCTCAGCTCCCACACACACGCACAGACTTAGAGAGAAAGCAATTCTTTGGTCTCTTTTCTTGGTAGCTTTATTGATTGCCAGGGAAAATGAAAACCAGAAAATTAATTAATCTCTAAAATTAAACTTTACACTGAATGTTCTTGTTTCTCTAATTAGAACCTCTGCTAGCAGCTGTGGATACACATACACACACACACAAGATACAGACACACACACACACCCTCACACCTACGTGTTTGCACTCTGGAACTGTCAGAGGGTGTCAGGTACAGAGGACTCTAGGTTGCCGGGACAGGCACACACACAGTGGCTCCCAAGCCTCCCTCTGGTGCTCTGTTCTGCTTCTGCTTGTTGCAAAGAGTCCCCGGAGTGCAGGCCCCTTGCAGCTGCAGTCACCCATCTTTGAGATAGATGGGCTCTGGGCCGATCAGCTCAAGGGGAGTTTGGGAGATGAATTAGTCAGTCAGATCCTCTCGTGAATCCATAGTCTGCGATTCCTATGGGTGTAGCCCCAGGGTGGGCAGTCACAACGTGGAAGGGACTCAAGGAGAGGGTACCTGGAAGACTGTAGTATGTCCTGAGGATAAGGGCTTGTGGGGTGGGCGAGGCCTGGCTCGGGAGAAGACAGGTCTCTGTCACATTGGGTGCATCACACTGTGGCCTTTTTGTCATGGAATTCCAAGCGCAAAGATTGTACAAATCACACTGATGGATAATAAAAGTGTGGATGACTCACTGGTCTGCCCCTTCCGAGTGACACTTGTCCCCCACCCTTCTGTCACATCGCTGCCCATTCCCAGCCTGAGGGTGAGTGTGGGCGTGATCTGTACAAGCGGACTATGCCAGGGGCCTGACAGGCAGGTAGCATCTCCGGGAGGGTGGGAGGGCAGAGAGAGACAGGCATAGCTTTGCTCTGTGTGTGTATGTGAGTGTGTGCATGTATGTGTGCGTGTGTGTGTGTTGTGTATGTGTATGCTCACACATGGGTGTGTGTGTGTGTGTAAAGACTGAGATCAGGGATCAACTATCTGCTTAGTAGAAAGGGGTGGGGTGAGTCAAGAGGTAGACGGTACTCATGAAGAGTTTGAGCAGGGATCATCTCTTCAGAGTCCTTTGCTTTCCCTGTTTCTGTTATGGGAAGGAACAAGGAAGTCTAGTAATGGCCGTTTTCTAGGTGGGAGTTAGCTCAATATCATTTCATCCTTAGGTGCCCCTTCTGCACCTCAGCATCTTCACATATACAAATCTGGCCACTCATTCCAAGGAGGTTGGTGATCCCTTTTCTCGCTCCTCAGAACCAGGGGCAGGCATATCAAGGGTATGAAATGAAGGTGTGGCTGCCGGGGTGACCCATCCGATCACCGTTCTAGCCTGGTTTCACATCTTAGCCTACAGAATTCTCAGTACAGTTGTTAGTGGGCGAGGTGAAGTGGCTAGGATTCAGGGACCGCAGGCGGGCAGCCTCTCGGTTGGTATGCAGAACCTGGCCAATGAGGTACTCGCTCTCCTGGGATACATCTGACAGTCGCAGGTCAAACTCTAGAATGGTCTTGTTGTCTGATATGCCTTCCAGGAGCTGCTTCCCACCATCCTGGGAGGGGTGAGGCAGAGGAGTCACTTCTTATCACATCCCAGGGTCACATGAACAAACTTCCATACAGATGGGATAGCTTTTGCAATGCCACATGTAACCTATCTGGGGCTTGACAAAAGTTCCAATTCTACTTGAAAAATTGTGGTTAAGGCAGACTAAGGTGATGGCTCAGCCTAAGTGTTTTGAAAAACGTGGGTTCATGGTAGTGATGCAGTTCCTTCCTCCTTCACTTCCTGTGGACCTGAGACTAGTCGGTCTAGTGAGATGTGAGGGGAAGTTTGGAGGGGCTGGAAGAAGGAAAGACAAGGGTAGCTACAATCCCAGCAGTCAGGAGGTGGAAGAAGACGGATCTTGGAGTTTGAGGTCAGCCTGGTCTACATAGTGAGTTCTAGGACAGCCAGGGCTACATGGTGAGACCTGCTTCAATCAATCAATCAATCAATCAATCAATCAATCAATCAGTCAGTCAGTCAGTCAGTCAGCCAGCCAGCCAGCCAGTCAATCAGTCCGTCAGTCAGTCTGTCTGTCCATCCGTCCATCCATCCGTCCATCCATCCATTGTACTTTCCCTCCCAGAAACTAAGAGCTAAAGGAAAAAGAGGAGCCTGGGGTGACCCTGAGGAAAGCGGTGTGCACAAGCATGAGGACCAGAATTAGGATCTCCAGAGCCCATGGGAATGCTGGGAAGGTAGAGCGGCCCATTTATAACTCTGGGGATGGGGGAGACAGAGGATCTCCAGGGCAAGCTGGGGCTGGCTAGGTCGGTCATTTCAGAGGGCGCCTCCAGGTTTGACTGAGAGACCCCGCCCTCAGCCAATAAGGTGGAGAGAGCCATTGAGGATGATCGCAGACATCAACTTTGGGTCTCCACATGCATGCACACATGTGTGCACACTCATACAGGTACACCCTGGCACATGCGTGTGTGTAACACAGACACAAAAATGAAAGGAAAGGGATTGGGCCCTGGAGCGCGCACAGGAGAAGAAAACACGCTCTCTGTGCAGTACACCACACAGTCTGCTCCTAACATTTCCCCCTACCCCAAAGGGTCTATGGTAGTTGGATTCCACCCCAGCCCACCCGCCCTAGAAGTCCATGACTCACCATTCCAATGTGGTTGCAGGAGAGGTTGAGGCTGATGAGCGTCGTGTTGACGGGGAGCACCTGGGACAGGAGGGTGGCTGTGGGCTCAGACAGTTCATTGCCGCCGAGGTGCAGCATGGTGAGGCACTTGTTGGTCTCCAGGGCGTGGGCAATTGCTTGGCCACCCTCGTCCTCGATACAGTTGAGGCGGAGGTTGAGGGAGACGAGGTTGGTGTTGTGTGCCAGCGCGTGCGCCAGTGACTGCGCCCCGGACGCCCGCAGTTGGTTGTTGGCCAGGTTGAGCACTCTCAGGCGACTGTGGCTCAGCAGCTTGGCCGCCGCTCGTGCACCACGGTCTCCAATGAGGTTGTGGGATAAGTCCAGCTCCTCAAGGGCTGGGTGGTCCAGCAGGCTACGGATTAGGATGCGCGCCTTATCGTCGTCCACCTTACTTCGGGTCAGCCTGAAGATCTGCGGGCAGGTAGGAGTTTTACAGCATCGGCCAGTCTAGGGTAGCCTGTACTACCTAACTGCCTTGTGCTGGTAAAGAAGGAAGACACAAGGTGGCTGGAGGCTCAACACCTGGTGTTAGCCACCTGCCTGGCTTTCAGATGGGAGGTGGCTTCACCCAGTGATGTGGAATTGCTGGCGGGTGCCAGGGAGGGGGGCTATCACCATGCCCGGCTCAATTCTTTTGACTGAGGAACTGACAGTGAAGAAATTCACCTATGTCACTGTCACTGGCTGGTACCACAGAACCTTCCAGTATGTGTGCCAATTCAACTGTATTTCTCTGAACAACAAACTCTCTCATAATCTGTGACAATGTCAGCCTTTCCAATTTCCAGTCTACTCACATGCCAGGGTGGGTACCTACGAGTCCCTTTCTACTGATGGCCGCTCTTCTGTTCTTTTTTTTTTTTTCCTGGCCACTAAATAGGCCACTCCACTGTTTTCATGATACCAGCACAGATCTCCACAGCTATCTGTCACATGCCAACTACCCCACTTCAAGTCTCAGCCCCAGCAAGCACTGACCCTGGTCCCCTGAGTCTCTCTCCTCTGTATAATCGATGGTTTTCTTGTGGACCAATTTAGCTTGAAATCTGTGCAGTTTCCTCTTCAGAGACCCGGCAGCCCTCTTCTGTTCCAGCTCTGCTCCCCTCTTCGCAGCCAAGCTCTTGACAAAACTGATCACAGCCCCCCTTTTCCTCACTTCCCACTCTCTCCATATCCACAGCTGCCAAGCTTCTGTTTCTGGTACCCACTGAACTACCCCACCTCCAGGAACCTCCCGGACCCCTAAGCCAGTCCTGGGCTCCATCCTACCCCATGGCTTACTCCCTCTATATGAAACATGCCCCTATCTGGGATCTGTGACCCAATGCCATGTCTTCTCCCCTGTTCTCTTTCCTGGCAAGCTCTTCCTCCTCCAGCACATGTCAAGCTTAATTCTGCCTCCCTTCGTATCTTCCTTCTAAGACTCCATCCAAATGCAAGGCCACACTCAAGAAGACATAGTTCTCAAAGCTCAACATAGTCTCCTCCCAGCATCAGACCCTCCCAAGCTGTGGAGAAGATCTCTGCTCTGGGACACCTCAAGCTGGAACTCACTCTTTTCCCTTCAAAACAGCTCCCCTCCTCCCCCTCTTCCATTCCCTGACTGCCAAGGATTCCTACAGTATCTGGTCTCATGAGGAGGGGCCTCAGCACCTCTGCCTCTTCCTTCTTGTCTCCATCCTCCTTACGTCACAGTGGCAGGTGGCCTGACTGTGTTTCTTTCCAGATTCTTGCTTCATCCATCTTTGCAGATATGGATGTGGTTCCAACCACCCTCATAGTGCTTGCTTGCTTGTTTGTTTGTTTTGGTAGTGAGGAGGACAGGGACACAGCTGAGAAGAGAGGCTCACTTGAGGACCGAGATCAGATGGCCTGGGAGCGAGCCCGTGTGGGACTGTCTTGATTGTTGATTGATGTAGGAAGGACTAGCCCACTGTGAGCAGCACTAATCCCTAGGCAGAAGGTCTTGAATTGTATGATAGAACTAGTTACGGGGCTGGAGAGATAACTCGGTAGATTTTAGCCTGTACAGCTCTTGAGGTACAGGAGTTCAGTTTCTAGTACCCCTATCAGGTAGCACATAACAGCCAATAACTCCAGGGAATCTGACACACTCTATTGGTCTCAGTGGGCATCTTAACTCATGAGGATGTGCCCTCCCATATGTATAGTTTATAATAATAAAAATAAATCTAAAAAAGAAAGAGAAAGGAAGCCAGCTGAGTAAAAGCCATCTATGAGCCAGCTAGCAAAAAACATTGCTCCGTAACTCCATGCTGGACGTTTTTGGCTGTGACATGAGTTCCTTGGTTGACGGCAATGCTGTGTGAGATAACAAGCAAGCTTGCCTTCAAGTTCCTGCCTTGAATGTCTTCACGAATGGAATGGACTGTGGCCTGGAAGTGTGAGCCAAACAACCCCCTTTTCTCCTCTAAGTTGTTTCGGTCAGAGTGTTTTATCACAGCAACAGAAAGGACACGGGAACACTAGCTTCCTGTGCTAAAGCTTGGCCCCCTCTGTGAACCTAAGAGGTGGGCCTGGTGGAACCCCGCTGGGCCGCTAGGGACCCCGCCCTTGGAACGGACTGGCGAGGCTCTCCTGGGACCCAAGTCAGTTCTTGCAAGAGGGGTCTGCTTGCTCTCTTCTGCGCATGTCCGTTCCTTCCTGCTTTTTTGCTAGTCCTGGCTCTGTGTGATCTGTGAGTCCCTCCAGCCACAGGAGCTAAGACAACGCTGCTTTTCCTGCTCTCTCCCTCTCTCCCTCCTTCATGTTTTCTCTCTCTTTAGAAAAGATCCTTCAGTATGCCGTGCACATTGTGTGGGCATGTGGGAGGCTAGAAGAGATCGGATCCCCTGGGGCTGGAGTTGATGGAGGTGCTGGGAACTGAATTACTGTTCTGTATAAGAGCAGTCAGTATGTGATCCTAACCACTAAACTACCTTTTTCCTTTCTCTGGAAAAAGTGTTTCCTGTAGCTCAGACTGGTCTCCAGCTCACCGTGTAGCAAGACATGGTCCTGACCTTTCAATGCCCCTGCCTCCAACTCCAGACATGTAACATGTAACTCCTTTTTGTTCGTTCTTTTTTTCTTTCTTTCTCTCTTTCTTTTTCTTTTTTTTTCTTTTTGATTTATCCAGCTTGGTGCTGGGAACGGAATCCATGTGCTTCAGCATCTTGTCTTGTTGCTGTGACAAAATACTTGACCGATGCGAGTTAAGGAAGGGGGAGGTTCTTTGGCTTACGGTTTTGAGGGCGCGGTCCATCGTGGTGAGGGAGCAGCATCAAGATGCTAGGCTCAATGAAGAGAGAGGAAAGAAATGCTATGTCCTTCGTTTACCGGCTTTGCAGTCAGCCAGCAGACTGACAGTGTCAGGCCCTGTCCCAGGTGCTGAAGATGAAGGGGAAGAAAAAGAAAAAAAAAGCAGACTCGCGCCTTTTGAGCCCTGTGGCGCGAGCAGTCTGATGGGATGAAAGACACTAATGAGCAGCTATGGAGATGTGAAATTGCAGCTAGGCAGTGGCTGCCAGATTTCACAAATAGAAACACAGAACGTCCAGTTAAATTTGAATTTCAGATAAAAAAAACCTCAATGTTTGGATGCATAGCCCAAATATTCCATGGGGCATACTCATCTGAAATTTTCAATATAACCAGTTATCATCACCAACTTGACAAGCTCTAAACTAGCCTAGGGATAAGTCTCTGGGTGTGTCTTTGGGGGATTGTCTAGTTAAATAGCTAGCTAAACTATATAACTAAACCTTTCTTCCCCTTTGAGACAGGATTTCTCTGTGGAGCCCTGGCTGTCCTGAAACTCATTCTGTAGACCAGGCTGGCTTTGAACTCAGAAATCTGCCTGCCTCTGCCTCCCAAGTGCTGGGATTAAAGGCATGTGCCACCACTGCCCAGCTATCTAGTTAAACTTTAACTGTGTGCATGTGTATGGGTATGTGTGTGTGTGGGGGGGTGCGGGGTCCTGACTGGGTAAAAAGGAGGAAGCTGAGTGAATGCCACCACTTCATGTTCTCTGCTACCAGCTCCTCAAACTCCTGCCACCGTGGCTCCCCGTCAAGACAAACCACGCACTGAAAACTGAAGCCAAATAACCTCTACCTCCCTCAGTTGCTTCGGTCAGGGGTTTTAATCAGAGCAAGAAGACAAGTTAAGTGGCACACTAGATCTGCTGTAGGTCTGTTTTTTTAGCTCTTCCCGGTGGCAGGGGTCAGACCCACACAGCCTCACACATGCTACAGATACCCTGCTTCTGAGCTGCACCCTAAGCCTGGGCGTTTTTCATTCGGATCAATCCTCAGTATCACTTAGACTGGATGTAGTGGCGTACAAATGTGATCCCAGTTCTTGGTTATGTTTGTGTAAGTAAAGTGGAGACAGGAGATCAGAAATTCAAGGTCATTTTCAGCTACACATCGAGTTCCAGGCCTGCCTAAGATATATGAGTCCCTGCATCAACAAAATTTAAAAAAAAAAAAAAACCAAACAAACCAAAAACCCCCCAAGTATCTAAACAATCCCCTCCTCTGCTGATGAATGCAAAGGAAATGAGAGAAGATGGTGGAAGGAGAGGAAGAGGCAGGGAGAAGCAATCCCAGAGCCAGTGAGAAAGGAGGCAGGTGAGTTGGGTTTGTGTGTGGTACCTTGAGGGTGTGGCAAGCTTTGATGGTGGCTGCCAGAGAGTGGCAGTCTCGGTAGGTGAAGAGAAAGAGGTTCCACTCAAAATTCATGCCGCAGTCTTTGACGCCATACACCAGGTCCAGCTCCTCCAGGTGCTTGAGGCCAGCCACTAGAGCCTGCAGCTGGAAGTGGTCCTTCTCGGGTTCGTTCCCCTCGCCCTCACTGCCGGAGTCTGACTGTTCCTCTCCGTGAGGTGGGATCGGCATCCGCACGGGCGGAAGGAACTGATCCACGTGGATACGGCGCACGTAATTCCTGCAGAGGGGCAGCAGGTCCAGAATCACGCCGGGGTCCGTGGTCCCTGGAATGAATAGCTTCAGCAGGCTCTCCAGGTGTCTCTCGAAGAACATCCGCTTCCAGCTGCCGCCGTGCATGGACACATGACACACGGACCAGCGCTTGATGCAGCAGCGGTGCCAATAATTCTCATCATCAATCAAGTTAGCGGTCACCGTCAAAGGCAGCTCAGGGGGCAGGTTGCTCAAGACCTTCTTTGGTGCTCTAGGGGCAGCTGCTTCAGGATAGGGTTGTCTTTGGGAAGGGAGGAAGGAAAACAGGGTTCAACCACCATGCCAGGAACATCACAACACAGAGCCCTGGGATGTCTTGGAGACCCTTTGTAGCCTTGGGAACTTTGTTTTGAGAGGAGAAATGATCTCCTAAAGAGACACTCTTTGGGGTGCTCTTGCCTGCAACTAACTGGCAATTGCACTGGGCAGTATTCGGTCATCTCAAGATGACCCACCTAGAGCAGAATGGACCAGTTCTCAATGTACCATCTAGTCTGACTTCTGAGACTCCCAGTCAGACTTTTCTCATTCATTTCAGAATAACTATATGTATTTTAACACTTACTATGTGGCAGAAGCTGCTGGGGGCAAAAATGAAGAAAACATGGGGCCAGAAAGATGGATCAGGGTGTAAAAAAAATGCATACTGAGCAGAACTGGTGGCTTGAACCCCACCCTGAACTCATGCAGAGGTGGGAGGAGGGAGAGGTGGGAAGAGGGAGAGGTGGGAGGAGGGAGAGCTGACATCATGAGGTTGTCTTCTGATCTCCATATGTGTACTGTGTTCTGTGGTGAGTACTCCTCCCACCCCCAGTACATTCTTAAAATGAAATCAGACATGGCCCTGGCCTCCTGGAGTTCATCTAAGCTTGCTGGGGCACACAGTCAATAAGCAACAGAGGAACATGCTATGATAGATGGCCCCAGTTCTCAGGAAGCCCTTGTCCCATAGAGTAGGAGAGGACAGCTAGTTCACTTTGCAAGGGGCTGGAGTACAGAAGAAACCAGGAAGCCATTTGCATCCTGGAGGACTCTATCAGATGTGGGGTGAGAATCAGAGAGCTTCCCAGGGGAGGAGGAGGAGGAGGAGGAGGAGGAGGAGGAGGAGGAGGAGGAGGAAAGGGGGAGGAGGAAAGGGGGAGGAGGAGGGAGAGGAGGATGTGGCTAAGGCTCAGCTTACTGGAGAGAGCAGACATGAGCAGAGAAGGGCAAAAGCTTGGAGGGTGCAATGTGTGTGTATGTGCATGTGTCTGTGTGTGTGCATGTGTGTGTGTGTGTGTGTGCGTGTGCGTGCCTGTGTGTGTCCAGGCCTGGGTATGGTGGTCCCCGCCTCCTCTGGCCCAGATCCCATGGACTCACTCTGGAAGTTCTTGACGATGTGTTGAATGCAGAGCTCAGTAAGGAGAGGCACAATAGCCAGTGACCACTCTGCGTCCTCGGAGACGATCCTCCGCATGCGGCGGACATTGGTGACCTTGGTCTTCAGCTGACCTGGGGCAGGGGTGGTGCTAGTTTTCAAGGACGTGGGTGTTGTAATGCTACCACCCAAAACGGAGACCTGGCGCTGGATGTTGAAAATAGATTGGCTGCGAGACGAATGTCTGGACGGTACTGTTGAGGTGTCCTGCATGCTGACCGCCAGCAGAGAGACGAGGGTGTGAACCTTGGCAACCTTGCAACAGGAAACTTCTTAATGCAGGCAGGATACAGGATGGGGGCGGTGTCGGAGCTTGAGCAAGAAGAGGGGACAGTGTTACTTGGGGGGATTTAAGTGGCACAGACTGGTGCTTAGGGATCAGTCTCCGGAGGGGAGTAGACCCAGATGACAATCTCAGAGGCTGGCTGTGTGACTTTGGGCAAGTGACCAAACATCTCTGAATCTCAGATGATGCCTGTGAGGTAAGGGGAGTAGCTACCAACAGGATTATTCGAGGAGTTGATAACATAATGTATTCAAAGGGCCACAGTGTCCACAAGGAGCAGCCCCGAAGTTTAGACAATAGTTGTTCGGTAATTATAATCATTGCTACATACCAGGTATTCATTTTGGATATTATCTCATTTGTCATTAAGGAGAAAAAAAAAAAACCTTTGGGGACAAGAGCTCATTTTTGTCTTTGTTTTTCTTTGAAGGGAAATGAAGGACAGAGAGGTCACCGACTTGCCCAATGTTGCACAGCTAACGCTGAACAAGAAGGATCTTATTTTTTAAAGATTGTGTGTGTGTGTGTGGGGTGTGTGTGTGTGTGTGTGTGTACACGCGCACGTGCGCACACAGAGGCCAGAAGAGGGTATTGGATTCCCCTGGTGCTGAAGTTACAGGCAGTTGTGAGCGGCCTGACATGGGTGCTGGGAACTGAATTCAGTCCTTTAGCGAGAACAGAACAGTGAGTGCTTATAACCTCTGAGCCAGTTTCTCAAGTCATATTCAGGACTACCCCCTCTAAGGGTGAGGAGGTGGGGGGGTTACCGAATGCCAAGGGAGAGAAGCTGTTGTGAACAACTATTTAACTCAAAAGTTCCCTGCTCCCAGGGGATCCTGATGGTGTGACTGAGAACACAGGCCAACAGAGCAGGGTGCGGACTTACATGCTATTTTAATTTCTCTATATATTTCTTAATTTTGAGACAAGTTCTCAGGTATCCCAGGCTGGCCTCCATGTTGCTAATGACCTTGAAGTGCTAAGTCTCCTGTCTGTATCTCCCAATCACTGGGGTTACAGTTATGTTTCACCTCAACCAGTGAACCCGGGTTTCATGCTCCTGTCAGCTTTCCTGGCCTCCAAGGGTACTTCATGAACATGGGGCACCAACAACAAGCAGGGCTACACAGAGAAACTCCACTCGGAAAAACAAAACAAAAAACCGGGAAGACTGGAGAGATGGCTCAGTAAGGTTAAGAGCGCTGACTGCTCTTCCAGGGATCTTGAGTTCAATTCCCAGCAACCACATGGTGGCTCGCAACCATCTGTAATGGGATCCGATGCCCTCTTCTGGGGTGTGTCTGACAGCCACAGTGTATTTATATACATAAAATAAATAAATACTAAAACAAACAAACAAATGGAAAAAATCATTTTCTGTGTAGTTCTGGCTGTCCTGGCATTCACTCTGTAGACCAGGTTGGCCTTGAACTCCGAGATCCTCTTGGTTCTGCCTCCTGAGCTCTGGGATCAAAGGTGTGCACCACCAGTGCCAGGCAAACCAATCAATCAATCAATAAATGGGAAAAAAAGAGGCTTAAGTAGAGCGGGGAGTCGAGCCATTGCCTAATTCTCCCAGCTAAAAACAAAACAAAATGAAACCCCAAACAAACAAAACCCCACAGGAAAACTAAAATGAACAGAACAACAAAATCCTGAAACAGGTTCGAGGCCAGCCTGGTCTACAGAGTGAGTTCCAGGACAGCCAGGGCTACACAGAGAAACCCTGTCTCAAAAAAAAAAAAAAAAAAAATCAAAACCATAAAACAGATGAAATACTTAATCCAGTGTGCCCAAACATTGTTGAAATGTGTAATCTGCATACAGATTTTAAAAATTAAAGCCCAAAACAATAAAAACCAAAAGAATCGACACAATTAATGCACTGTACTCAGGATACTGTCACTGAAATGTGTGATCTATATAGTTTATCTTTATATTTTGAGTTATCACTTATATGTACATATGTACACCCTGCATACATACGAAGGTGTGAGCGCATGTGGCTGTCCACGGAGCCAGAAGAGCCAGATCCCCTGGAGTTGGAGTGAGGGTGTGAGCCGCCAGATTCGGGCGCAGTGAACGGGACACGGGTTCTCTGGAAGATCAATCAATAAGCACTCTTAGCTGTTGAGCCACCTCGTCAAACCTCTGCGTAAAGGCGTTGAATGGAAGAATAAGTATGTTCAATGTCCAATCTGCGCCTGTGGCCTCCATCAGGGCGTGCGCAGTTGGGAGGGACCAGACACAGCCTCCTGACCAGAGTGAAAAAGCCTCTCCTCTCTTCAGTCCCACCTGGCTCCCACTTCGAAGTCTCCCCTCATACCAGACGGTGGCGGGCAGACGTGGGAGGTGAGAAGGCAGCTAAATATGGGGCTGAAGACTGAGGATGCTGTCTGGGTCTGGGGAACCTTCTGCACGTGGCCACCTCTTTGTCCCCCTATTGCAGGCACGCTGCCGATGACCTGAATAGGGGTGCCTGGGCCTTCTGCCCGCTGCTGGGCAGCTTACCTCTGTGCTACTCTGTGGTGTGGCCAGCGAGGGGGAGCGCCCTGCTCCAGCAACCGCATCCTGGCAGAGGGAGGAACCAGATGGTACTTCCTAGCCTGCCAGGCAGCTCAAAGAGGAGAAGCCCTGGGAGAGGGGGAGTGTCGGCAAGATGTTTGTGTATTGTGTCACCCTGTACGCAAATCAAATGCAAACTCACAAGCCCTGTTCGTTTTTTAACTACGTAATGCCTTTAATCTAATCGCAGCACATGGAAGGCAGAGGCAGGTGGATCTCTGTGAGTCTGAGGCCAGCCTGGTCTATATGGTGAGTTCAGGAAGGTACCGTTTAGATAGAGACACCAGCTGATTTTGCATTTCTGGCTTGCTGGATGATCTTAGGCAAGTTGCATAACCTATCTGGACTTCGACTTCCTCCCTTCCCTTATCTGTAAAATGGGACAATAATGTCTTTCCTACATAGGCAACTGTGGAGATTCCTGTCTAGAGAGCTGAGAGGTGTCTTCAAGCAAATGCCAGGTTCCTAGGACTTGTCCCTGTCTTTACAGGAGCAGTGAAGGGCAAGGGGTCAGTGGCGACTTGAGGTGCATCGGTTCGAGGCTCCCTGGCCCACTAGCCTGGGGGTGTGGCTCTGCTCTATCTTCCTAGGGGCCTTCATCCCAGCTGGGCCAGTTGTGAGCCCCTTTGTGCTGCTTACTGTCTTTCTTGGTACCAGGCAATTCTTCCTAAGGTCTAGTTCTAGTTGTTTTTGCTGCTGCTTTATAGTCTGTCTCTGGCAGAGATCACAGAGCCATCCATGGCCCTAACAAATCTCATAAGAGGAAGGGGTAGTCTCCTCCATCCCCATGGCTGCCACAGGTAGAGTTGACGTAACAAGAGCCCAATGCTGCCAGCCTTCCATGTTTACAGAAACACCCATATCCTTGGTCTGATGTCTCTTGGTTTTGGTTTTTGTCTTTTGTTTTGAGATAGAGTCTGACTTTGTAGCTCTGGCTGCCTTGGAACTCACTATGTGAAACCGGGTTAGCCTTGAACTCACAGAGCTCTGCCTGCCTTTGCCTCCTTGGGTGCTGGGATTAAAGTCATCCACCATACCTGGCCTGACATCATTTTAAGGCAAATATCGAAAGCAATTACATTATAAGGTCAGAGTTGACCATTTTCATGTGCTTTACTATGAAATATACATTTCATATATTATATGTATAATATATTATATATATATATATATATATATATATATATATTGGTATGATATGGAGATTAAATCCTTGCAGAGGATGCCAAACAAACATTCTACCACTGAGCCACACTCTATCTCACTTAATTTTTATTCATTTTTTAAAAAAGACTTATTGTCGGTGGTGGTGGCACATGCCTTTAATACCAGCACTTGGGAGGCAGAGGCAGGCGGATTTCTGAGTTCGAGGCCAGCCTGGTCTACAGAGTGAGTCCCAAGACAGCCAGGGCTACACAGAGAAACCCTGTCTCAAAAAAAAAAAAAAAAAAAAAAAAAAAAACCCAAATAAATAAATAAATAAATAAAATAAAAAAGACTTATTTATTTTATGTATGAGTGCTCTACCTGCATGTATACCGGTGTGCCAGAAGAGGGCATCAGATCCCATTACAGATGGTTTTGAGCCACCATGTGGTTGCTGGGACTTGAACTCAGGACCTCTGGAAGAGTGGCGCTCTGAATAGTTGAGCCATCTCTCCAGACCTTTATTTTTCTTTCTTGAGCTCACTCTGCAGCTGAGACAGACCTTCCTATCTCCCTGTAGTAGCCTCCTCAGCAGTTGGAATACAAGCCTGCACTACCAGGCTTGGCTCTAAAGACATTTTTTGACAGGAAAATTATTACTAGGCACAGCTGGGCCTGGTGACACAGACCTGTAATCCTAGCTACAAGGAGTTTGAGGTACAAAGACTGAAAGTTCAAGGTCTGCCTGGGCAACTTAGTAAGACTTCGTCTTCTTTGTCTCTCTCTTCCTCTCTCTCTCTCTCTCTCTCTCTTTCTTTCTTTCCTTCTTTCTTTCTTCTCTTCCTCTTCTTCCTCCTCTTCCTCCTCCCCTCCTCCTATTTTTTCTCTTCAAGATAGGACTTCTCAGGGTAGCCCTGGCTATCTGGGAACTCACTCTGTAGACTAGGCTGACCTTAGAATCAGAGATCTGCCTGCATCCCTGAGTGCTGGGATTAAAGGTGAGGACTGCCACTGCCTGGCTAAGACTCTGCCTTTTTATTTCTCAAAATACAAACTACGAAGATGATTGGGCATACATACAGTTTTTAGTGGCAGAACACTTGTCTAACATGCGGGAAGCCATAGGAGCAAACCTTAGTACTGCCAAAAATAGGAAATAAAATAACAACCACAGGTTATCTATAGATTCCAGTTCCACGTGTTTTTCAAACGTCTATTTTTGAGGGGTGGGGGTGTCATGCAGCTGAGAATATCTGCCTGGCATTTTGGAAGCCCTGGGCTTGATCCTGCATAAATAAACTGGTATCCTGGTGCACATCTGTAATCTCAGCACTTGGGAGGTAGAGGCAGGAGGATCAAAATTCAGGGCTATCCTTTGCTACATAATGAATTTGAGGCAGTGGGGGCTACGTCTTAAACAAATCACCAACAAGAAAATGTGTTTTGAGGAACTAATGTACGAGGGATGGAGAGACGCCTCAGCTGTTGAGGGTCTCAGCGGCTCTCGAAGAGGGCTTGCATTTAGTTCCCGGTACCCACATCAGGCAACTTGCAACCAACTTCCAGCCCCAGGGAGATCCAACACATTTAGCTCCGGAGGGTACCGGTTCACTCAAGTGCACATACCCACATAAAGATGTGCAATTGAAAAGAAAATATAAAAGAAAAGAAAAAATAATCTACTGATACTACATTGAAGTGCACTTAATAGGAAAGTGAGTTAAGTGAATTCCTTGGGTCTGTTACTTCTCACTCTCCTCCGGATTCTCTTGCCACTTTTAAAAAAGTTTTTAATTTTATGTATATGGGTGTTTGCCTGAGTGTATGTGTGGGTACCACATACATGCCTAGAGCCTCTGCAACTGGAGTTACAGGCAGTTGTGTCCTGGGAACCAAAACCCAGGTCCTTTAGAAGAGCAGCCAGTGCTCTTAACGTCTGTTCCCCCCCACACCCAGGTTCTGCCCATCTTGCTTCTGTTGTGGGACCCAGTTCTCCACTCTCTTTTGAGTTTTACACTCAGGTCCTGAGGCTTCTGTCCAATTCCCTCAGATTCAATCTACACAGAAGGTAGAGCTGAAAGCAGGGAGTCAGCTCCTCCTGCAGGTCACACATGTGCTAACCTGTCCCTTCTTAGTGCTCTCCTTCCTCATTGCTGCCTCAGCGTGGGCCTCTGTGTCTGTCACACACAGTTCCGCTTGACCCAGGCATCCTGTCTGTTCCTCTCACACCCAGCCCTGCACAGCCAATGAGGCAGGCCTCTAATAGAAACCCTTCAGTGGCTCAGCACTGCCCGAGGGCAAACGCCCTCAGCACCTCAGAGGATAAGGGCCTTCTATCAGGACCAGTGGCTCTCCGAAATAAAGTCTGCTCTTATATCCAGGACATTGCAGGCTAGTTTGGCCCTTTGCTGAGGCTACTCCTTAAACTTGGGATGCCTTTCTTACCATCTCCTCCTGGGAAAGAGACAAGCATCCATCCACTGACTAGTTCAATCACATCTCCCTCCCGCCCCCCCCCCAAAAACCACCTTTGCCGGAGCCCTAGCTCTCCAGGACCCGTGCCACCTCCCCCTGTGCCCAAATCCATAGCAGACAGAGCTCACTGGATCTGCATGCCCAAGCCCAGTGCCAGGTCTGCCTTAGGCAGGTAGCTAGTTTGGGTCTGTCCTATTTGCTTCTAATAATAGATTCTAAAGAGTATCCTATTGGCTACTGCGACTGATGGGCGTGGCCTTATAATGTCAGCCAATCAGAGACTTTCTTAGGATTGGTCCAAGTAGAGGTTGATGGAAGGAAGGACGGCTGTATGTCCTTGAAGGAGCAGGAGCCCCACTGCTGGGAGTCACTTTCCCTGACTTACACAGAGCTTATCTGCAGCAGCAGCAGAGAGTGAAACCTAGTGGGGGACCGGCAACCATGAAAGTCAGGGTGACAAAAGCTTGAAGTCCCTGACCTGCAGGGCCTCAGGTCTCAACATGAAGGCTCCTTGCACGTTGTGTCCTTATCCTTTGTGACCACAGGGTGCTGAACATTGCTAGGCTCGCTGGGGAGTGAAATGGAGAATTCCTAAATCAAGGAAGTTTGAAGTTAACCTGGCCTTACATAAAACCCTGTCGAAAGAAAACAAGAGAAAGGAAAGAAGGAAGGAGAGGAGGGAGGAAGGAAAGAAGGAAACGAGGCTACCCCAGTTTGACTGAGGAGAAAGATGAGAGGAACCAGAGGAAAGGAAAAGACAGGCATAGCTGCTTACTTCACTTGCTGGTAGGCCTTAGTCTGGCTGGCTGTCTCCAGGCTGCTCTGAGGATTCTGCAGGGATGGACAGAAACCTAGATGACCAGATACTCCCGAAGGCCCAGAAGGAAGACAGCTCCAGAAGGGACAGAGCCCAGCTCGTGCTGGAGCACTGTTTCTCAACCTGTGGGTCGAGACCCCCAAAGGGTCCCGTAGCAGATATCCTCACGTCCGATATTTACAATCCATAACAGGAGCAAAATTACAGTTATGAAATGGCAACGGAATCATTTTATACTTTGGGGGTTTACCACAACAAGAGAAAATGTTTGTAAGGGTTGCAGCATTAGGAAGGTTGAGACCCACTGATTTTCAGACTCATGTTCCTTGAGAGTCTATGGGGTGAGGAGAGAAATGGAGTTTGTGTGACAAAGTCCCGCTCCTTTCTCCATGCTGGGAGTTCTCTTTGGCATTCCACATAAGTTGCGCCCACCAGAAATGCATGCGTCTTGTGCTGCTGTGTGATGTCCCCACTAAGGGCAATCTCTCCCTTTAGAGCGTGGAGGTGGGTCATGATTTTCATCTTGGGGCCTGTCTCAAGGACCTGAAGGCTTTTCATGGCTGCATCTGTAGCATCAAGTGCAGCCAGTCAGGACCACTATAGGCAGGGAAAGGCCGTTCTTCCTCCAAGCCCGCCTCTGTGTCCTCGGGACCAGGACAGGGTGTAAAAACACAGGACACACAGAGTAACAACTTGAAGGGCTGGGAATTTCTGGGCCTTGGTACAAGTACTAAAATGGTGTCCTACTTTGGTCAGGGCTGTCCTCATTTCGGATGGCTTTGCATAATGTGGACAGGTGGTCTGAGATCATGACCTTGGCTCGGCAGAGCTGTGATTTATTGTGTTCTAGTCATGCGATGGCGGATGTCCATGGGGGGCAGGCCCTGCAGTTGCTGGCTGAGCGCTCAGGCACTGGGCTGTCTCTGGTCACACCCTCCCCGCTCTGCCTGTCACACCTGCAAGACCTTGGGTGAGGAAGTAACCCCAACAGGTTTCAGGGGCATCGCCTGTCAAATGGGGACAGTCATTAATACTACCTTCATCACCTATCATTCACTGTAGGCAATTAAGGAGCTAAACTCTGTGACATTTCACACAGGTTTGGCCTGGAGCTGGCACACAAGTTGTGGAGACTGTGAAGAAGTTAGCAGCCTCACCTATATAACGCTTACTAAGCCCTCATGTTCATGGTTGACTTTTGTCATTGTAATACAAGCCAGAGCTGTGCTTATCTGCCCAATGAGCTCTCTTGCTTCTCTGAGGTACACCTTTCTCACCTCAGTTCCAGAAAGTTTTCTCCCACTCGTGGGTTCTCTAGTCAGCACTGTGAATCTGAGCCTTTACCTACTTTGGAGTTGACCTCAAAAACCCAGCACCCTTATCTGGTGTCACCACTGGCACCAGATGCTTCCGTAAGGCTGGATTGTTGCCGACATCCTTTGGCTTGAGGTCTCTACAAGGGCCTGGGAGAATATTGTGGGTTTGCTCTTCTGCCCTGCTCACACTGGGTTCTTATGTTCCTCACAGACTGGGTCAAACTTGGATCTCCCTCCTTTTCCTTCCCTTTTCATCCTTCCTCAAGTTTCCAGTAAAATCTGGCCATGACAGAGAGGTTCCTGCCACTACTCAGATGGGAAAGCTAAGGAGCTTGTCATGTCCCCCCCCCCCCCCCAGCCCCGTGTTCCTCTGAAAGGGTAGCTGTGGTGGTCAGCTGGGGCATCGGGGTCTCCATCCACTTCTCTGTCTCTGCTTCTTATGTCTTCTCAGCTAGCTTCCTACCCATGCTTACCCCAGGCTCCCCTCAAAGAGAGCGCTCGCTCGTTGGGCCTCAGGTTCTTATTTTCAGAGCCCTGGGCTTTTGTTTACATCTTCCCTGCCCTCTATTGACCAAATTCCTGTTGTGAATTCCTAGTTTACAGGTCTAAAGGAAGGGAGAATTAAAAACAAACACAAAACAAACAAACAAACTGAGTTTTTCTGAGTCCAGGTTTGGTCTCTGGCCCGGGAAGATAGCTTGTTCATAGCCCCTGGGCCCTCCCCCTCCCAGCTCCAGCTCCTGTAGTCAGCTGTATGGAAAGGGACACTAACGGTAGCTCTACCCATGACTCCAGCCCTCTCTCCTTAGACATCCCAGGAGGGAAGCTTTCCTTCAAAGGTCAGCATAGTCCTCCTCCTCCTCCCCTTGGTAACCTAGAGAGACCAGGTCCATGGGGGACCTGAGGGAGGTGAAGCACACACAAGGCCTGAAGCACACACAGCTGAGGATTGGAGACCGTCCTCCTCCCAGGTCTCCCCACCCCTGCTTTACTTGAATTCTAGGCCCCTGGACTAGTTTACAGATAGTCGCTGAGTGGTAGTCAGAGCCTGAATCCCACCTTTAGAAGACAGAGAAGAGCTGAGGGCTTCAAGTAACTGCAAGACGGGTTCTCCCATTACAGGGCATAGGAAGCTAAGACGTAGCAGGGCTACGGGGCCACAGACGGCGTGGGAGCTGGCAGGGCTTTGAATTTGACCAGCATGGTCTAAATGGGGGAGATCAGAGTTGGGCGTCTCTGTCCCCTCTTTCCCGTACTTCACCTCACCTGCTCTGGGGACCCAGGAGACTGCTCTCACAGGCGGTTGGCGCAGTTGGTTGTTAGGGACGCCTGAGTCGCTAGGGGGCGGGCCGTGAGCCCTCAGCCCTGGGCGTTGGCGCCCTCCTCCTCCTCCCTCCTCCTCCTCCTCCTCCTCTCCTCCTCCTCCTCCTCCTCCTCCTCCTCCTCCTCCTCCTCCTCCTCCTCCTCCTCCTCCTCCTCCCCTCCTCCTCCCTCCTCCTCCTCCTCCTCCTCCTCCTCCTCCTCCTCCTCCTCTCCTCCTCCTCCTCCCTCCTCCTCTCGGTTGCCCCTTGCGCGTGCTCAGAGAACGACCCTGCGGACTTGGACTCCGCTCGTGCTTTCTGGCTGCTTGTTTCGGGGAGCATTAAGCTTTTCGAGTGGAGAGGTTGTACTTCTGATAAGGAGTCGGGGAGGAGGAGAAGGCCCAAGAATAACAAAGGAGACAGGGGAAGCGAGGAACTTTCTACAGTTACTTAAGTCTGTGGAATTCCCCTGTGGTCGAGCTGTGGACCCCAACTCTGCTGGAGTGCCCCTTCGGTTTTCTCTAACATGAACTAAGTATCAGAGAAAGGAAGGGCCTGGGCCTCCAGAGCGCTCCTTCACTTAGCTTGGTGCAGCTCTCAGCATTAGCTTGACAAGTTAGGGCTGCTGTCCTTATCTCTTGGTAGGGTGGAGAGGCGAAGCCGGAATCACGCTATATGTAATAAGAGAAATCGTTCAACAGAACAGAGGGACAGCAGACTTGTGTGTATGTGTGTGTGTGTCTCAGGAAAGCGAAGCTTAGCTTTAAGCAGCTTCTCTGCTCAGATTGCCTCTGTTGGTGCCTCAGTTTGGAGACCATGGAGGGGCTGGGCCTGCGGTAAGCAGAGTGGACTAGCCTACTACCAAGCTCCAGAGGTCGAGCCATGCAGTGAGGGGCCAGGTTTCTGTTCCCAAGTCCCTTCAAGCCCTCACAAGAGACTTACAAACCATCACTTGCAGAGTCATGGATGATCTTCTGCTGTTCGTGCCCGCCTCTCCAGAGCTGGGATTACGGGGGTGTAATTGGGTTTTATGCGGCAGTGCAGGAGATTGAACCCATTGAACTCTGACATCGGAGTTACATCCCCAGACCAAATGATTACACATTAGTCAGTGTGGCACTGTGGCACCATGGAGGTCCACTCTGCTTTAATTACAGTGTCAAGGAATCCTTGCTTTGAAGATGTGCACCCCACTCCTGTACCCACCCCTCACTCCTGCATCTAGATAGAGCAACGCTGGGTGGGTTTGTTTTGATAGAGGAGGGTCTTCCCTACATTCCTTGGCTCTATTGTGCTTCAAATGCTGGGTTTCAGCTTCTTTTGTGCAAATGTGTCTGTGTGTATAGATAGGTGCACGGGTGTGTATATGCATGTGGAGGGCAGAACCTGCCAGCTTCAGGTGTCGTTCTGCACGTGCTGACCACCTTGAGAAAGGGTCTTTTGCTGCCCTGGTCTCTGTACACTCTTCTCCCCCACTGCATAGCTGGGATTATGAAGGCACGCTATCATGACTGGCTTATGTGGCTTCTGGCACTTGAACTTGGGTCCCCACGCTCAAAGAGCAAGTGCTTTACTGAGCCATTTGCTCAGCCCCGGCTTCAGTTGTTTTCTGCTTCAGCTCCGTCTTGGGGCACTGCTGTGTTAACTTTTAAAAGCCTGTTGTCGACCGGGCATGGTGGTGTGTGCTTTCAATCCCAGCACTTGGGAGGCAGAGACAGGTGTCTCTGTGAGAGGTCAGCCTGGCCCACACAAGGGGTTCCAGGCCAACCAAACAGCTATATATATATGGAGGCCCTATCTTAGTAAGGAAAGTCCATCACTGCTCTGACTGCCTGCGGCCTCACCGCTGTTCCTTCAGCTCAAACATCTCTCTTAGGTTTCCTCAAGGCTCACGCCCCTCCCTCCTAGCTCAGACACCCTTCCCAGAGATAGTGACACCCTGTGTCCTCTTGTCCCCATTCTTCCCCTTTCTCATCCTTGACGAACATGCCACTCCCCAGGCTCCACAAGGGGAAAACTGTTGCATCCGGTCCTCGTCACTGTCGGTTGACCAGGCCTGCTGTTCAGCTTATCAGAGGGCCATCTTGGCTTTACTTCAGTCATTGTTAATAAAAAAAGGCACTAGGGTGTGTGCCCCACTGGTCTGATTTTCATATGACATTTCTGGGTCTTGATAGTCAGGAGACTTTTCCTGGTATCTAGCCAATCTTGACTCTCCCTCTGAACATGTGTGCTTGGATGGTCCAGCCTGAGGTACCAGGTACTTGTCAGACTAACAATGCTGAGGTCACCTTTCTTTTGTCTATGTCACATATTTGCAGGGGCCCACAGAATCCATACACGGGCAATGGATGCACTGCTGCTGAAGTTAAAGGCGACTGTGAGCCATATGTGGGTGCCGGGAGCTGACCCTGGGCCTCTGGAAGCACACAGGGCACTTTAAATAGCTGAGCAGGCCAGTCTTTTTTCCAAAGACAGAAGCCTCTAGAACTTCCAATCTTCTGTGAAACATCTTTTTTTTTTTTTTTTTTCAAAGAAATTATTTTATTATTTTGTGTGTATGAGCGTCTGTGTACGTGAGTGCCTGCATGTATGTCTGTGCACCACATGTTTTTCTGGTGCCTGAGGAGATTGGGAGCTTCCATGTGGATGCTGGGAGTCAAACCTGGGTCCTTTCCAGGAACAACAAGTGCTCTTAAACACTAAGCCAAGTCTCCAGTCCTATGAAATACTTTTAATAGGTGCTCCCAGCTGCAGCCCTGGTCTTCACATTTGTTGGGGTTGCTGTCTCTCAGTTCGCTTTGTTTCTGCTCACCTCCCGGTGGCCCGGTGGCTCAGATACCTCTGGCTGTTGGTCCTCTGTCTCAGCCTCCAGGAAAGCTCTGTGGTTCCATGAGGGCTCCAGATGCTTGCCTGCCTTTCATTCCCTTGTGCCCTGGGTGGGCCTAGTCAGAGCTGGTTGAGTGCATAAGCTCGGGCTGTCCTGAGGGCAGCCTCCAAGTCAGCAGTGTGTCCAGTACCCTGGGCTACCACTTGAGAGCCCCAAGCCTTGCCTCCCATGTGTCTGCACACAGCTAGTGCCCAGGCCTCAGCTGTAAAGGTAGGTGTGGCACCCTGGGGGGAGAAATCAGAAGGGGAAGCTATGTGGAATGGTCCTCACTGCTGCTACCCATTCAGTGGACCCTCAAGGATGCTGTCACCAGCCATGAGCACCCTCTTCTGGGATGGGCACAGGGGAGGGGTATCTGGTGAGGCAATAAGATATGGGCTGGGAATATGTATGGAAGTGATGAGCCAGGAACTGGGGCCTTGAGGTAGGTGACTATGGAATTTCACAATGCCTTCTGGGGAGGGGAAGGGAGTATCTTTAGGGATGAGGAGAGATTGCTCTATTCCTGTCATGGGTTATCTCCCTGTATCCTACATTCGTCTGGAAGACTAAAAGAGGTGGAAACATTTAGGCACAGGCCATTTCGGGTGGGTTCTTGGGACCCTCTTACCTGGGCCACCTGGCAGGCACACAGGACGCTGCCAGTGGGTTGGGGACTGAGCAGCAGCACGGATATGCTGGGGGCCTGCTTGCACAGCTGCCGTACGACTTTTACCAGCACCTGTATGAGGGTGACACAGTGACCCACCAGTCCCCAGATGCCCAGGACCTCCCAGGCAGGACTTGGCCTCCTGCAGGCCCCAGGCAGGCCACTGCACGGCACTCACTGAGAGGGATTCGGCAGAGACAGTGTCCACAATCAGAGGCCCCTCTGAGTGCCGTTTCAACAGCTCCTGGGATTTCTCCGTAGCCTGTGGGGCAGAGAAGCCAGGGATGGATATTCCACATTTGAACTGAGACCCAGTCCAACAGCCCTGTCCCTCCCGTGCTTTTTCTATAAAGGCCATTTGCTCTGAGGAGAGGTGGCAGGGGCTCTGCCTGGAGTGGCCTGCTTTCTTGGGTTCCATCTGTGACCTTCTGTGACTGCCTCGGCTTTTCTATTCTGTCACAGGGCCCTACAATAGTTGCTGAAGGTGAAGGAGGAAGGCCAGATGGCACAGATGGCCTGGGAGGGGACCTGGAACTGGCAATCAAGGAGCAATTAAGGCTGAACGCATTTGAGTCAGGAGGCTGCCTAACAGGAATGGCGGGGGCAGGCGGTGGGGGGTGGGGTGGGGGGGCAGGAGCTATGGCCATGTAGAGGTGGGGAGTGACTTGCTGATATGTTACACATGAAGTAGAATCCTGCCCCGGACTTCTATCCCAGTTCTGGAAGCTTCCTAGGGTTAGCGAGGTGATGTATATGAGGCATGGCTGACCTCCTCTTACCTGGCCCTTCTCCAGTTTCCGGATGGCAGTGTTGGCACGGCGCTGTAGCATCTTCAGTGTGGTCTGTAGCTCCTGCCGTTGCCACTGAGGTATCACGGCAGACTCTGCGACCTATGGTCAGAGCCGTGTGTCACCTTGCCCTTCTCCTGACTTACACTGACAGGGGAGACACCATACTTACCCCGAAGACAAACATCTGGGCCAGCTGGAAGGCTGGGAGGGATGGGAAGGGTCCAGGAAGGGATGGGGGAGGGGACATGGCCAGTGGAGGGTAGGGACTGGAGTGGTAAGTGGCCCCTGACCTCGGTGAGACGTCCTATGTCCTTAGATAGCCGGTGAGCTTCCGGCAGGTCTCGGCTGCCCCGACTTAGTCGCTCACTGGCTGCTTCCACTTCCTGACACAGGCTCTGGCCCACCTCTCGGGCCTGTGGGAAGGGACAAGAAAAGTGAAGGCAGCTGCTGGCAGCTGCTATATCATAGGCAATGTGTGTACCACTGGGCACTGTGGAGCCTGGGTGTCAGCTGTGTGTTCCCCTGATCCCCTCAACCCCCCATTCAGAAGTCTCCAGGGCTGCTAGTATTCTAACCTGTTGGGCCTGCTCCCCAGTGATGGCCAGTAGGCGAGTGACACCCTTGACCAGCTGGCGATCCCCAATAATCACCAAGTCCCCCACGGCCCCAGTACTTAGCAGGTGCCTAGAGGAAGGTGAAGAAGGGGGTGAGAAGGGAAAAGTCTGAGCCCAGAGCACAGGATGGTGGCTGCTAAGATTGAGGGAGGATGAGGATCAGGGCTCGGGGACAGGGCAGCCCCAGAGTGACTCACGTTCCACAGCATAGCTCCACCGAGGTCTGCAGGGCAGCCTGGGAAGCTGGCGCCAGTGCGTGGGCCACAGGAACCCCCACTGACACTACCCGTACGGGGTCTGGGTACACCTGAGAGGAAGAGGGGACAAGGGCTGTTAGATGCCAGGGAGGACAGGGGAAGCCTTCTGGGGTCACCCTCTACCACCACCTCATCCAGTAAGCGGAGGCCGGGGATATGGGCAGTGTGTGCCAGGGGCACGTCCTCCATGTACACAGGCTTATCCTGCCTCACAGCTTCCTGCACGTAGCTCTCCACTGTCTGTAGCTGCTCTGTGGTCAGTGGGGCCTGGGAGGTGGGGACACAGATCAACAGGCACAGGTTTGGTGACTGCTGCTGTCCATTAAAAGGTAGGTGATGTTCCCATCGGGGACAAGGTGAGGTGTGGCTGGAGGTGGAAGGAGTGTCCTGAGTAGAGGGGCCTTGCTGAGGTGAGGTTCCGAGGGACAGTGTCGCGGTACTGATCCACAGCCCAGGTCCTCGATCACCAGTCAATCCACCTCCTGTCCGTCTTGTAGCGTGTCACTTCCCATAAAGCCTGTCTTTCTGTGTCCCGCTCACCTGGGTGGTCACGTCAAAACGCAGCCGTTCAGGGTTGAGATGGGAGCCCCGCTGCTCGGTGGTCGGTCCGAGAGTCTGTCGAAGTGCCCAGCTCAGCAGGTGGGTGGCCGTGTGCTTCACCATGCATCCCATTCGCCAGGCCTGGAATATTTTTTGTCACCCAGGATCCTGGGTGAGGGCCGGGTTGGGGAGGGACAGGGGCTGCAAGACAACAAAGTGGCGGCGGGATAGGGGCCTTACCTTATCCACATATAGCTGCACTTGATCCCCGACCTGTAAGCACTCGGGAGCCATGGCCTCGTGCAGGATGAAGCCACCACAGACCTGAGCCCGGGCCACGGGGAACAACACATCCTGGGGAGAAGAGGGCCAAGGTGCCAAGACTGCTTATGGTCATGTCTCCACTTGTGTGGCCTCAAATCTGCCTCCCACAGGAGTCACCCCCGGGGTGTCTGATACTTACCTGCTGCCCTGTACGAACAAGGTAGCCTCGGTCTGAAGCCTGACCCCCTTGTTCAGCATAGAAGTTGGTTCTGTCCAATAGGAGGCCACAGCGCTGGCCTGCCCCACGGAGGCCACGGCTGTCCCAGACTCTGAATACAGCTGTAACACCTGGGCCTCACAGAGGCCAAACTCTGTCGGAGGCAGGAGGATTATCAGTGTTACGGCCTGGGGATGGGATGAGTTTGGATGTGAGGCAAAGGCACCCCGGCTTTAGAGGGCAAAGGAGAAAGCATTTCCAGATGAAGGAGGTAGTGACCCCTGCTGGATACTTTGGGCAATGTAAGAGGCTGGTGGCTACCTTTGTCTCCTTCCCATCAAGGTCAGGTAAGCTTGTGCCTACCAGCCTGGGATCTAGGTTCTCACCGTAATCCCCGTCGGGGCGAAGGGAGTAGTTATACTTGGGGCTGTCAATCCGTCGGGCGTACGCCTTGACGGTGCAGCTCCTCCAGCGCATGGACATCAAGACACAGTCCTTTCTCCTGAACTGCTTCTGCCTGCTGGGCCCGGTGCTGCAATACAATCGTGTGTGTGTGTGTGTGTGTGTGTGTGTGTGTGTGTGTGTGTGTGTGATGGTGAGGCGGGGTGGGGTCGAGGGGGTGCCAGGTGCACAGACTGAGCCTTTGAGAGCCTTGTCTCTGTGAACCCTGCAGCTTGCATGGAATAAGACCTAAGGGGGGTTTGCTGGCTTTGAGAGAGCTATTTTAGGTGACTAGTAAACTAGACATGACAGGTGACTCAGGGTCAGGTATCTTTGCCCACAACCACCCCTGGGGCTCCTCCTCTTCTGCTTCTGTTTGGTCACTGGGGCTGATGTTCCTCTCTACAGACCGAGCAGGCCCGGTGGTTCTGTCTCCTCACCTATAAGGGTTGAGGGAGGAATGGCTGGTCACTGCCGAGTCCCATGGCCTGTACCTGAGCCTCCTCCTGGGCGAGCTGCTCTAGTCCAGCAGTGTCGAGCTTTACCCCCGTCTCCTCCAGCATTAGCTCCACCAGGTCCAGGGGAATCCCCAGATTCCCAGACAGTGACAATGACCAGGCCACTTCAGCTGAGGAAAGAGAGCAGAGGGCTGAGGATGGGAGTGGCAGATCAAAGCGGGGAGAAGAAAGTGACCTGGCTCAGGCTTTTTCAGTCACACAAACCCCTCCAGCATGCAAGGAGCCATCTTGAAACCTCGGGCTCCGAGGTCACAGAAGGATGAGGGTAGCCCAGCCTACTCTCATGGCATTTTGGTGGTCTCAGTTTAAGCATGAAGGTGACTTTGGAAACAAGGGATGGGTGGTGGGGCTGGCTGGGCGGCTGGGTGGTTAGGAGAGGAGGCGGCAGGGCAGGGCTCCTGCGGTGGTCAGGTTTAAAGCAACTGGGAGAAACTTCTGGCAGAAGTTCGGGTTTGGGGGTGAGTCTGAAGCTCCTGGCAGGCTGAAAGCTGCAGCCTTTGCTCACTCCGGTGTGCCCGAGAATCCCTTTGCTTTGGTAAGGCTCCCAACTCACCAGGGAATAAATCAGAAGGGCCCAAGCGCTTAACAGTGCGATCAATGATCCGCCGGCCTCGCTGCAGGGAGGCCAGGAAGGCTGTCTCATCCTCTGACACCAGGCTGGCTATCTGAACCAAGGCAGGGCAGGGAGTGGATCTGGGTTTCCTTGGAGACAGGCTTCTCCCTACATCTCTCTAGGCAGCCTCCCTGCCCACCCTCTCATCTCACCCCGATCAATACCTTGGCTGAGTTCTTCTGAAGTTCTGGATAAGCGGCTCCCTAGGGGTGTAAGAGAGTGTGGAAGATATAAACAGCCCACCCTTCCTCCATACCCTGCTATCAAGGGACACCTGCCCAGGAGGCTCAGATGCTTTGAGAATTGGGGAGAGGACTCAAATAAGGAAGTGACTTCCCAGTGGGGCAGGCATTATATATAAGTGGAAGGGAACCCTGAGGTCAAAAGTCCAGCACCCTGAATGAACATCCTTTCAAGGTCTCCCTGCTTTTTGTGAGCAAGACCAGCTTTCTCAGCCTCCTTGATGGGTGCAGGGCTGGACAGTGAGGGTGGGCCACTGCTGGGGCGCAGTGGTAGGTTCCCAAGGTCTCAGAAGGCGTGTAAGAAAGGAGGTGGCTTCTACACTTACCAATGTCTCCACCACCACTGGCACCAGGTTGCCTAGAAAGCCAGGCGGGGCCTGCAAGACCTCTGTGGAATAGCGCACAGCTCGACGGAGAATCCGACGAAGAACTAGCCTAGAGGGTTTCAGAGCGCAGCTGTGAATGCCTAGCATCATCTAGCCAGCAATATGGGGAGTGGGGTGCTTCCCTTATTCCCTTTGAGCTCTTGACCTGATTTCACCTCCCCATTTCCCTCTCCTCCCAGCCCTGCCACACCCGCAGCACCGGCTCTTCCAGACTCACGGGGCACCTGACATCCCTGGGGAGACACCGTCAGCAATGCAGACACTGAGTGTGCGGATGTGATCGGCTATGACTCGGTATGCTGTGTCTATTCGTCCCTCATCTGCTGCCCCTACGCGGCCAGAGTAAGGGGGAGCCCCGCAGCTCTGTAAAGCAAGAGAGCAAGCTACGACTGTTGGGGCTGCCTGACCTGGTCCAGGCACATGCCGGTTCTCGGCCATAAAACCAACCATATCCTGTAGGAACACCGTCCAAGAATGGAGTCCAGTGAAAATTCTCTGTACTAGTGGGGAAACTCTAAGAAATCAAGACGAATGCGACCTCGGTTCCTTCAAAACACAAGGGCTGTTCTTGGAATGTGTTTTTGTGCTCCTCCCAGGTGTAGCGGCTGGGAGTGAGTTTACGTCAGTTGGTGTCATTCATCCATCTCTAGAGGAACATGTTTTTGCCACATGTGGGTTGTATACTTGGGTTTGCCACTTGTGACTGCACACCTTACTCTTGTGAGAAGGTGATTCGTTTTAACAATAAATTGTCTGATGCTCTGGATAAAGTTGGTTATTGCATGGGACTCTAGTCAGCCTCATTTTTACGTCCCACTTTCCCAGATCAACAAACAGGGTAGCAAACAACGTCTAGAATGGTCTTCCCAGCACTGGGGAGGCAGAGGTAGGCAGATCTCTGAGTTCGAGACCAGCCTGGTCTACAAAACAAAATTCCAGGACAGCCAGGGCTATACAGAGAAGTTCTGTTTTGAAAAATCAAATACAAAAACCAACAAAACAAAACAGAAACAAAGTAAACAACAACAATAAAAAACCGTAACAAAAATGCCCAAAACCTAAAGCAACGGAATGGCCTTTTGAAAAAGCCAATAGTGGAATAGGACTCCCTGGCCCTTGTGGGGCTAGCGCTGAGCATTAAAAGGCCTACAGTGGCCATCACCGGCTCAGTTTCCATGCACAGAGCATCTCTGAAGCACACCCCGTCTGTGCTGGCTGGTTTTGTGTCAATTTGACACAAGCTAGAGTCATCTTGGAAAAAGGAGTCTCAACTGAGAAAATGCCTCTGCATACTAGCCTGTGGGCAAGCCTGCGGTGCATTTTCTTGATTGATGATTGATGTGGGAGGGGCCAGCCCACTATGGGCGGAGCCACTCCTAGGCTGGTGGTGGGCCTGGGTCCTATAAGATAGCTGGCTGAGCAAGCCACAGTGAACAAGCCAGTAAGCAGCACTCCACCATATCCTTTGCTCCAATTCCTGCCCTGACTTCCATTGAGGTGACTATGATATAGAAGTGTAATTGAAATAAATCTTTTCCTCACCAACTTGCTTATGATCATGGTGTTTATTATGGCTATAGATATCCTAAGACACCATCCATCTCTAGAAGGTACTATCACCCCTGCTTACTTTATTTTTTATTGATTTATTAAGACAGGGTCTTACTACATAGCCCTAGCTGACCTAGAACTTGCTATGTAGACCAAGCTGGCCTCGAACTCGTAGAGATCCGCTTGCACATATCTGGCCTCAATACTTGCTTTAAATAAGAGGGAAAGGGTTTGGGAATGTGGCTCAGTAGACAGAATGCTTAACTTACATGCGTCTAGCCCTGGGTTCAACCCCCTAGCACTGCATAAAACTGGGCATAGTGACATACTCCAGTAATCCCAGAACTTAGAAGGTAAAGGTAGGAGGATCAGAAGTTCAAAGCTATCCTTGGCTATGTGACAAGTTCAAGGGCAGCTTAGGATACATTAGACTGTTTAATTTAAACCCACATGTGTGTGCACACGCACAAACACACACACCACACACACACACACACACTGATGTGTGTCAGGAGCAGATGTGAAATCTAGACCAGGCTGGTATGACTCCCTGTTTGCTTTTCTGATCTTCCTAGAGGTGACGGTCAGGGGAGAGGAAGCTGGTATACACTCAAATATGCCGCAGCAGGCTACTTAATCTGCGAGGCTCCAAGCATATTCTATAGTCCAGGCTTTGTCTTGCCACTCACTATGCCTCTTAAGCCCCTCCCTGAGACCCACCCATTGATAGATCTTTTCCTTTGATCTCTGTGAGATATCTTGCCTCTACTCCCCTGCCACCATCTAAGCTGCACCCCACCCCGGCTGGTTCCTGGACTGATAACTGAGAACAGTGGCTTTTTGGCTTTTACTGTCATCTGGCTCCAGCTCATCCTCCCTTGGGAGTGCATGACAGCTCCTGCATCCGCTACACCTGAGCCGTTCTCCCCACGCACAGAATAAAAGCCTCACTTTGGACTTAAGGACCCATAAGATGTGACTCTGGCTATCTTCTTTGCAGAAGACTATCTGTAAAAATGTCCTTCCCCTCAGCACAGGCTACTGTGCCGTAGGATTTTAAAGCTGTTTTTCATCAACAGATAACATTTATTTCCCTATTTCTTGAGCCTGAAGCCAGCCAGAGACTTTTTTCTGGCCAACAGAAGATAGGAGAAAGGAGTCTGGGTATGGTGTTGCACACCTGTTCTTCCAGAATTTAGGATCTAGAAGCAAGAGGATCGAGGTCATCACTGGCTACATACCAAGTATGAGGCCAGTCTGAGATGCCATATCTCAAAAAATGAAAATAAAAAAAAAAAAAGAAAAAAGAAAAAGAATATAAAGAAAGGATACCTTGCTTCTGTCTTCTTTCCTGGATCCTTGCTGAGCTGGGATGAGAACAGGACTGAGCTAGAACTAGCCAGCCAGATGATAGCAGACACATGGCTTAGCCACCCATGCTGTCCCAAGCTGACAGTGAACCAATGCCTAGAAGTAGAGCTGCCTTATACCCAATCACAGATGTCTGGATGAGCTCATGGGATACCAAAATTGACCCAGGAAAGGTGGCCTGGCCTGTGCCACTGCCCAGACTCCTGAAGCGGATGTCAGCAGCCTTACAACACCAGTGTGCTACTCAGCAAAAAAGCTCTTGGGCATGGGCTCCACCCACATCTCACAGGATTCTACCTCAGCTACCTGGCTGTCTTTCCCAAAAAGCAGAAACTATTGAAAGGGCCTGGAAAGGAAAAGAAGGTCCCAGTTTAGAATCTAGTTTATACTTCCTGTTGGCTGAGAGTCAAGGAAGTTCAGGACAACTGATAAAATTGAAGCCACCTAGAGATAGTTACTCCAGTTTGTAAAGACTTTTCAGACAATGCTGTTAAAAGCAACACACTAGGGGCTGGAGGGATGAAGAAGGCTTGCTGCCCTTCCCGAGGACCTGAGTTTGGTTCTCGGCACCCACGCAGGGTGGGTCACATCCACCTGTGACTCCAGCTGCAGGTGATCTGATGCCTTCTTCTGTGGGTAGTAGAAACAGACACACACAGACACACACACACGACATATACAGGCACACAGGACACACACACAATACACACACACAGACATAGGTCCATATCTTTTCTATTTGAGCCTCTGTACCCAGCATAAAGGTTTCAGATTAGGGAAGCTAGCTGAGCCACACCCACCAGCAGAAATCTCTACAGCCACCTTAAAGAAACCAGCAAGCCCTCTCCCATCTCTAACTCAGCTAACACAGTAGACTCCTCATGTGCCTAGATTCCAGGAGAACGGCAGCTGTTACTCTTTTTCTTTCTTTCTTTTTTTTTTTTTTTTTTTCGAGACAGGGTTTCTCTGTATAGCCCTGGCTGTCCTGGAACTCACTCTGTAGACCAGACTGGCCTCAAACTCAGAAATCTGCCTGCCTCTGCCTCCCAAGTGCTGGGATTAAAGGTGTGTGCCACTACCGCCCGGCTGGCAGCTGTTACTCTTAATTTCCCAAGTCGGTCTATAGGCTCAGAACACCAGACGCAGGACACCAGAGGGCTAACAGCATAGTGGAATGCAGTCAAGTCAACATGCCTTCTTCATCATGTCCTGACATTCTCTGAGAAGCATATTCCTTCTCTGGGATACAGGACTACTTATCAACTACATGGGATGAAGTCCTTTGCCTTTCTCTAAGACCTCGTAAAAAAGGACCACCCCTCAGCCTTGCAGAATGGTGTTGGGGCCTGAGCTCTCTTCAGAGTCCTGCCATGCTCCTGTCTGTGAAGTTAATAAATCCTTTAATAACTCTTTTACCCAAATAGACGATCTGTCTCAGTGTCTGCTTGAACCCCAAGCTCAGAACCTTCCTTCCGTAAAGGACACGTGCACATTTTGAACCGATGAGCGGAAGAGTGAGGGGTGACATCAGGCAGCAGTATACTTGATACTCTGGGATCCTTGGTGTGCGCTGTTCCCACATGTTGGGAATACTCTTGAGTTCTCAACAACACCAAGGGAGGAGGGGCTGGGGAGACGGCTCAGCTGGTACGGTGTTTACCTCACGAGCACGAGAACCCGACTTTGACCTCTACAACACGCACACAATTGCAGGCACAGTGGCATATGCTTATAATGCCAGTGTTAGGGACACACACACCAGAAAACTAAAAAACAATGGCGCTGAGGCAGAGGAGGGGCTCACCTGGTGTATGGCGTCGAGCAATGGAGAGAAGAGGTCGGTGTCGTAAGTCGAACGTTTGCCCTGCAGTACGGCCACTAGCCTTTCTAGGCCCATTCCTGTGTCCACATGTCGCTGCGGCAGCAGCTGCAGGCTCCCATCTGCCTCTCTGGCCAGGAAAAGTGTGCACAGTGAGGCCAACCGAGTGTGGAAGGTCTGAGGCAGGCGCTCAAGTTCAGCAGAAACCTGATGACCCTTGGGCTGAGAGGAGTAGGGACCTGAAAGCAGTGATCCCTCCCTGCCATTACCTGTAGTGTTGCATGAAGACCAGATTCCAAAGCTCTACCAGCTGGGGGCTTCCCATCCCCCCAGCCAGGTCATAGTGGATCTCAGTACAAGGCCCACAAGGCCCGGTGTCTCCCATCTCCCAGAAGTTCTCTTGTAGTCCGAAGGAGAGCACACGACTGGCAGGCACTCTGGGGAGAAAGCTATGTAAGTGGTGGGAGACTGGCATGCTCAGAAGCTGGCACAACTATGACAACCTGCTATGACAACCTTTCACCCAAGTCCAGCTCAGGAAGAAGGCTCCTAGGGCTGGACAACAGCATGCTGGGATATGCTAAACTCATGAGGGTTTGTACTGATAGTCTGCTCTCCATATTTCCTATTGCCAGTGGGGGACAGAAGAAGGGGCCCACCAGACTTACCCCAAGCTGAGCCAGATGTCTCTGGTCTCCAGGTCTGGGTCCAGCCCTGTCTTGGAGTCACCACTGAAGTAAGAGACCCATAACCTGTCCTCAGGGATCCCATAGACTTGAGTCAGCAGTTCCCAGGCCATTCTGCAAGCTTCCTCCTGTAGGTAAAACCACCATGGCAGTGGAGAGATGTGACAATAGGGCCACCCAAGGTCATGAGGTCAAGACAAAAACCATTCCCACTACCTACCCTAGTTTCAGATCAGGCCACGTCCACTTCCGCCTTGAGTTTTTCATGCCCAGAAAGTGTCCCCATCCTTAGAAGCCTCCTTTCTTTCCAGACTCAGATGAATTCTATCTACTCCATAGTCCTCTCCACCCACTCACCCTGACCTGGGGACTTTAGGTCCAATGACTCCAGTGACTATCTCAGCACAGCTGTCTGGCCATCTGCTCAGCTAACTTTTAAACAGCCATTAGGCAGGAGACAGTTCCTTCCCTCAATCAGGGAAGTGAGACATACTCCTTTTCAGTGGACAGTGTGTGTGTGCGCGCGCATGCGTGTATGTGCGTGTACACACCCGTAACTTGTGGGCATGCACCTGTGAAAGTCAAAGGACAACTATGGGTGATTGTACTTAGGAGCTAATTTTTGTTTGAAACAGGCTCTCTCATTATTATCTTGGAACTTTGACTGTAGGCCAGACTAGCTTGTCTGTGAGCTTCCAGGGATCCTCCTGTCTCCGTCTCCCATCTGGCAACTCCAGAATCACAAGCACACACTGTGGAGCTGCACTTTAAATGGGAGTTCTGGGGGATCCACAAGTATTTTACCAACCAAGCCATCTTTCCGTTTCCCCCATAACTCACTGTGTCTAGCACTTGGCCACCATATCCAGCATTCAGGGTTCAAAGACTTTCTTGACTCGAGAGCTCTCTGGAAACTCACCTTAAAATATTCACCCCGAAAGCCCAATTGCCAAGCATCTCGAAAAACGTATGATGAGAGAGATCACGGCCCACATCCTCCAGGTCGTTATGTCGTCCTCCAGCCCTGACGCATTTCTGGCTATTAGCTACACGTCGGAAGCTTGCCATCTCGCTTCGTGGATCCACTGTGCCCAGGAAGATGGGCTTGAACTAGAAGCACATAAAAGTCGGGAAGGGGGGTTCTTTAGTTCTTTAGTTCCTTAGTACAAGGTTAAAGTGGGAGTGGATGCAGATGGCTACTAAAACTCGATATTTGTGACCCCAAGGGTGCAATGTGGTCTTGGCCCTGGGCACCCCAGGGGCTCAGGCAGGCGTTTCTAGTGTATATGAAGTAGAGAAGAGGTGAATGAACTAGTAAAAAGTAGTGAAATTTACAGATAAGGAAGTGGTTGGACAGAGTCAAAGCTTCAAGAATATTTCCAAGCCCGCAGCAGGAGCGCAATAAACGTCTACTTAATAGATGAATTATATTTATTTAAATAGTCTTCCACTCAGAGCCTGCCCCTCAGGGCTTCACACTTGCTATCCAGGGATAATAAACTTAATTTCTCCCCACAAGTTTCCAAGCTAATTCCCCAACACCTAACCAGGTCCCTACCCATTTTACCCAGCCCCTCTTCCACCCCGAGTTCCGCCCCCTCACTTTTTTGATCCAATCCTGAAGCGCTTTTCTTAGGCTGACTCCAGAGCTCCGCCCCCGATCGGTGTGGCCCCGCCCTCACCTGGTTCATGCCTGCATTGACGAAAAGCAGGCTGGGGTCGCCGCGCGGCCTCACGGAAGCGGAGGGCACGAGTCGGTGGCCGTGGCGATCTCGGAAGAAGCTCAGGAAGGCGTCCCGCACGGCCGCTCCGTGGGGTGGACTGGGCTGGGTTGAGAATGGCTGCCATGGGCACGACCTCCCAATGGCTCGCCGCAGCCTCCCGGCTGCAGCAGCTACCGACGCCGCCATCTTAGCTCCGGGCAACGGCTTCGCGGGGTCAAAGAGTGACGTACGGAAGGACGCCTAGTGTTTCCTACAGCGGCCCCTGGCTGGTGGAAGACTTAGAGGGCAAGTCGCCGCTTCTGGTGGAAGTGGTTCCGCAAGAAGGGAACTTACCCCTGGCAAGCTACTTTGCACACATTAGGCCCATCCAGGATTAAACAGATAATCATAAAAAGATCATTGTGTTCTAGGCTTCATTTTGAACGTTAGTAGTAAGATTAGCACAATGCCTCTGCTTCCAAAATCTGTATTCTGGCAGTAATGGTTGTTGTGTTATTATTGATTCTGTGGAGTTGCAAATGAACAGGTGTGGGTGCAATTCTGTGCGTGGGCCGTGTGGTTTGTGCTGATCCAGGCTGACGAGTGCCAAGGGATCGTGAGTATTCAAGAGGTGAGGTCAACAAGTATAGAACCCTGTGTAAGTGCCAGCACCACTCTAAGACCTTGCCAGGTCCTCCTTCTGCCCTCGGTTTGCAGAGAGCCACTTTGTCCTTAGGGACTGAAGCAGGTTCTTTGGAGCAGGTGGAGACACAGAAGCCAGACTGCATCTGCTCCATTATTAATTGCTTAATGACATTTGGTCTTTTAATTTGCTTGGGGATGAGAGAATCCAGGTCGACAGGTCAGGACAAAGCTGTCGTCTGGCGTTCCGGAAGCCTCCCAGGGCCCTGAGGTTTTGGGTTTTGCTGATTGAGAAGAGATACCTGTCCTGGCAGGCCAGTCCCCTTGACTCTCTTCATGGTAACAGCAGTAACTGAGAAGCCCACAGACCTTGTAGGTGCAGCTTGACAGCTCAGGGGCTTCTCATGATGACCTTGCTTGACCTTTAGTCTGGGAAATTGAGCAGATCTGGGGAGAAAACGATTTGCCAAGTTTAAGACCCAATAGAGCAGTGAGTGGTTCTCAACCTCAGGGTTGCGACCCCAAATATCAGTTATTTACATCGTGACTCATAGAGGTAGCAAAATTGCAGTTATAAAAAGCAATGAAAATAATTCTGTGGTTGGGGGGGGGGTCACCACAACATGAGGAACTGTATGAAAGGCTGAGGTATTAGGAGGGTTGAGAACCATTGCACTAGAGATAGCAGAACTGAGGTAATTGTGGTCTAAGAGACAGTCTTGGTCTCCCAGGGGCTCTTTTGCTTTTCAGTCTTTGTGTGTTATTTGGGTCTTTTGAAGCACAGCTTCTTTTCAGGGAACGCATGGTCTATTTTGGACTTGAGTTTCTATAGCAATAGTGAATTCTGACGAGCCTGTATATCTATCCCATGATCCTCTGGCCTCTCTTTTCCATGTAGGTTAAAGGTGTTGTTCTGCCTATTTTGGCTTCCTCCAGCATTTTTGGAACAGAAACCTGAAGCCAGATGGGGATTTCTGAGATTGGTGACCTTGAGAAAATACTGTGAGATTCTTTAACTAACTCGATGAGACTTTTCCCAGATAGAGGAGGAGGAGGATCCACAGCCCTCGTGTTATAATAGTGAATCTGTACTTTAGACTAACCCGGATGTAGTACCATGGGCTGCATAGTGGCTTTCACATTTAATCCCGGCACTCGGAAAGTAGAGGCAGGTGGATCTCTGTGAATTTGAGGGCAGGACAGCCAGGGCTACACAGAAAGACCCTGTCTCAAAAAATGTAGCTTTATTGGTTAATATAAAAAAATAAAAAGGAGGCCATGATTGTTCCTCGGTATGGTGGGGCTTTATTATAGATATGAGGGAGAGCATGGCCAGAGGCAGGGGCATTTGGGAGAGTCCAGAGTGAACATGACCCTAGGCCAAGCCATGTGAGGAGAGAGGGGAGAACCAGGAGACCCGAGAGGCCAGGAGGATAAAGGGCAGACAAAAGGACTTGGTAGCGGAAATGGCTGTATTATAGAGGGAAGGGCGGCCCAGTTCCTGGGATGGAGAAGTTTAGGATGGGGGTGGGATATGCTAGCCGTATCCTGTAGCAGGTAGGGACTGAGGGATGCTGTGAGAACCTGGTAGTCAGGCCTAATGTTAGTCACCTTAGTTAGCTCTTTGTCCCGGATTTGAGAGCTAACAATTGGGTTTTGCTTAGGATCCACGAGGCCCTGGGTTCATCCATTAGCACAATATAAACTGGACATTGTGAAGGGCACCTGAAACCCTGGCACTCCAGAGGCAGATGCTGGAGGACCGGAAGTTCAAGGTTATCCTCAGCTAAATAGAGAACTTGAGGCCAGCCTGGGAGAACTTAAGACTGGAGTGACAGCGTAGTGGGCAAAGTGCTCATCATGTAGCTGTGAAGATTTGAGTTCAAATCCCCAGGTAGGCCTGTACACCTTTTCAGTGTTCCTACACTGAGGTGGGAGGCAGATACAGGCATACCCAGAAGGAAGCTCATGGCCAACCAGAGTGAACGACTGTAGTAGTAGTGACGACTAGCAATGTGTCAGAGACGGGAGGTGAGGACCAACACCCTAGCTTGTCCTCACACCTCCACACTGTGCCTGTACATTCATCATGTACACAAGAAAACCCACACAGCACAGTTCACCCACAGGAAGTGAACAAAGCTTTTGGCATATTCACCTCCATTTCTAAAATCATCCTTTGGATGCGGAGATTACCTTAGAAACCATCTTGGGTTCTTTAATCCTACTCCCCAGTCCTTTGGTCCCTTCAAGTCTCAGGAATCCATTAATCAGTTTTTTGTTTTTATATAGATTTGCCTATTGTGGACATATCTATCAATAGCTTCAATTATATGTAACCTCAATTTTGTGGATGGCTTCTTTTAGAAAAGATTTATCTTAAAAATTGTGTGTGCACACACACGTGCGTGTGGTGTGTGTGTGTGTGAGCTGTGAGAGAGGGAGGGGGGGGACGCTTGTGCAGGTGCCTGGAGAGGTCAGAGGCGTTGAATCCCCCTGGAGCTGGAAGAGTTACAGGCAGTCTTGAGCCACCTGATGTGGGTGCTGGCAACAGAATTCTGGACTTCTGGAAAATGCACATGTAAGGGCTAAAGTTAACCTGGAAGCCCCACTTGCCCGAGGACAGATAGCTTCCTGGAATGCTGGGCCTGTGTTCACATAGGATAACAAGTCACATGTTTTTACCTCATTAAACAAGATTCGTTGCTGAACTGCAAGCTATTGCTTGATTACGTATAGACTGGGAGCAACCTAGGCAGGAAGTATATCAGAATGTGTGCTTGCCCCGATTGGACAAACGCAGGAAATACCCAAAGGCTTGTGGGTTCCTACCTTTATGGGCACCTGACTGACCTAATGTGGCACCATTTCTTTGGGAAACCTGGATACAGAAACAGCCAGTGTTCACCTTCCTGGCCTGTGTTTAATAAAGCTTGCTTTAATCGGATCACTGTGGAACTGGTCTTTCCCTTCTCCGTTCTCAGATTTAACACACATTCTTAATTGCTGAGCCATCTCTCAGCCCCCGCAGCTGGCCTCTTTCAGTTAATATTTTGAGGATTCATTCATGGGTGAATACAAGAAAGAAATAAAAAGGAGAGGAAAGGCCATGACTCTTCCTAGGTATGGTGGAGGAGAAAGTTTATTGTAGAGACGTGGGAGAGCATAGCCAGAGGCAGACATGTGGGACAGTGGTCCTGACCCTGAACACGTCGGGAGAGGGAAAAGGGAAGGGAGAAAGGGGAACCAAGAACAGCAGCCAGGAGGCCAAAGGTACAAAAAGGCAGCTAACCAAAATGTCTGGATTCTATAAGGAAGAGTATCTGTGGGAAGGACATCTCAGCTCCTGGGCTGGAGAATTCAGGGTAGAGGGCAGGCTATGCTAGCCATACCCTGTGCCGGGTAAGGACTAGGGAATGCTGGGAGAACCTGGAGGCCAGGTTCACTCCGATATGTTAACTTGGCATCCTGGGCTGTTTGACACTGAACCTGGGGAATGTGTATCATGGATCTTAGAAATGCATTTTTTGTTTTTTTTTTTGAGAGTTGTTTCTATTTGAAGTAAGGTTTTCCCCCTTACTGTTTTGCCCTTGCTGTTAAAAAGTGATCATTTTCTTTGCATGTGAGTTCTGCATGGAGCAAAGAGGTTTGGTCTGGGGCTGGGAATGCAATTGTTTTGACGGGCCACTGTCATCTGATGAAGACGTTAACCGAAGATCTGTACCTTCCCAAGATAGCTGGAGGTGGAGAGGGCTTGTCAGACAGGAATTTACCAGCCTGGGAATGTCTCTCGGGAGAAGCCCTCCACTGCCTTGGTATTTGGAGGAATTTCACTGTGTGGTTTAAAATGCAAATGCTGACAGTTTTCTGGTTATTCCTCAACAGGGGTTCGGTGAGCATTGCCCTGGGGCTGCCTACATGGTCTGTAAAGAATGGGGCTTTCTTTTCTCAAGGGACTTCTCTGTCGCCACCTGACCTACTTATCTTGGAAGGTACAAAGCAGTCTTTGACACTTTTTTACTTTCTGTTTTGCCTGTTTAAAAGAAGTAACACCCTCTGTCACAGTGGAACGAGTTCTTTCTGGTTTCCCCCTTTGCTTTGAGAGCAGGAGTTCAAGGTCAATAAATTCTATCCTGGACTGATGGACAGAGCCAGAGAGGGACTTTTTACCCTTACAGAGCAGGGACCCAGCTCTGTGCACTTCCTCTTAGCAAGGCCGTAGCCTAAACCTTGAAAGTTCAGTCACTTAGAGTGTTAGCATTCTGTCTAAACTCACCTCCACAGTTACCTGCAACAGCCAGATATGCCTCCCATAGCTACCGGCAACAGCCAGGTAGCCCTGCCCACTATTATAAAAGGGGCTGTCTGGCCCCTCCTCTCTCTCGTGCCCCTGTGACCTGCGCACCTGCAGGTTGTATCGACCCTCTCCCCTTCCCTCCCCCTCTCCACGTGGTCATGGCGGCCTCCACCCCCCCCTCCCCCCCCGCCCTAAATAAACTCCTCTTCATGGAACCCTCTGGCTGGCCTGGCGTCTTCTGTTCCAAGCTGCTGCGCGCCAAGATAAAATCAGAGAGGTCTGTCCAGGCGATGTATTTATTATGTGGTTGTCTCACCTGGGGTATGAAAAATGGGTCTCCTAGGCTCTGGCTGAGGTGGAGGTACTGAGGCTGAGGATTTATCTCAGTCAGTAAAGTTTGGCATATGAGCCTGAGGACCTGGGTTTGATTCCCGGGCCCCCTCATAAAGACTGGGCCATGGTAGCAAGTGCCTGTCATTTCCAGTGCTGGAAACTGGGCCAGGAGGCTCCCTGGGATTGGCTGGTCAGCTAGACTAGCCTATTTGGGTGAGCTCTAGGTCCTAGAGTCTCAAAAAGTGAACGTTTCCTGAGAAATAATACCCAAGGCTGCTCTCTAGCTTCCAGACAGATGCGTATGCTTGTGCACAGACACAGATGTGGATGCAGACATCGGCTGGTTAGGTAGATCTGGGATGGGGTCCCAGAGGGTAGAGAAGTCATTACCGTCTGGTTCTAGCACGATCTTGGCTTTGTTTTTTTTCTTTGCTGAATGTCCGTCTATCACATGTCTGTCCGCCTGCTATCATCTACCTATCATATGAATGTGGGCATACACACACTACAGAGTCAATGGACAACTGGCAGGAGTCAGTTCTCTCCTCCCGCTGCTTGGGCTCCAGGGACCAGAGTGCCAGGCTGGGGACAAGCATGCTTCCCCACCTAACCATCTCACCAGCCCAGGATCTTGCATTTCTAAGCAGACTTCCAGGGAAGCTGTTGCTAGTCTTCTAGATTGTACCTTAAAAGGCAAAGGTAAAGTAGAGAGCTGAGTCTAGACACAGGCCTATTTCAGAGCCTAATGTCTGGGTTTGCTTAGGTTCTCCTCTCTCCTGGGAATCGTGCTGTGTGCTTTCTCTGAGAGCTGGTCCTGTGCTTGTGTCTACCTGCTAAGGCCTTTTCTCCTGTTGCTTAGAGACAGAAAGATGTTGCTTGCAGCCCAGAAGAGGAGGGAGAGGGGGGAGTCTCTCTCACTCAGGGGTGAGACACAGTGCAGATGGCCAGGTGGGAGCTACCAGGGATTGGGAATTCAAGGAGTAGTGAACACCCAAAGGTCAAGAGACTAATGTTACAGACGTATCCTTAGTGTTAAAGAAAAGGTGTTATATTTTAAATGGTTATATAATTCCTTGTATAATGGTCCTCGGTTTTACCACCACTTGGCCTGCAAAACTTGGTCCTTTTCAAAGTTTCTCAGTCTCTGCATGAAAAATTGTTGAAAGAAACATTATGGCCGGACCCTTCTAGCTTCTAATCCTGGCACTAGAGTTCCCTCTGGGAGCCCATCTCAGATTTACTACTAGGCCAGGCTGGTCTACAAAGTGAGTTCCAGGTTAGGACTGCATAGCAAGACCCTGTCTCAAACACAAAACCAAATCAAAATAAATCAACCGAACAAAACTATTTACATATCATAACAAAACACAAATGTAGAAACTCAAACAAAACAAATGTATAGCTTAATAGTTAGAAAGCCAGTAGAAAGGAATGGAAAATGATGGAAGGGGATGTCTCAGCAGGCCCATGCCGAGGCATCTCTTCCCCCTGAGGGACCAGCCACATTCTATTCTAGCATAGAATAGAGTTTATTCAGGGCATAGGGAGGGGAGCCAGGAGGGTAGTAGAGGCAGAGAGAGAGAGAGAGAGAGAGAGAGAGAGGAGAGAGAGAGAGAGAGAGAGAACAGAGAGGTAGAGGCTGGCCATGACCACGTTGAGAGAGTGGGGAGGAGGGGAAGAGGCAGACAGAATCTGCAGGCCAAGAGATCTAGGGAGCAAGAGAAAGAGGAAGGGCCAGACAGCCCCTTTTATAGTGGGCAGGCCTACCTGGTAACTGTGGGGGTGGAGTTTAGACAGAATACTAACAAGTATCTTGGGCTGGGATATAGCATACAGGAAGAGCACTCTCCCAGAGTGTGTGACGCCTTGGGTTTGGTTCTCTAGTATGCAAACAAACTATTTCTCCCTATTACCTTGGATAGTAGGAATAGAACTTGGCAGTTTCCCCGGGGTCCCTCTGTGGCTTCTGCCTCAACTCGACCCACTTCTCTTCTCCCAGAGGCATCCACTGTCCTGATGCTTATAGCTATTACCAGTTATTTCTTGGCCCCTTATTAGCATACATTAATTGTCCAAAATATTGTGCTTCATTATGATACTTTTATACATGTAAATAATGGCCTTAATAATAGTCACACTCAATTTGCAGTTTTTGAGACAAGTCTCAGGTATTGCAGACCTGCCCCCAACTTGCTAGGTAACTGTAGGAACCTCTCAGAAGCTTTTTGGTGCATTTCTCTTTATGGAGTCATGACAAAAGGAATTGTGTAAGCTTTAATTTTTCAAGACTTACCTTTAATGAAGGTTCTTAAACGCTCTAACCTCCCTTCTAGCCCACCACCCACCAGAGGTTGTGGGAAAGAGAGGTGACTAGGATACGGGGGAAGTAGACCTGTTTAGAAATTGTTCTTTGTAGCAAATCCTATCTGCGTTGTCAGGAAATCAACAACTCAGTTCACAGGTCAGCAGCTCCATCCACTCACAAACACCTCATGGATATACCAGCAGTCCAGTTCAGTAGAGTCGGGATAGCAAACACGGATCAACAGCGGTGGCCTGACCTAGCAGAGACAGTCAAGCCTCAGCGAATTGGCTCAAGTCAGCAGGAGGAATTACGACCACCAGGAGCAGCCACAAAGCAAAGACAAGATCAAAGCACAAAAAAAAAAAAAAAAAAAAAAAAAAGCGGTGCAGCTTTAACATGGGAGCGAGGGCGTTCTGAGTGAGACCGGTAAGTGATGCGCCGGTATACAGAGACCTGTCCAGAAAACCAAAAACAAAAAAGAAGACAAGAACAAAAAAAAGCTATGCTAGCAGCGAGCCCTCACTGTTTGTTGAGTCCTATTTATACTCCCTTCAAACGTTGTGTCTCCACAAGTGTTGCCTTAAAAGGTGTTTTGCCTAGCACTCAGTCTGATTTAGCAAAACTCCATGTGAGTCTATATATATCAGCTGACATCACTCTGCTAATTGGCCGAGTCCATGGAATCTTCGAGCAGCTGTAGGAACTTCTCAGAGAAGTTTCTTGGTGCATTTCTCTTTATGGAGTCATGACAAATGAAGCTCAACAACACATGTAAAGCAGACCAATACATGCATGTCCTTATCAAAGAATCCTTCATCACCCACCCTTTCACATGCTTGCTTTAGCAAAGCTTCCTTTCACCTGTGTCTGCTTCAGGAAAAGTCTTTCATGTGTGTGCCCCGGCAAAACGCCATTCTACACAACTGACTTTCCAAAGAAACCACAAGTTTCCACTTCATAACTGCGTACAACTTTGACCTACTGATCCTGCCTTGTCTCCTGAGTGCTTGGATTATAGGCCTGAGCCACCATGCCTGGTTTATGTGAGGCTGGGGATGGAACTAGGCCCTTGTACATGCTAGGCAAGTACTTTACCAAAGGAGCTAAGATTCCAGCCCTGGTTTTCATTTCTTTTACCAGCCAAATGTGGATTTTTAACTCTTACAGTATTCTAATATTCTTCTCATATTTCTAGCCAGCGTCTCACTTATGCCCAAGCCGGGCTCAAATTCTTGTCATTTTAATTATATATATACACGAACAGTTTGTCTGCCTGTATGTCTGTCCACCATGCACATGCTTGGTGCCTCCAGAGGCCAGAAGAGGTTGTTGGATCTTCTGGTCCTCATTTGAGCCACCAGGTAGGGGTTGGGGAAAACCAAACTTGGGTCCTGTGAGACTAATGAACATTCTTAACCACTGAGTTACCCCTCCAGTCCCAGAGCTCAAACTCTTAAGCTGAAGTGGTTCTAAAAGCTCAGCCACTCTAGCGCTATTGGATTGTAGTTACCACAGCCTGCCTGATGACAGGGTGTGTGCCATGTCTTTCCATCCAGGGGGCTCTGCTCCACGCTCTTCCTTCCAGCACGCCCACTGCAGAGCCAGGCACATTTGACCTATAATGTTTCTCACAGTCTGGGTGTTTGCTGACCGCTTATTCAACATTCAGGTGATATTCTTCTGTCTTCTCTGTTTCATGCAAATTAGCCCCTAGCTATAAAGACCTGGTGGGCACAGGGTTGGTGTTAAGGTTTGGTCAGTTGCTGTGTATTGTAATGCTAAATTCTATACCTGAAGGTCTAGGCCGACCAGTAACTTCTCAGGTTTTCAAGCCTATGTCGTGCAAACCTTGTTCCTTGGTTTAAAATGATTGCTTAAATAAAATTGGCTACAGCCAGTTGCTGGAGGGATTAGAGGTAGATGGGTTTGGAGTGACTTGGTTGTAGGAGGAGAGACCAGGGGAGGAGAAAGAAAGAAGGGAGAGGAGGAAGCCCTCGTGAGGGGAGATGGACCACGAGTACATGGCCAGGAGAAACAGCAAGTATCTGGGGGCCACCACTGGGGAGGTAGCCAGGCCAACAGTTAGAAGAGTAGTTGGGAGTTATTCCCCAGTAATTGTCAAAGCCAAATAAAATAACCTTAGTCTGAGTCTCATTTATTTGTAAGCTAGTCGGGGATAAGCCTAAATTGATTGCACTACAGGTAGAGTCCCTTTGGGAAGACTACTGTTGCTTTCTTGTTTGTGCATATGTGTGGGTTAACCTAGTGTGTACCCCTATGTGAGGGCTGGAGGCTGACCTTGGGAATCTTTCTCTAACGACTTTCACCCTATGTTGTGGGGCACGGTTTCTCATGGAATCCAGGGCTTATGACATGGTTAGTCCAGCTAGCCAGCTTGCTCTGGGGAACTCTGCCCTCTGAGTACCAGGATTTCAGATGGGTCACCACCCCTGCCTGGGATTTATGTGGGTACTGGAGTTTTAACTCTGGTCCTCACACTTGCTCAGTATGCACTTAACCGGCTGAATCATCTTCCCAGTTCCCTACAGATGCTCTTATCCTGAATGGTGCATTCACACTCGGATATCTGTCTTTCTGTCCCCTTATCAAATTCAATGGCATCATTCTGGTTTCTGTCAATTCACTAGAAGTTACAACATGACCAATTCTAGTTCTGTCTTCTCACTTTCAGTGTTTACTTGAAGTTTGGCTGTGAGGAGACGTCCCCTGACCTGTTGGTTAGCCAGCAGCATAGTCAGTGAGGAAGGGTCAGCTGTTTCATTTCCGTCCTCGTGGAGGTCAGGAGACCACGGCACGGATTGGATCTCACTGTTCACTAGTATTGCAGCAGGGCCTTTTGTCTACCGCTGCTCATGCCAAGCTAGCTGCCCACCAAAGGGGATAACCCTGTCTCTGTCTCCCTTCCCCATGTAAGAGTGTTGGGGTTACAGATGTGATCAACTGCTTCTGGTGAATGTGGGTTCTCGGCGCCCGAGTGCCAATCCCACATTCATGTGGAAAGGGCTTATCCATTGGACTATTTCCCCAACCCACAGGTCCTTACGAATGATTAGTAGTCTAGTCTTATTATTTTACTGTTAGTTTCAACTAGTAGTAGCTTATTGTTTTTTATTTCAGTTATGCTTATGATTTACCTGCTATATTTGGTGTGTGGGTTTTGTTGTATTGTTTTCTATACTTTTTTTTTTTGAGATGAGTCTCTTGTTGCTCAGGTTGGCCTCCAGGTGACTATGTAGCTGAGGCTGTCCCTGAACTCCTGAGCCTCATACCTCTACTTCCTAAGTACTAGAACTACAGGAGTGAGTCACCATGCCTGACTATTTTATGTGTTTCTTGACTTAGAATTGGAATCAGCTCGTATTTAAAAGCCCCAGGTTCAACATTCTATTTGAAAACTATAATCTAAACAGGGCATAGTGATACACCCCTAATCCTAGTTAGTGCTTAGGAGGTCAAGATCAGAGGATGGCCTCAATTTGAGGCCAGCCTGGGCTACCTATGAGTTCCACACTAGTCTGGGCTATATAGCCAGAGTTCAATTCCCAGCAACCACATGGTGGTTCATAACCATCTATAATGAGCTCTGGTGCCCTCTTCTGGCCTGCAGGTGTATATGCAGGCAGAACACTTATACATAAAAATAAATGTTTTTAAAAGGATAAATTTAGAGAGTATATAAACAGATTCAAAATGTTGCTGCATGTGATAGGGTCACTGGGGAGATGTTGGTTGAAGAGTATGAAGCATAGTTAGACAGGAGAGAAGATATTTGAAATTTTATTGCACAGCACAGTGACTTAAAATTAATAATAGCATGTATTTCATAATTGCTAAAAGATAGGAGTATGTGTGTATGTGTTTGTGTATGTATGGTGTGTGTGTATGTGTTTGTGTATGTATGGTGTGTGTATGTATATGTATGTGTGTGATGTGTGTATGTGTGTGTGTGTATGTTGTGTGTTGTGTGTAATACTGAGGGTTGAACCCAGGGCCCTTGGGCATACTAGGCAAGTGCCATTGATCTACATCTTTTGATTTTCTGAGATAATATTTTGCTATGTAGAGCAGGCACCTCAAACTCATGACCCTCTTGCCTCAGCCTCCTCTCCGCTAAGATTGGAGGCATGTGTCACCACACCTAGCTTAAGAGAGGATTTTAAATGTTCAGAAAAAGTAATGAGTATGTGAAGTGATTGACAGGTTAATCTACTTGCTTTGTTCATACAATATGCATTTATATTACATTATCAAATATATATCTATATAATTATTGTTAATTAAAATAAATTAAAAGAACCCCAGAAAGTTGCTGTACACAAGTTATTGGAAAAATCATGGTTTATTCACTGATTAAAAAAACAAACTTCATCCCTCTTCCTTCCTTGTCTTCCCTCCCTTCCTCCTCTCCTCCTCCTCCTCCTCCTCCCTCCTGCTCCTCCTTCTTTCTTCTTTGACAGAAGCAGCAAAGGAACTTGGGACACACCTGGAAAGACTCCACTGAGCTACACCCACATCTTTTACTGTATGTTTTTGTAGTGTGTGTGTGGTTGTGTGTGTGTGTGTGTTTTAAAAAGCTGACAGTGAAAGCAGGCATGGTGGCACTGGAGAGGCTGAAGCAGGAGGATCAGCACAAGCTTGAGATCTGATCTTGGGGAGGTCCAGCCAATCCAGGACTGCCGAGGGGAGCTTGAGGTGCCTAATAAAACCATATTGTGAACAACCACACGAACCAGTCCTCGGCAGATTGAACAACTCTAAGTATGGGGTGAGTGTGGCTTGCACCACTTTGCACTGGTGGGCTGGCAAAGAAAAGGGATTCAGAGGGCAAAAGCCTGCCTTGGAGCCCAGCTCCCAACCTGGCAGTGTATTCAGCCGCGGATAGCGGCGCGATGATCCTTAGGGGCTGCACAATTGAGAATTCATTCTTCACTAGAACTAACCAAAGTGTGGGGTTCTGGGTAGCGTTTTCATCTTCCTCGGGGGAAGTCCAGAATGAAGTGATTCTGTCGAGTGTTATCAACAGACCTGCAGAAAAAAAGTTAAAGGAAAGCACACACGCAGAAGGGTGTGGCCAGGTGCTGCCGCGTGCGGAAGGGCAAGCATCTTTGTATCGCTATCTTGTAGCTATGGGGAGATAGATGACTTTGAACAAGGAGTGGTGTTGGGCTAGGTGGGCGGGGTTAGTGGAGGCTTCCCCGGGGAAGCTTTTTTGTAGTTCTTTCCCCGAGTTGGGGGTTGTCTTTGTGTGTATGTGTTTATGGATATGTGTGTAGGTATGGATGCACGTGGAGGCCAGAGGTTGGTGTCTGTGTCTTTCACGGCAGACAGTGTCTCTCACTGAATCTGGACAGTTTGGCTACACTGGTTGTCTAGAGGCCCCCAGGATCTTCACCTTCCCACCCCAGCGCTACAGCATTGGTTTGTTGTTGTTATTGTTGTTTGTTTTTTAAAAAACAAACTCTGGGCCATGCATGGCAAACATTTTAAAAGCTGAACCATTTCTCCAGTTTTTGTCATTTTTTTTTTTTTTTGGAGTTTGTAAATTAGTTCATTGCTTCCTTGTTCCAAATTACATGAAGCACAAGACCAAAGTCTCTGAAGCAACATTTGTTTATTTTCCAAGGAAGTTTATCATCAAATCCTTCTCCATTTTCAAATATAGTTGGCCACGCCCCTTCCCCAAAGGTGGGATTTGGGGAACAAAAAGAGAGCTACCCCCCCCCAATACACACTACAGTGGAACACGTCATGGGGTGGCTGTGGCTTTTGAGACTCGATGGGTTCTTTTATCCAGGTATCTGATGTCCCCACAGCTTCCTTTGTCACTTAGCTGTCAGGGGTGGAGGCCTCCACTCTGGCTTTGATTTAGAAAGCTCTCTCAGATACACACACACACACACACACACACACACACACACTAATAAATCAGAATCCAGAGTTCCATTATCCTATCTTGAAAAGGGGCCTCCGTCTATCTGTCAGGATGTCTGGAGAGCAGAGATGTAAACACAGAACCGAAGATCTCCCATTAGTGCCGATCTCATTTGCTATCAGTTTACCCATTATTATCCTTTGAGATGCCATTAAAAATGCATTCAGGATGTGAGGGAGATGGGGCCTATCAAAATACAAGTTGATTGTAATTGATGATGACATTCCTCCTCCCACCCCCAGTCTGCCCTTCACCTTCCAGTGGCTTTAAGCCATCTGGGACGCAACCCAGAGCAGAAAAGAGAGGAGGGAAAAGGGCCTCCGGGCAGTGATAAGTGCTGCCAGAGGCTAGGGAGCCAAACTCCAGGAGGCTGTCTGCCATCCTCGCTTTCGACCTGGGACTTAGTAGAGTACTTGTGCTCCTAACAGCAGCTACCTGGTACTGAGCCTTTGGTATGTGTCAGGTGCTGTGGTAACCCTACCTCCTGAGTGCTAGGTAAACTGTTTAACACCGACCCTCCAGCCCCAGGCTCTGGCCACATGCTTTCTATGTAGTAATATTTAGTTTTCACATTAAGCTGTTAGGAACCTTATTTTACACACGAGGAGGGTGAGAGTGGCTCAGAGGTATTAGTTTACTAACATGCAAGCAATAAGAAGTAGAGCGGGGATTCGAACCCACAGCCTGGCTTTAGAGCCAACAATGCTAACTTAGTGTATGTGTGCACACATGGGTGTGTGCATGTGTGTGTGTTTAAAGATTTAAAAAAAAAAGATTTATTTATTTATATATTATGTATGTGAGAACATGTCATTCTCTTCAGACACACCAAAGAGGGCATCAGATCCCATTACAGATGGTTGTGAGCCACCATGTGGTTGCTGGGAATTGAACTCAGGACCTCTGGAGAAGCCATCAGTGCTCTTAACTGCATAGCCATGTCTCCAGCCTCATGTATGTGTGTTTAATACACATAATTCTGGAAGTCCATGTATCTACCATCCTAATTCTCAGTTAAGTTAGGAAACAGGGTCACTAGAAATCCATTCACCACAGGGAAGACTTTACCATAGAAGCTTCTTGCTGCAGGCACAGGCAGGGAGCTCAGAACTCTCCCTGGATGGGGGCAGAAGCAATCTGCTCCACCATATACAAACTCTACCCTTCTTCCTTCCCAGGCTGAGACAGACTTACAGCTTGGGTTGATAGGAAGGCCCACATCTGGCCAGGACAGAGAAAGCGGATGGAACGACCCTTGTCTCTGGCCTTCACAGTCACAGGGGAACTTGGTCTGCATTGTTACAGACAAGAAGAATAATGTTTTTTTTTGTTTTTTGTTGCTTGTATCACCTAAGGCTGCAGATGAGTAGCCAGATTTGCAAGCTGATGGAAGAAAATAAAAAGCTGATGCGTGGGAAGAGATGGATTATGATATATGTGATATATGTTTGCACCATTTTGGTAGCAAGCCAAGGAAATATTGAAATTGTGTTAGAGTAAATGAAGGCGCACACGGAGCCCTGAAGATCAGCAGGGGGCACTTCAATGATTCAATGATTCAGAAAGGCCATTGGAAATCCCTCAATGGTCCAGAAAAAGGAGAGGCTGTATTATTTAATGGAATTAAGAGTGCACATACGTTCTGTTCAGTTCTGAAAGTGTGGGATGACTACCTTATGCCTAGCGAGGCTGATGCAAGCCCTTGCCCTCGGGGAGCTCTCTGAGGGGAGGTGTTCCAGAAAAACAGCTGCAGAACTGCTCTCTCCAAAGATGCTAAGACACGGAAAAAACAGACAGATCTAGGGTTGCAAAGAACAATTTATTGGGGACCAGCTAGCAGGAGCATGGTCAAGGATAGCAGCGGGACATCTGGATCCATTTGGGTCAGAAGGAAGGGGCATCTACTGTGCTCAGGACAGAAGTGACTTTCCTCTTGGCTACAATGTATCTGGTATATCTCAAGCTCACATCAAAGATGATGCCGGATATTCTTGGCTCAGAGCCACAGCGTCCAGTCACAGAGCTCTGCATAACGAGTTCCATGGTTTTGTCTGTCTTGTCTGTGATGCTGGGAAATGGGTGGAGAAACAGGCTGGGGTCACTGTTGAGGTGCAAGATGGCTGTATTCATATCCAGTGAAGTTTTTGGGTAGCCAAGCTAGATGCTTACTGTGGTTATAGAGGGCACACAGAAGAATGTGTGGAGATGAGAGGGGGCTAGTTGTTGGAGCACATAGTGTAACTCTGATTTGGGGACCAGGGTTCAGCTGTTAGAGTGCTTGCCTAGCATGCAAGACACCCTGGATTAAACTCCTGGAATCCCATGAAACAGATGTGATGGTGCACGCCTGTAATTTAGAGGGAGGAGGGCCAGAAGTTCAAAGTTATTCTTGGCTCTATGGTCACAGTGAGTTCTGGCCAGGCTGGGCTGCATTAGACATTGTCTTGAAGGAAAAGGGGACTCTAAGCAGAATTCTGTGCTGGATTCCAGGGAGCTTCGTCCTTAGATGATATGGAAATTCCCTTAAACAAAGGCTATGGGACGGCGGGGGGGTGGGGTGGGGTATCCACAGACGATATCCCAGAGGGCCTCTTTGCCTAGAGAAATATATGTGACCACAGAAATTTACATTCTGAGTTCCCAGTGTCCCTTTTCATCCATGTGGCTCCTGGACTGTGGGTTGTGGGTTAGCAGAACGTGTTACTCCCAGCTGTCATCTGGGTGTCAGAAGAATATTCTACTTTTTATTTTATTTTTTTTTTTTTTTTGCACAAGGTTTTTCTGTGTAGCCTAGACTGTCCTGAAACTAGCTATGTAGGCCAGACTGGCCTATAAAGCTCTGCTTGGACCTGTCTCCCTAGGGCTGGGATTAAAGGTATGTGCCACCGTGCCCAGTGGCTTTGAATCCGGGATTCCTCCTGCCTCCATCTCTTTAAGCGCTGGGATTACAGCATCCCCATATCCAGTTTCTTCCTTTATCCTTTGGAAGAGGTAAGAGTCGTGGGGGTAGTGGGGGCTCGGGGATGGAGATAGCACTCCCAGGCAGCCTTGCCTGCAGCGACAGGCAGAGAGACAGCAGGTTAAAGACCCTGGCTGTCAGCTGGGGATGGTGTCGCCCTTCCGCAAGCAGGAACCATAGGGAATGATAAATTGAAGGTATTAAATAGCACTTGGGAAGCTGAGAAGAAAGAAATGAATTTACTTTGGAGAAATATCGATTCCTGCAAGACACTTGACTGTTTCTTTTTTTTTTTTTCTTCAGACACTGAACTCAGGAAGTCTGGATGACGGCAGCTGGAGAGAAGATGGTGAACATGGGAGGGAAAGGCAGAGACAAGACTTGGGCTGACTTGGGCTGGGCCCTGAGTCAAAGCCAGAATCCAGCAGCAGATGGTCATGAGCTTAACAAATTGTCTATAATTTTATTTTTGGGAAAATAGCTTTCTTTCATATAAATTAATGTAAATACATATGGATATGCACATACATATGCATGTACATATGTATGCACACACCAAGATACATACACACATGCCCGAACATATTCATCTGGATTTCTGTTGTATTTTTCATTGCTAAGGACGGAACCTGACCTTTGAATTGCTAAGGAAGCACTCTCACGCCAAGCTATGTCCCCAGACCTTCGTTTGACTCCGTTTATTTTTACACCTTAAAACTTTATTTATTTATTTATCTATTTATTTATTTACGTGTAGGAAGAGCTAAGGTGGGAGGAGTTAGGAGAGGAAGAGAAAAAAGGAAGAGGAGGAGACGAGAGAGAGCAGAGATGTAGGAGGATGGAGAACCACACAGGTATGGAGAGCACCCATGGGGAACAACTTATAATTAGGTTAGCTAATTGGGATACGACTCTCTTTGTATGGGCATCTTGTTATTAATCATTATCAAACATATAAAGCCTTTGATTAATCTATAAGAATTAGAGTCTCATTCTCTTACTGGGCCCGCATGGATGGCGGAATGGTCTGGGCAATGCCCTGCCTTGCGGAGACAGTGTGGAAGATTGGCAGAGCCATCTCTCATGCTGACATCTAGTGGGTGGCAGGGCTGTGTTTCTAGTTGGCCATTTCTAGCTGCAGCGTGAAATGTGGCCTCTGGCTGAGAAACATGGCGGCTGGGCTAGGCAGAACTGCTGCAGCTTAGATAGCTGGCCTGAGCCAGAGGCCGACTTAAATAATTAACACAACATTTATGTGTGTACGTGGAATCTGTGGAGGTCAGAGGACAACTTGAAGGGGCCAATTCTTTCCTTCTACCAGGAGTGCCCGGGGATGGAACGCAGGTCCTCTGGCTGGGTGGCAGGTGGCTTTTATCCACTAGCCATTTTGCAGGCCCTAATTTCACTTTCAAGAAAAAGATTTATCAGAGTTGTTTCTCATCAAAACTTGGGTGAGCAGATTTAAAAATGTATATACTACAACACAGTAAGTAACACTGAGATGCAAACCCTCGAATATGGCCAAAATAAAATTCAACTTCTATGCGTGGGAAACGCTCCATTGTACGTCCAGTGAATTGACATTGTCTTCTTTGGCATAATAGGTGAGTATATCGAACTATTGATATTTAGTATATTTTACCCAGCACTTGAACTTTTATCTACTTTTTCTTCCACAAAGTATAAAATGGCCTCTGATGTTGATAGGACAATTAAATCATAACATAGTCCATCCAGCCCTAAGGTGCCAAGCCATGTCCAGTGCCCACACAGAAACCAGAGCGTGGCTATGTGTGCCCCGTGACTCACTGCTGGCTGGAGAGCTGGTGCAGACAGGATGACGGCTGCCCCCCTATGCTGGAAGAAGAAAATGGCGAGGCCCAGCGAGGTGGGCCGTGGATAAATCGCTTGGCGTGAATGTGTGAGGACCAGAGAGTTCAGATCTGCAGAACCACTTAAACGTCAGGCGGTGTGGATCCACCTGCAATTCCCGTAGTCGAGGCAGATGGGAGTTTCCTGGGACAAGCTGGTTACCAAGATGAACAGGATCCTCAAGAGACTCTGCGTCAATGAAATGAGAGCAGTGGGAAGGCATGGGGACATCATTCGGATCTCTACACACATTGTATGTGCACTCAGCACACAGTATAACACACCCTCTCCCACGCATGCTCGGGTGCGAGTGCAGATGTGCGCATGCTCGCGTGTGTGCACACACATAATGATGACCATGTAGTGAGAGACATGTCTCAAAGGAATAAGACGGAATTGATAAAGGAAGGTAGCCATAGTCCTCTGGCTTCTCCATACCCATGACACCCCTACCTACCATAGTTGCCACCAAATAATAATATTTATAATGTAATAGGAAAGGTGCCTAGATGAACTCTTGGGTGGATTTCCCAACGATTACAAACTTTTAAAACGAAAACTATGTATACAATTATGTACTTGTACAAAAATCTATACCACAGAACATGTATATTTACTATTTTAACTTTCTTTTTCTGAGCCAGGGCCTCGTGTAGCTGGCCTAGAATTGGCAACTACACAGACTAGACTGGCCTTGGACTTCACTGATCCTCCTGCTTCTGCCTTTTGAGTGCTAGGATCACAAGCTTGTGCCATCACTCCCGACACATCATCATCATCGTCGTTGTCATATTTTGAGACTGTTATTTTAAGGCAGGGTCTCAAATAGGCCAAGCTGACCTCAAACTTTCTGTGTAGCTGAGGTCGATTGATATCAAACTTCCGAACATCCCGTGTGTGTGTGTTTATGTGTCTGTGTATGCACACATGAGTGCTGAGGCTCAAAGAAGCCAGAAGAGGGTGTTTGATCCTCTGAGACTGGAGTTAGAAGCTGCGGTTACAGCTGTGAGCTACCTTGTGTAGGTGCTGGGAACCAAACGCAGTTCTCTATGAGAGCAGCAGGCGCACCTCACGGCTGAGCCCTCCGTTCAATGGCTTTAAAATATCTACTCACATTCCTGCGTCACTGTCACCACTACCCATCTCCATACTGAAGCGCTGTGTCCTCGGAACACCCGCCAGTCCCTGGCAACTGCTGATCCACTTCCTGTCTCTGGGACTGTGGCCCTTCCAGGTGTGGACATTTGAGGTGGAGGAGACTGTTACCTGGAACACCAGGTGTGACTGTGTTTCTTTATACATTAGTGTTCACATGTGTGATAGCTGTCTTCAGGACACTCTGTGGATTTCTCTCCTATTAACTGTCACCACCGAGGAAATCTATTCATTCAGCTGATGCTGTGACTCCCACCATGGTCCCTAGCATAGGTACGAGGAACTACCAACTTCATAGCGAACTTTCTGCTGTCACAGGAGTAAGTGCATGCCATCTGGTGTGTGTATGTGGGGGGGGGGATGGGTAGTGGTGGTGGGACCAACACGGAGGCTCTAAGTCATGTGTGAAGCTGCTGCCTCTGCTCTGATGGTTTTGGAATTTTTCTTCATTATTTTACCTGCTCTGAAAGATGCTCCTCTCTCTCTCTTTTCTTCTCTCTCTCTCTCTCTCTCTCTCTCTCTCTCTCTCTCTCTCTCTCTCTCTCTCTCTCTGTTGCTTGCTCTGATTCTCTTTGGTTCTCTCTCCCTCTGTGTATATATCTCTCTCTGACTTTGTCTCTCTCGTGCACACACTCACAACCATCTAGAACTCCAGCTCCTTATGATCTGGCGCCCTCTTCTGGCTTAACCACATAACACACACACACACACACACACACATCACACATACACACACACACTTTATCTTAAAAATAAACTTCCAGTAGGCAGACCTGTTTCTTTTCTGTCATCACTTTTACCCGGAATCTGAAGCATGTTCTGCTGGTCAGAAGGAATACCTAGGCTGTTTGCAAGCTCATTTCCTCGTCTGCAGAAAGGTGCATCTGGCTTTGAGCTTTTCTGGAAAAGAAGAAGCAGAATAAAGTCTGAGAGGACTGAAGTGTGTTAGGAGAATACGTTCCTGTCTATTCAAGGGCACAGGAATCTTGAAGACCTTTGTTCTGAAAATAATTCTTCTTCCATCATCATCATCATCACCCCCAAAAGCTGTAGAGGGAGCCATCCAGCAGCTGTGAATGTGCACCACAAGCTCCTTCTTGGGAGTTGGAGAAGACAGAAGAGGAACAAGGGATGTCTTGGGGGCGCTGTTGAGAAAGGGTAAATTTCACTGGGTTATCATTGCTGGAAACTTAGCACTGTTAGAGGCAAACCGCTGCTCCCTGCTCCACGTGGTCTTTGTATTTTTCTCCTGCTTGTGTGGATGTGCTGCAGCGTGGGGACAGAGATGCTGACCCAATTGCTGCCCCTAGCAACCTGAAGAGTTCCCTTATCCTTTAGAGATCCACCGAGGTAAAGCTGGATCCTTTGCAGAAAGAATTTCAAGGTGAGCTAATGTGAATCCGGATAGGACTTTATTAACAGACATCTGAAAACAGATTTAAGCACAGGGTTAATAGAAAGAGGCCTTTGGGGAAAGAGGAGGCATTGCCTGAGTGCTGGGGGTGGGCATTCACTGTCTTCACAATAACAATATATACAGTTTCGGTGAATTCTGGTGATTATTCTCAGAGGATTTCCTAGAAATTTGTGCACATAGGATGGTTCCTGTCAGGAGTGTGATGGATAAGGGGACACCCTAGATAGAGACACAGGAAATGAAGATATTTTCACTCTGTTCCAAAGTTGATAGTCTTGTTTGTGAGATATACAGAGAGCATTTGGAGAGGAGGAGGGCCATACGTTACCCTCAGGTTTAACTCCCGATCCACTGTTAATTCTTACATCCTTAACAGAAAAGTTGTCTCTATGACTGGGAAGATGGCTCAGGGGTTATGAGTACTTGCTGTTCTTCGGGAGGACAGGAGTTCTATTCCCAGCGTCCATGTGGCGATGGGGGGTTAAGAGATGGCTCACAACTGCCTGTAACTCCACTTCCAGAGGATCTGGTATCCTCTTCTGATAACTATGGGTTAGGCACTCACATGTACATGCACACATAATAAATTGATAATGATGATGAGATGAAATACTGTCTGTATGTTCACTGTATTGGAGTTGATTCTCAGCTTGTGAGAGGCCCCAGCCAGATTCCTTTCCCCTCCCTATAGTCCCTTAATTTTCCTCTTTCTGCCCTACCGCAGATGGGACATATGTTCTCAACTCCCCAATTTGGGCTTTTCCCATGTGACTCTGAGTAACGCACAGAGGGTGTGACAATGTGACATTTTTCAGACAGTTATGAATCACTAGGCATCCTGTTCTCACTCCTCACCTCCTGCCTTTGCCATCTGACACGAAAACACCCATCCTTACTGTTTTCAGGAGAATGGAACAATCTGGGGAGCGAGACGAGTGGCATCCAGCATCCAGGCCACCTTTAGCTTGAAGCTGATGGGTCGTCACTGACCATCCAGACTCGTGAATGAGAAAACGAGAACATCTCACGCTTGCTGTTGTAGTCAGCTGGGTTTGGGGGGCTGTTTGTTATGCAGCATTATTATGACCAGGCTGACTAATGCACAATCAAATGACAGAAGCCCATGAAGGGTAAGGGAAGGATACGCTGGTGTGTGAGACAAACAGCAAATGGTGACTGATGGTGCAGTTCACTCACAGCTGGAAGAACAACTGGAAAAGAAACCTCCACCCCCACATACACACAGAGACACATACACATAGACACAGAGACACACATCACACACAGACACAGATACACACAGACACACACAATAGATACACACAGACACAGATACACACAGACACACACATAGATACACACAGACACAGATACATACAGACACACACAGACACAGATACACACAGACACACACATAGATACAGACACACACAAACACGCAGACACACAGATACACACACACTGCTATTTGTGAACACTGCCTGTCCGGTGTCTTTGACCAGTATTGCCAATGTCTGAGAGGTTTCCAAAGAGTTTTCTCCTTAAAAACAACAGAAAGAGCCGGACATGGTGGTACATACCTTTAATCCCAGCACTTAGGAGGCAAAGGCAGCGTATCTACAGAGTTTGAGGCCAGCCTGATCTACAGAGTGAGTCAGCCAGGGCTCTGTTGCAGAGAAATACAATGAAAGAGATACTATGGAAATCTGACCTAATAGCCCACACCCTGGTCTGAACTCTCATTGGCTGAAATCATTGTTCCCCTCATTTTGTTTCCTCAGCTCCAGTCAGCCAACCTGCTGGCCTTCCTTTTTCTTTCTCTCTCAGGGACATCTGTATATACTTCTGCTTATTGTAGGAAGAGGTGGACAGACCCTGGGGAAGCAGACAGCGGCGCTCAGCAGGCTATTCCATGCTACTACTAGCTTGGGCTGTGGGCCTGCTCTCTTCCAGTGGCTCTTTTGGGGTGCTGGGTGGCCACTTCCCTGCACCTTTAGTCACAGGATGAGCTGGGGCATATTTAGCTGGACAATGCCTTTACACTAACATGTTGCTTTTCCTCTTCTGTTCTGGTTTGCTTTACACACTTGGTGAGGATATCCCACACTGGTGAGGTCGAGGATATACCCACCCTGGTGAGGTCCTTGCCTAACCAGCTTTCCAGTTTTTCTTAGTTTGTGTGGAGAAGACTATCTGTCCCAGGAAGGAATCTTTTTCCATCTCTTTCCTAAAGCCAACTCTTCTGGGGGCTTTTTGTCCCTGGTTCTGGTTCAAAGATCAGCAGAGAGGCAAACTGTTGTCCTGCTAATTAAAGTCAAAGTCTATCATTGTCTGGACAGCCTTCGAGCTCTGTGTAATATGGAGGCCTCCCTTCACTAGCAGGGATTCTTCTCTGACATTGGGGAATTCAATGCCCCCCTCCCACTCCCTCGCTCTACGTAAGGAATGTACCTAAGGAAGGTAGCCTAGGTTAAGATTATAGGTTCAGTTTTCTTTTCCTGCTAAGAACCCATTCAGCCAGCACCTGAGATTCCCGCAATGCTTTCCCATGCTAATGACATTTCCATACCCTAAACCTTCAGCCAATGACTCTTTGCCCATCCTGCTCCTACCTGTGACTTTTCTCTTTGTTGTAGCCAAATATCTTACAAGAAGCGACTTAAAGAAGGTTTGTTTTAGAGTCAGGTTGAAGGGATATCACCCACTGTGGCAGGGGAAGGCATGCTAACAGTGTGAGAGGGAAAGGCAACACAGAGAGGTTCCTCTATCTTGTTCTTGCAGAGGCCATTTTAGGTTGAACTGGGATTTGATCTCCTTGTGTCAGACCCACACTAATTAGATGGGAGGAGAAAGACTACTGACCCAAATCATTGTGTCCAATTAGTTAAAGCAAGCAATTAACTAAAGCAAGTTTTAAAATTCATGTACATGGGGTTTCAGACCTCAGCATCAGATGTGAAGAAGACAAGATTTTTATAGCTCAGGGGCAGGGGGTTTTCAAATGAGGACCTGAAAGGTAAAATAGGTGGGGTTACAGCAGCAACCCATAAGCATAACAAGTTCGTCGTAACTTCCAGAAACAACGAAATGAGGCAGGATGGTCCTAACAGCAGGTAGTGAAGGGTTTTGTAGAGGAAAGGGCATCTTGGTGATGAGCAGGCAAGGAACACCACAAGATGACACCAAGCAGCAAGCTCACACAAGAGATTCACTGAGGATGAGGGGGCACACCATGGCGTCCTCTGAGTGAGGATGGAGACAGTGGCTCGGCCAGGTCAGAGGGTGGGCTTTATAGCTGGGTTACGGAGCATGCATAATAGGGGAGCTACCACGAGGGCGCAACAGTGGAAACACGTTCCATGACTGTTAGTGATGGCGGGCTGTCCTCACTGAGTCACTGAAGGTGGTCTGGGGGTGCTCTGAGGAACCTGGTTTCGGGGTGTGGACCAACATATCAGACCATATTACAACACAATAGACCAACAGGAAGTCATAACAAGGTAGCCGTAACAACCCTTTTGAAACAAAGGCAGGGCTGCAAAGATGGCTATAAACAACTTTTTGAAACAATGGCGTGATTGCTATTCTTGAAACAGGCAGTGTAGTACCATTGGTAGTTACAGTTACAGGTGAGTGGAGCCTAAGCCTTGAAAAACAGGCTTAATCATAAAAGAAACGAACCTAGTTTGTCTTTACTGTAAGATGGCTTTAAGCCTAAGATGGAGGCAGGCTGGTTCTTCACTAGTCCTGTGGAAAATTACCAATTCTATGTTAGGAGCACAAGGTCAAGATAGCTCTGGATAACTTATCTTGGCTTCTGTTAAACTGCTTGCTTGTGCAAACCTCCCCCTGCAGCTACTGAGTGAGACACCAGGACATGAATTTTGCCTTTAAATAAAAAAAAAAAAAACAACCAAAAAATTTATGCTAAACACTCGGGGCTACACTTGGGTCCTAAATACCCAGGTGGAGTCTCAGCCGGCTGAGTGAAAGACTCTCATTTGGCTATAGACTGTGTGGTGTTCTCTGGTAGGGCTTCCTGTAACAGCAGGAGGGCGGGGAAGTTAATCACATTACTTCTGAGTCTGAGAGCAGAGGGGTCATGAGACTTCAAGCCTCACCCTCAGTGACCCAGTGAGGCTCTACCTGCTAAATGTTCCACAAATTCCCAAACAGCATTTCTACTTGGGCACCAACTGTTGAAACACTTGTGCTTACTAAAGACATGGAAACGGGGGTGGTGTGGTGTGGGGGCATGGGGTGGAGGCGGGTGCATGCTGACAGTTCAGATGGCTCCCACCAGGGTCTAGCATACGCTCCTCAGAGGACCCTGCTGAGCAGGGTTAGTGGGGAACCTATTCTGCATAACATATTCTGCCTCAGAAATAAGGGGTCAGGCTCATGGGAGGTTCCTCCTGGAGTCAGCATCTCAGTGTCCATGTTACCATGGTAACTTTCAAAGTACTGGCTAGTTTGAGAGCCCCAATGACATTTATTTATATTTTCTTTTGTATTTATTTATTTATATGAGTATACTGTAGCTGTCTTCAGGCACACCAGAAGAGGGTATCGATCCCATTACAGATGGTTGTGAGCCACCAAGTGGTTGCTGGGAGTTGAACTCAGGACCTCTGGAAGAGTTCTTGTCAATGCTCTTAACCACTGAGCCGTCTCTCCAGCCCAATACTTTCTTTTGTCTCTTCTGGGAAATGGATAAAGTTTTGTAGTGTTGAACTGTTTACAGCCCCCCCCCCTTCTCTCCTTCTCTCTCTCATGTTTTTCGAGACAAGGTTTCTCTGTGTAGCCTTGGCTATCCTGGAACTTACTCTGTAGACTAGGCTGGACTCAAGCTCAGGGATCTCCTGAGTGCTGGGACTAAAGGCATGATCCTCCACGGCCACCGGCCTGGATGTTCTGTTTCAATGTGGATCACCTGATGTAGCTGTCTCCTGAAGGCTCTGCCAGAGCCTGACAAATACAGATGTGGATGCTCACAGCCAACCATTGGACTGAGCACAGGGTCCCCAATGGAGGAGTTACAGAAAGGACTGAAGGAGCTGAAGGGGTTTGCAACCAACCAGATCCCCCAGAGATCCCAGGGACTAAACCACCAACCAAAGAGCACACATGGAGGGACCCATGGCTCCAGCCACAGATCCATGTAGCAGAGGATGGCATTGTCAGGCATCAATGGGAGGAGAGGCCCTTGGTCCTGTGAAGGACCTTCATAGAAGCAGGGGAAGGAGGGATGGGATGGGGGCTTCTGGAAGGGAAACTGGGAAAGGGGATAACATTTGAAATGTAAATAAATAAAATATCCAATAAAAAAATCAGTGGCTCACTTGAGTGCCTCTGTCTTTCCAGTATTTGGGAAACTGAGGCAGAAAGAGCTTAAGCTTGACGTTAGCTTGCACTACACAGTCCCAGAATCAAAACAAGCTGAACACAAGAACAATAATAAAATAATATGGATTGTGTAATGCTTCTGCTCCAGTTTGGAGGGTCAGGTACCAATTCCAGGCAACAAAAATGTCTCCTCCACTTCCTGTTAATATGTGATGTCACCTCTCATTCTGCTTGCATCCAACTTCGTGAGCCCCCCCCCCCCGACCTCTGCCCTTTCTAGCTTGTCCAGAGATGAATGTTCCTTTACACCCATTTTAAAGACATTTCCCCCAGTCACAGGTCTTGATGTTGTCTTTGTTGCCTGTGGCTGGTTTCTCATATCTAGCAAGCCCCGTCCGGCCCCCTCTCCTCTTACCAATGTTTCTACCTGGCTTTTTCAACTTTTCCGATTAATCTCCTTAGAGCTCTTGGGTCTTGTCTTAGAGTTTTACTGCTGTGAACAGACACCGTGACCAGAACAACTCTTATAAAGGAAAGTATTTAATTGCGGGTGGCTTACATTCAGAGGTTCAGTCCATTATCATCATGGAGGGAAACATGGAGGCGTGCAGGCAGACATGGTGCTGGAGAAGGAGCTGAGAGTTCTACATCTTGATCTGCAGGCAGCAGAAGGAGTCTGTTGTCCACAGGCAGCCAGGAGGATGTAATGAGGTGACAAATGCACCCCTCATCGCAGACAGCGCTCATGTGAAGGCCTGGGACTATGGGCTTGTAGTCAGGACCCAGGCTCACTACGAAAACAAGAGCCAGGAAGACTGGCAGTCTTTGTCTCCTGAAGTCAGAAGACTAACTAACGTCTGCCTGGCTCTTTTATGTAGGCCCGGGGAATTGAACTCAGGTCCTTATGCTTAGTGAACAGGCACTTTACTTCCTGAGCCATCTTACTGGCTCACAAGACTGTTTTTTATTCACCTGTGAGACTTCACTGAGCACTATTCTTGGAACATAGAAGGTGTCTAATTATGGATCCTGACCTAAGCTGAGAGTAAGGTCCATTGTGGATCTGGGGGCTGGCGTTTTAGCTGGATCTGGGTGGGGTCACTCATACTTTTTTTTACCTCACTGAAGGTTCAGCAGACTGTGTCATTCAGCATTTATATCTCAGCTCCCTCGTATTGACAGACCCCCCCTCCCCTTCCAGGCCTCAGCCTTCACATTGTAATAGAGGATGGGGCATCTTCTTCATCATGCATGGGTTTACACTGCCCTCTGGTGGACACTGTTGGTATAAACAGGCCCAACCATAAATTGTAGTGGGCGACCTTTTTCTGACATTGAGGAAAAGAAGGCTTGCTTGCTTCTCTGTCGGGATTTTGGCAGAGCTGCTAGGCCTCCAACCCTCAATTTACCTTGAAGTTCTTGAGCGTTAACAAGAACACGGCCCTTTTACCAATGTATGTCACTCCTCAGATAATACCTGGCTCGACTTTCTTTTCCCAGTGTGCTTTGCCAAGACCTATGAGAGATTATCTGATATCTTTCTCCTCAGCCAGCTGCTTTTCTCTTATCCCCAGACACCTAACTCTTATTTCTGCCCCAGCATCTCTCAAAAAGGGGGTGGGGTTTCAGGAGGTGTGGGAAAACAGAGAACACCATCTGTCTTGTGTTTTGTGTGTGTGTGTGTCCCTGTAGTGTCATGCTCCCCTCTCCTGCCCTGTTCTGTGACTGCCAGGGTCTCTGCTCTGCATGTGGCTCCTGCTTCTCTGCCTCACTTGGAACCAAACTCCCTGTCACTGAACTGAGGAAAGTTGGGTCCCGTAGAGTGGAGGTCAGGGATGCAGGCTCAAGTCCAGTCTCTGTTTCTGCTCAGATGGCAGGAGCTCCGTAGGAGTCACTGAATACCGAGGCCAAGATCTTCTCGTCCTGGAAAACTGAGCTTAGTGGCCAAGCCCAGAAGTTTAGAGTTCTAAAGCCTTTAGAAGCCAGAGACTCACGGTTGGAGGCTTAACTTTAACACAGCGGCTCTGGCTGCAGTGCTGACAGATCAGAGCAAGCAGCAGCAGACGGCTCACACCTTCTAGGGTTACAGGTCTTGTACTGGGACCCTTCCTCGTGCAGCGACCAATGCCACGGGTGTTTTTCAGGCTGTTGGAATCTTAGCTCTCCATGGTGGGTTCTGTTACAGTTCTCTGGAAACTTGGCCCCTAAGGCTTGGCAGCTCTCAGGATCTCTTGAGCTTTCTTTCTTGGTCTATTGCTATAATCGCCACTGCTGTTCACTCCACCATTGTAGTCTTTCTTTCTGTTACTAGTTTGTGCCCTCCCCCCAGCCTTGAGCAGGCCTGAAAGACCTTGTTTACAACAATAGAACAAATAATAGGACCTTGGTGGAGTTACCCACCTCGGCTGCACATACAACCTGCTATAGGAATTTAAAAGAATAACTGCCCACTGAGCTTGCCTTGAGACATCTCCGGCTGTGACAAAGGATGGGTTCCCCCCACCCATCTCCAGAGAACTTTGTCTTGGCTTCATCTTTTCTCACCTCCTGTCCCTTTCTTCATTTCCAGCCCCCCTTTCGGGAGAACCGGTTGGTCCGTGGCCGCAGGCAGCTACACTAGCTGAGTCCACTCTACTAAGGGAGTAGGCAAGAAGGCCAGGGAGTCAGCTCAGTCTATAAAGAGCATGTGAGCCTTCGGGTCTGATCTTCAGAACTCATCTTTAGAAGCTAGGAGAAATGTACCTTTGATCTCAGCACTAGGGAGGCAGAGTTGAATGGCTCCCTGGGGTCTGCTGGCCAGATAGTCTAGCCGAATAGGTAAACTATTCAGTAAGAGACCCTCTATCAAAAAAAAAAAAAAAAAAAAAAAGGTGGAGAGTGACTGAAGAAAATACTTGCCATCGACCACCATCCCCACATGTATGTATGTGCATGCACGCGTGTGCACACACACACAGAGTATGATAGGATCATTTTCCATTGGCCCTACCAACCACTCCAATCCCAAGAGGGTGCAGAGAAGAATGTCTCCTACCTCCTGTATACAAAGGGAGCTTTGTGAGCCTTGCTCTGTAGGCAGGGATGCTGGCACCAATCACAGCAGACTCTCATGCAAATGCAGGACTATGTTTGCACTAGTTGCAGGCTTTCTGCTGGGCTGCCAGCAAAGTGTTCCTCTTCCGGTCAGAGGCAAGATCGTTTCGAGTTTGCCAGAGCTCTTGATGACAACGAGTCCCATGCAAGCAGTCGTAGGTGGGGCTGCGCCTCCAAGAGCCAGAGGGCTTCGACAGCGAGCAGCTGTAAGTGTTGGGTTGCTGTGTCACGTCTGAGTGGCTGCCACCAGCAAACGGGATGACTGTTTGGGTGCCAGTCCTATCAGGGCAGTCAGGGTACCTGGGAAAGGCCTGTCAACTGGGGAGTCAAACCACTTAATCTCAGCACTCCGGATGCAGAGGCAGGGGCAGGCAAATCTGTGCATTAGGGCCAGTGTGGTCTACATAGAGGATTCCCGGCTATCTGTGGCTACACAGAGAGACCCTGTTTCAAGAAAATAAAAGTCAAGCCACTTATATCTTAGCTTTTTATAAAGAAAAATAGTCACGTTAAGAGTGATGCTTACAACAATATTTATCATTAATGTAAAGGCACTTCTGCTGTTATTAATAGTACTTTAACAAGGCTTTGCTCCTGCCCCAGAGAGATATGAGGCCTTCTCATCTGTCAGTGCCTCTGACCTTGTTGTGGTCCCTGATAGGAATGCTACTATTTTACGATTAAAATTAATCCCGTGAAACTGACAATATTCAACTGTTTGATCCTATGAGTGGCCATTCTGACACTACTGTCTCTTTCTTTCTGAGACACAGTTTCTCTGTATAGTCCTGGCTGTCCTAGAACTCGCTCTGTAGACCAGGCTGGCTTTAAGTTCACAGAGATCCACCTGCGTTTGCTGCCAGAGTGCTGGGATTAAAAGTGTGTGCCACTGTTGTCCAGCTCTGGCTTCTTTTTATAACCCCAGTGGCTGTCTCCTATTGGATAACTTCTCAGTAAGGGGCGTGGCCTGGAGAGCACCTCCTCCATCTGCACAGCATTTGGCTAACTCAGTTTCAAGATTTCTACAGTCCTTCTGTTGTTTCTTTTACAATCAATGAAATTACTAAAAACAGAACCACTCTGCGGAGAGAGGTCAGTGGGTAAAGCGCTTGCTGCTCAAGCCCAAGGACCTGAGTTCGAGTCCTTGAACCCACTAAAAGCCATGTGACATGTCTATAAGCTGGTGGGACAGAGATAGGTAGTTCCCTGGGACTCTTTGTCAGTGCAGCTGTAACAGTGAACTCCGGGTTCAGCGAGAACCTTATTTCAAAAAAAAAAAATAAGGCGGAGAGCAAAGCAGGAAGATATCCGACATTGATCTCTGGCTGACGCACGGAAGTGCATAGGCAAGCGGGCCCCTGACACATGTGCACGCACATGCATACCGCACACAAATAAACATGAGTATTTAAATTAATGAAAGATTTGTACTTTTCCCACTTAACTATAGGAGAATCTAGGTCTCAATATAAATTTAGAGACTAAGCTCGAGGTGGGGGGGGGGCGTTTCTATGCGAGATTTATTAGGGAAAGGGTTAGAAAGGTAAATTTCAATCTATACCAAGGAAAGAATGATCGTTTTGGAAGGATGGAACTTGGGAGTGAATCCGTTTTCTGGATGACCTTGAACGAGCCATTGCTCAAAGTCGGTTTTCTATTTTGAAAAACGCAGCTGGCTGTTGAGGGAAGTCAGCCTCCAGCAGCGAGCCTAGCCCAGAAAAAGGCGCGGTAAGTGGTGGGTGAATCCAGTCTAATCAGGATGCCAATTCTACGCCGCCGACAGCTGCAAGCTTCGCAGAGAGTGAGTCGTTCACGGCCACCCGAGGTTACAGAAGTAGCGATGACAATCGTTGAGAAAGAGCCACAAGCAAAACCAAAACCCTGAGGTTGGTTCTGCAGCATTTAGGCCTGAGACTCCCCCATCCTCACCCCAGGCCAGAGCGCTGGGTGCAGGAAGAGAGGTGCGTCAAGAGTAGTGCGCCAGCTCGCGGGAAGTGGCGCGTTGTCCTGGCAACCCTGGACCGAGCCTTGCAGGCGGTGGTAGGCGCCCTTGCTTTCCGCTTTGCATCCTGGCATTCGGCAGTTTCCGCTGCCAGTTGGTGCGTTGATCTGGGCCATGTCCTCCATGGAGTCCTCCAAGGGTAGATGAAGGGCTTTCCCCAGGGAAGTAGGGTGGGACTCAGAGTTGGAAAGGAGACCCAAGGACAGGGCGGGGCGAGTCCCCTCTGGAGTCCTGAGTCAAGGGGCAGTGGGCCTGGTATTCAAACCTCTGAACACCGCTGGGAGGGCCAGTGAGATTTAGGGTTTTCCCTTGCTCTGTCTCTTGAATTTCAATGACTTGTTGGTTTTGAATGCTAGACTTTCTAACAAGCACCTTTTGGGTCCGGGTGCTTTTTTCCTTGTGCACTGGTGAGCCCATGGATACTGGGAATGGAAATACCGACTGCCAGCTTCCCTCTATCTCAAGAGCGGCCTGTACTAGAGAGCTGCAGAAGGTTCCAGAGAAACCTTGGGCATGACCAAGTGGAAAAGAAATAGAATTGAGTTCTGAGAAATCGAAAGGGTTAGGTGGGCGTATAAGCTTACGGAGAGAAAATCTTTATTGGATTCATAGCGTTATAGTTTTGTTGTTGTTGTTTTGTTTTTTGTTTTTTTAAATTAAGACTAAACACTGATACCCCGTATGTAGCCCAGAGAGTCCAGAGTAGCCTGGAATTCTCCATCCTTTTGCTTCGCAGGCCCCTGTCATTCCAGGTGTGGCTCATGTTCATGGTCTCGTTGCTTTGGCCCTCAGGTGTATATCATAATGACAATCATGTGTCAGATCAGAGCATCTCCTCTTAATCAAGAAATAATGAAGAGAAAAGGGGGTGGGTGTGGTCCCACTCTTCCACTTAGAGGCACCCCATGACCTCTTAATTTAAAAAAAAAAAAGTCTTTATTTTACATATGTACGTTTAGCCTGCCTGTTTGTATGCATGTGGACTGAGTTTGCGCCTGGTGCCCGCAGAAGCTAGAAAAGGGTATTAGAATCCCTGGAGCTGGAGTTATGGATGGCTGTGCACCACCATGTGGGTGCTGGGAATAGAAGTCCAGCCCTCTGCAAGAGCAACGAGGGTTCTAACTCTCTCCATCTCCATGACCTCTGGCTTTTAAAAAAAAGTCCCACCATCTCCCAACAGTAAGACAGACTGGGAGCTAAATGCAGATCCAAGCTAAAGCAGCTAGTCAGAGCATACACACAGTGAGCTCGTGTCTACATTCCAGATCTGATCAGGCAGAGACCTCCATCAGAAACAGGAGCTAAGCCGACGCTTGCTCGCACACCTGCAATGCTGGCACTCAGGAGAGGCAGGCACGAGGATTGCAGTGTCATCCTCAAGTATAAAGCAACTTTGAGGCCAGTCTAGTCTTCATGAGACCCCGTCCCAACAACAAGATAAGGCAGAGATCTCAATACATCGTTGCCTGGAACTTCTAACCGCTGGGAAGTATATCACAAACGAGAAAAGGGAGCTAGAGGTTTGAGCCGCCTGGTGCTTTGTGTAATAAACACAGAGGCTGGGCTTTGCTCTAGAGTCTGTCCAGATCCATGGTTTTTTTTTTTTTTTTGCTTGCTCATATATTAGTAGAAATGTGGTATTACTTATTAGATGGGGCACTTCCGGTTTAAGTAGGCTAGTGCTCTTACTCCATGATTGGCTCTTAAGGTAGAGAAGAAAGGATGGAAGCCTGTTTCTCTTCAGGGCACAGAATCCAGACGGGCAGTATGGTTTCCCACAAACCCTTGGGGTGAATCCAGGCTCAGGCTGTCATGACTGTAAGTCAAGTCAGTAGCCAGTGTACTGCAAAAGGGGCTGGAGGGGTCTCAGCCTTGTCCCCAGTCTCCTAGGTCCCAGGTCTTCATATTTGATTCTTCTTAATAATTTAGATGTGGGAGCTGGTCCATCCTTGGCTATAAACTGGGCTGGAAGTAGCTGGAGGACCTCCGCCCATTAACTGTCCATCATGGCCAAGAAAGCAATGAGAATAGGGTGCCAGGATTCCAGCTTTCCTCGGCCGGCCGCCATTTCCTTCCTCCTTCCCCGTCTCATGTGGTTCATATTAATGTAAACTCGCCATGTAGCTAAGGATGGCCTTGCATTCTGGCACCCCTGCCCCACTCCCAGGTGCTGGGGTTACAGGTGTGCACCGTCATGTCTGGCCCTGTGCATGCTGGGAGGTGAACCCAGAGCTTCATGTATGTTAGGCAAGTTGTTGCCAACTTTAAGCTTCAGAACTTCCTGTTTTTCCAATCTGGTTTGGAGTAAGGAGGAAGTCACTCTAAGTTAGGGGAATCCATGCTTTGTAATTGGGGGTTCCTTTCAGGAGACACATCGAATGTTCAGTTTAATAGGGAGTCCAGGTCTTGGGGAACTGAGGAGCCCCACAAGCTAGCTCCTTGTGCAGTGTGTGGGTATGTGCCTTTTTTTTTTTCAGCAGGAAAGGACCCATTACTTTCCTTACTGTTGTTGGGTTGATGTATCTTTTTAAAAATTTTATTATTATTATTAATTTATTCATTTATACCCCACTCATTGCCCCTCTCTTGATCACCCTTCCCACACTCCCACCCCCATCCCTTCTCCCCTTCTCCTTGGAGCAGGTGGGGGCTCCCCTGGGTATCCCCTCACCCTGGCACAGCAAGTCTCTGTAAAGCTAGGCACATTCTCTCCTACTGAGGCCAGACAAGGCAGCCCAGCTAGAACATACCACGGGCAGGCAACAGCTTTTGGGACAGCCTCCCGCTCCAGTTGTTTAGGACCCACATGAAGACCAAGCTGCACATCTGCTACGTGTGTATGGGGAGGCCTAGGTCCAGCCCATGTATGTTCTTTGGTTGGTGGTTCAGACTCTGAGAGCCCCAAAGGTCCAGGTTAGTTGACTCTGTTGGTCTTCTTGTGGAGTTTCTATGTCCTTAGGGGTCACAATCTTTCCTCCTATTCTTCCATAAGACTCCACAAGCTCCATCCACTGTTTGGCTGTGGGCGTCTGCATCTGGCTGAGTCAGCTGCTGGGTGGAGCTTCTCAGATGATAGCCATGCTAGGCTCCTGTCTGCAAGCATAACAGTATCATTAACAGTGTCAGCGATTGGTACTTGCCCATGGGATGGGTCTCAAGTTGGGCTGGGATTGATGTGTTTCAATAGTCACTCACCCTAGATCTTTAGCTTGCTTTTTGAGCAGAGAGAGCAGGAAGTGGGTAAATAAGAGGGGTTTTTTTTTTTTTTTTTTTTCTAAAAACACTCCATATTAAGCCAACATGGTTTGCTGCCTGCATTATTTTTCTCCCTGCCAGACAGAGGTTTTGAGTTAGCCGAGGAGACAAGTGTGAGAAGGTACTTCCGTTACATAAGGTGTTGTTTCCGCCCAAAGATGTGCAAATCTTCTTGAGTTTCACAGATGGCACCAAAGACGCAGATTTCTTTCCAAATTCCCTTTCCCTCGTGAATTCCTTTCTGGTTTCTAGAATCTTCCATTGGTCTTTAAAAATTTTTATTAAAAAATTAATATGGCAAGACAGTGGTGGCGCACACCTTTAATCCCAGCACTTGGGTGGCAGAGGCAGGCAGATTTTCTGAGTTCAAGGCCAGCCTGGTCTACAGAGTGAGTTCCAGGACAGCCAAAAGTACACAGTGAGACCATGTCTTGAAAAACAAACAAAAATATCAATGTTGGGCTGGAGAGATGGCTCAGAGGTTAAGAGCACTGACTGCTCTTCCAGAGGTCCTGAGTTCAATTCCCAGCAACCACATGGTGGCTCACAGCCATCTGTGATGGGATCCGATGCCTTCTTCTGCTGTGTCTGTGGATAACAACAATGTACTTACAAAGATAAATAAATCTAAAAAACAAACAAACAAACAAAAAATCAATGTTATGTGTGTGTGGATAGTATACGTGAGTGCAGTCAGTCATGGAGGCCAGAAGAGGGCGCTAGATCCCTTGGCGCTGGAGTTACAGTTGCACTCGGGTCCTTTGCAAGAGCAGCAAGGGCTGTAACAGCTGGGCTATTTCTCCACACCCTACTTTGCTTTTTAAGTTATTGTCATAGTTTTTTCATCTTACAGTGTTGTCGAGAGTCATAACTTACTTGGCATTTATACAGGTTTCTGGATAAATGGTGAACTTCTGGAGGCACGTAGTCCTCGTCACAGCCTTTGAGCTAGGCAGCAAAAGAACGGCTGGAGCTGGGAACTGGGAGCTGGGGGTGGGAGGTCATTGGCTTCCCCAGAGCACGGCCAACACTGGCATCAGAAGACATTCTTCCTCTGCCTGGGCCGCGGGAGGCATCCTGAGGCCATGTTTAATGCCTGCAGCCCACGTTTGATAATCCTAGGGAGGTCCTGTGCTCAGTTTGAGATGGGGACTGTGACATTTAGATAGCTCTGACCGTCTTTGCATCCGACAAGCTTTCCCGGAAAAAAAAGAAGCCCTGGGTCACGTACATTTTATTAGAGTGTTGCTACTGTAAAACTTACTAAGAAAGCTAGGAAACATGCTAAAATCTTAGATGTAACTCAGTGTTCACTGGTCATGGTGGTGTAGTACTTTTAAAATCTCCCAGAATCCCAACGCAGACAAAATACTTACGAAGGGCAGACCCTCTGATCCATAGGGGTCAACTACTATGTGTGTGTGTGTGTGTGTGTGTGTGTGTGTGAGAGAGAGAGAGAGAGAGAGAGAGAGAGAGAGAGAGAGAGAGAGAGAGAGCTAGCTCCACTGCATGCATCTGGAGGTCAGAGAACACCTTTCAGAAGTTGACCCTTCTTCCAGGGTCTCTCTTGTTTCTTTGTACTCCAGACTAACCTGGCCTGTGACCTCATGGACAAGTCTCCTGTCTGTACCTTCCGTCTTACTGAATGAGTTCTAGAATTACAAATGTACATGCCATTACATCTGGCTTTGAAATATATAACTGTAGAATTATTGTGTGTTTCCCCATGCATATGTGGAGGTCAGATGACAAGTCTGTGGTCTCAGTTCTTTCCTTCCAAGCTTACACGAGCTCTGGGGACCTGAGCTCAGGTCACTAGGCTTAAGGGACAAGTGCTTGTCCTCCCTGAACCACCTTGCGGTTGCCTTTCTGAGGCTAGAGCTGCTATCACCAGCTCTTCAGGTATGGAGAGGAGTGCCATTGCCATGTCTTTCCGTGTGAGCACTGAAGCATGCCAAATGCCTCCGTGGTTTGGAGGAACGTTCCAGAGACAGAGGAGAAGGTATGTGTTTTCAGTGCAGTGAGGTCTCTATTGGTAGAAAATGTGGAAATCAATGACTGAGCTTGAAAATGACTTAGCAGCCAGATTTTTTGAACATAAAAAAGTGTAAGAATACCTTAACCAATTGTTCCTCCCTCCCTCCTCCCCACCCCCTTTCTCCATTTCTCTTTTTCTCTGTAGCCCTAGCTGTCCTGGAACTTGCTCTGTAGACCAGGCTGACCTCAAATTCACAGATATCCACCTGCCTCTGCCTCCAAGTGATGAGATTAAAGGTGTGTGCCATTACCGGGATTTTTATTATTATTATTATTGTTGTTATTATTATTTTGAGACAGAGTTTCTCTGTGTAGTCCTGGCTGTCCTGGAATTAACTCTGGAGACCAGGCTGGCCTCAAACTCATAGAGATCCACCTGCCTCTGCTCCTGGAGTGCTGGGATTAAAGGTGTACGCTGTCACCACCACCCAGCCCCAATTATTCTCTGTATGTGCACGTGTTACAGTATGATTAAAACCCACACCCAGATCTAAAAGAATTCCTCAATAGGGATAAAGTAAAAATTCCAGGTCATCTGGACTGGAGAGATGGCTCAGTAGTCAAGAGTGTTTGCTGCTCTTGAAGATAACCTGAATTAGATTCCCACACTGGGTGATTCACAATCACAATCACCAGGGGATCTGATGCCCTCTTCTGGCCTCCATAGGAACTGCACTCACACAATGCATATACACTCAGTCCAACACACACACACACACACACATACACACACAAAATAAAACAAAATAAAAAGAATTTCAGGTCATGAGGCATCATGTCATCAACTGACAACCTTTGTTCTTCGTGGTGCATAAAACAATGTTGTTAAAATTGATAGTGTCTTCCATCGGGTGAAACACAGTGTTTGCACTTAAGAATGCAAGTTTCTAATTACCATTCGGTTGAATCCCATAGGTTTGAGAGTTAATGTGATTTCCATCGTGATTTCTTTTTTGGTGAATTATTCAGTGGTGTGGTTTGAGCTCCCAAGCTTATGTTGAGGTTTTGGCTCGGGCTGTCTTTTTTTTTTTTTTTTTTTTTTTTTTTATTGATTTCTAATTGTGTTGTGTCTAGTGGAGTCTATATGCTATTCTTTGGCTCTTTTGTGGCCTAGTAAAGATGGGTCACTCTCTGGCTGCTGGAGATTGTCCTGCCCTCCTCACACCTCTGTCCTTTCCCATCCCTTTCATGGGCTTTGTCTCTGGCAACCACTTGGCCTCACTGTACCTAAGGCTGCCCTGGGTTCCGGCTCCCAAGGCTTTGGGAGTCTGCCATGGTTACAGGTCTTGTGCCACTCTCCAGAAAACCTGAAGGTGGAAGTGGGGGGCGGGGATTTGAAGACAGGAAGTAGCTCAGCTGAACTTTGAAGTTTGTAACCACAAGCATAATCCTGGAAAGGGGGTGATGTGTGTGTATCTCTTCTTTCCCTTCCCTTCCCTCCCTCCCCTTTCCTCCCCTCCCCTTCCTCTCCTCCCCATTTCCCTTTCCTCATCCTCGTCTCTTTCTCATCTCTTTTCCTTCTCCTCTTGTTTTTTTCCTTCCTCCCCTTTCCCCATTCTTACTCCCCTCCACCCTCCTTCCTTGGTATCACTAAGCTGCCTAGGCTAATCTTGAACCCAGGGCTCTTTCTGCCTCAGGTTCTATCCAGGTAGAACTGTGGATGCATGCTACCACGTTTGGCAGACATGAAGAGTTAGGTGATGGGTGAACACTTGACCAGAATGGAGAAATAAGATTCACTGGGTATATGAATTTAAGAGGCGATGAAGAAATTATCGGCTCTGTCATCCTGTTGACAGGTAGTGTGGATTCATGGAGGATCAGTATACCGAGTGGTCCTGTGCAGGGGGACCAGGGCAGAGCCTAGGAATAGACTACACTCTGAGAGGACTCTTGATTTGTGTGATTTTTCTTACCACAAGCAATTACATTGTGTTTACTGATCTTTTGTGCTCTGTGAAGTTATTCACAAAGAAATACAGTGTCTACTCATCTGGACTTAAAAAAAAAAGTAATTGGAGGGGTGGAGAGGAGGCTCGGCCAGTTAGAGCACTTGCTGCTCTTGCAGAGACTGGAGTTTGGTTCCTAGCACCCACATCAGGTGGCTTGGCCATCTGTAACAGTAGCTCCAGCGGATCTGACGCCCTCTTCTGGCCTCCATGAGCAATGCACACATGTGGGGCACATACAGACATGTAGGCATGCACACATACACATAATAATAATAATAAATAAAAACTCTTCAAAAAGTAACTGAACAGGACACGCACTGTTGTAAAATGGTAAAGGACAGATCTACTTTTACAAAATATAAATCATACAGCAAAACAAAACAAAACAAACAAACAAACAAAAAACTGGTTCATCTCTCCACGGGATAGTCTCAGACCTACAGAACTCCTTTGTCATTAAGGGTGGGTGGGTTTTTCCTTTTTTTTTTCTTTTTCCTCTTCCTCCTTTTGATACAATGGCTGACCTTGAACACTTTATGTAGCTGAGGGTGACCTTGAATTTCTGATTTTCCTGTCCCTACCTCCCAAGTGCTGGGATCACTGGCAGGGCCACCATGCTTACTTTATGTAGTGCTGGGAGTGGAACCCAGGGCTTCCTGCACACCAGGCAAGTGAGTTTCCAACTGGCCTCCATCCCCAGCCCATAGAACTTTTTATATTATATTTATTCACTCAAATATTGCTCGAGATCTGAGTCACACCAGGTACTACTACTCTAGATGCCACTGGCGGCAATGTTTGTGAATGAGTGGCTTGATAATGGTTGGTGACCTGTGGACATTTCTGAAGGCACTATTTCAGGTCATGGCCACCGGGTGGGTTCATTCATTCTGACACGAACAAATGCTCTGGAGAGTCGTGCCAAGGTGTTCACACAGTGTACAGTGACACCTAGGTGCTCTCCTCCATTCAGTTCAGAGCCGGTGAGCTGTGTGGAGCCACAAGCAGTCTGGCCTAGTGGCTGGGATTTCAGACTCTGGCATCACAAGTCTTGTTGTTTGTTAAACTTGGAGCTAGATGTTTATTTTCTCTTTGAACCTAGGCAAGTGTATCACCTTCTGAATTGGTTTCCTCATTGCTTACACGCTCTCTCTCTGTCTTACGCACATACACACACACACACACATACACACAAGAACGTTATGAGAGCTAGATTGGATATTGGATATTGCATGTGTGTGAGGGGGTAACACAATCCCCAGCTAAGTGTTAGCTGTTTTTATAAATTTATTTATTGGGTGTGTGAGTACAGGCATGCTTGCGCCATGGTGCCATGTGGAGATTAGAGAACAAACTCAGGAGTCATTTCTCTCTTGCCACCTTGTGAGATCTGGGGATGGAACTCAGGTTGTCAGGCTTGGCAGCAAGCCCCTTTACCCACCGAGCCATCTCGCCAGATCCCTGCCTTCCCTGATTTTCAAATAACATAGGAAATAAAGTAGGCTGTCAGATGTTCCAGTAATATACTTAAATGTTGATAATCTGTGTTGCAGATGCCCAGCACAGGGATGTTCTAGAACCTAAAGGTTGCTTGGCCAACAGGACGTCCTCTCGTCAGAACAAAAGGACCAGCCTCTCATCTTCTGATGGAACAGGTCCAGGAGTTACTGAGTCCCTAGGCCTCCCCTGGGTGTTGACTCCCTCTGAGTAAGTGTACATGCCAGTGTGTCAGGGAGGAGGAGTCGGCACTATTGGGTTGAACTGTGAGCCAGAAGCTGCTAGTCTGAAATCAGTGTGACCTGCAAGGCAAGAACATTAGAGCTAGGCTACACCGGTTCAAATCTCAAGTCTTCCACTGATGGTCTGTGTGAATTCAAGCAAACTGCATCACTTCTCTGAGACTCTGGTGTTTTGCTTTTAAACATTTATTTATTTATTACTCCCTGCCCCCTGAAGGTTCATGCATATTGTTGTGAACATGTGGAGGTCAAAGGAGAACTTGAGAGAAACACACACACACACACACACACACACACACACACACTGAATAAATCTTTAAGACACATATAATACAACGAGGGCATGTTGTCCTTTTGTAAGTGCACAATGAAATGGCATTAAGTACATTCATGGTGTCTTACGACCACTGTGGCTGTCTGTTTTCAAACCAATTCATCATCCCAGACGCAAACTCTGTATCCATTGAGCAGAGCAGTATTCTTCCCGCTCCAGTTCCGGGAAGCCCCTTGTCTACTCTCTGCTCTCATAATAATGGAGTCATACTGATTTTTCCTCTTATGGTTGGCTAATTTTTATTTCAAGTAATTGTTTCAAGGCTCATCTATATTATGGTACGTTGCAAACTGCACCCCCCCCTTTTTTTTTTTTTTTTTTTTTTTTGGTTTTTCGAGACAGGGTTTCTCTGTGTAGCCCGGGCTTTCCTGGAACTCACTCTGTAGACCAGGCAGGCCTCAAACTCAGAAATCCGCCTGCCTCTGCCTCCCAAGTGCTGGGATTAAAGGCGTGTGCCACCACCGCCGCTCAAACTGCACCCCTTTGTAGGCTGAGTTATTCTCCTCTCTGTAAATATAATGCTGACCTTCATTTGTTCACCTACCTGTTGGTAGATGTTCGGAGCTATTACTTTTCTGTAATGCACATTACTTTATTGTAATGCGTACACAAGTGTCTGCCTTGAGCTTCTGTTTGTATTCTTTGGAGTATACACCTAGGGGTGGAATTGCTGGATCGTGTAGCAATTCTGTAATTTTCTGAGGAGGTAGTGCCTCGGTTTTTTTTTTTTTTTTCTTTAATTTGTTTAAATATGGATGTAGTTAAATACCACATGTGTGTCTGGTGCCTGTGGATGCCAGAAGAGGGAATCAGCTTCCTCAGAACCAGAGTTATAGGTGGTTGTGAGCTACCATGTGGGTGCTGGAATTGAACCTGGGTTCTCTGTAAGAATAGCAAGTGCTTCTAATTGATAAGCTATCTTTCTAGCTTTTTTTTTTTTTTTAAGATCTATTTCTTTATTTATTTTATGTATACCAGTGCTCTCTCTGCATGTCCACCTGCATGTCAGAAGAGGGCATCAGATCCCATTAAAGATGGTTGTGAGCCACCATGTGGGTGCTGAGAATTGAACTCAGCACCTCTGGAAGAGCAGCCAACGCTCTTAACAGCTGAACTATCTTTTCAGCCCCCTCCAGACTGTTTTTAAGAATTATATTTTATAAGCTGGGTGGTGGTGGTCCACACCTTTAATCCAATCCCAGCGCTTGGGAAGCAGAGGCAAGTGGATCAGGCTAGCCTGGTCTACAGAGTGAGTTCTAGGATAGCCAGGGCTATACAGAGAAACCCTGTCTCAAAAACAAAACAAAAACAAAAGTAAACAAACAAACAGAAGAATTACATTCTATCTATCTATCTATCTATCTAATCTACCTACTATCCATCCATCCATCCATCCATCCATCCATCCATCCATCATGTGACAGAATGTGCACCTGGAGGCTACAGGATAATAACAGGAGTTGGTTCTCTTCTGCCACATGGTAACCAGGGATCAAACTCAGATTGTCCGGTGTGCAGCAAATACCTTTACCTGATTGTTTAAAAGTGCGTATCTTTTGAATAAGTTTCAGTACTTTCGAACTGTGAGTCAGTAAACCACACTCAGGGACTTCGTTGGAGAGGCGAGGCCCGTCCTGTTGCCGAGGACTCATGTACTTCAGGTATGAGACCAGAGTCTGGCGCAGTTTGAGCACAGACGATTCTAACCCTGCTGCTTACCTTCCAGCACGGCTGCGGGACTGGGTCAGAAGACCTCCTCTTCTTCGTCCTCCTCCTCTTCGTCCTCCTCCTCTTCCTCTGCACAGTCTAATCCCTCCTCGAAAGTTTCACTGCCTGAAACAGAAGGAAAAATATCCTGGGAATTCAGCCTGCTCAGTCACAGACAAGTGAGTGGCCCGGCCTTCCTCCACAGGCCTCTGTTCCCGGCTGTGGAGGTGTGTCATATGTTTTCATAAGTGCAATGCCTTCATGCGAGCCATGAAAGGTTCTAAAGCAATATGCAAGTGTATAGAATGAAAACCCTCAGCCGGGCGGTGGTGGCGCACGCCTTAATCCCAGCACTTGGGAGGCAGAGGCAGGCGGATTTCTGATTCAGGCCAGCCTGGTCTACGAGCGAGTTCCAGGACAGCCAGAGCTACACAGAGAAACCTGTATCGAAACCAAAAAAAAAAAAAAGAAAACCCTCTTATTGAATATTCCCCAACAATATTGTGCCCTATAGTGTGAAGAACAAAAGTTTGAAATGTATATGTGAGCTGTGTATACGTACATATATACATACAAAAGCAGTCGTATGCTCTATGATGCAGCTTTGGCCAACAGTGACCTGCGTATGTAACAGTGTTTCCACCAAAATAAGATGATGCAGCTGAAAGCTTCCTACTGCCTAGTGATGTCATAGCTTTCCTAAAATAGTCACACACACGTGACTTGTGTCTGTGGTGCTACTGTTGACCAGTTATATAAAAGCATGGCACATACATACATCATATCTGATAACGATAAATAACAACACTACTGGGTCAGATATTTAGTATACTACACTACACCGACATTATAAAGTGTACTCTCTCTACTTAGTACAAGAAGTTAAGGGGGCTGGGCAAGGCAGCTCAGTGGGCTAATTCTGACCACCCGGGTTTTGATCCCCAGAACACACATGGCGGAAGGAGAGAACTGACTCCTGGAAGCTGTGCTCTGGCCCCCAACATGGTGATGCAACACATGAGCATGCACACACGTGTGCACAAAACAAAGTTAACCGTAGGACAGTGTGCTTGGCTATCCCGCTCCCTCCGACACTGTGCTTAGGACTAATCACTTTTCGCACCTGTGAAGAAGCGACTTACAAAGTCAGGGTTTATTTTGACTCAACAGACCACACAGCAGACGGGAAGACATGGAGATGGCTCACACTGTGTGTCCACATTTAGAAATGGAGAGAGAGACAAAGAGAGAGAACGACAGAGAGAGACAGACAGACACAGACAGAGGAACAGAGAGAGACAGACAGGAAGAGACAGAGAGTGACAGAGACAGACAGAAGGACAGAGACAGACAGAGAGACAGAGGTAGACAGAGAGAGATAGGGAGAGACAGAGAGATACACAGAGACAGATAGAGGGACAGAGAGAGATAGACAGAGACAGAGACAATGAAGATACAGAGACAGACTGACACACACAGAGGATACAGAGAAGAAGCAACAGATAGGTAGATAGGTAGGTAGATAGGTAGACAGATGATAGATAGATAGATGATAGATAGATGATAGATAGATGATAGATAGATGATAGATAGATGATAGATAGATGGTAGATAGATAGATGATAGAAAGGTGATAGATAGATGATAGATAGGTGATTGATAGATGATGGATAGATGATAGATAGATAATAGATAGATAAGATGGCTAATGCTCACCTTGCTTCTCTTTATCCAACCCAGGATTCAGTCTACATCCCAGCCTTTCTACTTCAGTTAACCCAATGTAGAAACCTCACTGGTGTGCTCAGAGATGTGTTCTAGGTGACTCGAGATCCCCTCGGTTGAGACCAGTGCTACTGCATTGACCTCTGTGTAGGTCTGTGTCAGCACACGGCGGCATTCAGAGAAGAGTGAACCCAATGACGAATTTCTCAGGTCGTCAAGTGACACAGGCTAGAACAGCTGAGTTGCAGTTTGCGGAGCATATCCCCTTTAGTCACGTAGGTCACAGACCTTCCCCTGTGACAACGCTTTAGGTCTATGTGGCTGTTTGCATAGTTATTTTTCTTGTCCTAAAAGATTGTTTATTTTTATTTTATGTATGAGTGCTTGTTTGCATCGGATCCCTGGAACTGGAGTCACAGATGGGCTGATAGATGTCTTTCCATTTTACAGAGAAGGAAACAGAGTTACGGAGAGACTCGTCCTCCACACAAGCACACGTAGTCAGGAAGTGGAGCATGGGGAGCAGAACACCCCAACCCCCCTTTAAACCTCTGCTCTACACTGGCCACCCAGGGGCTTCTCCAGCAGCTCTAGAACGACTGGATTCTTTTGTTGCTTAGTCACTATAATTAGTTATACAGGCAGCTTCAAATGAACTAGGTACTGAACGGCCCAGTGTCTAGCCTGAGGCGGCACAGTGGTTTCCCTTCTTCGGTTGTTGTATGTCCACAGGTCACTGTGGTGCACACACGTGGGGCCTAGAGGCCCACACCATGCTGCACACTGATAGGATGTCTTGGCTGGCCTACATGGAGCGCGCTCTCTCTCTTTCTCTCTCTCTTTCCTTCCCTTCCTCCCTCCTCCCCATCTCTCTCTCTCTCTCTTCACAGCCCTCAGGGGGAAGACTGATCACTTGTAAGCTGTTACGACCCTTCTCAGCCTCTGTACCATGTGCTTAGTATCTCAGAGTTTGATGCCACCCCGATGCAGAACCAAGGGCTCATACACACTGAGAAAGCCTCCACAGTCTAGCCGGGTGTGGGGGCACACACCTGTAGTCTCCACAGTTGGGAGGCTGAAGATCAAGAGAGCAAGGCTGGGGGCTGGGAAGAAGGTTCATTAGGTAAAGCTTACCACACAAGAGTGAGGATCTGAGTTTAGATTCCAGCAGTCATCTTAACAAGGCAGGCACGAGAGCATGTGCCTGTAATCCCAGTGACGTCGGGGGTAAGAAGATCCCAGTGATCAAGTCAAAGGAATGAGTTTTGGTCCTTTGAGAGATCCTGTCTCAAAAATAGATGGAGAGGGATGCAGAGGTGGCTTGGCCATTAAGGGACTGACTGCTCTCCCAGAGGACGCAGGCTCGATTCCCAGCACCCACATGTGGCTAACAGCTTAACTCCAGTTCCAGGGGAGTCCGTGGCCTCCTCTGACTTCCATGGGCACCAGGCAGGCACATGGTACACAGACGTACAAGCAGGTTAAGCAAAAATAATTGTTTAAAAAAAAAGGTGGAAAGCAATTGAAGAAGACATTGATGTTGACCTCCGCTAAGTAAACACACACCCACACGTATGTACCTACCCGAACATACATGTATATATACACAGACCACAGACACGCACACACCCCACAAAAGAGTTCAGTCGAGCTTGGACTGCATACGTGGTCAAGAGCATTGGCTGCTTTTCCAAAGGCCCTGGATTTGGTTTCTGGCACCCACATGATGGTTCATAACCACCTGTAACTCCGTGTCCAGGAAGACCCACGGCCCTCTTTGGCCTCCGTGGGCACTGCATGCCTGTGGTGTACATATGTACTTGCAGGCAAATGATCATACACATTTTTAAAAAGTGTATATGTGGGCTAGAGAGATGGCTCAGCAGTTAAGAGCACTGACTGCTGTTCCAGAGGTCCTGAGTTCAATTCCTAGCAACCCACTGTGGCTCACAACTGTCTGTAATGGATCTGATGTCTTGTTCTGGTGTGTGTGAAGAGAGTGACACTGTATTCATATACATAATAAAATAAATCTAAAAAAAAACAAACAAACAAAAAACATTGTATATGTGAGAAGCCAATCGAGCCTGTGGAGGGGCGAGTTTTAACATCTTGTCATCTGATTGTCTTGAGGGCCCTTGGCAGTGCTAACGGGAGGGTCTCTGATGTCTTGCAGAGGATGGGCAGCGTCCTGAGTGGACATTTTATCCAAGGTTCAGCAGTAACATCCACACCTACCATGTTGGAAAGCAGTGCTTCTTCAACGGGGTCTTCCGGGGCAACAGGCGGTCTGTGGCAGAGAGGACGGTGGACAAGAGCCTCGGGAAGAAGAAATACGGTAGTGTGTCTCGCTCTATCAAAGATGGAAAAAAAAAAAAAAAGGAAGCAAGCCTCAGCTGTGGTTCGGGGAGCTGCTTTTCCCCGCTGGGGACAGCTCTGCAGGGCCACCCAGTTTTCCCGCAGAGCAGACAGGAAGGCAGAGAGCCTAGTTCGCAGGTGACAGGTTTTGATGAAGGGCTCGGATGCATGCTGGTCCACACTTTTGTCTCTCTCCCACTCTCATGAAATGCTAATGTGGCATTTAAGTCACCAGATGAGCCCTTTCAGATTGTTATTAATAGCAGCCTCATTGAAGTCTGAAGGAAATAATGTATGCTTCAGTCGGAGGCCACCTGTCGCATGCATCTAAAGTAAGCCTTAGCATGAGTATACAGAGCTAATTTTGAATTTACTTAATGGCAACCACGATGAAAATATCTATACACACGCCATATCTAAATCCACCCCAGCACCCTGGTTTGTACCTTGGTGTGTTCTCTGTCTCAACTCACTCTGAATTGACTTCTCAAAAGAGCCTAAGAGGCAGCTGAGCGCCGGAGGTCCATTAATGGCATTTCTTATAGAAATACCCATGGAGGAGGAGGCAGCCAAAGCCTCAGCGATGACTAAGGTTTTGTAGAAGCTTTGCAGAAAGAAGTAAGCAGCAACGTCTCTTGTAAAAACAAATGGACCAATGGACGTTCAAACCCAGGCTTTGATTTGTCTGGGTAAAGAACACACAACAATTTATCCTGGGGAAGCTACAAGCATAGCTCAAATGTGGGGTCCTCACAGGAGTCCATGCCTTGCCCGGACCCTGAATTTCCCGTTCATCGGGAGGAAATGCAGGGGTGCAGAGATGGTTCAGTGGTTAGAGCACTGGCTGCTCTGACCCATTGCAGAGGACCCCGTTTTTTTTTTTTTATTTCCAGCACCACATGGTGCCTCACAACTGCCCATAATTCTAGTCCCAGGGGATCTGATACCCGTTCCTGGCCTCTACCAGGCACATATGTAATGCACATGTAGGCAAAACACTCATATGCATAAAATTTTTTTTAAAAAAATGAAGAGGAAATGAAGGGTGAGAAGAAGGGTATGGCACGCAGACCTGAGTTCAGATCCCCAGTACCCACACAAAAGCGGTGTGCAGTGGCCGTCCTCTGTAACCCTCACACTGGGCAGGCTGAGATGGGCAGCTCCGTGGAGCTTGCGGGCCAGCCTCTACAGCCGATGAGTTCAGTGAGAGACTCTGAGTCAAGAAGTAAGGGAGAGTGCAACTGAGAAAACCATCCAGCAATGACCTTTGGCATCCACATGCAAGATCACACATGCTCATCGTACACGTCCACAAACATGTGCATGCATGTATACTTCATACCCACATGCTTTTAAAATGGGAAGTGCATGGCATCTAGTTCAGACCCAGATTGTACACAGCTTACTTTTTCCCTCACTCCAGCGTTTTAGCCCTTGTGTAATTTAGAGTTGAACCCAGAATGCTACACATACGCACACGCACACGTGCGCGCCTGAGTGCCCTCTCGGACCACAGTAACAAAAGAACTTAGGAGTTTAACTAAGCAAATCTAGAACCTTAGGTTAGGGGATCATTCTCAGGTACACTGTGAGTTTGAGGGCAGCCCGGACTACATGAGACCCTGTCCTGAAACAGAGTTCCAATCCAAACTTCAGATCCACACACGGCTCAGTTCTCATCAGACCCACGACTGGACAATGCGCAGAGAGTGAGAGACTTGGGGGTGCTCAGGCTGAAGTGGGGTGTCTGTACCACACTCCTCCCTTCACTGCTCAATGACAGATGCAGGAGAGGGGGCAGAACACTTGTAAGTGGATGACTTCAAAAAAGGCAGTGTTTTCTTGATCTAACAGGGCAGACGCGCATATGAGCTCACAGCGTGGAGAGCATGCACGTGACCTGCACAAGCTCCAGCTAGGCAGGATCCCGACACAGGACGGGACGCAGGCGCAGGAGGGGACACGGGCACAGGAGGGGACATGGGCACAAGTCCCAGCCTTAGTCAAGATGCTGTGGGAAACTGATATCTGCTGGGAGAGAGGGGAATCAGTTTTGTTTTGCTTTTTTTCTCCTAGTGGCATGACACTGGGTATGCCAACCACACTCCAGAGCCGGCCACAGGTGTGGGGAGTAAGTTGGCCAACATAAATTAGATTTCACGTTTGTTGTTGTTGTTGGTGGTGGTGATGTGTGTGTGTGTGATAATGTGCATGTGTTTAAAGAGCAAGAAAGAACGTGAAGTTTGTTGGTTAGGGAGGGTGTTGAGACTCTGGAAGAAGTTGGGGGAAGGGAAAGAATATGATTAAAATATATGGTTTGAGATTCTTAAAGAATAAACAAGCCGGGCGGTGGTGGCGCACGCCTTTAATCCCAGCACTTGGGAGGCAGAGGCAGGCGGATTTCTGAGTTCGAGGCCAGCCTGGTCTACCAAGTGAGTTCCAGGACAGCCAGGGCTATACAGAGAAACCCTGTCTCGAAAAACCAAAAAAAAAAAAAAAAAAAAAAAGAATAAACAAAAACATTGTGAAAATGAAAGGGGCCGGAGAGACGGCTCGGTGGCTGAGATCATTGGTTGCTCTTCCAGAGCACCTGGGTTTGCTCCTCAGAACCCACACGGCAGCTCACAGCCTTCTAGAGCTCTCGTCCCAGACGATCTGACAGGTGCAAGACAGTCCTGCAGGCAAAACACTCATACACACAAAGTAATAAAAGAAAATAAAACAATAAAAAAATCAAAATAAAAGCTATATATCTTACATGTCCAAAATAGAAAAAACAAGCAAAAACCCCCAAACCCACAACCCTCCCCAAAAGATCAAACAAATGTGTACGTTTTATAATCTATGATAAACTATATATATATACACACACACATATAGATGTATATGTGTATGTATACACACACACACACACACACACACACACACATTTTTTTTTTTGATGGTGTTGGGAATTGGCCTGAGGGCATTATATATGGTAGCCAAGTGAGCTATATTCCCAATCCTCCATGCTTTTGGGTTTTTTTGAGACAAGGTTTCTCTGTGTAGCCCTGGCTTTCCTGGAACTCACTCTGTAGGCCAGGTCTTGAACAGAGATCTGCCTGCCTCTGCTTCTTGAGTGCTGGGATTAAAAGTGTGTACCACCACGGCTTGGCCGTGTTTTTTTTTATTTACGAACATTTTATACACGCACCCAGTGCACCTTAATCATAGCCTCACGCTGTTCCCTGCCTCTGATCCTCTTGGAACCCTCACCCCCATCTCCTTCCCAACCTTAATCTTTCTCTGACCAGGCCAGACCAGTCAGTCAACAGGTTCTCCAGCGCAGGAGTGAGGATTAAAAAGAAAAAAGACAATTAGACAACATTGTAGCATGACCCCAGCCAGTTCTGAAGCTGAGGCAGGTTTATTTTTCCCCAATCTGCTTTTATGTGGGGTGGTGGGCTGTGAGAGGCAGCTGGGTACCTGGTCAAGTAGGCCTCGAACCCTGGAGACCCTCCAGGGATGGGAGGAGTTCAGCCTTGCTCCTGGACCCCTGGCTCCTTTCCAGCTATAGCCCCTCCCACAGAGAGGTCTGTGTCCATCAGTCATATAGCACAGGTAGAGGGCGTGACACAGGCTGCAGAGCCTCAAGAGATTTCTATGTTCATGAGATACCTAAAGGCCAGAGGGCATAGCCAATTAAGCATTCCTTTCCAGGCCCTTCTCCTTGCAAAACAAAACGTATTTAACCTCAGGCCTGCTCTGAGAACACTGGGTATAACTTCATCCATTTTCCGCCATGACAACAAACATTTTAAGACCACAGACTACCTCTCTTCTTTGGGGCCCGCTGTGGGGACTGTGGAGAAGGTCTTCAACTACAGAGCCATTGTCTAACTTCCCACCGATGGCCTCTCTAAGCTTCCAGCCACAGAGGCTACCAACTCAAACAAGCCAGCCAAGGCCCAGCCAAGTGAGTCACTGTGACCAAGAGTCTCATTCCCCACTGGATACCACTGGAGTTTTTCCCCTTCCCTTCTTCGGCTGCGGTCGATCCAGCCCGTATGCCCCCATCTCAGCCTTTCCTCGGCCTCTCAGCAGTGCCTGAGAGCCCAAGGGCTTGAGACCAGTCAGTTCCTGGCCACCTCCTGGCCCAGGGACCCCCAACCCAAGAGCTCTGGCCCCTGCGGGGCCCCAGACTGTGTTCTCTCCACCCTGGAGTGGAGCCCTGCGGTTTCTCACAGCCTGACATCCGCCCAGTGCTACACGGAGTGAACACAGTCAAATTCTCAAACCTCTGCCATAATTCAACCCAACAGGACCCACACTCACATGCACACTACAGCCCAACACTTTTATACCATTGTAATTACATGCAAATATTTAGTTCAGTTCTAGGTTGAGGAACTAGCAATACAATAAATGCAAATATTCAAGGAACAAGCAAGACAATAAACAAAGTTCTGTGAACACTCCCACGATCACTGTTTCTAAGGGCTTGTCAGGATGACCACAGTATCTGAGCCAACTTCCCTGTCCTAGCCCACAGTCATATTCATGCCTGAAGCCTACTTCCTTGTTCTAGCCTAAGGTTTAGATTCCTGCCTGAAATTACTTCCCCATTTTAGCCTAAAAATTCTTGCCTGAACTTACTTCCTTGTCATAGCCCAATGTCAGATTCCTGCCAAGTGGCCCCAAAAGCTCTCCACATCTTTCCTTTTTTTTTTTTTTTTTTTAAAAAAAAATTATTTAGTGAATTTTTAACCTTCTACTGGGGCTGTCCATATGTATATTGGTGTGAGATGTGGGTGTTGAGGACACTACCCATGGACATACTCTTAAAGCAACTGTCCCTCTCCTTGAAGATATCAACTGTCAATAGATCCTCGGGGCCTCAGAAACCACACACAGTCTGTACTGAAAAAAATGTAATTGGCTTGATCTCATGCAAACCTTGCACAGTTGTGAGCGAATGTGTGCAACAGCTATGCCTCATCCAGGGGATGGCTCTCCACACACCCTCTTCTTCAGCCCTCCACTGTTTTAAATAATCATACCCGAGAACACGGCATAGGAAAGAAAAGTCCCGTGAGCTTGAATTTCCTAAGCGGGATAACAAATCATCTCACGATAAACATGAAGGGACTTGATTATTCACTGTCAGTCTGCTGCTCACAGCAAACAGGGTGTCGGTTTCAGCCTTATCTGATGACATTTTCTGACGTTTCCCACAGATATTGATCCCAGAAATGGAATCCCCAAATTGACACCAGGGGATAATCCATACATGTTCCCAGAACAGAGTACAGAGTTCTTCAAAGCAGGAGCGACTCTGCCACCGGTGAACTTCTCACTGTGAGTCCACACTCATTCCACAGTTTATTGTCTCTGCTGAGTGTAAATTAACAGTAGTTAATTAGTTATTTTATATACATATCCTGGTGTGTCTGTGTTAGAGGCACCTCTGTATGCAGGTGTGCATACTCATGCATGTGCGTGCGGAGGCCAGAGGAGGCCACGGAATGTTTTTCTCTATTGCTTTCTGCACTTATGTTTTGAGACTGGATCTCTCTGAACCCAAAGCTTGACATTTTGGTGAGGCCAGCTGGCCAGTGAGCGTCTAGGATCTGCCTGTCTCTGCCACTATCGCTGGGGTCACAAGCATACCCATCGTGCCTGGCTTTTATGTGGGTGCTGGGAATTTGAAACCCAGATCCTGATGTCTTCACAGCAAGTCTCATACCCTCTGAACCTCTTCCCTAGTTCCTCTATAGGAATGATCCTTAAAGGGGCGGGTATCAGTGAGAGGTGATGGAGTGAAACTTCCTTAAAGAGCTCATATTTACTTAATTTGTGCCTATAAGATACAAAAAGGGCTGAGGATATGATTTATTGGTAGTGAACTTGCTTAGATGTGCAAGGCCTTCATATCAACCCCCAGCCAGTACCACAAAAAGGCACCATACTTTAAACACACACACACCACACACACACACACATCACACACACACGTATACACACATCATACACACACATATATACATCACACACACACACACACACACATATATATAATACACACACCTCACACGCATATACATATATACACACACCTCACAAACATATACACACACACATATACACACGTATCACACACATATATATATACACACATCTCACACACACATATATGTACAGACACATATATACACACACATCACATATGCACATATATATATACTTGCACCACACACACATATATACACACACATCACACACACACACACACACACACACATATATATACACATACATACACACACCTCACACACATATATACATATATACACACACCTCACACACATATACACACACACATACACACACATATACACACATCACACACACACTATATATACATACACCCATGCATCACACACACACACACACATATATCTCACACACACACACACACACACACACACACACACACACACACATAATGTCACTGGGAGGGAGACTATTTGGGGAAGAATTGCAATAGTGGGGAGGGTGTAAGAGAGGGTAGTGGAGGGATGACTATGAGTTAACTCCAATGATACACACGTATGGAAATGTCACAAACCCCATTACATTGTCCTTTTAAAACCTGATAAAGCCAGAAATAGTAGTTGTTCATTTTGTCTGACGTCTATTACCACACACTTGTAGACGTCAGAGTTTTTGCACCAAGTCCAATTGCTAGTGACTAGTCTGTGGGTCTACAAACCTAGGACAATATAATTGGAGAGAAGAGTCGTTCAACTGAAAGAACAAACAGCAGTTGTATTATATTGAAAATATCTAGAAAACCAGTTCTGTGGGAGTCAATGATCTTGGTGAACTATAATAAAAAATGACACATTGTTCCCTGTACAGTCTTGATGCTCACTTTTGGGAACTGATAGCAGAAGGTAGGCTGTGTTTTGGACATGATCAGGCGTTGCTCTCCATGCTTTTAGAGGTCATAGCAATTTTATGGTTATTTTTACTGTTGTGTTTTTTTTTTCCCCAGGGTACCTTATGAGAAAAAATTCGACACATTTATCCCACTTGAGCCACTCCCGCAAATTCCCAAGTGAGTTTCTTCGCCAGGTTTTCTATGATCCCATCTCTGTGGAAATGACATGCTTTTCTCCCATGGAGGGCCTTCAGTCAGTCAAACCATGGGGACCGTTTGTGTCCCAGCAGCAGGGTCAGTGCAGTATATATAGTGGACAGTTGGAGAGACCCATAGAGGTCAAGGGTCTGTGGCATCTGACAGTGGGAGGGGGACACTGGCCAACTGCCACATGCCATGGTGTGCTTGGGCATGCGTAGGAAGGGAGTTAAATGGGGCAAAATGACTGATACCCTGTCTCCAGAATATCAGTGTCCTGGAAAAGGAAAACACATATTTAATGATCCCGAGTGGGGGAGCTTGGTTAGTGTTTCAAAGCCTCACAGAAGGCCAATAGAGCATCCTTGTATCTGAAAGAAGGATTAGTCCTCTGTTTTTAAACTAAAATTAAAAAAGTGTGCATGTATAGAGGCACATGTGCCACATGTTAGGGAGCTGGTTCTCCCTTTTCACGATGTGGCTCTCAAGGCTTGAACTCACGCTGTCATGCTTGGTGGCAAGCACCATTATCCATGGAGCCATCTCAGTGGCCCCAATTCCATGCTTATAGAACTGAATAGTGTTTAAATGAAAATTATGTATGCCTGTGTACCGTGTGCTGGGTACCCAGAGATCCAGAAGAGGGTTTCAGACTCCCTAAAACTGGAGCTACCAATGGTTTCAAGCCATAGTGTGGGTACTGGCCAGGAATCAAACCACGGTCTTCTGGAAGAGCAGTCAATGCTCCTAACTACGACTCTAGCCCTGATTTCAAACTTTGGCTCTGCCCATGAATTTATTCATGTATTTATTCACCTCTTCTCCCTATTTTTGAATATAAATAGTCTCATATACTATGATGAGGTAGGAACAATGTGTTCCTGGGTCTCACACACCAGGAGATTATATTATATTATTATATATATGTGTGTGTGTGTGGGTGTGTATATATATATATATAATATATATATTATATTATATTTATTTTTTTTTTTTAAGACAGGGTTTCTCTGTGTAGCCCTGGCTGTCCTGGAACTTGCTCTGTAGACCAGGCTGGTCTTGAACTCAGAAATCCACCTACCTCTGCCTCCAAGTGCTGGGATTAAAGGTGTGTGCCATTCCTGCCCAGCTTGATCTTTAGTTTTTAAAGGTGTGATGCTTTTGAGTAGGTTTTGACTGCTGTTAGGACTTTTCTAAGGACAGTTTAGAGTAACTACCCCCTTTGGAGTCTTCACCAAATGCTTGCAGTAATCAATGACGCGTTTCAGCTTCGTTGCCTCCAGAAGGATTTTTCAGTTTTCTGTGAGAGCTGGGAACAACGCAGTTCATATCTTCAGGGGTTATTTAGTGTACACTTCCATATCACAGTTCATCATCAAAGGAAGTCAGAACAAGAATTCATATGGCAGGAACCTGGAGACTGAAGGCAGGAACTGATGCAGAGGCCAAAGAAGGGTACTGCTTATTGGGTCGCTCCTCACAGTTTGCTCAGCCTGCTTTTTACAGAACCTAGGACCACCAGCCTGGGGCTGGTACTACCCAGAATGGGCTAGGCCCTCCCACGTCAGTGAAGAAAATGTCTTACAGACCTGCCCACAACCCCCATCTTATGGAGGTATTTTCTTAATTGAGGTTCCCTGTCAGATGATGTTAGCTTGTGTCAAAATGACATAAAACTGTCCAGCACAGTGCATAATGGGCTATTTTATTGTCCTGTGGCACCCCGTCCTATAATACATGTCTTAACATGTAGTAATACTCAAGAGAACTGATATACAAATTTCAGAAGCTCATTTTCTGTGTAGCTCCCGCCTCCCCACCAACTTTGCCCTGCTGTTTCTGAGCATTTAAAGGTTTCTAATGATGTATCTCTGGGTCTTCAGACTTGAGAACACTGTGCTCTGTCTGCTTGGATTGCCCTTTTCCTCAATTATGAAGCCATATTTGCAGGTGGCCTTTTATTTCCCATGGTATTGGGTGGGTAGACCTTATACAATTACATTACTCTCATTATCCATATCTATAAGTTTTAAGATCACAACTCTCTGAGGCTGGAGAGAAGGCTCAGTGGTTAAGAGCACCAGGCATTCTTCCAGAGGACCCGGGTTCAAGTCTCAGCATCCACAGGGCTGCTCATGACCATCAGCAATTCTAGTTCCGGAGGCTCTTCCATCTTCTGGCCTCTGGGCACTACATGGCACATGGTGCAGATGTATATAAAACACCCATACAGTTATAAACTTAAAGATTACAACCCTTGTTCTACTCCATTTGCATTTAGCCAATATAAGTCATTCTATTGCTTTTGAATCACTCTGTGTTTAGGTCTGTCTTTTTCAATCTACATTTTTATTTTTACATTTATTTATTGTGTGTGTATTTGACTGTGTGCATGTTGAGGTCAGAGGTCAACCTTAGGTGCTATTCTTAGGTGCTGGCTGCACCCTGGCTTGTTGTGTGAACTCTGTCCAAACCCTGAGGTTCGAACTCAGGTCCTTGTGGTTATACCCCAATCACTTTACTCCCTGAGCTATCTCCACAGTTCCCTGACGTGGAGGCCTTGTTCACTTTACGGTCACGTGGTCGGGTAGTGCCTTTCCCACAGATGGGGTTTTTAAATTTCCCGTGGCGTACCTTCAAACTCAGCGGGGGTTGTGTTCTTCCCGCAGTTTACCTTTCTGGGAGAAGGAAAAAGCCAACAATCTGAAGAACGAGATAAAAGAAGTTGAGGACCTGGACAACTGGCAGGCGCCGATGCCCTTCCTACAGAGCTTTTTCTCCGCTGGTAGGTTCAAGAAATCTCAAAAAACAAACAAACAAACAAAAAAACAAAACAAAACAAAAAAAAACCCCCCAAAAAACCCAAAGAAACTGGAGTTCAGAAGACCAGTCCTTTGGGAGGCTTCATGTGGAGCTCAGAGATGGCAGTGCCTCTCCTGGAGTGGGTGTGCCTTCTGTCTCCAGGAGGTCCTCCGTGCTCTGAGGGTTCAGTGTGCTGCTTGAGAGCTGTTGGGCTTGTGAGGGAACACGCTCTTTAATGCTGTTCCTCTATCCGCAGGTGCTTCCAACTTTTCAAGACAACACTGAGCAGAGACATGAGCCCCCAGGCACGCGCTGACTGCCCCCTCAGCCAGCCTCTGCCATTGCTGGTTTTTTTTTTTTTTTAATCTTTCGCTTTTGACAACTGTCTCTGTCCTAAACCAATGGTTTGACTCCAGTGAGGAATCACTATGTTTGGCCTTGTTTAACACTCAACTGTGAAACCTTTCAAGGTGTGTAGAAAAGCTGCACGAATCATAAAGCAGACACCTGGGCGCCCTCATCTAGCCTCTCCCATGGACAGCATGTGTGCCGGTGCCTTTCATCCTTTTCCCTCTCGCTCTGTTTTGCTGACCCACTTGACGGCCAGTGACACACACACACATCAAGAATCCTTTACACCTTCAGACCTACCTTAAGCATGTGTCTCTTGAAGTGGGGGATATTTTCTAACCACCATATGCAAATTTCCAAGGCAAGCTGGGTATTTAGCAATGATACTAATATACAGCTCGTGTTTGGTCTCACTCTGATACTGCAGGTTAATGGTAGCAGGCAGGCATTATGGAAGTGTTTCTGTTTCCTCAGACTGCTATTACGGAATGTTAGAGACCAGGGTAGCTTATAAACAAAGGAATTTCCTTCTTATAGCTCTAGAGCCCGGAAATCCCAAGCCCAAGATGTTGGCAGATTTGGTGTCTGGGGAGGCACTGCCTTCCTGCTCTGTCCTCATATAGGGGGAGGGGCAAAGTTGGATCTCTAAGGTCTTTTTCCTTTTGAGATGAGGATTGTGTTTGTGGGGTGTGTGTGTGTGTGTTGCTGTGACAAATACTCTAACAAAATCAACTGAAAGTAGAAAAGGTTTATTTTGGCTCCCATTACCAGAGGGAAGCCATCAACCACGGTGGAGAAGACCGGGTAGCAGCCAGGGAAGGCACTGTGGTAGTTGGAGGCTGGCTGCTCACATTGTATCCATAGTCCAAATATGAACAGGAAGAAATACTAGGCTAGAGAGCCACAAGGCCTGCTCCCAGTGAGCCGCTTCCTCCCCTGAGGCTCTTTTCTAAAGGACTTAGTCCACTCCAGAAAGACCTCTTGAGACCAGCATTACCTTTCACAGGGACAGTTGACATCAGATCATCTCTCATTTGATTAGGCTCCACTTAATCAAAATCTTATCAATTTTCTTCGTTTTCTCCCACTCTCCTACAGGGTTTCTCTGTGTAACCCTAGTCATCCTGGAACTCACTCTGTAGACCAGGCTGGCCTTGAACTCAAAGATCTGCCTGGCTCTGCCTCCCAAGTGCTGGGATTAGAGATATGCACCATCAGCCAGTTCTATCAGTTTTCAATGTCACTGTATTGGGGACAGTATTAATTACATTTCTCATTGCTCTATTAGATGAGAAGCAACTTAAGGGCTATTTTGGCTTACAGTTTTAGGGATATAGTCTACCACGTCAGGGAAGGCACAGCAGTGGCAATATGAAGCCACTGGTCACACTATATCTTCAATTGGGAGCAAAGAGGGGTGAATACTGGTGCTTAGCTGGATTTCTCATTGCTTTTCATCTGTGACCCATAGGAAGAGACTGCCCATAGCCAGGGTGGGTCTTTCCTCCTCCGTTACATGTCTCTGAGGAAAACAGATAAAGAGTATGTTTCCTCTAAATCTAGTCAAGGTCAGTAAAGGCCAATCACCAGAGGGACTAAGCCATATCCAAACGATAGCAATATGAAACTTAACAAAGTCCATAAAACATTTATGAGCATTCTGTACCATCCCACAGTATTTCCTACAGTTTTGCTTTGAGGGATTTACTCTGGTTGGACTGTTTCCTTTTGAACAATTGGCTCCAAAAACTTATGTCAGTGGTGGCACTGCCTGACAAGGCAAAGAATTTTCCAGGTTTACTCTCTAGGTCATGCAGCAGGTCTGTGAGGCTTCTCTTGCTTGGTCTGACAGTCAAGACAGTGTATCTGAACATACAAACACTTCCACCTGACTGAGGAATGTGCCAGACATGGGTGGTACACTTTTTAGTGACCCTATGGGCCAAGTTCTCAGTGGATTTGGAAAAGGACAGGGATCTCAGAGAGATGTCTGGTGTCCTTCCAATGCAGGATGGTCCCACAGTAAGTATCCAGGAGGCCACCACTGCCTTAAGAGCCTGAACGCTGAGGTTCCTTTACTTGAACTCTGTAAGAATCTGTACATGAAAGGCAAACATTTCTGGGAGTGTACAAAGGAGCCCAGACTATAAATCTCTTAAACTATCAGTCAAATAGCCCAATGTCTTATTTTCTGACTAAAAGTGCCTGTCTCTAATAAACTCAGAGTGTGTTCAGGGGGCAATAGATACTTCTATCCCAATTGTAAAGGCAGTAGTGTGGCATGATTATGAATACTACAACTATGAATAATAGTAATAGATTTCTGCTAGAACATGAGCACAGCATGGATGGCCAGAGCACAGCCGCACTAAAGTGAGCTCTTCTTCAATGGGATTTCAAAGAGAACTCGGAATTCTGCATTTTTTATTAGCCAGATTCAGAAACTTACAGTGACCGTAAGGGAGAGCACATAAGGAGACGCAGGGACTAAGTGAGCCTTTGGGACGACGTAGCTGTGCGTGAAGGAAGGACAAATGATCCCAGAGAGATGGTGGCACTGTCTATAGGGCTCCTTGAAGCCCGTATGGCATTATTATATAATTAGAAAACGAAACAAACCTCCCTCCAATGGACACAGCTGAGGGATGCACAAGTGAGCTGTTTGTCAGGCAGATCTCAACCCCTATTTTCCCGTTGTTCAGTAAACTTCCCATGCACACATACGGACCAATTGGTACTATTTCCTGAAATAAGAAATTCACATGGAACTACAGGTTTTCAGAAGTTCAGTACTGAGCAAGCTGACTTCGAGATGCATGGGACAGACGCTGATGAAAAGGCCTGTGATGTAGTTGTCATAAAAGTCTGGGGTATAAATATATGCATGTGACAAAAGAAAACCTCTCTGAGACGTGAACATGAGACCTGTGCATTCAGGGTCTGGGGGATACTGGTCCCAAACAGAGCAATGAACTCAGATGACTCTTGAATCCCTAGGGCCTGAGGAAAAGCAGATTCTCTTGGGGAACACTGTCCTACCTCAGGGCACAGGAGACTCTCTAGAAACGAGACCCACAAAGATGAACTCCTGAGGAAAAAAAGATTAAAAACTACAATTGGATCCACCACAAAGAAGTGCTGGTAGTTGAATCTCCAGCCACGTTAGGTGACTAAGACTGTTTTGCAGGGGCTGGGGAGATGGCTCCACGGTTAAAGGTGCTCGCTGCTCTTCCAGAAGGAACAAGTTCAGTTCTCAGCACTCAAGGGAGGCTCACAACCCCCTGTAGCTCCAGCATCAGGGGGTCTCAAACCCTCTTCCTGCCTCATCGGACATCCTCACACATGCTGCGTACACATACACGCACGTTACATATAAATAAAAAACCTTAAAGAACGTTTTTGTAATATGGTATTAATTACTGTGGTAGGGTGCATGCAATTCATTTTGTAGTAAAGATGCTAGGTCATCAGTTTTCTGAGTGCTGGCTAATGTGTAAATGAGGGAGGGTCTAGAGATGCCAATCTGGGTGTTGGGGGTGGAGCTAGAGGGCTTGTCTTTAGTTGAGTACCTTTATTTGGGGAAGATTATAAGGAGTGACTAATACTCTTCCCACCCATGTCCTGATGTTGCTGTTGACTTCCATCCCTAATCTTAGGGAATTAAGAGTTTTCTGTGTAGTCTCTTGGTGTTAAAAGATAGGTGAGGGTTGGCAACACAGTTCGCCAGGTAAAAGCACTTACCGAGCAAACCCATTGGCATGGGTTTGACCACTGCAGCCTTCTGTGCAAGGGGAGAACTGACTCCTGAAAGCTGTCTTCTGACCTTTGAGAGTATGCCCTGGCTTTTAGCGGGCCCTCTCGAGGAAGAAAAAAAAGGAAAATCCTACAAAAGCAAAACAAGTGAGCTACAAGTTGATATTTAAGTAGTTTCCTCAGGTAAGTAAATGTCAACTCAGTCAGATCCAGTTCCAGGTGATGATGATGGCTGCAAAATGGAGACTGGCACAGCCTAAAGACAAGCTAGACAGAGTGCTGCTGTCCTGGAGCCAGACTTCCCTGAACTGTTTCTTGCATGTCAATAGCTATTATGTGAAAAAGAGTTTCTGTGTCAGATCAATTTGGAATTTAAAAAAAAAAAAAAAGATATTTACTTATATACTTTAGGGCTTTGTCTGCAAGGATGTCTGCACATCAGAGGGCATCAGATCCCTGAAGAGATGGTTGTGAGCTCCCATATGGCTGCTGAGAATTGAACTCAGGACCTCTGGAAGGACAGGCAATGCTCATTACCACTGAGCCATCTCTCCAGCCCCCAGTTTGGAAATTCTTCAAAACAAAACAAAACAAGGAAGGGCAGGGGAGATGGCTCAGTACTTGAGAGTGTATACCATTCCTGCAGAGGATGGGCTTGGTTCCCAGATCCTATCTGGGAGCTCACAACCATCTGTAATTCCAGTTCCAGGGCATCCAATATACACGCAGGCAAGACACTCGTACGCACCAAAAGAAAAAACAATCTAAAGAGGAAAAGAAAAGTTTATTAACTTCTAGAGCTCCATGGCCTAAGACAACAGAAGTGGGTTCTGGGTTGGAGAGGTGGCGGAGCTAGAGGATCCCAGCACCTGTGTAGTGGCTCACAACTGAATGTCACATCAGCTCAAGGGATCCAAAGCTGTCATCTGGCCTCCTCAGGTACTGCACAAATGTGCAGACATACATGCAGGCAAAACACCCATACACATTAAAGAAAAAAAAAGTAAACATCTTTGAAAAAAACAGAAACGTGGAACTCTTCTGACTTCAGAGGCAGGGGTCTGAGGACAAGTTGTTCCCAGGGTCGGGTCCTTGGGGGTTCAGGGGAAGAACCTCATGCCTCCCTTTCCCTTTAGCACAGCAGTTCTCAACCTTGCTCAAAGGGTCACAACCTCTTTGGGGGTGTTAAATGACCCTTTCACGGGGTCACCTACCACTGACTATTGGAAAACACAGATATTTACATTATGGTTTCATTAACAGTAACAAAATTGCAGTTATGAAGTAGCAATGAAATAGCTGTATGGCTGGGTGTCACCATAACCCGAGGAACTGTGTTAAAGGTTTGCAGTGTAGAAGGCTGAGAACCTTGGCTCTAGATTTGTCTGTGAGCCATCACCCCCCGCTCCACGCCTCATTCTGCACACACTGCTCACACTGTGTGTCCATGTCACTTTTCTCTGTCCTTTTGAAAGCACTATATGAATGTTATCTTTTATAAATACTTGTTTTATAAGATTGCTTTCAGACTGTTAGCTGTTTCCAGCAAATGATTATCATAACATATGTCCAAGCATACACGCATCACTCTTGGGTCAGGGACATGGAAGAGTAGATGACTCAAGATTATAGTTATGGATTAGCTTAATCTGGAAAAGCTGATCATATGGGCTGGGCATGGTGATACACACTTTTAATTCCACTTTTAATTGTGAGGCAGAGGTACAAGGATTTCTGTGAGTTGGAGGCCAGTATGGTCTACATAGCAAGTTCCAGGACAGCCAGGACTACAAAGACCCAGCCTCAACAACAACAACAACAACAACAACCACCCAGCCCCCCAAACAAACAAAACCCAACAAAACAGTCCCAAAAGTTGATCACATGAGAAGTCCAAGGCAAGTAAAGTTGGTTTTAATATTGTTCTCTTAAAGGCAGATTAAACAGAGTACATAGTAGGATAGCAGTCTTAAGTGACCTCAATGTGTATTATTAACTCTGCCTGCGAGGGCTAGTAAAAGTTCGTGCCTCTTAGGATGGAAGAGATATTTTTATCACAATGCATTGCCACAGTTCCTCCTTTTTGTTTTATTAAAGAAAAAAACATGTGGATGGAGGTGGTCACGGGTGAAGAACTGGTCAAGGCATGCAGTACTGTAGGGACAGCCTGAATGCACCATTCTAGGCCGTCCTTCAGTAAAGTTGGCAAAGGCATACCAGGACTTTGAGGAAAACAGAATGGCGTTACCTGTAAAAGACCATACCTTAAAGAGTTACTCCTGTACTAGACAGGGTTCTCTAGAGTCACAGAACTTAAAGAATGAATTAATCTCCCCACAATCCTCCCCCCCCCAAGAGAACTTATTAGAATGATTTACAGGCTGCAGCCCAGCTAACCCAACAATGGCTAGCTATGAACAGGAAGTCCAAGAATCTAGTAGTTGCTCAGTCCCACAAGGCTGCATGTCTCAGCTAGTCTTCAGTACATGCTGCAATCCAGAAGTAGGCTCTGATGCCAGTGAAGGGACGGGTGTGCTAGCAAAGCGAGGGCGAATAGACAAAGAGCAAATGTCCTTACATAGATGTCCGGCTGAAGGGATGGCCTAGTTTTTTTTTTTTTTCGAGACAGGGTTTCTCTGTGTAGCCCTGGCTGTCCTGGAACTCACTCTGTAGACCAGGCTGGCCACGAACTCAGAAATCCGCCTGCCTCTGCTTCCCAAGTGCTGGGATTAAAGGCATTCGCCACCACCACCCGGCTGGTATGGCCTAGATTAAAGGGATTGAGTCTTACCACCTCAAGGTCTAAATTAAATGCCTGTGTTCCCACCTTAAAATTCAGATCAAAGATGTATGCCTTCTACTTCAAAGGTCTAGACTAGAAGTAGATTCACCTACTTCAAATGAAGCAGAAAAACACTCACAGATGTGGTCTCCATTCCTGGACCGTAGTTTATTCTAGATATAGTCACGTTGACAACCAAGAATAGCCATCACAAGTCCACCTCTTTCCAACTTGTCACACAATCATAACTTCTTATGTCATAATTAACTTCCAAATTTAAACAATTATCAGGTCATGATAATGCCTAAACATAATATAACCATCTCATGTGCAATCACAGATGCATTGTATATTTAACCAGGTCATAATTATACCTAACATGATATAACCCGTACAACCCTCATACAACTGCAAATAAATTAAAAATTTAGAATAGGTGGCAATACCTTTTAGGGACATCCTTTTAGTATCTCAAATTGAAATTATTGATATTTTCTTAATTGATATTACAGCATATGATAAAGAAATTGAAGGAAAACACAAATATTTGGACAAATGCATTCTTAAGAAAATACCACAGAAGCATTCACGTCAACTATAATCCTCATGTTTTTTGCAACTGATCATGTGACCTTAGACGGTATTTATAACTACTGTCCTCTACTACCCATTTTGTATTTCCTCCACCCTCAGCATGTACCTCAGCAGGTCTTGGCTCCTTTCCTGGAGAAGTGACCCATACCTTCATTCCTGAAGGGTCTGTGCCCCGTCATCCTGCCTGGATTAGGTTGTTGTAGTTTCCCATTGACTTTAATTACATGTTATGATAGTACTAAGAGACACCCTAAAGAATCGCCTGCACTCCAGATATAATCTTTACTTCTGTGTGGAGAAGCAATCCAATTTCCCCATGGTAATCTGGATCAATCACTCCTCCTAACACTGCTATTCCTTTCTTAGCCTGTAGGTTTTAGGGCATTAGAAGCCCAAGGATGCCAGGGGAAAGTCTGAGCTTCTAGTTCAATGGAAATTTTGTTGTAGTTCCTGGCAGGAGACGTCTCCCTCTGAAACCAGAGAACTTAGGGTTGCAGGAACAGAAAGCACTTTCCCCTAGTAGGTCATTAGGTGAGAGTGAGTGGAAACACTCCCTTTTCTAGCCCTGGATTCCTGGACCCGTGGATCCTGGCTATGGGAGAAATTGTCCTTACACTGGATGCTGACCTGAAGTATATACTGTCTTCTGAAGAATCCTGCCTCAGCCCTTCAGGCTGCTGCTACCTAACTGGCACTGTAACTGGGTCTTTAAAAGGCCATTCTGTATTTCTATCAGGCCAGCTGCTTCAGGATGGTGGGGAACATGGTAAGACCAGTAGATTCCATGATCATGGGCCCACTGCCACACTTCTCTGGCTGTGAAGTGAGTGCCTTGGTCAGAAGAAATACTCTGTGGAATACTATGATGATAGATAAGGCATTCTGTAAGTTCATAAATTGTGGTTTCGGCAGAAGCATTATGTGCAAGAAATGCAAATCTGTAACCAGAATAAGTATCTACTCCAGTAAAGACAAAGCATTGTCCTTTCCATGGGGGAAGTGGTCCAATGTAGTCAGCCTCCCACCAGGTTGCTGGATGATCACCCCAGGTAATGGTGTCATATCTGGGTCTCAATGTTGGTGTCTGCTGTTGGCAGATTCGGCACTCAGAAGCAGCTGTAGCCAGATCTGTCTTGGTAAGTCAAAGTCCATATTGTTGAGCCCATGAATAACCCCCATTAATGCTACCATGGCCACTTTGTTCATGTGGACACTGGGCAATGACAGGGATGGCTAGGGAAAGAGGCTGACTGTCCACAGAATAGGTCATCCTATCTACTTGATTACTAAACTCTTTAGCTGAAGTCACCTTTTGATGAGTATTTCCATGGGACACAAATAGCTTCACATCCTTTGCACATTTGCTAAGATGTATCCACATACTTCCCTTCCTCCTCAGCTGTTTTTCTCACCAATTTTCCAGTCACGGTCTTTCCCTGTCCATGACCATCCAGCTAATGCATTGTACAACACATGAATCAGCGAATCAGCGAACAATCATTCATCTGGCCAAGTTCTGCCCTCTGTGAAGATTTCCCTTCGCCAGCGTCTTTCAGAATTGTCCCCAAAAGGGTTTGTAATGCTGCAGCTGTCCACTTCTGGGTGGGGCCTGTATAAAGTGCACAACCACAGTAAACCAGGCCCAGTGGTCTCTTCTTCAGTAAGCTGATTACAGGGAACACCCCATGAGGCTACAGGTGCACGCTTGGCAGCAAGACTGCACAGTGACAAGAGCAGAAGGCATAGGCATTTGGGCAACTTCTTCATGTGACTTGCTTGTGCCATCAGGACAGGCTCAGATCTGATCATGTATAAACCACTTCCATTTTAAAAAAAGATTTATTTATTTTATGTGTATGAGTACACTGTTGCTGTCTTCAGACACACCAGAAGAGGGCATTAGATCCCATTGCAGATGGTTGTGAGCCACCATGTGGGTACTGGGAATTGAACTGAGGACCTTTGGAAGAGCAGCCAGTGCTCTTAACTGCTCAGCCATCTCTCCAGCTCCATGTCACTTCCATTTGATAATGGATTGCTGCTGTGCATGTCCTACTTTATGATTAGGCAGCTCAGGTCGCATGGTAACTTGGTGGCTCATTGTCAAATGTTCAGTGTCCACCGAGGCCAAGAGCTGTCTTTTAAAGGGAGAATAGTTGTCTGCAGATGAAGGTAGAGCCTTGTTCCAAAATCCCAAAGGTCTCTTCTGTGATTCACCTATAGGATGCCAGCATCCCTGCCTGCCGCCGACACCTCAAGTACAATGGCCACTCCTTCATTCAAGGGGTTCTGGGTCTGCAAACAGGCTCAAATCTGAAAATTGATTTACTGGCTGAGATTGCCTTGTGCCATGATCCAATGTAGCCCTTCTTTCATTTGTTTGGAATTTTTTCCGCTTATACAGATCAAATATTCAATAGGCTTTTCTTATCTACTTCATGCCTGAACACCAGGACTGAGGAGCCAGTACCAAAGGTCCGTACGAGTCATGCCACTATGAACATTGTGTTGTCTATACTGCTCATACAATAGTTATGATCACCTTGCTTTTGTCGATTCAGTGCTGCCACTGGGCTCCTGCTACCCCAGGGACTGATTAAGCCCATTGCATTTAATTCATCCAATTGAGCAGCAGCATCTCCAACCCTAAGGTTTGGCACAAGCAAAAGAGAGAGAACAAAACTCTTCAAATGTGCTGGTGCCCCTCTTACCATTTTGCGTCTTATTGGATTAGTGAAGGGCATGTCTTCCGGGCCTTCCCAGTGTGGAGCATTGGGTTTTACACAGTGTATCCACTCTAGCATTGCAATTTCCCTGAGCCTTAAAATCCCTTCATCAACACTAAGCCAAGGGATATCAGGCATCTCCAATTCCTTCTCAGTGGCCATCTTTTGACAAACACTTCAGTCAACCATTCAAATAAACTTTTGACACCTTTTTGAACTGTGCGAGCTTCCATATTAAACCTAGAATCTCCACTCAGAGGGCCCATGTCAATAAACTGAGCCTGATCCAGTTTTATATTCCTTCCACCATTATCCCACACCCTTAAAACCCATTCCCACACGTATTCCCCAGGCTTCTGCTTGAATGAATTAGCAAACTCATTAAGCTCCTTAGTAGTGTAGCGCATTTCCTCACGGACTACACTTTCTACCTCCCCTCTAGGGGCCTGCTTTGCCTTGAGTCTGCTATAGGTCTAGAGGCAACTACTTTGGGGCTCTGAGGGACATCAGTATTGTCTTGCCTGGCATTTCCTTCAGAGATAGTCACTGCCGGTTTAATAGACAATGAAGGATTAATTTCCCCAGTGAAAGGTGAAAAAGGCAGTATTTCAAGGGGTGGGGCTGAGGGTACTACTTCCTCAGGTGAGGTAAACTCTTGAGAATCTGAGGATTCCAGGTTCTCAGCTTCAACAGGGTCCTCCCACACCCCCCACCCCACGTTACAGGAGCCCATTCTCTACCAATTACTGCCCTTGCTTTACCTGCTGTACTGCCCCCGAGGCTGGGACTTGAACTTTCCCTGTAATTCCGCTAACCTTATAATGAGAGCTTCGGTTTGATTTTCCTTAAATCCAGCTTTGTGGCTGCTGGAGAGAAGACTCTCTTCCGGGGCACACTTAGAAACCTTTAGATTGTTCATGAGCATCTGGAGACGGTCAATCTTATCACTAAGTTCTTTGTTGTTCTTCAGCATATTCTGAAGGTGGTTGATCTTATCCCGGAGCTCATTTCTATCCTTTATCAGTTTATCCAGAGATGCTAAGAGCAGCCAACCAGCAGCATCATTGCCCTTATTGTCCCCCAAACTGTCGAACGTTTCATATGGGGGTCACCTAGTCCTTGTTGCTCACCGTTGGTGAGTCAGGGTAATCAAATTCATTTATCTCTTTAAGTTTGTAATACAGTTCACACCATGGGCTTCCGGTACTCTCTGAGCTCTCAGGAGAGGGGGTGACTGGCGAGGCTTCAGTAGCTGAAGGCTCTGGGGAATTGAAATGCCTATTCCAGATGCTTAAAATATTCATCTTTATACTTCTGTTTCTCCAGAATCACTTCTGGTACCAAAATCTTTATTAGTCAGGGTTCTCTAGAGTCACAGAACTTATGGAATGTCTCTCTCTCCTTCCCCTGCAGTCCAGCTAATCCAACAATGGCTAGCTATGAACAGAAAGTCTAAAAATCTAGTAGTTGCTCAGTTCCACAAGGCTGCATGTCTCAGCTGGTCTTCAGTATATGCTGCAATCCAGAAGTAGGCTCTGATGCCAGTGAAGGGATGGATGTGCTAGCAAGGCGAGGGAAAGTACACAAAAAGCAAACGTCCTTACATAGATGTCCAGCTGAAGGGATGGCTCATATTAAAGGTATGTCTTTCCTGGACATACCTCAAGATTTGGATTAAAGATTTGGTGTCTTTCCACCTCAAGATTCAAATTAAAGGTCTGTGTCTTCCCACCTCAAGATCCGGATTAAAGATGTGTGTCTTCCTACCTCAAAGGTCTGGACTAGAAGTGGATTCATGCACTTTAAGCAGACAAACTCTCACAGGTGTGTTCTCCATTTCTGGGTTGGAGTTGATTCCAGATTTAGTCAAGTTGACAACGAAGAATAGCCATCACAGTCCTGAAAACTATAGAAGGGAGTTATCAAACATCATTTTCAAGTGCTTATTTTGAATAGGGTAATTGTGGCAGCTATGACAGCTACAAAAATCATTCCAATGAATCCTTTTGTATGTGTACACCCTGGATCATAACTAAATTGTTTTAAAGCGGATCCCTATGCCATGGATCAGTCAGATATAAGGAATCCAGGCATGAACGTTTTGTCTAAGAATTAAAACAGGGGATAAAATCACTGCAATAAGAGGAAGTGTGGTGAATGGGTGAGAATTAAAAGTACATGTCACTTTCCTTATGAGGACACTAATCCCTGGCTGGAGAGTTAGCTTTACACTAGTTGTGGTCTCACCTTAGCCCCATCACATCTGTGAAGACACTACAATATTTCCAAATGAGTTCTACATGTCTAGGTACCAAGGGTTAGGATGTGAATGTATCTAGTTGGAGATGAATTTCAACTAACAACACGGAAAAAAGATTTCCTCATCTTACTAGTTCTTGTTGGCTTTCCTTTTGGTCAATGGAGGATGAGAAATGTGGGGGTCTTTTTTTTTTTTGTTGTTTATTTGGTTGAAGTGAAGTAATCATGAAACGTGTTTATGGAGTTTCCCATGCAACTGATTTTCTTGAGGGACTTTGGGGAAATGTATGTTGGGTGAGTGAGGAAGATGTGGAACCTATCTCTTTTTTTCTGGATATGGGGCTCTGATCTCAGAGGTTCCAGATTTTCCATCTACGAATCCTAAGGGCACACCATCTATGTTCAGAGGTGTTCAAGGACAGTCGCCAGGGCTGCTGTGCAGAGGGGCCTGCACGGCACTGGGGACTAATTCACATAGTAAAAAGGGCAATGTTGGCTCATCTGACTTGAATCCATACCACAGACATGGCAGGTCTCAAAAGGTTGCTGAAGTATGTTTGGTTCTCTTTTATTTCTTTTCTTTTTTTGGTTTTTGAGACAGGGTTTCTCTGGTAGCCCTGCTGTCCTGGAACTCACTCTGTAGACCAGGCTGGCCTGAACTCAGAAATCTGCCTGCCTTGCTCCCAAGTGCTGGGATTAAAGGCGCGCGACACCACGCATGCTGTTTGGTTCTCAAAATACCAATCCTTGTAACAATTTTCTAACAGGTGACATTTAACATGTCTTAAGGAAGAGATACTTTTTTAAAGTTAGCATAAAGATGACAGAATGTTGAGTGGAAGAAACCATTGTCATGAACCTTTGGAATAGCCTATGTGAGGACTGGTTCAGCTGTGGATTTATTAGGACTCTTGATTACAAATAATGGAAAGCTAACTCCAATGGCTAAATCCAATAGGGGAATATGGAAGTAGCTATGACTTGGGCATGTTCTGGATCCAGGGACCATGTGTAGTTCAAAATACAATTGTTAGGTTGGAGACTCATCAGCTAGCAGAAACACTGGCCTCCTTTGGATCCTAGCGATAAAATCCCCAGGGAGGAGTCTTCAGCTTTGCTTTGATCTGGTCAAGCAAGTGGTGTGCGACCTGGGTGTGTGGGATAAAAACCATACAACTAAGTGATGGTGGCAGGAGATAATGGTTACACAACTTTACAAGAAAGCATTGCAGAGAGTACCAGAGGCAGAAAATGGCTTGTCACCTGTTATCCTGTCAGTTGACAGAGTGGAATGAGATTGTAGGTCACTAAATCCAAGTGTTCTTCATAACACTACACTAACTCCCTCTCAGGGTTTCTCTGTGTAGCCCTGGCTGTCCTGGAACTCACTCTGTAGACCAGGTTGGCCTCGAACTCAGAAATCCGCCTGCCTCTGCCACCCAAGTGCTGGGATTAAAGGCGCTCGCCACCACTCCCTCTCAACTGAAAGCAGTGATGTTTTGATACAATTTCCTATTTCAAGGGAAAAATTAACAAAAATCGAATCGGAAAATTTGTCATGTCTTCGAGGAGAAGAGGCAAACAGAAGCACAAACAATGGCAACACACCAGGGCCGCTATGCACGGAATAAAACCTTTCCCTAAGGACCTGGAATAGTGACGAAGTCTGCATGGGAACCAGGGAGAGGAAACGGCAGAGACTTTGACAATTTCCACCTCGCCGAGATTTCTGTGGAACCCCAGCAGCTGTCCTCTGATCTTATGAACAAGTGTTTGCCCTTAGTTCCACTCTTCAGATGACGACACAGGATTCCAGGGGCCAGACTCCCGCAACTCACCGAGTTTGTTCTAGAGACCCAGCCAGTGAGGGACGAGTGAACACCGCGGGCGTGACGTTTTCCGAGGGTTCCTAGGGCATCTTCTTGAACTCCTTGGGGGCTGGGGTGCAGTCTGCGTGGCCCTTCCAGTGTAGACTCTGGCCGAGCCTTAGCTTACCGGGGACCCGCTGAGTGAACCACGCAAAAAGCAGGAGGAATTTCTCGTTCCAAGGCGTTGGGATCGTCTTGCACCCGAAGGAGAAGTTCAGGGCGCTCTTCAAACAATTTTCAGGGGCAGCATAGAGAAACAGGAACTAGGCACAATACGATTGGCAGAACAGTGTGATTTTTTAAACCGATTGGTCTTTAGGGAGGTGGCCTACGGTCTGTCCTGTGGGATGTGTCCCGACCTGTAGGTCGGTTTCTCCCCCACTGTGATCGGAGGACCGTCAATCAGCCTCTCCCTTCCGGAGGGCACAGTGTGCCATGACCTTTCCAAAAGTTCCTGAGCTGACCTCTTCACTAGGAAGGATAAGAGAACAGACTCACACTACTGCGTCTCCCTGAGGCTTCTGTCAGGTTCTGATCGCCGAGAAGCCCAGCGCGGCGCTCCGTTAAATAAACTAACAAAGCTCCCTTCTGATCAAGCGTGCTTCCGAACGCCACACCCCTGACATTTTTTCGTCCCGCCCCCCCGTCCCGCCCCCTCGTGACGTCAGGACCAATCCCATCACTGCGTTCCTCTCCAAGTGCCACCTCTAGCATCTCGCGAGAGTTTTTTTTTTTTTTTTTTCCTTCCAACCTGTCTCGGACCTACGCGCGACGTCGGGCGCTTTGGCCTCTGCGGTTTGAGATTTTCCGTCAGTCTGAAGGTTCCAAACAAGCCGCGTCTTTTGCCTTCGCCGCTAAGATCTCGCGAGATTTACCGGGGGAGGCTGCCTACGCCGCGCCTGCGCAGATCTCTTCAAAGCCGAAGGTCGCTTTTGGAGGAAGTGGCCTCTTTGCGTCCCGCGACCGAAGCGCCGTTACTACTTTCTCGAAGCTCCTCTCGGCCGCTTGCCGGGACACCCCGCCGCCAAGATGCCCCGGATTATGATCAAAGGGGGCGTGTGGAGGAATACGGAGGTGAGACAGCTTTTCCCGCCGTCCGCAGCCCTCCGCCGGGTCCGGTAGCGTGTGCGCACGCGCGGGGAGCTCCGGGAGCCGTGGCTGTCCCGCGGGGTGTCCGTCGGGGGCGGGGGGGTCGCGACTGCGCGGACCCCGGGGATCCTCGCCCTGCGTGGGTGCGGACGCGGGTCACCTGGCTCTCCGCGGGGGCGAGGTCGCGACTTGTCGCTCGGCACTCCCCGCCTGGCCTTGGCTAGGCCCTTGGACACTTATTTGTTCAGTTAGGGACGCGCCCCCTCCGTGTCTTCTGCAACCCTGTGGCGGCCCCGACGGCACCTCCGTGGGAGCCTGGTGTTTCTGCAGCCGCTTCCTTTCTCAGCCCGTACTCAGCGCTTCGCTCTGCTCGAAGCCGCTGTGGCCGCAACTTTGTTTTTCAATGAGTTCCTTACAGCCGGGCAGGCTGCGCGTTCACGTCTGCACCTCCCTGCTTATCTGGTACCCCGGTTCTGCGAAGGTCCTTTTCCCTTACCGTTCCGGTCGCGCCACCCTTGCCGGGATAGAAGCAGTTAGGTCGGACTTACGTCCGTCGGTGTTGGCTTCCAGCTATGTAGTAGATTGTGTCACGGTGATCGGAATGGGAGAAGAAAGGAAGTAAAATCGAAGTGAAGTGAACGAGCATTGACTCGAATGCGCCGAATGTCTGAGCACCTTCCCACATTGTGCTTTCTTGAGATAGAGCTCCTTATTGCTTGGCATCTTTCTGACCATCCTCCAGACTTAGGCTGAGAACACTTCTTAGAGTCCTTGCCCGTTCATTAGTCGTCCTGTTGAGAGTTAGTTGTCTAGTGGTTTTGTGGCACCTATTTTTCACTTGCTGCAGCTTGCTTTGTTTTCGCAATCACTTCTTTGTGGTTACTTCTCAGAGCCTCAGTTTACTCATGTTTAGAAGACAGATAATAGTGTTTAAGCTTTTGAAATGAGTTGCCAGTTTGGAACATTTCGGACGTAGCTGGCTTTCAGTAAAACTGAGTTGCTGTTGTCCTCATCAGACAGCAGGGCAGGAGGAGCAGGCTTTGGCATTCTAGTATGAAGCAGGTTGCCTGGTGATGTGTGGGAGTGAATCTTGTAGGATAGGTACCTGCCACATGTATTTGGTTGAAGATGTGTTGAAGTATAGAAAACCTTTACTAAAGTTACAAATGGAGGCACTGAAAAGGGAGTTGCATGCACTAAGGCAATTTAAATTAGAAGAGGCAACTTCTGAGGAAGAAGCAGAATCACAAAATCAAGTAATAGCAGGATTCCTCTGTAGTGGTCAGAACCCTGCAGGTGTGTGTGTATGTGTCTGAGATAGGGTCTTACGTAGTTGCTATGTAGACGAGGGTGACTTTTAACTTCTGATCCTCTTCAGGGCTGGGCTAACAGTTGTTAGCTGCCATGCAAAGTCTTCTGGGAATCTAACCCAGGACTTAATGTATACTAGGTGGGTACTCTACCAATTAGTAATGGGAGAGAAGATGGAGTGGAGGGCCTTAAGTATAAGGCAGGCAATTCAAGTTCATTGTGGAAAAGGCCTAAAAGTAAAGTGCTTAGGTGCATTCATCTGTGTGAGTTCCCTTGGCAGGCTGTCTGGGCATTGGGTTATGCTTTGGGTACTGTGGTGACATAGTTTTTGGAGTCTGGAGTAGACAGGGTGCTGACGGATGAGGTAGAGGGAGCTGCAGAGCCTGGGCTGTTGTGCTGAGTAGGATGCCACAGAGGGCATGTTGTGTTCAACCAGAGGCTCAAGTTGCTTCTTTGATTCTCTCTCCTGGAGTATATAAGACCTGGTTCAAGGTAGACATTCAGGAAGATTTGTTTATGTTTGTTTCTGTTGTTGTTGTTTTTTATTTGAGTAAATATATGAATGTATGTGAACTTTACCTTTGTGAAGGGAATGGCAGGTACATACTGGTGAATAATTTTGTCATAAAGTAGTGTTTTCAACATTGACTTTTCCCACCTCCAGTTTGTTGAGGGGCAGGTAAGATGTCCTTTTTCTGTTTTTAAAAAGAGATATACTTTTATTTTTAAGATTATGTGTCTGTACATGAGTAAGGTGCCTTCAGTGGCTAGAGGCTTTGGCTCCCCCTGGAGCTAGAGTTAATCAGGTAAGCTGCCTGATGAGGGGCTGGGAATTGAACTCACATTTCCGCAAAGAGCAGTACGTGCTCTTAACCACTGAGCTGCCTCCCAGTCATCTCCTGATTCCTTTACACTAGTTGTTGTTAACTGTTAATCAAGTTTCCATACTTTTTTTAAATGACTGTGTAATTTGATTAAATGATTTTAAATCATGTAAATGATCTCTCTGTACAGGACCTCTGCAGGGACTGACTTTAGTTTTATTTTTTCTCATTTGGAGCTTGTGACTGAATGTATTCTCTTTGGTACCTTTTCTAGGATGAGATTCTGAAAGCAGCGGTAATGAAATATGGGAAGAACCAGTGGTCTAGGATTGCCTCATTGCTGCATAGGAAATCAGCAAAGCAGTGCAAAGCTAGATGGTATGTACCAGTCAGTAAGTGGGAGACAGCATGTTCTCAGTCCCCACCGTGTGAGGGGACTTTGACACCCCGCCCCAGCATGCACTGTGATAGGAAGGGAGCATGGAGAGAGGTGCCTTTAGATTTGTCTTGAGCAAACCATTTTTCCTCCTCTTTACCCGCCTGTTTTCTCACAACTTAGCACTAATTGATCAGTTGTGAATCCTTGTCCACATGAGTTAATGTGCCTTGTGAGACACAGTACAGAGTCTTAGGTAGCTGGGCCTCAGTTCATTGAATGAGTTGTGAGCTAAAACTTTATAAATTGGTTCTATTAGGACTTCCTTTCCCAGAGAAATAAATGCTAAACAGTGCTTGATTTAAGAAAAAAAAAAAAAAAAAGGCCAGGTCTCAGTGGTTAGTTTCCTTGTCATAGGACAGCAATATTGCATACTTGCTATCCTAAATGCAACATCCCACCTATGTGTCACCTTGTTGACTTACCAACAAGGTGGTGGTTCTTGACTTGAATGAACCCATCCCAGCTGCAGCCCACGTGCTGTGAGGAACCTCATTTGGAGCGTATGAAGTGACCCGGATTCGGATGGTGGAATGGGTCAGATGACTTGTGGCCTTATGCCATTCAGCGTCAGCCTAGCTTGAGCACCAGGGGCAGTGGAGACTTAGACATGTGGACAGATTCTCACCCATCTAAGTACCTGGCAGACAAGGCAGAGTGGGCCATGTTAGAAGATGGAGGATGCTGCAGGAGCTCTACTTACATTAAAGCACAGCAGATGGACGCACACAGCTCTGGTACACTTAGTGGGTGTAAGTGGATGCTTAGAGAAGTGAGTGAAGATGCTGTGGACTCCAGCATAAGGAAGGGCAATGAAATCGTAATATAAGTAATACAAGGTGCTATTTTTTTCCAGATGCTTTTAGAACTTCAGAAAAGCTAAGAACAAGTGCTGGGCACACGCCTTTGATCCCAGCATGGAAGGCAGAGACAGGCAGATCTCTGAGTACAAGGCTAGCCTGGTCTACAGATGGAGTTCCAGGACAGCCAGGGCTACACAGAGAAACCCTGTCTCAAAAAACCAAAAAAATCCCAAAGCGAAACACCACAATTACCAACAAAAACCAAACCAAATAACAACAACAACAAAAAGGTTAAACAAATAAAAATAAATACTAGTTAAAAAAAGAAGTCACATGATTGCATTTTGTACTTCAGTCTATGAGGTTTTTAAATATCACTAATCTTACTTAAAATACATTGCAATGTGGAGAGGGAGGATGAGTGAGTTTAACTTCACAAGGTCTTGTCGTGTCAGAAAGATAGTGTTAGCGATTGAGGGATGAGAGCGTGTGATCTTAGAGTCAGTCCATGGTAGCTGACTAATGTTTGTTATGTTGTCTTTATTAGGTACGAATGGCTGGACCCAAGTATTAAAAAAACTGAATGGTCCAGAGAAGAGGAAGAAAAACTCTTGCACTTGGCCAAGCTGATGCCAACGCAGTGGAGGACCATTGCTCCGATCATAGGAAGAACAGCAGCCCAGTGCTTGGAACACTATGAATTCCTCCTGTGAGTGCTCCTCAGAGCGTCTGGAAGACCGTGTATATGTTAGTGTGCTGAACACACTTAGAGTATTTCCAGCATAATTGTGCCTGTGACTAAAGCCATAGAAACTAAAGTCACTGAATTCTGTATTTCAGATGACACATGGTTGAGCAAAATTATGTCTTCTGCTTCTCCTTTAGAAGGGAAGTTTACACAGTGTGCAAGTCACACTCATCTTAGCGTGAGAGTGAGTTAAGCGCGTGAGGCCCCATCACCTGCGCTGCTGCTGAGAGTTCGTTAGGACCTTCGTGTTCTGTTCCAGGAGTGTGTTTGCCTGGATGCTCTGCATTTGTGAGGAAGGGCTGCTTGTTTCATCATGAGTGGGAATACTGAAATTAGAGAAGTTTAATGCCGGGTTACTCACATGAAGCAGTTGTAAAGACACTGTTTTCCATAATGCTCATCTGTTGGTTATTTTGGGAAAGAAAGAGTGCCGGAGCTAGAACTTTGGTAATTCTCATATTAAAAGGTGTGATACTGTGACTAACTCATCTGGGATTTGTTTTTTTTCCTCCAAGGGACAAAACTGCCCAAAGGGACAATGAAGAGGAAACAACAGATGACCCCCGAAAACTTAAGCCTGGAGAGATAGACCCAAACCCAGAAACCAAACCAGCTCGTCCTGATCCAATTGACATGGATGAGGGTGAGTGGATGCCGGGAGTGCTTCTGCTCACAGTACATGACCGAGGCCTTCTTCACACTCTTCTTAGTTCCTCCTGAACTCCTGACTGGAGAGTCCTAGGTGTCTCCCGAATGTGTCTGGTTCTATTTTTATTAGAGTGACTGCTGTTTTGATGATGATGCCCCTATTTTCTGTTTCTTCATCTCATTTAATGAATTGAGCAGTGTAGTAGGCAGCTGTCCTAGAGGTGAGTGGTGAGCCTCGCAGGATCCAGTCTCCTTCCCTTTCTGAGGGGCAACAGCTAGCATAGTGGACCTTGCTGTTTTGACTGTCGGGTGATCTACTGTCCAGGAAAGAGCTGTGCTGCAAGAGCTGTACCGGAGACCAACAGTGACTCTGTGACACATCAAGTCAGGAGTTGGGAATTGAGCTTTGGCTCCATCTTTGCTACTTATTAGCTGTTTGACCTTAGCTAAGTCATACATGCTCTCTGAGTTTGAGTCTTCCCTGCTGAGGGTGGAAAATAGTACCTGCTTTACTTTTTTGCAGGTACTTGGTAGTTTTTTAGATTTAAAGTCTGAGTGCAGTGGTTCCCAAGAGTGACGAGTCTGTGACGAGGCTGTCTGCATCCTTTCCACTCGGGAAACTTTTAAAGCTAGAGGTGCCAGGTCCTCCCCTGGGGATACTGAGTTGGCAATTTACTGAGGGAAGAGAGAGGACTGTGATCTGAGTGGAATCTAAGTCTTCTCCAGCGTTATGACTTTTTTTTTTTGTTCAGGAAAGCTGTAGAAAATGTCTTGGAGAAGAAACAGTTCTGAGGGAAACATGCCTGTGAAGGCTTTCGGTTCCTCAGGATGAGTTGTTGTTTAAGTTCTCTGCTGGTGCTGCCAGTTTGTTAGTGACAATGGCTGTGTTCCTGTAGTAGAGCTTTCTGAGAGTGAATACTTGCTACTTGCTTGATATACTTCATTTTTCTTAGCTCTTCTTAGCATCTCTGAAGTAGACATTCTTACTCTGATTTTAATGGGAAACATTCACAGAGGTAAAAGTGAGACCAGGCCTACATAGCCGGCAAGTTAGTGATGGGATGACTTGTAACTGACTTTAGTGAGTACGTTGATGCATCTATCGTTGTAAGCACTAGGATATGCCTGACTGCAGATGCTGAAGAGGAACTTACTTTTCCTTGTCCTTATTTTTGCAGATGAACTTGAGATGCTTTCTGAGGCTCGAGCCCGTCTGGCCAATACTCAAGGAAAGAAGGCCAAGAGGAAAGCAAGAGAAAAGCAGTTGGAAGAAGCAAGGCATGTTTTTTCCATTCTTTGTTGAATAATTAGTTGTGCATCCTTAGGCTCAGGAAACTATGGCTATCTGCTCTAGTTGGTGACTAGTCTGAGCTGATCAACTCCCATTTTGCTATTATTCCTTAGTGTCTTTACTGTTCTGGAACAAATAAAAACAACTTTTGTATTTTCTCCCTAACCATTTCAGAATAGTTATAGGAAAAGTACACTTAAAAAGTTTACAAAGCATGGCAGAAATTATGGGCAAATATTTGACCCATTGTGCTGTGTTTGATCTCTTGCAGCATCGTGGCCTCAGGTGGCTTTCTCACGACTGTCAATTAACCAGTTCCTCGTCCTCCTTGATTAGTGTTGGGCAGGTACTGGCTGTGAGGCTGATCATAGAGGCAGTTAATGAGCTTTGAACCAAATTCTAGTCTGTCAGAGAAATCTTCATTTAAAAAGTGAGCGAATTATATTAGGCATTGTTTTTGGCTCAGGCTTCCCCCACCTTCTCTTTTCTTCCTTGTGGTTGAATTTATATCATTCTGATGCCCAGAAGCCAAGATAAAATTGGTAAAGATACCATCTGAACTGTGTGGCAGCCTGTGAGTTCAGGTATTGGACAGACTCCTCACCCTACAGTCGACCTAGAGCCTTTTCTGGCTCCTGTGCTGTCTAGAGCTTGCTTCTTCAACTGTGGGTAGCTGTTCCCAGTCCTGGATCCTGGGACGGAGGTTGCTTTCTGGCATAGCCAGCCCTTCATTAGTGCAAGAGTAGTCAGAATTGATGGAGTGTGATACATGGGGGATAGAGACCTGTCCCAACTAGGAGAAGCTGCTATGTTTTCTTCACACTTAGCTACTTTTCTGTTCTGTAGACTGTTGAGGGTTAAGTAATGTAAACTTGGAAAAATACTTTTTCCTATTTTGTCTAGGCTATTTGGGAACCCAGTTTGCTGAAAGCCATTTAATCATATGAGTTGGTAAGGGATACAGTAATCAATCTGTGAAAGGCTTTTAGGTTTGGTTAGGATTGATTAAAGTATATCTGTGCAGATTTTAATTTACCCTACCGTTTCTTGTAGCATCTTAGCATCTGTGTGTTTATGTAAGCTGTATGCTGCATGTCTTGCAACAGGTAGGACTGACCTGTGTGTGAAGCACGGTACAAGACTACTCCAGATGTTAAATTTACTTTTCTCTATTTCTTACAACTTAAAAGCACTTTGATTTACTATAAATGAGTATGCTTTCCCTTCCATTTGTGTTACTGTTGTTGTGTTAGGACGTGGTGGATGCAGTAGCACATGCTTTAGTTAGATTCACTAGCATGATGATGGGGATGTTCTCGAATATGTTAGTCTTTGTTCCTGTTATTTAAAGAATGAAATTTACTTTTGGAATACATCCTTCAAGGCTTCTCTTCCACTGTAGATGTTTATGTCTGTAAACTCATAAACATAGAGACTTAATTGGATCATCCCATATATATGCATATCTCACACACAGTCATTTGTTAATCTTACTGGGGTTCCCTTGTAACCGACTGATTTCTTTACAAGTGTCATTTTTGTTCTTGAAAATTGCATGTTTTGTATATGGTAACATTATAATAGTTGTGGCTACTGTATCTCCATCCCCATCCAGTTTATTCTTGTTTGTTTTGAGACCAATTTTATTACTTTAGTGAAGTATATTATATTGCTGTCCTCCCAGAGATAAGCAGCCTTTAGCGTTGCCACTCAGGGAGGAGGAGGAGGAAAGTCTTGGATACCACAGTCATTGTGGGATGGTATGGTTGGGGTAGGGTTGATAGCTTTTTCCTGATTGGACCCAGTTGTTTGTTATAGTGATTTCAGCAGTGTTCTGGGGTTATAAATTGCTGTGTAGATGGATCTGATCCAGTTTGAGTTCCTTTGAAGAGATAGTTCTGAGATCAGCTTTTGAGATTTATTCTGATTCCAGGAGACTCAATCTTAAGTCTCTATCAAGCTAGTTGGCTCACAGATTGTCCTCCGTCTCCACTGAAGCTGTCCTCTCCCCACTTGCTGTTGACCACTGCTCTCACTGCTTTCGAAAGTGCCCTTCGGCTGGATGGAGTTCGTGCTGTGGATGAGAGTCAGGGCTTTTAGGTCTTGCTTCTCCTCCAGGGCTCCGACTGCTTTCCCGATTGGCAGTCTCGGTTAGAGAGCGTAGTTCGCTGGGGATCAGGTGTGGTGGGCAGTCCTCAAGTCTCTCCCAGGGTAGAGTCTTCAATCCAGAAGCTGGGGCAGAAAGAGCGTTCAGGGCTGTGTTCCCAATGGTGGTGTGCCCAGGGGAGAACCGTTGCTTGGGTGGAAGAAGGGAGCCTGTGTAGCTGGGCATCTGAGGCAGGGTAAGAAATGCTGATGCCCGCTCTCCTGGACTGAAAGCTTTTGACTGCTAGCTGGCAGGGAGAGGAGTTTCCTCCTCTAGGAGCTGGTGGGTGGAAGGGAGAGGGTCTCTGCAGCTGGTAACTGCTTGTCTTTCTTACCAAGGTTAGCTCGATTTTCTTGAATGTTTATGTTTGCCAGGCCCTTCCTTTTTCATGTTTTCTGGGGAGTGTGTTTCTTGTTTCTTGAACTTCCATACTGGCTGTCACTCTTGAGTATACTGGTATATTGGTGTGTAATTTGTTTTTCTATCTTTAATACTGTGAATAACTTTACTTACTAACTCACTGAAATTACAGCATCATTAAGAAATACAAAGGAAAAATGGAATTAAATGTAATTTTACCCTCTGGTGATTGTCAAACTATTGCTGCCCTTGACTCTGGCTGATAGATATACATGTAACATTTGCATGCTTTTCTATTCGTGAGTTGTGTAACATTTTACTCAGCTCTACCTTAGACCTCTTTCTGTGTAAGAGTAGATTAATAGCTTTTTTTAGGATTATATAGAAGTTACATATTTCAGAAGTTATATAAAGCCTGTATTACATAAAGCCTATATTACATAAAGCCTTGTTTTATATCCTTGTAAATTCAGTAAATTCTTATTGGTAAATTAGATTGTGGCCAGTGTTTAGCAAAACAGTCTTTGATGAAGTTCTTGTTTATATTTATTTATTTATTTTTGGTTGAAGTCAGAGGAGTGAGTTGGTGGCTTTTAAAATATGAAAACCGTAGGCTTTTAATGTGTGTTTCTAAATTTGTTCTGAGAAAGTCATCCAGTTGGTTTTTCTATTACCTTTGCTGGAGACGGTCTGCTTCTATACCTCTTTTTGAGACTGACTCACTAGTTTTGGCCTAGAGCTGGCCTCAAACTCTCAGAGATCCAGCTGCCTCCTGGTGCGTCTCAAGGGCTGGGATTAAAGGTATGCAGCACCATGCCCAGCCTTAGTTTTCACACTTTTACCATTAAAATCAAGTTCAGAAAGATAGTAACTAGATAATATGGAAATAGTGCACACTAATTTGTGATTGCTAGTTAAGTAAAACTTCCATTATTTCTATTTACTTTTTTTTTTCCCCACATTAGAGTTTTAAAAAATTCTACTTAGAGTGCTGGAGAGATGGCTTAGTGGTTAAGTTAAGTGCTCTTGAAGAGGACTACAATTACGTTCTAGCTCACAACTACCTTGACTTCAGTTCCAAGAATTCCAGTGCCTGTTTCTGGTCTCCTCAGGCACTGTATGCATGTGGAATTCACTCACATAGATATACATAAATTAATAAATCTTAGAATTTCATACATATTTTGATCATACTCACCTCTGACTCCTCCCAGGTCCACTTTGTACATAAAATGTATTTTTCTGATTAATAGCAAGTATATTTTTATTTTGTTTTAGGATTTTTTTATTGTGATTTGTATTGCAAAAAATTTAAATCTCAACATTATTCATCTTTTTTGCCACCTAATTTATTTGTCCTGGAACTCACTCTATAGACCAGGCTGGCCTCAAACTCCTGAGTGCTGTGATTAAAGTCTACACCATCACTACCTGGCTAGTGACTATATTCTTTTTTTAAACATTTTTTTTAATGATGCTTTGTAAGTTTTACATCATGCACCACAATCCCACTCATTTCCCAGTTCCTTTATATCCACCTTCTACCCTTGCAACATCCCCCTCAAAACAAAAACAAAAAAGCTCCCCCAAACCAAAACCACCACCACCACCAACAAAGAAACCCATCTTGTTGAGGAAACTGTAACATCTCACTGTGTGTCCCCCAGGTATATTCTTATTCAGAGAGAGAAGGCACACAATTACTTACAGTTTCTCTACTTTCCCTTTTGCCTTACTGTGTTTTTAAATCAGAATTGGAATTTGCCAAATGGTTTGAGGGAAGGGCTTGAGTAAATACTTCTTTTCCAAATAACCAGATAGTTTTCTTAGTGGTGATGGATTAACCCGTCTCTGCCAGGCAGTGTTAATTTTCAAGATGACTTTGCTTTTTTTTTTTTTTTTTTCTTTTCCAGGCGCCTCGCTGCCCTCCAGAAAAGACGAGAGCTTCGAGCAGCTGGCATAGAGATTCAGAAGAAAAGGAAAAAGAAGAGAGGAGTTGATTATAATGCTGAAATCCCATTTGAAAAAAAGCCTGCTCTTGGTTTTTATGATACTTCTGAGGAGAATTACCAGGCTCTTGATGCAGATTTCAGGAAATTAAGACAGCAGGATCTTGATGGGGAGCTAAGATCGTGAGTCCCTTTGAGTTTGGAAATAGGTGCAGTAGAACTCCGGGAAGCCTTTACTGTCTGCCAGGTTCTTGGGGCTTAGGGTGATGGAGCCTTCTTATGCTTTATGTATTTAATGAGTTTATCTTTGTGAGAAAATCAGTGAACCTGGGCTGTATTGTTGTTAGTATACAAGATACAGTTTATCTGCTTATTGTGTAAGTGTGTAAGTATTTTGTATATATTTGTGTGGCTTGTATATTATGGCACCTATGTGGATGTCAGACAACAGGTTGTTTCTTTCCTACCATGTGGGTCATGGGGTTGTTAGGTTTGGGAGTCAGGTACCTTTACCTGCAGAAACATCTCACTGACCTGATGTGTGTGTGTTGGTTAGTGCTTGTGTTTCCGTAAGCTGTTTACTCACTGATGACATCTTTCTTTGAGCCTGTATGAGTGTTTTGCCTGTGCTTATGTGTACCTCATGTGTGCCTGGTAGTCATGGAGGGCATTGAATTCCCTGGAACTAGAGTTACAGATGGTTGTGAGCTACTGTATGGGTACTGAAAATCAAACTAGGGCCCTCTGGAAGAGTAGCCACCCAGTGCCCTCATCACTGAGCCATCTCTCCAGCCCAGGTAACTAATGACATATTTTTTGTTTACTTTTTTTTTTGAGATGGTATCTCATTATGTAGCTCTAGCTGTCCTGGAACTCACTATGTAGACCAGGCTGTTCTCATACTTAGAGATCCACCTGCCTCTGCCTTCCTAGTGTTGGATTAAACACCACTATGCCTAACTTACTTATTTTTTCACCAATGACATCTTTGTATTTTTGTACTTTTGTAACAAGATGTGTTGGATGTGTCTAACGACGGTTGGTTTGTCATGAACATACCCTTTTTCTTCACTATTTTTTTTTTAAAACTTGGGCAGCAAGATGGCCTAGCAGGTAAAGGAACCCACTGTCAAACCTGATGATCTGAGTTTGATATCTGGAACCCACATGGTGGAAGGGGAGAGCAAGCTCTGCCAGTTATCTCTGAGTGTCACACGCACACCATTGCACATGGTGTGCTCCCAACTCCCAAATAACGTGTGTGAATCTAAAAATTATAACAATAATGAGGGGGTTTAAACACTTGATGTATTTTAATTCTGTCTCCTTCATTTATCTTTTTCTGCATAAACATCTTTTCTTATGCTCACGTATGTTTCTACGTGTGGATGTAAACATAGTAAATGTCTTGTATTTTTTGACATATGTTTTACCACTTGTATACTTTTAGACTTTAAATTTTAGTACTTAAATTAGTGTCTATCTTTTGTTAATAATTCTGTAGCTTTTCCAAGTTTATTTTTCTCAAATGTACTAGATTAGTTATGTAGGAATAGCTTAACATACTACTTTTGTTTTTTAAAGATTTTATTTATTTATTTTATATATATGATGAGTGAGTGCATTGTAGCTGTCTTCTGACACACCAGAAGAGGATATTGGATCCCATAACAAATGGTTGTGAGCCACCATGTTGTTGCTGGGAATTGAACTCAGGACCTCTGGGAGAGCAGTCAGTGCTCTTAACCACTGAGCCATCTCTCCAGCCCTACTTTTAAAAAATTCTTTAGAAATGAAATTGCTTAAAGTCTTAATAGTTACATAGCTCTTGATATTATTGCCTGTGTGTAATCTTTTTTTCTGTCTTGATCTGTTACAGTGAAAAAGAAGGAAGAGATAGAAAAAAAGACAAACAGCATTTAAAAAGGAAAAAGGAATCTGACTTACCATCAGCTATCCTTCAGACTAGTGGTGTCTCTGAGTTTACTAAAAGAGAAGCAAACTTGTGTTGCCTGCCCCTCAGGTAATTGGAACAGTCTGTCATCCTGTGAATTTACATGCTTATATCATATTCAGCAAATATTGGTGGGCTGCTGTCTCAGACTTGTGCTCAATGCTCAAGAAGCCACAATCTAATGGAGAGCCACATGGAGAAAGTCCATTGATGAGGGCGGGCACGAACACAGTTTTGTTAATGTGCTTCTGCTTCTAGTGGTGGCAGTTCTTGGTAGTTAATTGAATTTTTCCTTAATATTTCTAAGGCTATTTCTTTGGTAAAATTATAGAAGTAACACTTTTCTATTTTCCTAGAGATCTTGTGGTTTAGTGGACTGTGTGATACTTAGTTGATTTTCAATAGTATTTTCTTCTCATTAATTGTTTTGTACAAGTACTTATGTTCTTGGTGCAGTCAATCTGTCAATATATTGATTTAAAACATTTTGACTATGTCTAGCACGTACACATCATTGGAACAATACAAAAATTAGCATGGTTCCTGTGTAAGGGTAGCATGGATGTGTATGATGCATTCTATGTTTACAAAAAGAAACCATGAACCTGGGTGGATAAGGAGAGTGGGCTAGATTGGGAGGAACTCGAGGTGTTAAGTAGGATCAGTAAACATTGTATGGAATTCTGTAAAGAATTAATAAAAATAATAAAACACTTTTAAGTACAGAAATCTAGCCATTACAGCCAGTTGTTTATAATGTGAATTTTTTTCCCCCTATAGTAAAAGGAAGACTTAAAATGTATTTTGGAAATTTTAAAGCCAGGCAAAATTAAGTGGTACAGAGAGGGTCTTTCTGCCCTTGACCCAGCTTCAGCAAGTCATTTTCTGAAATGTGGAATGTTTGAGCTGCACAAGCTGCGCTGTTGTCTGTTAAAGAGTTTACAGGGCTGGTCTGGTCCTTTAGATTTCAGATGCTGAACTCCAGGAAGTTGTCAAGGTCGGCCAGGCCAGTGAAGTTGCACGGCAGACGGCAGAGGAGTCTGGAATCACAAACTCTGCTTCTAGCACTCTCCTGTCTGAGTACAATGTCACAAACAACAGCATTGCTCTGAGAACACCACGGACACCAGCCTCCCAAGACAGGATTCTGCAGGTATGCTGGCACTGTTGATCATCTTTGTGTCGCCATGGGGACACCATGTGGTTTGGTTGTGTATGGGTAGGGCCAGCAGTTTGAACTTGATTACCGTGATCCCAGAGCATTTCTTACAGCACAGAAGCTGAATTAACAGGCTGAGTGGTGACCGTCTGTTCATTCACAGCATTTTGGAGCTGACCTGCTCCTCTGCCTTCATTTTATACTCGTCAGGCAAGTGCAGGTCTTACAGTTTTGTTCTTTTAAGTTTTGTATGTGTGAATGGTTTCTCTGCATGTACATATATACACCATTTGTGTACAGTGTCTGCATAGTCAAAACGGTGCTGGAGCCGTTGGAACTTGAGTTACGCCTCCCACAAATGGTAGCTGCTGCCTCTTGGTGATACCTTTACCTTCATTTTGTTTTTGAAGAACTATAGGGAGGGAGATTGTGGGAACATATCAGTAGGAGATGGCGCTCAGAAGAACCAGTATTCTACTGGGTCATTTGGTTGTTTTTGGGTGTTTTCTACCTTTTTATGTGTATTATTGCATTACATACCTTTGCTTTTCTGGATGCATTGTCATTTGGTCCTTCCTTCTCTTAGGCAGAAGTTGTAAGCCTGTCTCTTTCCAAGAGACACTTTTTACTTGGAATAGCAAAGCGTGCTCAGGACTTTTGACAGTATGAAATTCTAGATTCCTCATGAGAACAGATACTCAGAATCCTGGAGCAAGTCTTCCCCAGTTGTCTGCATTTTGCCTCTTGGTAGTTTAGCCTTCTTACTATGCTCAAGATTGCTGTGGGTTAGGAATTTAAACAGGGCATGTAAAAGGTGACCGGGAACACTCAGCATTTGAGGGTGACTTGACAGGTAGTGGCTAGAACACATGGGGCGTCATCCTCCATGTGTGATAGTGATGCTGGATAGAGGTTGGCGACTTAGCATGGTGCATGGCATGTGGTTATACAGTCTTCAGCATGGCATTTGAACTTCTCTCCTAGTGTCTCAGATTGATGGAAGAAGTGTGAGTGAGGAGAGAAGCTACATCATGATTCTCAGCTATCACTGGAAATCAAGCCATGCTACTCTTTATATATTTATTTTATGTACATGAGTACTCAGTCTTCATGAATATCAGAAGAAGGACATCAGATTCCATTACGGATGGTTGTGAGCCACCATGTGGTTGCTGGAAACTGAACTCAGGACCTCTGGAAGGGCAGCCAGTGCTCTTAACTGCTGAGCCATCTCTCCAGACCCTAAGCCATGCTACTCTTGTATTCTCTGTCAAGGAGAAACACAAGCTCACCTACATTTAAGGGGAATGGGAGGAGAGGAACATTGAAGACACACAGACGAGTGTTCAGTATGGCTTTGGAAGGTAAAGTCTGCCTTAGACACTGAGCTGGGAACTAAGATTAAGGCAAAGATAGTTACAGGAGAGTGAGAACTAAAAAGAGCCTGATTATTTCAGTCTTAGCCAAAAGGTTGAGAGGGCTGAGACATGAGACTTCTTAAGGAAATCTGATCCTATGACTCTTGTGGCATGCATTGGCAACTTAGGTATGTCTTAACTTTCCAACAGAAGAAGCAGAGACTGAGAGTTGCTTATAAACATTAGATAAAGAATTAGTGATGAAGCCAGACTAAAACCTGAATGTTGTGACATTTGGCCTCGGCTCGTATCGGGAACTTTGATTTCTTAGTACTTGATGGTAAAGAGATCTGGCATGGAGAATGGGAGAGGCTCTTGGGTAATGGCAGTTTCATAATGAGCCCACAGCACTGTTTCCCCCCTGCCCCTTAACACAGAGTCTCAGGTGGCTTCAAACTCACTGTGTAACTGAAAATGCCCTTGATCGCCCTGCCTCTCCATCCTAGGTACCAGAATTGTAGGCATGTTGCATTCACACCTAGTGACGGTTGCATATCTTGACATGTGAACTTGATTCAGAACTCCTGATATGATGCGTTAGGTGGACAAAGGACTGAAAGTGCCGAGATCTGTTCCGAAGCAGTACTCACTCTTGGTTTTCTTGTGAAAGATTGTGTATAAATCCTGTCTGCATCAAGATTTGTATAATAGGGCTGGAGGGAGGAATCTACTAGCCTTTCTGACTGCTATACACTCTCCTTTATCTCCAGGAAGCTCAGAACCTCATGGCCTTGACCAATGTGGACACTCCATTGAAAGGTGGGCTTAATACCCCACTACATGAGAGTGACTTCTCTGGTGTGACCCCACAGCGGCAGGTTGTGCAGACTCCAAATACTGTTCTGTCTACCCCTTTCAGGTATTGTAAAAATCAGCATGTTCTGTATTTTAGAAAAACTTAAATTTAAGAACTTGGAAGGCATGTTTTTTTGAGTAATGTTGACGGAGATTGGAATAACTGTTTAACTTCAGTTTGCCTTTTGGATGTCTCCTAATTGGGTTGCCTGGTGTCTTTGGAGGTTAGAAGATGGTATTGGCTCTCAAAGAGCTAGAGTTAAGGTTGTGAGCTGCCATGTGGGTGTTAGAAGTTGAACCTGGGACCTCTATAAGAGCAGCTGATACTCTTAACCTGAGCCATCTCTCCAGCCCTCGTATTTAGGTGTTAGCTCTGCCCTCTATGAGCTATTTAGGATAGAAATCCCTACAGTCCATTTTACTTGTAGATGACAGCAGAATCAAGAATCATTGGAAGCTAGTCTTTGTAGAGTAGTTATTGCTTCCTGTGAGGCTAAAGAGAGCCTAATCTCTATTTTCCTGTGTATATCTTGTCTCTCAAATAGATTGTAAGCTCCTTGGGGGCAGGGACCATGTCTTAAATGATAACACCGCACCTGTTGGGAACAGATGTCTGGCAGTACCATCAATCTGGAACACAGCCGAGATACAGGAAGTAAGCAACCAAAACCAGAAAGGCTTTGAATAATTAAAGTATAAGTTGCTGCTGGACTTGATTGTTGAGAGCCTAAACTCAGAGCCTGTTCATCCTTAGATGTGAATCTGAAAATGTATGTTTTGATTTCCAAACAAAATATAAACGTGTAAGTCATATAAAGTGCACCTTTGATGGGAATGAGTATGACATGAAAGCTAAGACTTAAGAAGGGCGGTGCTAAACGATGAGCACACTGAGCTCACGGGGTCGCCTGGGCCCTCGAGTGAATGCCGTGGTCAGCCTCCCTGCTAGCTGCTTGTTCTTACCCTACCGTGTCAGAGGTTGAGAAAATGTTTGGTGGACCTATAGGAAGGTAAAACATACGATGTCAGGGCTGGAAACCAGTACAGTACATATAAATATGGTTTCACCAAACCAAACTTCAGTCTTAATCTAGTTAACACAGTGAAAGCAAGAGAGAGGTTTTGGTGTCGTTATTCCTTACTTTATGCATTTACCATGACTTAGATTTCTGTTTATATAGGACTCCTTCTAATGGAGCTGAAGGGCTGACTCCCCGGAGTGGAACAACCCCTAAACCAGTCACTAATGCCACCCCAGGTAGAACACCACTTAGAGACAAATTAAACATTAATCCCGAGGATGGAATGGCAGACTACAGTGACCCTTCTTACGTGAAGCAGATGGTAAGTGTCAGCTTCTTTTGTATTTATATAGTCAGTGCATTGAGCCCAGGAACCTTGAGCCTGCCAAGCCAGTGCTCTCCACCGAGAGATACCTCCAGCTCTACATTTTAAATTAAATTCAAGTTTTTATCTTTATGTGCTTTGGTGTTTTGCCTGCATGTGCGTCTGTGTGAGGGTGTTAGATCCCTTGGAGCTGAAGTTAGACACAATTGCGAGCTGCCTTGTGAATGCTGGGAATTGAATCTAGTTCCTCTGGAAGAGCTGCTAGTGCTCTTAATCACTGAGCCGTCTCTTCAGGGTCGCACTCGCTCCCCGCTTTCATAATACCAAATCAAGTGCAGATCCTAATGAGCCTTTTTCTCTGTCCATGAAGAAATAGTTTTGAGACATTTTTAAGACCACAAAACACTGGTTTATTACAAGTCAAGGTTTTGTTTGATAGTAATGAAGGAAGATAAGAGAATAAAGTTGAGGATCACTTTAGAAGAGTCATTAATTATTAATTGTTCGATTTTTACATATCTAAACTTTTAAACTATATTTTCTTATTTAGTGTATATTCCTATGTCATATGTGGGTGCACATTTACTGTGGTGTGCGTGTGTGAATCAGAGCACAACTTGAAAGAGTTGGTTCTCTCCTTCTACCATGTGCATCTTGAGAATCAGACTTAGATGGACAGTTGTGGAGGCAAGCACTTTTACTGGTTCCAAGCCAGTTGTTTCAGAAACTTGTGTTTGTTTTGTTTTAGGCCCAAGTTGTTTTTGAGTTTGTAGTAATCTTGTGTCAGTCTCCTGAATTTTGTAATTATAGGCATGTGTCACTATGCCCTGCTGTTCTAGAAGTTCTTAGAGAATTTATTAGTTAGTACTGACAGTGAATTGACAAGGACCAATTCTTTTCTACAGGAAAGAGAATCTCGTGAACATCTCCGTCTAGGATTGTTAGGACTCCCTGCACCTAAGAATGATTTTGAAATTGTTCTACCAGAAAATGCTGAGAAGGAACTGGAAGAGCATGAGGTAGATGACACCTACATTGAGGACGCTGCAGATGTGGATGCTCGAAAGCAGGTGAGACTCATTCGAAAGCATCTTCAGTGTGGTCATGCTTTAGGCAGTGGTTCTCAACATATCAGATATCTTGTATATCAAATATTTATAATGTAGTTCGTAACAGCAGCAAAACTACAGTTACGAAATAGCTGTGAAATAATTTTATGGTTGGGGTCACAACATGAAGAACTGTATTAAAGGGCTGCAGCGTTAAGAAGGGTAAGAGCCTTTAGAGGGAGGCATGGCTGTCAGTGTTGCTAGGTTGCTACTTTGACTTTTTCTAATATTTTAACAAAATTCCTCAAATTATGTCATTTAACAATAATATACTCATGTGAATGAATAATCTGTGTACTCAGAATATCTTAATGGGTTTTTTTTAAAGATGTTTATAAGTGCTCCTTCCACCCCTCTCTTGGTCCTTTTTGATGGGGCAGACTCCTTGCTAGTCTGTGACCATGAAGACACCATATCCTGACCCATCCTAGAGGAACCACAGCAGAGAATCCGCTGCACTCAGAGCAGTTGAGGAAGCTGGATTCCCAGGAGCTCTAACATGCCAGGATCATAGGATTTCAGGATTCTAGAGGCGACATGACTCCCAGGAGCTCTTTCACCCAGGATCTCAGGATCACAGGATTACAGAGATAGCTGGACTCTGAGGAGTTCTGACACAAGCAAGATAACAGGAGAGACAGGCTCCAATCAGAGACAGTGAGTGCAGATAGCACTAGAGATAACCAGATAACCAAAGGCAAGCTCAAGAACATAAGCAACAGAAACCAAAGTTACCTGGTATCATCAGAACCCAGTTCTCTCACCATAGCAAGTCCTGGACACCCCATCACACTGGAAAAGCAGGATTCAGATTTAAAATGACTTCTCATGATGATGGTATAGGACTTTAAGAAGGACATAAATAACTCCCTTAAAGAAATACAGGAAAACACAGGTAAACAGGTAGAAGCCCTTAAAGAGGAAACACAAAAATCTCTTAAAGAATTGCAAGGAAACACAACCAAACAGGTAAAGGAATTAAACAAAACCATCCAGGATCTAAAAATGGAAGTAGAAACAATAAAGAAATCACAAAGGGAGACTACCTTGGAGATAGAAAACCTAGAAAAGAGATAAGGAGTCATGGATGCAAGCATTACCAACAGAATACAAAAGATAGAATCTCATGTGCAGAAAATACCATGGAAAACATTGACACAACTATCAAAGAAAATGCAAAATGCAAAAAGCTCCTATCCCAAAACATCTAGGAAATCCAGGACACAATGAGAAGACCAAACCTAAGGATAATAGGTATAGATGAGGGTGAAGATTTCCAACTTAAAGGGCTAGTAAATATTTTGAACAGAATTATAGAAGAAAACTTCCCTAACCTAAAGAAAGAGATACCCATGAACATACAAGAAGCCTGCTGAACTCCAAGTAGACTAGACCAGAAAAGAAATTCCTCCTGTCTTGTAATAATCAAAACATCAAATGCACAAAACAAAGAAAAAATATTAAAAGCAGTAAGGGAAAAAGGTCAAATAACATGTAAAGGTAGACCTCTAAGAATTATGCCAGACTTCTCACCAGAGACAAGATCTTCGACTGATATCATACAGACCCTAAGAGAACACAAATGCCAACCCAAACTACTATATGCAGCAAAACTCTCAATCACTATAGATGGAGAAACCAAGATATTCCATGACAAAACCAAATTTACACAATATCTTTCCACAAATCCAGCCCTACAAAGGATAATAGATGGAAAATTGCAACACAAGGAGGGAAACTACAACCGAGAAAAAGCAAGAAAGTAATCTTCCAATAAATCCAAAAGAAGATAGCTATACACAGTTCCACCTCTAATAACAAAAATAACAGGAAGCAATAATCATTTTTCCTTAATATCTCTTAACATCAAAGAACTCAATTCCCCAATAAAAAGACATAGACTAACAGACTGGATACATAAACAGGACCCAGAATTTTGCTGCATAAAGGAAACACACCTCAGTGACAACAGACACTACCTTAGAGTAAAAGGCTGGAGAACAATTTTCCAAGCAAATGGTTCCAAGAAACAAGCTGGAGTAGCCATTCTAATATCAAATAAAATTGACTTTCAACTAAAAGTTATCAAAAAAGATAAAGAAGGACACTTCATACTTGTCAAAGGAAAAAATCTACCAAGATGGACTCTCAATTCTGAATATCTATGCTCCAAATGCAAGGGCACCCACATTCATAAAAGAAACCTTAGTAAAGCTCAAAGCACACATTGCACCTCACACAGTAATAGTAGGGGACTTTAACACTCTACCCTCAGAAGTGGACAGATCATGGAAACAGAAACTAAACAGTTACAGTGAAACTAACAGAAATTATGAACCAAATGGATTTTACAGATATATAGAGCATTTCATCCTAAAACAAAAGAATATACCTTTTTCTAGCACCTCATGGTACCTTCTCCAAAATAGACCATATAATTGGTCACAAAACAGGCCTCAACAGATACAAAAAGATTGAAATAATCCCTTGCATCCTATCAGATCACCATGGACTAAGGCTGGTCTTCAATAATAACAAAAACAACGGAAAGCCCACATACACGTGGAAACTGAACAGCGCTCTACTCAATGATAACTTGGTCAAGGAAGAAATAAAGAAATTAAAGACTTTAGAATTTAATGAAAATGAAGACTTGTTATACCAAAACTTATGGGACACAATGAAAGCAGTGCTAAGAGGGAAACTCATAGCTCTAAGTACCTACAAACAGAAACTGGAGAGAGCATACACTAACAATTTGACAGCGCACCTGAAAGCTCTAGAACAGAAAGAAACAATATACCCAAGAGGAGTAGACTGCAGGAAATAATCAAACCCAGGGCTGAAATCAACCAAGTAGAAATAAAAAGAACTATACAAAGTATCAACAAAACCAGGAGCTGGTTCTTTGAGAAAATCAACAAGATAGATAAACCCTTAGCCAGACTAACCAGAGGGCACAGAGACAGTATCCAAATTAATAAAATTAGAACTGAAAAGGGAGGCATAACAACAGAAACTGAAGAAAATCAAAAAATCATCAGATCCTACTACAAAAGCCTGTACTCAGCAAAACTGGAAAATCTGGATGAAATGGACAATTTTCTAGACAGATACCAGGTACCAAAGTTAAATCAGGAGCAGATTAAACCATCAAAATAGTCCCATAACCCCTAAAGAAATAGCAGTAGTCATTAAAAGTCTCCCCACCAAAAAAAAAGCCCAGGACCAGATGGTTTTAGTACAGCATTCTATCAGACCTTCAAGGAAGACCTAATATCAATTCTCTTTAAACTATTCCACAAAATAGAAACAGAAGGAACACTACCCAATTCCTTCTATGAAGCCACAATTACGCTCATATCGAAACCACACAAAGACACAACAAAGAAAGAGAACTTCAGACAAATCTCCCTTATGCAAAAATACTCAGTAAAATTATCCTGAATCCAAGAACACATCAACACAGTCTTCCATCATGATCAAGTAGGCTTTATCCCATGAATGCAGGGATGGTTCAATATACGGAAGTCCATCAATCCACTATATAAACACACTTAAGAAAAAAACCACATGATCATCTCACTAGATGCTGAGAAAGCATTTGACAAAATTCAACATCCCTTCATGGTAAAAGTCCTGGAAAGATCAGGAATTCAAGGCTCATACCTAGATATAGTAAAAGCAACATACAGCAAGCCAGGAGCCAACTTCAAACTAAATGGAGAGAAACTTGAAGCAATCCCACTAAAACTTTCTCCCTACCTATTCAACATAGTACTGAAAGTCCTAGCCAGAACAATTAGACAACAAAAGGAAGTCAAAGGGATATAAATAAGAAAGGAAGAAGTCAAAATACCACTATTTGCAGGTGATATGATAGTATACTTAAGTGACCCCAAAACGTCCACCTGAGAACTCCTAAACCTGATAAACAACTTCAGAAAAGTGGCTGGATATAAAACTAATTCAAACAAATCAGTAGCCTTCCTCGACTCAAAGGTAAACAGGCTGAGAAAGAAATTAGAGAAATGACACCCTTCACAATAGTTACAAATAATATAAAATACCTTGGTGTGAATCTAACCAAATATGTGAAAGCTCTTGACAAGAACTTCAAGTCTCTGAAGAAAGAAATTGAAGATCTCAGAAGATGGAAAGATCTCCCATGCTCATGGATTGGCAGGATTAATATAGTAAAAATGGCCATCTTGCCTAAAGCAATGTACAGATTCAATGCAATACCCGTCAAAATTCCAACTCAATTCTTCAGAGAGATAGAGCAGTTTGTAAATTCATTTGGGATAACAAAAACCCTAGGATAGCGAGAACTATTCTCAACAATAAAAGATCTGAGTGAAATACCATCCCTGACCTCAACCTATACTACAGATGAATAGTGATAAAAATTGCATGGTTTTGGTACAAAGACATGCAGGCAGATCAGTGGAATAGAATTGAAGACCTAGAAATGAACCCACACACTTATGCTCACTTGATCTTTGACAAAGGAGCTAAAACTGTCCAGTGGAAAAAGGACAGCATTTTCAACAAATGGTTCTGGTTCAACTGGAGGTCAGCATGTAGAAGAATGCAAATTGATCCATTCTTACCTCCTTTTACAAAGGTCAAGTTCAAGTGGATAAAGGACCTTCACATAAAGCCAGATACACTGAAACTAATAGAAGAGAAGGTGGGGAATACCTAGGCACAGGGGAAAAGTTCCTGGACAGAACACCAATGACTTATGCTCTAAGATCAAGAATTGACAAATGGGACCTCATAAAATTGCAAAGTTTCTGTAAGACAAAGGACACTGTCAATAGGACAAAAGGGCAACCAACAGACTGGGAAAAGATCTTTACCAATCCTACATCCAATAGAGGGCTGATATCCAGTACATACAAAGAACTCAAGAAATTAAGACTCCAGAGAATCAAATAACCCTATTAAAAATTGGGGTACAGAGCTAAACGAAGAATTCTTAACACGGAAACTTGAATTGCTGAGAAGCATCTAAAGAAATGGTCAACATCCTTAGTCATCAGGGAAATGCAAATCACAGATTTCATCCCATCAGGGTCTTCATTGCTTCTTATGTGAGTTTTTGCTTTTTATATCATCACTTAAAAGAGAAAAACTTTTTTTGATTTCTTGTGTTGATTTCTTTCTTTGAAACTTTGATGATGTCATCACTGGTCATAACACCAGATGCCTCAGTGCCTGTGGGCTGTAGCTGAGGAGGCTGCTGTGTCTTAACCTGGAAATAAATCATTTTACAGGGAAAGAAGTGAATGTGGGGAGCAGAGGTGGATACTTTCTGCGTTCTGTTGTTTTGTTCTTGCAGATACTTCCAGTTACACTCACTTGACTTTCTCAGAAGTGGCATGGAGTTTTAATGTGTTGTCACACCATTGTAATTGGAGTCAAGACACTGACTAGTTTTAGCTTTGGGTGAAAGCAAAGAGTTGTGTTGTGGTAATCTCTTCTATGTTTATGATTGTCATTTAGACAAGAAGGGTGGTTACCTGGAAATCTCGCTAGCACACTTCAGTTGTCCTTAACATCTTTTGTGAATGAGAATGAATAGATTGATTCCTGGGGCCTCAACATTATGTCTACACCCCTCCACAAATTTCTGTCGTTTTTAAGCTTTTGAATATAGCTGACCAGAAATGTCAACTGCATCTAGCTACAGTAATGGATATAAATTCTCTTTTTAGGCCATACGAGAGGCTGAGCGTGTAAAGGAAATGAAACGAATGCACAAAGCTGTTCAGAAGGACCTACCTAGACCATCTGAAGTAAGTGGTGCCATTTCTGATTTACGAAATTTGTTTCTTTACCTGCTATTAGTGCATTTAAAAAAATCTCATTCATAAAGACTGTAACAGAATTACCTCTGCTTTTTTGAATATAGTAAAGTAGTTCTCAAATCTGTTCTTAAATATTGCATTAATACCATTATGGATTTAGAAGTAGGGGAGAAACTGCTTTGAAAATAGAAAGTGCTGTTTACTCTCTGCTGTAAGAGTAGGCACAGTGTATTGTGGGTATGTCTGATCATTTTGTTTGTTTTAAAATTTTAGGTAAATGAAACTATTTTAAGACCTTTAAATGTAGAACCACCCCTCACAGATTTACAGAAGAGTGAAGAACTGATCAAGAAGGAAATGATAACGATGCTTCATTACGACCTTCTGCATACACCCTACGAGCCGTCGGGGAACAAGAAAGGGAAAAACGTCGGCTTTGCTACCAACAATTCAGAGCACATTACCTATCTTGAGCATAGCCCTTATGAGAAGTTCTCCAAAGAAGATCTGAAAAAGGTGAGGTTGGTCAGGAGCCTCCCCATCGTGACCTTTCAGCTCTTGTTAGATGCTGTGTGTCAGGGTCAGAACTTATGTGGTAACATTGCTCCTCAGAACCAAAGGAAGCATGACCAGGAGATAAATGTTATGTGAAATGCTATGCAAGGAGTATGTTCTTGTCTTTTAATTTGTATGTAGTAGGTGTGTGTGGGTGTGTGGGTGCTCGAGCCCGTGTGCATGGTGCAGAGGCCAGAGATTGATGTCAGGTGTTGTCCTCTGTTGTTCTCTACCTTGTTTTTGAGACAGTATCTCTTACCAAATTTGCGGCTTGCCATTTGTCATTTTTGCTAGAATGGCTGGTACAAGCTTCAGGGGTCCAGTTTCTGGCCTATAGTGACTGGTACGTACTTGAGAGATGCTGCTCTATAATGAGTAATGGTGATGTTGGTGCTCTTGGGAACCATGGATGCCTGGCTTTTAAAAATCAGTTTGCATCTTAGAGTCCTTAGAGTTTTCTCTCTCTGTGTGTGATTGTATGTGTTTGTTGTATATGTATGTATGTATATGCCCATGTACATGTCACTCTCAGCTCTATGTTCTTGAGACATAGGATTTAGTCTATATTGTCTTCCACCGAGCCAGAAGCTTGCTGTTGTGAGTTGGCTGGCAGAGGCTATAGGCACATGGTTCTGCTGTTGTGTTTTTGTTCTCTCTCTCCCTATTTCTAGGTTTCTCTCTCTCTCCCTCCCTCCCCCTTCCTTTTAAATGGGTTCTGGGGATTTGAACTCAGGCCTTCAAGTTTGCAAAGTAGGTACTCTTACCCATTTAGTCATCTCCCTAGTCCCTACTTAGAGGCTTCTTAATCTATTTAGCTCAGGTATTGTCCATTCCCTTCTAGAGAACAACCAACCAAACCTTACCATTGGTTTAAGGAAGGAGGGAAATAAACTAGTTTTAAGCTTTATGATGGTGGAAAGTGTACGCTTCAACTTAAATTATTACTGTAAACAGGCCCAGGATGTTCTGGTACAAGAGATGGAAGTGGTAAAACAAGGAATGAGCCATGGAGAACTCTCCAGTGAAGCTTACAACCAGGTGTGGGAGGAATGCTACAGTCAAGTCCTCTATCTTCCTGCTCAGAGCCGCTACACACGGGCTAATCTTGCTAGTAAAAAGGACAGAATTGAATCACTTGAAAAGAGACTTGAGGTTGGTATCCATTTGCTTTTATGTTTAAAAATGTATTATTATTGTGTGTGTGTGCATATGAGGAGTGTGTACGTGCTCAAGGAAAGTCTGTGGGGGCAATGTTTTCATCTCCTTCTAAGTAGGGTCTGCCTTGCTCCTGTTGCCAGGGTTGTCCTGCAAGCACTTTCACTTGCTGAGACGTCTCCAGTGCCCTTGGTATGTGTTTACAATTTGAATTCAATTGAAATTGTGAGCCAATTACTACTTCTGTTGACTTAAGTAAACTAGGCCTGGACAGCTGATTGCTTTGCATTTCTTGAAAACTTTGCTAAGTACCTATCTGTCAGCCAGAACCTTTTATACAAGGGAGAAAGAATTACAAAAGTGACAGTGGTCGATCAAATCAAGGTGGGTCAGTGAGATCTCAGCAGTGGGAGTTTTGATATATAGCTCACAGAGTGCTGATGTTTACAGAAATTCAGTACATTTTTGTGTATCCTGAAGTTTGAGTTAGAGTGGAGCTGTTATGCACACAGTGGCTTCTGTGATTTCCTATGTCTGTGAAGCGTTGAAGCCTGTTAACAGCAGTTCTTGGCATGTGGTTTCTTAATACAATGTTCATATTTTGAAATCCAGAATCAGTAGACATTTTGCTAGTGGCATGTAAATTGTGCTTCACAGACCACCAGGCTGCCTTGTAGATTTTGGGTTTTGTTTTTTTTTTTTTTTCTTGATATTTTTGAGACAGGGTCTTACTGTGTCATTATGTCTATCCCTGGAACTTACTGTGTAGATCAGACTGGTCTCAAACTCAGACATTTGCCTGCCTCTGCCTCCCAAGTGTGAATAAAGGTATGAGCCACCACACCCAGCATGCTGTCTAGATTCTTAATGATGTCTTTAGGGATGTGTCTGAGGCCAAGATGGAATAGGGAAGGAAAAAGGGATTCTTCAGGACACTGGATGCAGAAAAAGACCTCAGCATCCTGTTTCATGTGATTGTTAGTTTTTCTTTATAGACAGTAAATTTGAGAGTATTTTTGCTTAGGGCTAAATCTAGATATTAGAATTACTTGTGGTTGGGACTGTGTGGAGCTAGAGAAATGAACAGGAAAAAACAGTGTCTTCTAATATTAATATCTTAATTTAATCTTTATGACCACATGTATAAGACACCTATGGTCATGCCTTTGTGCTTGTTGAGTTAGGAAATTAGTCTTTCTAATGTAATTCTTGGAGTGCCAGAGCCATGAGTGTTGTAGTTTTATGACTTCCAGCAGGTGGCACTGTTGCTCTGTTTTAATTCATAATTAAAGGTCTTGGAGACAGAACACCAGTGGTTAAATTGTAGGTCATACTTTGTGTTGTGCAGTCCTCGTTTCTTACAAATGACAGTTAGAGAGATCTAAGGCCAACATTGTAATTGATTGGTAGGCTGTTTGGAATGCTTCCTTGCAACATTTATACATAAATACTTCAGTCTCTCACTTTGTTTGAAAATCTTCTCAGTTTGAGGTGGGTAAACTCTCTCTGCTGCAGATGGCAAGGACATTTTAAAGTTGTTTAAAATAAAGAGGATAATTTCCCTGGATCTCATTTGCTCTGTTGAGGCACTAGTTTTCATGACAGCAAGTAAGTGTCACAAATGAGTACTGCTGAAGTGCAGTGACTCTTCTCTGTGAATAGCCCTGAGAAGTCTGAAGGGAAGCACAGAGAGCCTCTGCTGTTCTGTTGGAGATGTACTTGGGTTGTTGTGAGCAATCATTAAAAACATGTGGTTCTCTTTGTTCATTTCATACCAGGAACTGAAATCTTCTGTTGAACTGTTTTTGTTGAAGGATTGCTGATGTTGGAAGAATATTCATAAAACAGTGCTTTTTCTCTTTTTGACTCCTGGGTAACTTGGCTTATTGTTAACCCAGCTAGTTAATTTTAAGGAATACTTAATCAAATCTTTCAATTAAAAAGAACGTTTATTAAGTCTTCAGGAAGAAGAGAAGCAATTCAGAGATCCAAATAAACAAAGCTTCCATAGTGTGTGTCTATCCATAATTCATAGCTAGATTTCTCAAAGTTCCTGAAGACAGTTTACTGGTTTAAAATATGTAAATACTTTATTTCAATTATGATTCTTTCATCATCTCAGTTGATTGCTAAATTATAAACATCATTCAGAGTTTATTGTGGGAAGGAACTGTAGTTAGATGGTGTAAACTAACTGCTAAACCTCACTCGAGGCTTAGGGAGGTGGGCTTTCTGGGCAAGCACAGTGCACCATGGCTGCCAGTCTTTGACTTTTGCTGCCATGAACTTTGGAATAGTGAATTCAAATTGTGGCTCCATCTCATGCCCATCGGGCAAGAAAACATGCAGAGTTGTCATGGCTAGTGTTTCCTAAGTGTACTTAAAAATATCCTGTGAAGTTTATACTGTGGGCCATTTTTTTGAAGCCACCACTCATGATTAATCTTTGTAACTTGGCACTTTTTTTAAGTTCTTAAGATAGTTAAAACTGGGGCTCAGCAGTTAAAAGCACCAGCTGCTCTTACAGAGGACCCAGGTTCAAGTCCCAGCACCCACATGGCAGCTCACAACTGTCTGTATATAACTGTCTCTATTTTCAGGGAATCAACACCCTCACACAGACTTACATGCAGGCAAAACACCCATGCTCATAAAATAAAAATAAATAAATCATTAAAAAAGAGATACTGAAAACTCATTTAATAGAACCAACTCATTTGATGGGGCAGAGGGTTGGATGTGTTGATGTGCGTCAGAGCCTGTTAAGCTTTGTAGTCACAGATCAGAAGTAAGTGGGAAAGAGTTCTGAATTGTAACTGAATTTGGGGATTCTGTTTTGCTTTGGAGGCAGAATTAACTGGAATCTTGTCAGACGTTTGTTTGTATAAGGGGCAAGCAGAAATAAGAGCTCAGGAAAGTTGTGCAAGTACAGCTTACAGAAGGCATTTTAACATGGAGCAGAAAGTCCCAGCCTTGGAATAACGTCTGGAGCTGTTATAGGCTCCTGTGGGACGTTGGAGCTTTTACTGTCTCTAGTGATTCCCAGAGTGAGCGAGAGGCTGAGTGTTGGTTCCTTGCCATGACTCTGAGAAAATGAGGGGTGGCTGTCATTCATCGTAGAAGAACTTTCCCCTTATTTCCTCACACATGTGGGAATCCTACCAGATAGCTGCTGTGTTCCAGACACTGCTCTAGGCTGGACACACAACAGGGAACAAGACAGACAAGGGCTTCACGCTTGTGGCCTTGGGTTATCTGGAAACACTAGCAGAGAGCCTCATGTTCAGGTGATTGAGTCATTTCTGTGTTTGGGAAGTGCAGAATCTGAAGTGTTCTGAGTTGTTTCCACTTTGGGTGGAAATAGGAAATCGTCTGAAGACAGAATGAGCTTGAGTGAAGCAGTTTCCATTAGGTGCAGAAGTGACATGAAAAGCCAGAATTTATGCCCTGCCATTATTGAAATTGTAACTACACTGCTGTGTTGAAGAAGCTTGGCTGGAAAGTGGGTTTTGTCATGTTAGCTATAAAAATGGAAAGGCTTTCCTCAGAGGTAGAAACCAGGCCCAGTGGGGACATTGTTCTCCATATGCTACTTGCACAGTCAATGTAGTCAAGAAATATTAATGTAATGTTGACTTCTTGGAAATAAGTAGCTTAAAGAACACAGGTAGCAATCTAAAGGCCTTATTGGTATATTTTTTAAAGCTCTGCCAAGGATCCTGACTTTCTGAGAGTTACATTTCAGCGGAGTTGGCTGTACTGTGGATCCCATGTTTTCAGTGCTTTTCATTATAAAGGCGGATATTTTAACACAGGAAAAGATGCACTTGTTACTCCAGAGTGAAAATTCAGGCTAAGGATTAAGTTGGTCGGCATATCTGGATAGAGAAGTCTGTGCTGGAAATACCTCTGTAGCTGCTCATCTCCTTGAGGCTGGGATGGCTGGAATAGGTGCCATGAAGTACAGAGGAGGACTCTTCAGTCCTTGGTAATTCTCTTTCCCAAATTCTGCTGTCTGTCATCTGTCACGCCTCTTTAGGGCACTGGCAGATTTCTTAGTTGTCTCCAGCAAGAACTCAGATAAGAGCTGGACACTCAGATCAGAGTGCTCAAGTAGCACAGCCATGTTGCTCAGTCCTGCCCTGCATGAGGTGAATTTGTGTTCTCTCCTAATCTGAAGATGCAGCATGCTCTGTGGTGCTCTGCCAGGTGACTGACTGACTGACTGCCTTGCTAGTTATCTAATGCTTACTAAGTCTCATAGATGCGGACTGTAAATCACTTGAACCTGCATCTCATCAGTAGAGGGAAGGGTCATTGGAAAAACTTGATGTTAATAAGGAGCATGGCGATGAAAGGAGAGGCACTCCTGACCTGTCTGAGAGTGTGGCGGTGATTGAGCTCCATCCTTACTTTGACAGGATCATGTAGCTGAGTGATGGACTGGGCGGTGAGCTGCCGTCTGCTGTGTGTTTATTTTGGGTGTCCCTAAACCTCTTTTTATATAAGGTTATATTCTGGGCCCTTAAGCAAGTTTCAGTGAGGGATGCTCTGAATGTTTCTGAACCTCACTGGAATGGGTTTAAACGGCAGACAGTACAGGAGACCCAAGGAGAATGTGTTTATTTTGGAATTACTTAAGCTTAGTAACCTTAACAAACTCAGTGAGCTTGAAAGTAACAATTACACTTTTATAAGTCCCATACAGCTCCCTTTGTAATGACCCGAGGAAACACTTACGGGTCCACTGATTCATCTCCTGGGGACCATCAGTTTTCCATTGGTCTCTGGCCAGTCTGTTTTAGACAGTTTCTCTTCTATGCACTTAAAAATAACATTTCTAGACCTTTTTCTAAAAATAATACCTGTGCTTTGTAGAAAATGTAAGAGAAATAGAAAAACTACAGAAGAAAAGAAGCTTACTATTCAGAAGCTTACTCTGTAGATACAGTTACCTCAGGTTTTTTTTTTTTTTGATATAGTACACATGTGTACACACACATACTTTTAAATTTTTTTTACTTACTTAATTTTGTGTCTGTGTGCTCGTGCGCTGCCTGATTATATGTTAACTGTGTCATATATACTAGGCATGTCTATGTGCCTAGTGACCATGGAGGGTATCGGATCTCCTGGAACTGGAGTTACAGATGATCGTGAGCTTCTGTGTGGATTCTGGGAATGGAACCCAGGTCCTCTAGAAGAGCAGAAAGTGCTCTTAACCATTGAGCCATCTCTCTAGCCCTTCTTTTCATTTTTTTTTTTTAAACTACTTATTTAATTTTATGGTGAGTGCTCGTGTGAATGCGCCTTATCGTCTGTTTACCATGCGGATGAGAAGCCCATAGGATCAGAAGAGGCTGTTGGATCCCCTGGAACTGGAGGCACAGATGGTTGTGAGCTGCCCTGTGGGTGCTGGGAACCAAACCAGGTCCTCTGCAAAAGCAGTAAACGTCACTCCACCCATACGCAAAACCTTTCAGTGTGTAAACTCATTGCGTAAAGAAAGGAAAGTTTTAAAAACTCAACTGAAATGATTGTGTACCATGTTTTCTATCTAATGGCATAATAGTGTAAATAGTACTTTAAGAACAAAGAACAATTATTCCCATTTAAACTACAGGGAAGTGTAGTTTGTAAAACCTGTTAAGTACCAGTTATGTGTGTTGCTGCTTACAGAGTTGTGAGGTTTACCTTTTAGTCCTGTGAGCCACCTCTGCTGTGTGTTTCTATAGTTTTATACCTTCTTTAGAATAAACAACAAGAAATCTTTTTTAAAAAAGATTTATTTTATGTATGTGAGTCCACTGTAGCTGTCTCAGACACAACAGAAGAGGGCATTGTTTATGTGTCTAGAATTTCTTTTTGTTTCTGTTTGTTTTTTAAGGGAGTTGTCTGGTGGCATCAAGCCACTCACCCCCCATCCACCCCTCCAACCCCCCCCCCCCCCCCGTTTGAATTTCTTCAGGGATTTTGCATTTCAGCCCGGGGAGGGGGGGGCATTCTGTTCACTTGCATTGTGCTCCAGGCTACTTTGATGGTGAGAATGCCAAGGAAGCAGGTTAGCCTGTTGTTGAGAGTCCATCTTGTGGTAGTGGTGGTGCTGGGGATTGAGTCAGCTTAGAGCCCTGTGCTCACTAGGCACAGATACAGCGCCACTTGCTTTGTACTTTCTGAGACAGGCCTCCCTAGGCTCCCCAGCTAGGCTCCCCAGGCTGACTTTAGATTGAAATCCTCTTCCTGAGCAGCGCAGGCCTGCACTTGGAGACCCTGATGGATGGTCATCTTGCTAGGGAGCCTGAGTGGCGGTTTGTGGAGAGGGGATGCTCCCTGTGGTGGGTACGTTCTCACAGTAGCAGCCTTGCCTCCTTACACATGGGATCCTAATTGGCTATACAAGATACTTTTACTTCTGCAAATCTCAAGGACAAAGATAATTCCTTCCCTGAGCTTTTCTTGTCTTTATTATGTACATATGCAGCTTCTGACATACGCAACAGATAGGCTGGACAGCCGCCAAAAAGCTTTTTGCCAAATTCAATGTAATGAAGGAAAATGAACTTCACCTGACTGTGGGGAGATGTGCATGAGGTTAAAAGGGGAGGCAAAAGTAGAGTGCTTCACTGCTCACCCTGCTGCACGCTGGCTGAGCTCCCCTTGTCCAGATGTTTGGAACTCAAAATGTGTTGTGTTGCAGAGTGTGCAGTCTTTACATATGCATAGTGAGAAGCCTTGGGATGGAAAGTTTTTGTTTCTTATGCAAATAGCCTGAAAAATAAAATAATTTTATTTTTTAAACTTTGACAATCCGGCTTTTTAAATAGTTTTGAGGCCTGTTAAATGAGGGCAGATAGGACGTTTCCCCTTGGGGAACATGCCAGTGCTCAGGACATGCTAGACTGTAGAACACTTGATACTTCAGATTTCAGAAGAAACATGTTCATCCTTTAAAAATAATTGAATGGCATTAAAAAGAATTTGTTTTTTTTTCAAATGTATGTGTCAGTTTGTCTGTGTGTGAGTGTGTACAAAGCCAGAAGAGCGTCACAGACAGACATGAGACGCCAAGTGGGTGTTCTGAAACAGCATGAGCTCTGTGACTGGTGAGCCATCTGTCTCTGACCCCCTTGAATAGTAGTTTTTGAACATTGTTGATTGATAAGTGTAGGTGGCGTAAATGCTTTTTGTTGTTGTTTGTTTATAAAGTGTCTCACTTTGTTGTGCTGCCTGGCCTGGAACACTCATTAGGACCCTAAACTCAGTCTGCTGTATCCCATCACGTTTGACTGTGTAGGTAATCTTTAAAATGTGGTGGCTTGAAAGGCACTGTAGTCCCTCCCCCAACCCCCTTGTGTTTAGAAGAACATTTGATAAATCAGATGTAGGAGGCTGTATCATTTCTTTAAGTCAGGATTGGATTTTTGTTGTTGTTTTTTTTTTTTCTCAAAATAAGTTTCAATGGGACAGCTGTTAATGCCTAATTAAAAAAAAATTAAGTTAGCATCCAGAGTATCAGGCTTCCTTCTGACAGTTAAACACGCGTCAGTGTGCTTCTGCTTCCCCTCCTCATCCTCCGCGTGCTTGTTTTCTAGAGGACTGAGATATGAATTTGATAACAGCCTGATTTCTGTCAGTTTTATCTTTTGAACTACCAGGTTTTACCTTCTGGTACCTCAGGTCTCATAGTTACAGGCTTTTTGTCTTAGTGTGCTCAGCAGTTGGTAGGTTGTGTTTTAAACGCTTATTAATATTTTCCTTCCCATTTTAATAATTAGATAGCAGATGTCTAAAAGCTAAAATATACTAAAATCTACTTTTTAATTTTTTATGTCTGATGACTATATATATATATATGTGTGTGTATATATATATATATATATATACACATATATATATGTGTATATATATATACACACACACACACACACATAGATAGACATAATATATTTGCTTAGTGAAATTAATTTTTTATTGTTTCAATTTATTTTATCTAAAGATGTAGTTGAGCCAGAAGTTTTTTATGAAGTTTGAGGTGAATGAAATGTAATTGTTGGCAATAACTGGAAACTAACAACTTTGAAGTTTTAAAACCTCTGGTGGTTTGGGAATAATAAACAGCTGAACTATATGAGTGAGGTAATTCCCAGAGACAGGGGACTCAGTGCTAAATGTACCATGATGACTAATTAAATGGTTTCTGCACGTAGGTATTAAGTTGTTAACCAGGCTGGAAATTGAATATCTATGGAGTATGGTCAATGTAAAGCTAATTGAGTTATTTTAACCAATGAAAATGTTAATTTGTATAACTAATTTTTAAGACACACCGTATTAACTTGAAATTCTATGCTTTTAAGGGTTTTGGGATGTGTATTGAAACCCACATGTGAGTGAAGTCTAATACGGGTATTAGATCGTGTTGAGTTACACACAGTACAGACCTTGATGTAGCTCTGTGGAATTTGATGCTTGGCTCTTGTGGAGGGAGGACTGTTGTAGTGGGTGTGGTTGAGGAGACAGTTGATACCATGCTGATCCCAGCTGGATCCATTCTCCATCCTGGCTGCTCATTACAACTTACTGGGGACATAGGAGACAGTGTTCTGAAACCATTGAATCAGAAACGGGCTAGTCATTTTGAAAAGCTTCACAAATAATTATAAGTTTAGTCGTGGTCTAAATCACTGGTTAAAAAAAAAAGTGCTCTAAAAATGTTTGACATGGAAGAGAGTAAATGTAAAATACTGTCTTCTCTCCTAGACTGCATTGTGAGACAAAAGTAAAATATTTTATTTTGCAAAGTAAGATAAATATTTTTATTTATTTTTAATTATGCGTGTGTAGTGTGTGGGCATGTGCGCTTAAGTACAGGCGACCAAAAGGGCCAGAGGCATTGGTCCCTCGGAGTTGGGACTTAGAGGATGTTGTGAGCTGCTTGCCTGGCTTGGGTGCTGGGTCCTTTTCTGAGCTATTGCTCTAGCCTCATAGAAGAGCTGTTTAGTTTGCTCCATACCACCTTTCTAGAACCTAGATCAAGAAAGTCCTGCTTTTGATCTCAAGGACAAGGGAGACATCCCATCTTATATCCAGAAGAACTGAGGACAAAGATTGTTTTGGAAGTACTCTCTCTATTGCTGGGACTCTTCTTTGAGATGTAAATCACACAGCTCATACAGCTGCTTTCAGGTAAAAAGATAGCCGTTTCTCCTGTATTTACAGAGCTGTGCAGATGGTACTACACCTTTAGGACACTTTCTTCACCCCAGGCAGTCACTTCTCAACATGTGCGGCTGTAGGCTGCACTAGTCCCTTTTCATGTAGATTTGCCCATTCTCAATACTTGACGGAAGTGAAGTCATGTCGTGTGTTGGCATTTGTGATTGGCAGCTTTGTTTGTTTGTTTGTTTTTCGAGTCAGGGTTTCTCTGTGTAGCCCTGGCTGTCCTGGAACTCACTCAGGCTGGCCTCGAACTCAGAAATCCACCTGCCTCTGCCTCCCAAGTGCTGGGACTAAAGGCGTGCGCCACCACTGCCTGGCTGATTGGCAGCTTTTATTAAACATTGTGTTCTGAGAGTTCACAAGTAACACATGTTAGTACTTCCTGCTTTTTATGGCTGTATGATGCTACTCTCTTGTGCAGGATCGCTCATTTGTTTACCCGTCTACTGTGGGCGGATGATGGGTTGTAATGGTGTCGCTGTGAACAGGGTGTGTGTGTTCCTGCTACAGCAGACCTTCATTTAGGTGTGTGCTGGGAAGGACTTCACTGGTACTGAGTACGCAGGGATCCTTCACCGCATTTGAACGTCATGGTTAAGATCTCTCATCAAGTCAAAGGGGTACCGATACTCTTCTGTTGTGATAACATTGCATTGTAGAACAGAGGGCCAGTGTGTGTCATTTGGTATGGTGGTTTGCAGAAGGCACACTGCCCACCTAAAAGAAAGCACAGCTGTTCTCTGCTGTTTCCCCGAAGAGGTCTTTTGTTGAAGTTGGAATTTAAAGATTTTCAAGTCTTTTTCTCAGTCCTTTACTGATTAGAGAGGAGTGAAATGGTTGGCCTCTTCATATCTATAAAGCAATCATTGTAATCAGCTCATAACTATCGATTGCTTATTCTATGCCAGGTTCTGGGTGTCTTGGGGTTTTTGTGTACATTATCTCCTTTCAGTTTCATAGTCAGCAGTGACTACCATTTTACTACTGCTGGAGAAATGGAGGCACAGAGGTTGGATAACTGCTTCATCAGAACAGCTGGGTAGTCCATGGTTCTGAGCGTCTGCCCGACCAGTAGTTGTTGGTTCTCTTGGCAGATGTATTATGCTGTGAACTTACTGATTTACTATCCATGAGAGAAAAATAAGGAATAATAGCAGTATACTTGGGCTTAAGTCAATTGGAGAAGCATAAAAGCTTAACCTGTATAAATGTTGAAAGAATGATGGGTTTAAAGGAGCTTTATTTAAAGTGACTTTAGCTCCATCCCATATTCCAAGACACACACATGTAGTATTCTTCCCCACCCCTAGTAGCTGGCTTGACTTTGACTTCCAGGAAAGTAAGTTCTAGGTGGGTGGGTACAATACCAATTTTCAAGTGGTCTGCTGTTCTTGAGTGTGCTACTGAAGTGAATTTTATTATGTAAAAGAAGATGGCTAGGTGGGAGTCTAGAATGACTAATGAACAGTCACAGAACTCACTTGCACAAGATAGAGAGCAATTTTCCCATGCTCTAAAACTCAAGCCTGCTTTGGGATTGAATTTTGGGTGAAGTTATAGAATATTTGGGTATAAGGTAATTCCTTGTTGAGGCAATTTTGTGATACATATTGTGTCAGTGAAGGTGAGGGAAACCCTGGTGTATTCTGCTTTAGGTACTTAGTTTAGCCCTGTTATATAATAACCTGCCTTTTCCCATGTATTTTGATGTGATTCTCCACTCCTTCCCCAATTCCCCAGATAAACAGGGTCACATGACAACAGAAGCCAAGAGAGCTGCAAAGATGGAAAAGAAGATGAAAATTTTGCTTGGTGGCTACCAGTCTCGTGCTATGGGGCTCATGAAGCAGTTAAATGACTTATGGGACCAGATTGAGCAGGCTCACTTGGAGCTACGCACTTTTGAAGAACTCAAGAAACATGAAGACTCTGCTATTCCCCGCAGGCTAGAGGTAACATTTGTGTTGCCTAATTGCTCAGGAGAACTATGAAGAGTCACCCAGTCCTTTCTTCTCCTTCTAGCAGGTTATCTCTGTGTTAGTACTGAAGTGGGTTTCTGACTTTCTGATCTAGACTTGCCCGTGCGTAGATGGGTATAAGCCGCTCTGAAGACTTTTCTCATTCTCTTTTGTATTAAAGAATAGACTGTAAGAGAATATAAGTCAATTTTGTGACTAGTTTCCTTGAAACTTAGTGGCTTGCCTTTTATGTGGCTCTGGGAACCAGCATCTTTTAGTTTTGTGATTAAAGACGCTGCACATCACAGAACATCAGATCCTTTGGCCAAACTGGGTTTATATTTATCTTCTTAATGTGCTCTCTAGCCCCTGCCCAGCTTCAGGGCAGTCAGGGCTTTTTGCAGTGTATTGTGGGTATTGAGAAGACAGCAGAAGTTTGTTTATTGAGAGAGCAGCAGAGGTTTTACAGGATGGTAATCACAGGACCAGAGCAAAGAGTGCCTGCGGTATTAGTTTTATAGCAGAGATACTGGCTGTTTGCTTCTCTGTAATAGGCATCGTTCCTGAGAACTGAGAACCTGAGAGCTCACACAGCTGTTTGTAAGGTCGACTGCCATAAGTGGACTTAGGTTTGAAGTAACTGGATGTTTCTCTTTCTTCAGTGTCTAAAAGAGGATGTGCAGCGGCAGCAGGAGCGAGAGAAAGAGCTTCAGCAGAGATATGCGGATTTGCTCATGGAGAAAGAGACTCTGCAGGCAAAGTTCTGAAGCACAGTTGGTGCTCTGTCACAGAAGAACTCGTTGCTGGTTTCATACTCAGCAAGGCTGAAACTGACCTTTCTCTTCATTGACAAAGTTATCCAGCACCCGTGGTTTCTCAGTTGTTTGTTTTGAATGATACTGATCTTGCGCGTTCCGTGTTACAAACTCGGACTCCAGGATAATGAGGGTTTAAATTATCCACATGCTCATTCTTTGCCAGTGTCATATTTACAAAACTTCGTAGTTTAGGCCTTTAATTTAAAAAGCCTGACTTTAAATACTGCCTGTGAGTAAACCCTTGAATAAAAGAACATGTGAAAAATTGAGTGTAGCTTTTTGCTTGAAGTAATTAGATACTTAGGTGCCCACAGGCCTGCCACCGTGCTTCCGTGTGCCACACTTAACGAGCACCTCTGTAGTGCGAGCGACGCCTGACTCAGTGTAAGGCCGTCGCAGGCAGTCCTCTCACTGGCAAGATGGAAGATGGGTAGACTTGTTAAAACCTAACAGTATCTCCCCAGTATCTCCTTAGAAAAGTTTCTTTTCTTCTGGCTGCTGACACGAAAACTTTTGGATTATAACTCGAAAGATTTGCCTTTTTTGACTTTTAATATTTTACATGAATTTTTAAAAATAGACATTTTAAAGATTCATTTAACAAGGGCATCAAACTTTGTGTAAAGCTTTGCATTGAGCTTAATATCCTCCCGTCGTACATTTGGAAATGTGAGGGTGGTTAGCTGTAGGAGACCTGTAATAACTCCTGTAAGGTGATTTAGTAGCAGAGTGGTCCTGGCTTGTGACCACAGCACTTGGGAGGCTGAGGTGTCGACGACAATAACAATAAAACTCACAGCCATACAACAGTGTAGGCCAACAGTGGGTTGGACTTAGCAGAAATGTTTGCCTGACTATAGCCTATTAGGGACTAAAGGAAGGAGGAAGCATGCATGCATGCATGCATTCATTCATTCATTCACCAGGTATTTGTCGAATAAAAATCCTGTGCCAGAATCTTGTAGCTAGAACAGTGGATAAAGTAGACTCTATTTCTGATTTCTTGAGTATAACTGTCTCTTGAGGATGACAGATACCTTTTAGCTTTTTTTGTGACAAGGCCTAGCTCTGTATCCCAGGCTGGTCTAGAACTTACAGTCCTGATTGGTTTGGAATGTGAAGTGATCCTTCCGCCTCACCTCCTGAGTGCTGGGATTACAGGTGTGAGTTGCTGTATGACATATAATGAAAATCCAAATACATATCAAGTGTTGGAGATGCGTGTTAGTCACAGCAGGGCTCTTGCTGTTGGTATTAGTTAGGGCATACTAAATATGCACAGGGAAAGAAGCGTCATGAATGTTAGATTCTGTGAGGAAGTTAAAGAGGGTGACATCATTGTGGCTAAAGAGGTCACTTTGAAGAGGTGTGACGTGATATAATACATGGTTGCCATTTTAGAAAGCCAGGGCCTTGTCAGATCCAGGAAAGGCCATCCTGCCAGGATTGATGGCCAGCCTCATGCTGCTGCTTTGTATTTGAGGGGGTGGGAGGAGAAGAGGACAGCGTGGCTTCAGTCTCATGAGCGGCCTTAACACAAGGCCCGACCATATGAACCCATGTGGGAGGGAATTGGGCTTTATTTTAAATTGTGGAAGCTGTGAATACTCTAAGCAGAGGAGTGACAGGTCAGCTGTGGGTTTAAATTCATTACTGTGGCCATATTGTGAAATGTCTCACCTGGATGGAGGTCAGGAAGCCAGTTCCCCTAGGATCCTTGATGGAATAATCCAGACAATGCCAGGAAGCTGCAAAGTGGAAACTTGAGGGTTCTTTTGAAAGTCTGTTGGATGGTGTTTTTCTGGGGCAAACACATGAAGGAATGTTTTCATTGAAGTAGACACAGGAGGGAGGATGCTTTGCTAAAGCAAGCATATGTGATGAAAGATCCTTTGCTAAGGACACTGTAATGGTCCACCTTACATTGCAGACTTGAGCTGCGTTTATCAGGACTCCATAGACACTGAAAAGCTTGTGGCATACTGCAGTTTGTTGCCCATTCCAAGGACTTGGGCTGATTGGATGCGCGTGCTGAGGCAAGGCACGTGAAGGACACGTGATGTTTGGAGGGTGTAAATAGAATGTCACAGAGTGATGGAGACAGAGCTTGGCTTGCTGGTACAGCTAGCTGTGCAACGATTGTGGTCTCCTTTCTTCGCTGAGAGAGGCACAGCTGAGAACAACTGGTGTTCTGTTGGTCCCTCCTGCTGACTCCAGCCAAGGCTGAGCCCTGGCTGTCTCTGCTAGGTTGTGTCACTGCTGTTCGTAACCCGACTACCGAACTGGACTGCTGGTGTATCTGTGAAGTGTTTGTGAGTGGATCGGGCTGCTAACCTGTGAACTGAACTGTTGATTTCCAGACAACACAGATAAGAACCTTTCTAAGCAGGTCCACTTTCCCCTTATCCTTTTTTCCCCACTACCTCTGGAGGGTGGTGGGTTACAAGGGAGGTTAAAATGTTTAAGAACCATCATTAAAAATAGGAATGGAAAAAATTAAAGTTAAAAGCTGCCTGGGTCAGAACATGGATGCAAACCCGTGGGTACCTTAATAGTGCAGAATGGACCATAAGTCCCTCTTTTTCTGGTATCTAGTCATGTAGCTTTCATTCCATTTCTGTTAAGTTCTCATGGGTTTTTAAGGAAATACTTGATACTATCTTTGTATACTGGTATTTTTTAAATTTCGTTGCATGTTTTGTTGGCGCAGATGTCTAGAACTCTGTTAAATGTTAACAACAGACAGTCTTATTCTATTTCTGGTTTTAATGGAATGTCTTCTGTGTTTTTAAGTTGGTTTTTTTGACATAGATACTCTGTAGAAAGGTAGTCTTCCTCGGCTCTGAATTTTATAAAAGGTCGAATTAGGAAGAAGGTTTTGGGTCTGTTGGAATCTCTTAAGAAGACTGTGCTGTTTTCCCACCTGGTGTGTGGTGTTGACTTCAACAGATTATCCAGTTTGAAACCACCTATCTTGGAACAAGTTAGATTCATTTAAAACAGATTCATAGTTCATTTGTGTTTTATGTAGACTTTAAAGTCTATGGGCTAAATAGTTGTTAACTAAAGGCTCAGTGTCTTTAAAATGTGGGTAGATGCACCCACTTAGAGCCTAAAAGAATCACCAAGACTTGCAGCTTCATCACCAGCATGCCTTTGTCCTAGCAGAACCACTTCACTGGTCAATAGGCTCCCATCCTTCTTCAGTACCCTGGCAAGATGGAGGCTTCTCATCAGGTCTGACATCCAGTGTAAGCATGTGCCAAGTGGTAGGGTTTCTTAGGAATCTGCTATCTGTGGGACAGAAATGAACTGTGTGTGAGCCAGGGTACCGACATGCATAAGAGTCTCTTTAAAATATTAGTAGGCCCACTGGATTAGTACCTATTAAGACAAAAACCACAGTGTCCTGATGACAGGCATGTGGCTTGTGACTGTACCTTCCTAGGATACATTTCTCCCAAAGTGTGATTACCTTGTTGGTAGTTTAGAGTCTGCCTTGCTTCTGTTATTTGTGAGGTTTGCATTTGTACATGTGACGGTTTGTATATGCTCGGCCCAGGGAGGGCAGCACTATTAGATGTGGCCCTGTTGGAGTAGGTGTGTCACTGTGGGTGTGGGCTTTAAGACCCCCATCCTAGCTGCCTGGAAGTCAGTATTCTGCTAGCAGCCTTCAGATGAAGATGTAGAACTCTCAGCTCGGTCTGAACCATGCCTGCTTGGACGCTGCCATGCTCCCACTTGATGATAATGGACTGAACCTCTGAACCTGTAAGCCAGCCCCGATTAAATGTTGTCCTTATGAGAGTTGCCTTGGTCATGGTGTCTGTGTACACACACACACACACACACACACATTTCTGAAAAGTTTTTTTCCCTTGTGGAAATTTAAACTGTTGCTAACAGAGAAATCTCCAGTCAGTGTTGCTCCTTGGGAGAGCTTTACTCAGCTCTGCATCATATAGTCTGGTATTTGATGGGCTTGTTTCCTTCAGAAAACTGGTGTTTTGGTTTATTGTGGCTTTGTTTTAAAATGCTTTTCTCATTTAATGTTACACCTCCCTCCCCCCTTAACATTCAGAGTATGGGGTTCATTTTGTTTGAATGAAAGGCAGTGTTGAAGGCATTGGCTTCTCTCTGAATAGGGAATATTCTAGCCATTTGCATGTGTGCAGTAACCTTGTTTCGTAAGTACTCTTTCAAAACCTGGTTCAACAGTTAAGGCTACTAAGTATTTCTGTGTGCTAGCTTTAGAAATATTTTGTTATTTTTATTGTGTGATTTTGCATTCTAGAAAGTATGGCTTATGTAATTTTTGCTTTAGAATGTATTGAGAATTTTGGTACCTAGAATCTTTAAGAAGTGTTCTGGAATGCTTTATTTCTTCAAAACCTTTTTCTTGTTTTTATATTATTGTGTGTGTATTTGTTCCTCAGATGTCTTGAAGCTCCAAAGTCTGTATATCCAGCAAGGAGTATTGTGTCTTGAGGAATTGTCCCCCAGCCATTAGTTCTATTGTAGCTGCTGACATTCTTTGTTCTGAGACCTTGGGTTATTTTATGGTTGTGCAGTCCCCGAGTAGCGCACCACAAAAGCCGCTGTGCCACAAAAACTGTCAAAGCGGCACCAGACACCTCCTTCCTTCCCCAGCCTGTGGCCGCTACAGTAAAATGTCGCACAGGAGCTGACCCAAATGGTGGCTCCTGTCACAATGGCAGTATCACCACATCTCCTCAGCCTGCAGCTGTCCACGAGGAGCTGCAAGGTGTCCTTTCCCCCCAGCAGCCCCACAGAGGCAGCGCCTCGACTTCGCACCCTACCATGTTGGCCGGATGTGGGAAGGGGGCCAACCGTTTATAAATTGGCCCGCCATGTGACCTGGTGTGCAGTGGTGTAGGAAGGCCAGCCGGGCGCTTTCTGTCTCTTAGCCAGCAGGCTTTTACCGCTCCCGCGTCTTCATTTGGTAAATCGAACGCTTGGGATTTTGTTTTTAAAGAACACACCCTAGTGATTTGTCTGCCTCCAGGATACATACTTAAGCCAACTTCAACTTTTTATGAACTTTTAAATCTTTAAGAAGTGTATTCGTTGTTTGAGAATTTTCTATACTTTCCGTCTACTGCCTCTGGCTCTTACACTCTCCACCCCCACTTCTGCAATGACCCCAGAGCCTTGGGAGGAGGGACCGTAGTCTGTAGTTTCCATTCGGTGCGGAGCGGAAACCCGCTCTTCCCACCTTGGCCAGCTGTAGGTGTCTTGTTAGTCGTCCTCTATTGGAATTAGACAAGGATTGAGAAATGAATTCACCTGAAAAGAATGCCAGGCTCATAGTCCCACTCCACATCTTTAAAAGGCAGTATATCACAAAAAGATGTAGGGCTGAGACAGGAAGTGTATCCAGGGATGGCTGCCCTCTGCTCCCAGGAGCTGACTGCAGCGAATTGGACAAAAGGGCAGTGCTTGTATAAGATTTCTAAGGGGGCGGTGCTTCTCAGGGCAGAGACTTCCTGAATGAGGATTGGTGGGGTTTTGTGGGAAGCTCAGGGATTGGTGGGTTTTCCTGTGACTGTCTTGCTCTGTGGCTTTCTTGCTCCTTACCCGTGTTATGGCTGCTGCCACTCCACCGCGGCAGAGCTGTGCATTCTCACAGAGGCTGCTGTGTCCTCTCAGATCAGCTGCGTCGCACTCTGCTCTATTGCTTATTGTTTTTATCATTTTTTTTTTAAAAAATGGCTTGGTGAAGATTGCATGCTGCTCTTGCAGAGGACCCAAGTTCCGTTCCCAGTATGCATGTTGGGTGGCTCACAATGGCCTGCTGTAACTTGCGCTCCAGGGAATCCAGCTTCTCTGGTCTCTGTGACACCAGCACTTGTGCAAACACCCCCACACAAACACACACAAACATAATGAAAAACAATAAAGATACGTCCTTCAAATCAATGAACATAGCTAAGTAGTTTTACTTTCTCGAGTTTAACTTCTGCTACAGTAAATAACAATGGATATGACTCCAGAAACAGAAGTGGTAGAGTTTTCACCTTTGAAACGTCACCGTAAAAGGTTCTTGCGACCTACGCATTTGAGAATTGCTGATTCAAGTTAAACTTGACGCATGGAGAGAACAGTTTCTGCCGAAGCAATCCATGGCTGTCGGTCCTCTCGATCAATGGCATTTTGTGTTCCCACTCTCCTCATTCTATTCAGGTCTGTGCTGTGCCAGGAAGGATAGCATTGGCTGAACCTCCTGCATCCAGTGAGTCACTGTACCACCCCCACCATGTCTGTGCCAAGTGTGAATATATGTGTGCACATGCATGTGGAGGCCAGAGATTGAAGTTGGGTGTCTTCCTCAATCACTTCACCTCACTTTTTGAGACAGACTAAATATGGGGAGAGTTAGGGACAGGCAACATTAAGTTTGACATCTTGGTGTCTCTACAACATGGGAAATAGAGATGATTGCAGATTGGGGGTGTGTATGCTTCTTGAACTTGGAAGTTGTGGCTTGAACAACTTCGTAGGCTCATAAATTTGAATTCTTGATCACCAGGAGTGGCACCAGGGAAAGGATTAGGAGGTGCGGCCTTGTTGGAGGAAGTGTGTCACTGTGGGTAGGCTTTGAGGTTTTCAGAAGTCCAAGCCAGGCCCAATGGTTCTCTCTCTTCCTGTCATCTGCGGATCTGGAAGTAAAACTCTCAGGTCCTTCTCCAGGACCATGTCTGCCTGCACACTGCCATGCTTTCTGCCATGATAATGGGTAAGCCAGCCCCAATTAAATGCTTTCTTTTGTAAGAGTTACTTGGTGATGGTGTCTCTTCGCAGCAATAGAACTCTGACTAAGGCAGAAGACCTTCTGTTAAGTGTGGGTAGGTTCTGACCACTTCCTGGAGGTCTGCAGATCACTAGTTGCAGTGGGAGAGTTTGTTAAGCAACATGAATGAATACCTTGAAGGAGACAGGTTTCCAAATGCTCACTTCAGGAGAGCCATGCTGTCTATATGCTGAGGTGGATCTGAGACTCAGTGTGGAGACCGCCACTTGCCCTGTGTGATTGATCTGATTGGCTTCTGCCTGTGGATTTAGGTAAGGCTTCCAGGCCCTGCTCCAACCCTGCTGAGACTAGTGACTCCAACTCCCCCTCAGTGTCTACCCATATGCTTGCAGGTGTCCTTAGAGGCCGGAAGAGCATGTCAGATCCTCTGGAATTATGGGTGATTGTGATGCCAGATGTGAGTGTTGGGAACCGAACTCTGGTCCTCTGCAAGAGCAGCAACTGTTCCAAACCACAGAGCCTTCCCTCCAGCCCTGGAGCCTGCATTTTAACATGAGTCCCCACGAGTGTACAAATGTGAGCTACATATTAAAATTTGGGAAATGCTACTGGGCCTCACCTAGGAATTGCGACATATGTAAAAAGGCAGTTTGGGTTTGTTTTGGTTGCTCTACACTCTTGAGAAGTCTTGATTAATATTCTGCTCCTGTAGTGGCCTTCCTGCTCCTGTTCTGCTCTTTCTTCTGACATGCCTATTAACAATTTGTCCATTCTTTAGAACAAGGAAAAAAAAGCTGTTTGCAAATATGCCCTGCAGCTCTTGGGCAGATGTGATAAGTTACTCAAACCAACCTGATACTTATTTAATTTCCCTGCATCATCTACTCCAAAGCATTTTTAAAAAGTCATTTCTGAAACCTTTGGATAGGCCATTTGTTGGCCTGTAAGACCTTCTCCCCAGAGAGACTGTTAATTATACCTGGAACAAGAAAGCTCTGTTATTAGAAATAATATTTGGCCTTGGAAAACTCTAGATAAGTTGGGTGGAAGAGGACTGGGAGCAGGAGACGAGCTGTGTCCACAGTCCCCGCGATTGTGCTTTGACAAAGGAGCAAAGAGCCTGCGGGAAAGACAGGCCCAAGAAGCTGCTGGCTCTTTGGAAAATGTGCTCTCCGACACAGTAGCCACTAGCTACATTCAGCTTAAAGGACATCTAAATTTATGTAGAATCAAACATTCAGTTTCCCCAGTTACTCTAGCTGCCTCTCCACCATCACAGGAAGTTATCTTGGGTTGTGCTACTCCGGGAAGTCATTTCCTATTTTGATGGTACAGTTTAAAGCTAGAACAATTGAAAGCATGAAGGGTTCTGTGATGTTCTGAGGAGTTAATGAGGAGTAGCCCCTGCCTACAGCCTCCATTGACTGACAGGGAGCTTGTGTGCATGTACATGTGTGTGTGTGCATGCGTATGTGTGTATGCTTCTATGCATGTTTCTCTGTGTGTATTCCCGTGCATGTGTGCGTGGATGTATGTGTGTATGCTGTGCATGTTTCTCTGTGTGTGTGAGTGTATGCATGCTTCTGTGTGTGTGTCCGTGTGTGTGTGTGTGGTGTGTGTATGCTTATGCATGTGTGTGTCAGGGTTAAGGTTAGGTGTGTTTGTGCATGTATGCGTGCTTGTGTGTGTGTGTACATTTGCTGAGTATATTTAGTATGTGTGTGTACACACATGCTGTGGTGCACATATGAAAGTCAGAGGACAACTTGCAGGAGTCAGTTTTTTCGGGAAATGATTAGCTCACACGTGGGTGCAGGCGTGGGTTCTTGTGGGCTGTTGTGATCCCCACGGCTCCAAAGGGACTGCAGCTCAGGAGTCTTGACTGAGTTCACTCCGAACACAGCACCACACAGCACCGGGCGGGTGCTACGGGGTCCCGCTTGTGGGGGGGGGTTTCTCACTCAGTCTGAAGTTCCGCGGGGGTGCAGAGCTCTTGAATTGGGAAGCCCGGGGCCAGGAGGTGGCCAGGGACCGACTGGTCTCAAGCCCTTGGGCTCTCAGATGCAGCTGAGAGGCCGTGGAAGGACCAAGACTGGGGATGTGTGGGCGCTCCAGTCCCTGTGGCTGGAACACAAGTTTTCATCTTCTACCTTGTGGGTTTTGGGGATCAAACTTATGCCATGGCTTGTCAGCAAACATCTTTATCTTCTGAGTCACCTTGCCTCCTCACTTTAAAATGATACCTTAAATATGAAGGTGTTTGCATACTTGTCTTAGTGTTACTAGCAGGTAGGGGAGGAAAGGGTTTATTTGGCTTACATGTCCATATCACTGTTTATCATCAAAGGAAGTCAGAACAGGAACTCAAGCCCAGAACCTGGAGGCAGGAACTGATGCAGAGGCCATGAAGAGTGCTGCTGCTTACTGGCTTGCCCATCATGGTTTTTTCAGTCTGCTTTCTTATAGAACCCAGAGCCACCCTGCCCAGTGACTGGGCCCTTCTCTAACAACCAGATTAAGAAAATTATCAATTAAGAAAATGTCCTACAGGCTTGCCTACAGCCCAGTCTTATGGAGGCATTTTCTTAATTGAGGTTCCCTCCTCTCAGGCGACTTTAGTTTCTATCAACTTGACATAAAACCATGCTTATACAGCCTCTCATGTTACACGAAGAAGGTTTTACACAGAGAAATACAGTTTCCTGTCTGAAAGTCAGTTCTCATGTTCCTGGTAGTTTACCTCTGTGTCAGTAGGAAAGGGATTTAATCTGTTCATGCAGCTGTCAGTGTTGTCTGCGTGCAGATAACAGTGTCCTGGCGCCGACTCCATGTTTTTTGCATTGGTCTTTGTAAGTGGGTTTCTGTGTACTTTAGTCTCAGTGGATCTCATGCCCCATAGCTATTATGTCAAAGCAGCGGCATACTTCTCGGGGATGAGACGTTAGAAATGCCCATCAGATCTACAGTTGTGGAAGAGATCAGAAGAACTGCAGTTCAGATCAGCTCTGTGTCTGACACCACAAACTCTCAGTATTGTGTCTCTTTTGCTTTCACAGTCTGGGGATATGCAGGTTTCTGTTAGAGTACAGTGTCCTCTTTTGATGGCTAATCTTGGTTGTTGACTTGGCCTCATCTGGAATCAACTGAAACCCAAGACGCTGGCCACTCCTGTGAGGGCTTTTCTTCATCAGATTATCAGAATAGTTGAAGCAGCAAGACCCAGTCTGAATCTGCCACCCTCTGGTGGCAGCCACTTAAAAGGACATGGAAGAAGGAAGCATTTGCTATCTACCCGCTTGCTTCTATTCTTGCTGGCAAGCTCATCTGTTCTGTTTTCTGTGGTTGGTATTAAATTCAGCTTCTTCAGGATTCTACTGGATACTAAAGATGAGCATTTCTCCAGGAACCATCTAGAACTACAGCAGTTGGGGAGGCAGCCAGTTTTGGACTAGTGGGACCACATCCTGCAAGGTAGTCTAATGAATTCCCTTTTAATATACACACTCATCCATCAGTTCTGTTCCTTTGAAGATGACTTCTCACACCATTTTAAGCCAGCCCTGGAGATGGAACCTGCGCACACCCCCCCTAAATCTCATGGCAGGTGGGGAGGAGGTGAGATAGAGATTGTTCACTTGTCCAGAAGCCATGGTGGGAATTTGTTGACCTTCCTTGTTCCCCAGTGCTTTTGAAGCTGTTAGGGGTAAGCACACTGGTCTTGATTCCTTGACTGTTTCTTCAAACATACAGCCAGGATACAGATAACCACCTTATTGAATTGCAAAGGGCTCTGGGTTGTTTCTGTACAGTGAAGACAGACATAATCAGGGCAGCAGACTCTACCTAACCTTCCAACACAAGGTGTATTTGAAATGCTTGGTGGACATTCTTTGAGGCACTCCATAGCTAGGTATCAGTCTGTAGATGAACCAACCACAAGGGCAATCCACATGGTGCCGTTAGTGAAGATAGAGATGAGCCTACATGTCTACACTGCACACTCAGCAGCACCTACAGATGGTGGAACACTGTGGTCCTCCACCCCAGGGCCTGCTCCAGCTGCTGTGCTCTGTGCTCTCTTGCCAGGCCCTCATGTCCCTGGTCTTCTCACAGCCACAGTGCTGCCTATCTAAAGAAAGATGTGTGAGCCAGGCACAGTGGCACACTTAGTTGGGAGGCTGAGGCAGGAGGATTATCATGAGTTTGAGGCCATTCTGAATTATAGTGGGAGACCATAATCTTAAAAACCAAACCAAACAAAACAACAAACCCCCCAAATCCACAAATAACCTGTGGCTATGAATTCTGGGCCACAGGGCCCTTCTTTCTGTCAGCCACACCAAGGACACCACAAAGTCATTTTGGAGAGGGTTTAGTTACATAGCTGGTCCCTGACACTTGCTGCACATCTCCATTTGGGCAGTAACTTTTCAAAGTCACGTAGGCCTGGGAGCTGTTCATGCCCCAAACTCTGAGGGAGGGGAATCTTCCAGGTTTGAAATTTGTCTCAAACCATTATGGCAGAGTGACAACTAGAGAGAGGAAGAAATAGCTGGGCCCAGGGGTGGTGGAGCATGCTGGAATCCCAGCACTCAGGAGGTAGAGGCAGGAGGATCAAGAATTTCCAGCTAGCTTGGCTACATAGTGAGACTCTATCACACTTAGCCACATTTTCATAACAGCACACTTTTTTAAAATTTCAAATACTTACTTTCAACTGCTGTTATCTTGCCTATTAAAGTCCCCTCTTTTGTCTCTTTATCTTCCTACATCACACCCTACACAATAATAAATTCCAGTTGTTTTAAAGACTTAACATGAAAAACAAGTCCTGAAACCATTAGAAAAAAAAATTAGCAAGCTATTTTTAAGATCTCAGGCAGAGAGGTATATTTAAAATAGATCACTACTCGACACCCTTGACCACAAAGGACATGAGCCATCTGATTGATTTCATTTTCAGGATGGCAAAAGGTAGCATCTGAAAAATGAAAGGCAAATGGCCTAGTAGAAAAAAATATGAACAGGAAGTTTGCAGAGGAGCAAATCACTGTGGCTAAGACACATGAGGAGAGATGTCAGCCTTGTCAGTCACAGGGGAAAAAATTAAAACAAGTTGGGTGTGGTGATTCCAGTACTTGGAAGGCTGAAGCAGGAGGGTCATTATGGTTTAGAGAGACAACAGTGATTCCAAGACAGCCTAGGCTAAAGAATGAACTGTGTCTCAAAACCAAACTAACCAGTCAACTAACCAACTAACCAACCAACAAGCCAACCAATCAACTAATGAACCAACCAACCAGCCAGCTAACCAACTGTCAATCAGCCAGCCATTCAGCCATTTGGTCAATCAGGCAGCCAACAATCAACAAGCCAGTCAACCAACCAAAAAGCCAATCAGCAGCCAACCAGCCAACAACCAACCAACAAGCCAGTCAACCAACCAACTAACCAATCATCTAACCAACCATCAACCAACAAAAAGCCAACCAGCCAACCAACCAACCAACCAACCAACCAACCAACAAGCCAGTCAACCAACAACTAACCAAGCATCTAACCAACAGTCAACCAACCAAAAGCCAACCAGCCAACCAACCAACCAACCAACAACACCACCACCCACCCACCCACCTAGCCAGCCAGCCAGCCAACCAACCAACCAGCCAATCAATCAGCAAGCAAGCCAATCAACCAACCAACTAACCAACAAACCAGCCAATCAACTAAAAATCCAATTAACCGGCCAACTAGCCAATCAGTTAATCCGCCAGCCAGTTGGCTAGCCATTCAGTCATTCAGCCATTTAACTAGCCAGGCAACCAACCAACCAACCACCCAAACACACACATACATACAAAAAAGCAAGACAACACTGAGATATAAGTGTAACAATACCACGTATCAATGAAGATAAAAGAAAAATGGTGGACATGTTCATGGCTGATGGGTGCAAGTCATTCACCGGGAGTCCTGTGAAATGGGGAATGCTGGTATCTTGTGGCTAACAACTCTTCCCATCTTTTCTCCCTAAAGCGACTCTTCAGCTTGTGTCTAGGAGAAGTGCTCCATGTTGGAAAGAGCCTGGGTGCCCATCAAGAGGGAAGATGAATAAGATGTGGGTGGGTCTCTGCAGCAATTAAAAGGTACTGCAGAGAAAGAAGAGGATGCAGAGTGACTCGTTCAGCAAGATAATTAAAAATCCTCACAGCTGATTCTCATTTATTGGATAGGGCTGGAATTGTTCTTATATTTAACTGAAATAAAAATGAAATCACTCAATTATTTTCTTTTTTCTCCTCTCCTCTGTCCTCTCTAAAGATGTCTTTATCTTCTCTATGTACTTTTGTCTAGTTTCATGATCTATATGCAGACATACACAGACACACTTATAGACACAGAACACACAGATACATATACAAACAGTCACATACACACACACACACACACACACACACACACAGACATTCACAGAAATACATAGAAACACAGACACATACACAGAAATCAGACACATACAAAAATACACACATATACATGCACACAGACATGTACACAGACACACACACAGAAATACAGACACATAGACATGTACATAAACACATACATACCACAGTCACAGATATTTACAAAGACACTCAAATGCAGACATGAATACATATGTGAAAATTAAAGTCTACTGTATAGGAGAGAAACTTGCAGTATTTGTCTTTCTGAATCTGTGATACTTCACTCAAGAATAATTTCTAGGAGGCTGGAGAGATGGCTCATCTGTGAAGAATGCTGGCTGCTTTTCTAGAGGTCCTAGGTTCAATTCCCAGTACTTACATGGTGTCTCACAATTATCTATACTGGGATCTGATGCCCTCCTTCTGGTGTGTAGGCTTATATGCAGAGTACTCATAAAATACATAAATAAATTTAAAAAATCTATTTTAAAGAGAATAATTTTCAGTTCCTTCCATTTTCCTGCAGATGTCATGATTTCACTTTTCTTTGTGGCTGGATAAAGTCCCATTATATGTTTCTTATATTTTTGCTTGTGAGTCTAGCCTTTAACGGCTGAGCCATCTCTCCAGCCCCCATTATGTGTTTCTTTATATGTTCACTGGCTGATGGGTATCTAGGCTGCTTCTGCCTCCTGCGTATTCAAGAACAGTATAGCAATATGGTAAGCCCCAAAATCTAGTACGTAATTAACAATTAAAATATATTCTCTTTTATCCTCCAAGTTACAGTACACTTGGTTTATCAGACAACTCTTACTGCCTTGTCTGCTGTGTCTGACTCTAGCAAGGCTGCCCCGTAATGCTTTGTTTTGAATTTTAAAAATTCCTCAGAGGAAATATGGATTAGCCAAGTATTTTTGAAAGACTCAACTATATGACATTTAATTAATTGATTAATTAATTAATTTTTGAGATGGGGACTTGTTACTTAACTTGCTTCATAATTCAGGCTGGTTTCAACTTCACAAGCCTTCTGCCTCAGCTTCCTGAGTTCTGGGTTCACTGTAGTGGGCTGTGTAGCATTTAGAGGGGAAAACATAAAGAACAAAAAGTCATCTAAGGTGTTACTTGCCATTAACAACTTAAAAAAGTTCTTTACTCGTACTTATGTTATATGTGTGTGTGCCTGCATGCGTTTATGCCATGAAGCCCGGAGTGTTGGATCCCCTGGAGCTGTAGTTACAGTGGTTGTGAGCTGACCTGTGGGTGCTGGGAACTGAACCCGGGTCCTCCTGTCTCTCCAGTCCCTCCTTTTCTTCTTATCCTCCCCACCCCTCTTCTATTCTGCTTTCACCAATGCCTTGGGCTTCCTTACTTAACTTTCTCCGGAATTTCCTTTCATCCCTGTCAACAGCTATACCGAGTTCAACTCAAACAGCATGGCCTTCTCTCTTTCTCTTTTCCATCTTCCTCCTGCGAACTAAGAACCCCAAGAGGCACCTGAATCTCCCAAGTCCCTCTGGTGGGACTCCCCAGAATTTCCGCTAACAAGAAGCTGGGGGCCCGTCTCCACAACTACTGTGCGTCAGGAGTTTGCACAGATCACCTTTCCCAACCACTCAGCAGATTCTGTTTCTCTGTGTAGACCAGGAGGTGGTGGGTTGGGCTTTGGGAAGGTGCAGGCCCTGGGGCAAGTTCCCAGAAGCTGGAGGGTCTGTCTGACAAGGCTGGGTTTGAATGTACTAGGGCCCTACTCCAGGCAAGCACCTCTTCCGGCCTGGGGGTTGGCCCTGGCCCTGGAGCCCACCCGGGAGCCAGCCTATTGGCCCTGGCTGCCGTGGTTGGTGGAGGAAGGGCTCGCTGGTCCCACTGCCTTTCTGTGGCTTGAACAGGAAAGAGACAAAGGTTCCATTTTAGGGCTGAGGAAAAGCATTTGAGGTATTTCCATGGGAAGTGGCAGCCAACAAAAGCTGTGCTGGGTGGTGTTCTAGTTAATTGCAGGAAGGCAGGCAGGCCTCTAGGATATTACCTTTCTCGACTGGAAAGTGTTTCTTTGAAAAACGTTTTGGTTTAGCCTAGGCCTCCTAAGTTTTAGCAGATCTGCTAGTTCATAACTATGAAGAGAGTCACCAAGTTGGTCCTCGGGGGCTGAGAGGGAGGGAGGTGGAGGCAGCATAGGGCTTGAACAAACCACCCAGACGACAGCTCTCTGCTAAATGATGGCTGCAAAACACTGGATTAGATTTCTCAGCCCATGGAAAGTCCTAAAGGGGGCTGTTCCCCGGAGGCCTGCCTCCCCCAAATGGAAACAGAACCTGCACCACTGAAGGAAACCTCTGCTGCCCCTGCGATTGGGAAAGGGCAGGAAATGAAGCCAGTACTCTTCTTAAACTGTTTCTTTTCCCTTTTTAATAATGAAAAAAAAAAAAAAAAAAGAGAAGCATTACAAAGTTATGAATACCAGGGTGTTGGGCTCGACACGTTGCTCTCCCGGGTGACTTACAGAATGTCTGCTATTCGACGCTTTGGTGGGTGGGATGCATAAGACCAGCACCCCAGGGGAAACTTACCTGACTTCAGGTTCTCCTGCCTAAGAGGGACCAGTTTGCTGCGATCACAAGCCCTGACCACGTTTTCTGTGCCTGTGTGAGGGGTGTGTGTGTGTTTACATGCATGTGGTGAAGACTAAGAGGTCACATCAGGTATCTTCTATTGCTCTTCTTCTTACTGTTTCCGGGCAAGGTCTCTCACTGAATCAGGTGCTGATTCAGCTAGATTAGGGAGTAGGGGGCAACAAGCCCTAGAGATCCACCTCCCCACCTCCCCAGTGAGGGGCTCACGTGTCCACAGTGTGCGCAGCTTTTTAACCTAGTCACTGGAGACTGAACTCCGGTCCTTATGCTTGCTCAAACCGTCTCCTCTGTGCCCTTAGTTTTTTTCTGCCGGGGATGGAACCTAAGCCTTCTAGTTGCTAGGCAAGGGCTCAGTCATTTAGCTAGATCACTGGTTCTGAGGCAGGGCTTCTCAAAGGAGGTGAGAACAAGCATTCAGACCACCAAGCACTGCATGGGGCTCTTCCCACAGAGCTGCTCCCTAAACAGAACACTCCTGTTGGTGCAAGTAGATTTCCATCTGGCTGTTAGACATGTGGAAACAGAAGTCTATGAATAAAAACCTAGTGCCATCCCCTTCTCCTGGCATCCCAGGATCCCCTACCTTCAAAGTGAACACTCAGTTGAGCTCCTTGAGGTCTGCCCTGAGAGTCTTCAAATGCCCACTGCCTGGGCTGCCTCAGTTCTTGCTCCTGCTTCTGTGCCCTGAGGCTGTCTTCCTTGCTGCTTGGCCTACGAGGGTGGAAAATGTCACTGGGGCATTCACTCCTCTTCTTGACTCCTTCTGCTGGACCAGCTGCTAGCCATGGCCCTCTGCTGAGGTCTCTTCCTGTTAGTGACCCTCCTACACAGCCCTCTTCCCTTTCCCCTTCAGGGCTAGAGATGGCCAGGGGCTCTGGGTGCTTTGCTTTCCCTGACTGGCTTCTTTCACTTCAGTCTTATGAAGAAACAATGTATTAAACTCTCCTCAAGACATCCCAGATTTTTCAGGTCTTGGACTAGGAAGAACATATTTTGTAAAACAAAAAATGGTGTTAGTATATCTATTTAAAATATATCATCTATCTATCTATCTATCTATCTATCATCTTATCAATCATTTATCTATTTATCATCTTATCAAGCATCTATCATCTTCTCTATCATCCTATCTATCTATCTATCATCTTATCTATCTATCTATCTATCTATCTATCTATCTATCTATCTATCTATCATTTTATCTATCTATCTATCTATCTATCTATCTATCATCTTATCTATCTATCTATCTATCATATCATCATCAATCAATCAATCATTTTATCTGTCTACCTATCTATCATCTTACCTATCATTTATCAATCATCTATCATCCATCCTTGCTGTGAGCCCCTGTGTGCCCTTCAGTCTCTTAACCTCACTTCCGGTCTGCCCTGCACAGCTGCACACCTGTGTAGTGACTGGCCGTGGGAACTGACAGCCACAGGTGGTGAGGAACCTCACAACAGAGTGGGCCCTGCTGTGAGACTGTCCTATGGACAGCCGGCTTCCAGGGAGACAGCCGATGTCCTCCAGGTACATCCCTTATGTCTATGAGCTGCAAAAATACTGGCTTATGGAGGGAGAAAAACACTATTTGGCTGAAGCAGAGAAAAATCACAGTTTGAAGAGAGCCTTTGTTTTGTGAGATCCGTTCTTGGGTCTCTGTGTGATCCCTGAAAAAAAAAACACGGAGAAGGCTCTCATTAGTCTGGAGCAGTGGCCACGTGCCTCTGCCTCTCTAGGGGTACAGAGACATAGCTGCCCAGTGGTCCCCTCAGCTCCCTCAGCTCCCTCAAGGCTTTCACGATTATAGCCAGCAGGGGTCGCTGCTGCCCAACACACCGTGTCCAGGCCGCGGGACCATGGGGCCCAGAAGGCAGGCCACTCCAAATATCTTGGGCGATTTTTCTTTCCAGCAGGTTAGAAACCTGCCCACTCTGCACTTCTGTCTAAGAGAACGAGCCAGCCCCATTTCTTCTTCTCCCCAAGACCCCATGGAGGTCCGTGGGGCTGCATCTTCATATAGCGTGTGCAGCTGTGAGGTCTCCCAGCAGCCTCTCTGCTAGGGTAAGCGGTCTGGGCATCAAGTACTTTCAGTCCCTCTCCTGTAGGTTAGGCTGGTGGTAGCATTCCCAGCCACGCTGTTCAGGGGAAACTGGGGTGTGGAGGTATCAGATAGTCGCTAAAAAAGGTGTCTAACAGAGATAGGGAAGGAAAGAACAGACATTTGGATCCACATCACTGTGTGTACTTGGACCGACACTTAGCACTGAAGTCTAAACCGAAGACTCACCAGGCCCTGCACTCTGTTAAATCAGCCGTAGGCACTTGGTGAGCTGCCTAAACTGGGTGCTGTGTCTCGGCCTGTTTGACACACATGTCACTCCAACTTGATCTCTGACAGATTCCTCAGCAAGTCACCTCAATCAGGACGAGTGACACATTTATTAAGACGGATGGTCAAAGTGCCAGCTCTTCTCCTGTGTCCATGTGCTCTAGGCGTGGCCACTGTTGCTTTCATAGGTGAGAATGACGTCTTTAAAGAAAAATGCCCTATCGGGATGGGCATGGCTCTTATGGCACAGCTCTGCAAAGGAGCCCTGCTTGCCCTGACCTCCTTAGTTTGACACATGTATGCAGCCCACAAACTGCACAATGGTACAGGGCATTCGGAGGGTGAGCTGGAGAGATGTTTCCAATTTGGAGATATCTCCCCAGCTGGTCCCTCTGTACCACCTGGGAGCACCCAGCGGTGTTATTCAGGAGAGCAAGGGTAAGTAAAAGCCCGGGGTGAAGGACTATACACAGCCATGCACAGGTGTATCCAACCCTTGAGGCGGATGGAGTAGGAAGGCAGTGCAGACTACAGCGAAGTGGAGCCAGGGGGAGAGGCCGGGCTTTGTGCTTGAGGCCCAGGCCAGAAGGAGCCAGGACACCTGGGGTTGGGGGGGGGGGAGAAGCTGGGAGTGGGAGAAGGAGAGAAGGAGGGGGAAGAAGTCATCCTGCACTTTGCTGTCCCAACAAGAGTAAAGTAGCTGAGGAGGCCAGGTGAGGAGGCAACTGGAGGCTTTCCTGGAGGTTTATCCCCATGCCATGCCAATGATTTCTTTCTGGAAATTTCCATCAGCCGTTCTGAGCTGTCTTCTGCCTGTTGTTCCAGCTTGTGGGAACTAAAGAGAAAGTCACAGCTCCTCTATGCGTGTGCTGAGAGGACTCCTTGGGACAGAGGGTTATGCACAAAAAGGCTTGGAAGAAGCAAGCACCTCATGGATGAGGGTGGCCTGGGAGGCTGTGGGCCTTACACAGAGTGTTTATAGCTCTGCTTTGTGTTCATATTGCCTGGGAGCCAAGCTTCCCATCCCTCCTCATTTCCCACGCCCCCCATGCAGGAGGGCACAGCAGCCCCCAGCCAGGGACTTTGGGTATAGATCACTGGCTTCTTCCACCTGGTGGGTGTTGTCTTCTCGAAGACCAAATTCTGTTTCTTACCCATGTGCCCGGGTGAGGACCCTGGCTTGACTGAGGACCGAAGAGTCTGCTTTCTTTTCCTCTCAGGTTCCCGCTCCTGTCAGAAGGTGCTGGGAAGGCTGAGAAGGGCTGACCAGGCGGGGGTGGGGACAGCGTGAAGACTATCTTAGGAGGTCACCCTGCACTGGGCTGTCCCAACAAGAGCTTGAACTGAACCAAACCATGACCCCAAATTGGAAAACACTGCTCCAATTCACCACCCCCAACTGAACCCAAATATTATTACTTTTTGACTGCACTCTGAATCCCATGAATGTTTTCTCTTAAATACCTACCAAACCAGTTTGAACTAGACACAAACATATGTGTTTTCTAAAACCGGTGATCTGAACTTCAAAATAATCTCCCATCTGAGGTGATGGGAAATGTTCTGGACTTGGGTTGTCCTGGTCATAGCAGCTGGAAAGCCCCTTTTATGGCCCGTGCCCCTCTCATTCTCTTAGCATTTAAACTTCGCTTCCTAGCTTTACAAACAGAAATAGAATCTGCATACAGCAGTGTCCTTCAGTGCACAGCCTGGGTACATGCTGACGGGTACATGCTGACAGATACATGTATGAAAGTGCTTGGCTCCCCCTTGTCAAGATGTTAGCACATTGCTGTCAGTCTGGGAAATTCTCTTTGCCCTTTCCCAGGCCAGCTTGCTCCCACCACACAGTCCTGTTCTGATTTCTGTCTCCTTTGCTTCTCATCTGAAGCATTCTAACTATCCCTACCCCTGTCTTAGAAAAACAGAGAACACAGAAATACACATTTTATTGTAAGGACAGCAGAGGTTCACTAATTTCTTTGGAGGTTACAGAACTGGGGAGTGGCCGGGATGCAGGCCCTCAGGGCTGCTATTCCATGCCAACCTTCTACCAAATTAGAGATCTATCCTGGGACAGATGCTACCAGCATCTTCCTGGGGAGTGGAGCTCATGTCTGTCTCAAGGCACCATGGGACACATTCACACCTCCCTCTAAGCAGGCTTTTTGTTTTTTTTAAACCCCTGCTCACTCGTCAGCAGAGAGCGAGTATTCCTGCACTTTGCTATCTGGGCTGCACCACTCAGCACACAGGGACTTCTAGGGCTCCTGCACATTTGGGTGACAGTGTCCTGTCCTGGGTTGGGTCCCCCAACTTCAGTCTGCCTGTGTGTGGTGTTTGCTAGGGGCTCTAGCTGTTTGTTCTGTACAGACAAACTACAAGTGACCCCCTGAGAGCAGCGCCTGTCTCTCTGAGCCAATGGGCAGGGAACATTGAGCAGACTCCCAGGCCTGGCTTCCTGGGGAGACATTTTCCAGGTCTACAACAATGTTGAGTTTGATTTGATTTCCCCCTTTGCAGGCGATTGTGTGGTTTGGGGTGTTTTGCTACTAGTTATAATCCCATAAAGCACAGCTGCTGAGATTTTTCCAAGAGGGCTGCTTTCAACCGCCCTCGTTGAAAAGGCTCTAATTTATTTCAGTCGCTGGTGGGAACCCGGCTTGAGTGCAAGACAAAGGCGTCCTGTGTTGATTTAATTGCCCTGCAAGTGTCTCCTTGGGGAGATTCTACCATCCAGAGCCACCTTGCTGTCTTCCATGCCTCTTAGAGGGATGTAGTAGTCCATGAGCCTTTTGGGGCTTAGGAGCCAGGGCTGGCTTCTGGGCTAACCCATTTCCTGTGCTCACAGGCCTTGCTCTTCAGCCAGTCACATTAGTGTGAATTACTTTGGTTGTTCCTCCTGGTTTTAGCCAAGTCCTACCCATGGAGGGGTGACACTTTGGGTGAAAAGATTAATGAAGAGGGAATCTCAGGGAAACAGAACTTTAGCAGGGACAGATGTGTTGGCACTTAAGAGTAGCTGAATGCCGGGATTGCCAATTTAACTAATCTAGATGGTCAGCTTTGAGGATGCCTCTCTCTGGTCGGCACCAGGATACTGACAGGCTGCTACGCCTACCTATTGTGCTGGCATTGGGACTCCAGTCTGTGAAGCAAGTGCTTCAGGATGCTGAGATCTCTCAGGCCATCCCCTTCTCGGCCCCTTCCCTGCACTGAATTCAGCAGCCCAGGACCAGAGAGGCCAGTGAGGAGTTTTTGCTGCTTGTCAGATTGTAGATACATCTTCAGCTAAGTTTCCTTGGCTACAACTGCTTCCCAGTGGGAATCCCAAGGAGTTCTCTAAAGGTGGCTGTGCTCAAGACCCTGCTTCCTGTGACACACGGAAGGTGATTTCCACAGAGCCATGGGGATCTATTTCCTTCCAAGTAAGAGGAAGTCACATGGTGGGGAACATTAGCCAGGAGGTTCCTCTCAGCATCATAGGGCTCCCCTCTTCTCTAGTCTTCCTTTACAGCCACCTAGTGAGGCCCACAGAATCAGGTGAGTCCCAAGTTGTGCAATGTGGAAATCCTCTTCTTGGATTTCTTGAATTTCAAGAATTACCTTGATTTTTGGAGGTTAGGGACAGAGCACTGGTATCCTGGAGACCCAAGGAGCCATGAGAGTCACTTTGATTATATGGACTTCTAAGAAGTCATGGGTCTTTCACATCCAACTGACGTTCTCATGAATGTTCATTTTTATTTAAAAAATCTTTAAGTTGGCTGGCCAGTGTGTGTGTGTGTGTGTGTGTGTGCTTGCTTGTGTACATGTACCTGTTAGTGTTCACACGTACGTGCACAGGTAAAACTAGAGGTCAACCCCAGGACCTCAGGAGCTTATTCCTCAGGAACTGCCCACCAGGAGATGCAGGGATCTTCCCAAGGTTGCCTTTTCTTGCTCTAAATAAGATGCAGTTTCAGCCTTTAATAGAGTCGGTGGCATTTTTGCAAAGGTGGATATGCCCAAGGGAATGGTGACATTCAAAAATGTTCCCTCTCTGGCGGTTATTTCACATAAGCAATTGTTCCCTTTCTTTTGGGATTTGAGTTGGAGAATCTCCTGGGACCACGAGTTGTCCTGGAGCTATCCTGGTTGAGGGTGTCAAAGATATAAAGAGCAAGGCACCCCCTTCTGGATGTGTTCTTCTCCTGGATGAACTCAGAAACACCTCAGCTACACAGCCTGCTAATTTTTTCAAGGTTAAAGAGATTTAAGACAATTTGAGGGCGGAATAATTCATCCCTTCATGTCGAATTTTGCCATGATTAGTAGTTAAGGGCCTAGCCTTCTAGCCATTTCCATGCATTCAGAAACATGCATGATAGCTTTCAGTTTTACATGGCTGGTACTGTGGATTCCATTCTTGCTGCTCTCCATCTGTTTGAGTAATTCCTGGCTTCCGTGGCCTTCTCCAAATTCACGGTGGGTCTGTGTATAGTTTTCCCTGTCACAAACAGCTCTTCAGAAAATGGCCTCTCTATGAACTCTGAGAGGTGTTTTCTTACCTTTTTTTTCTTTCCCTCGTGTGTGTGTGTGTGTGTGTGTGTGTGTGTGTGTGCGCGCGCGCGCCGCGCCCCGCGCGAGTTGTGTGTGGGCATGTATGGATGCTTTGCATGTGTGTGAAGGTGAGCGTGCGTGCGTGCGTGCGTGCGTGCGTGCGTGCGTGCGTGTGTGTGTGTGTGTGTGTGTGTGTGTGTGTACATACATGTAGGGGTCTCAATCGCTCTCCCACCTTATTTTTTTGAGGTAGGGTCTCTCAGTCAGGCCCACAGCATGCAAATACGGCTAGTCTTGTTAGCCAGCTTACACATTGGCAGTCCTCTGTCTCTGCCTTTAGAGACATGAGTCTTTATAACTCTCCCCACAACTTTTGCGTAGGTTCTGGAGATCCGAACTCTGAGACAAGCATTTTAATCACTGGGGCTCTCCTCAGCCCTCTACGCCATTTTAACACAAGGAGGTCAAGTTCATTATACAGACGGAGGTCTGCTAGGCAAGAGCGGATGTGCTGAGTCACGTGGCTCCTAAGGATCGGCTGGTCCTGGGCTGATGCGCTTTCCACATACCTCAGAGTAGGGGCCTTTACTCTGGAGATCAGGCCCAGCTGCAGAGTCTGAGGTGGATCTGAGAGTCTGAACTTCTGATAAGCTCTGAGGGGGTTCAGGCTGCTGGTTAGCACCATGCTTTGAGTGGTGAGGCTTTAGTTTGGTTAAGAGCATACATCCCAGGGCTTTTTAAGGGCAGAGAGGGGGAAAGTAAGAGGACAGTGTCTTGTTTTGTCTCTGACCTGGTGTGTATTTTGATCGTAGATGTAGTAAGCACCTCAGTAGATACGCTCCTAGCCCTTCCTTGTCCTGGATGGAGAAAGATCCCCACAAGATTGACCAGTTGAGAAGTTTGGGACCATGAGAGAGGCTGACTCGCCTGTGGCCTTCATAAGCCAGGACTGGGCCAGACAACAGCATCCTGGATCCCATACTGGTTGCCGTAGGAAGGCATTTCTGGGTCCTGGATCCCATCCTTGTCTGGGACCTTCTCCTGTGTCTCACAATTAAGGCAGTAGATGGAGAAGATGTGGGGTTTGCAGAATGAAGATACCAGGCACGGCCCTTCTGTAGGAAGAGCCTCCTCTGGGTTCTGACATTTCTGGTTGTGTTCCCTTGCCAGGGCCCATCACAGTGTGTGGGAGAGCGTGAAGAGGGGGTGCTCCCTGGGCTCAGCATCAGCTCCTCCACTCTTGTCTGCTAGCAGTACATCCCTGCAGTGTCCCAGCCACAGCCCCTTCACTCACTCATTCATCCACTCAAAAACCATCTCCTGTCAGGTCAGGAGATGCTGGTCCCTGTGCCACATGAGGAGTGGCAAGCGTCAGTTCCCTTTTCTCTTCCCCCCACGCACCCCCCCCCCGGAAATAGGTTTTTACTGATCATGGTAACAAAAAGAGGTTTAGTCAAAAGGACCAAAGCCCACGTCTCCATTAGACTCTTCAGATTCATTCTTTTCTGCTTCCACCTTCTTCTCAGCTGGGAGAGAGGCAGTTGAGGGATGGAATGGCTTGACTCCAGTTCCTGGAGAGGGCCCACCAGCCGCTATGTTGCAGATGAGGCTCCCAATGTTAACAGGGGCCAGGGTCTTTGCAAACAGGCCAGGCCAGAAAGGTTCAACATCAACACTAGCTGCTTTAATGAGGACACTGCTCTTATCCTCTGAGATATCACACGACGTCGTTGTGCAGACGAGGGCAGAGTAGATGCTGGCGAGCTCAGGGATGGAGAGGGACTACCAGCATAGCATGGTGCCAGTCTCCAGACATGGTGAGAGCCTCACCGCACTTCAGCCTTTGTTTCCTTGGAAGGACCACGCACTTGGAGGCCCCCCCCCCAGGAAAGTCAGTCGTGGCCACCTGTGGTGGGAGGCACACGGCCCCCAGGATAGCTGGGCGGGCAGCCCAACACAAAATTGTGATTGTCCTTAAAACACTGTGAGATTTAAAAATAAAGATTTATTGGTATTATTTTAAATTTCTGCCTGTATGTGTGCCTGCTTGTAGGTATACACATGTGATTGCAGGTGCTCGAGGTCAGAGAAATCAGATCCCCTAGAGCTAGACTTATAGGAGGCTGCCTGATATGGGTGCTGGGAACAGAACGTGGGTTCCCCTGGAAGACCAGCATGTGTTCTTCATCGGTGCGATGTCCCCCTGCCCCCCTTTTGTAACGTAATTGCATGGTTTTCAGACATGAATTTTGTAGATGACCACGTCATGTACTGAAGCCAGAAGGTGGGGCGTGCCCGCTGGAACCTCTGAGAACTCTTTCATCATTCACAGCCTTGACTATGGCTTTGAGGCTGGAAAATTAAAGCTATGTTTGAGGTCTTCCCAGATAGAACTGCAACCTGGTCCCACAGGTGGGTCACACTGCACATACGTGCATGTCTACATGCATACATGTCAGGAGCATGTGTCGGGAGACAGGAGGTAGAGAGACGAGGAGAAAACACATTGAGGAATGTTGGGAAGTGGAAAGGGAAAGGGAGGACTCTGTGGGACGGAGGGACAGCAGGACAGAAGAAGCAGATGGTGGGAGTGGGTGTGAATGGGAAGGGTCATGGGAGGAGCAGAGGAAGAAGCAGATATACCTTAGCTAAGGGTGGGTGTGTGGACCTTGGCTCTTCTCCCTCAGGAAGTGTCCTTGTCCCCAGCTTTCAATGGTATGCCTCATGTTCACATTTGAAGATAAGCCCTGTTCGTCTGTCACTAGACTCTGGCTACCAAGCAGCCTGGAGTAGAAGGCGGAAGCTCTTCCACCTCATCAGAGTGTAACGGGATGAACGATGGTGCGGGGGCTACTGGCTGATTGGACCTTAGTCGTGCCACATGTTGCATTTCCTAATGAGAAAATGATTCAAGATTGTCTCCACGGATGGTTGTGATTAAACTATTTGTCTTGACTTCCTCTGCTATATCGAACATGTACATGTATGTGTGTGCTTACACGCACACACACACACACACACACACACACACACACACACACACGTACTCACTCACGGCAGGCCTTGCAACAGCCTCTATTTGGGACAGCCTCTGGGGTCCTGAGTGCTTAGCTCCAACCCTTACTGTGTGTCTGTCTGCCTTTCTCACTGTAGCTCAGAATGGCTGCCCTGAGAGGGGAGAGGGGATTCCCAAAGGAGACAGGCATAACAAGCCTGTCAATCAGACCTTTCTCCTGAGGTGGCCTCATAGCCCACCTTTGGCAGGGAGCTGGGTTTAAATGAACATATTTTTTTCAGGCCATCAGATGTCTGCCTCTTAAAGTGAACCGTGTTTCTTCCCAGGCAAGAATCTGGAGTTCTTTCTAGATAGTTCCTTCTATACTCTCTGCTGTGAAATTCCAATTTTATTTGAATGTCCTTTGTATGAGGTGGTACAAGCCATTCGGGATGTAGTCCCCCCGCCCCCATTTTTTTTTTTTTTTTTTTTGCCAGGATAGGAGTTTGAAGCATATTTCAAAAAACAACCAGAGTGTACTATTAAATGAGTATTCTTAGGAACTAGAAAGTTCTTATGCAGAATTCAAACATGCAAAGGGCCCTAAGAGTGCATGTTCTTGATTATAAGGACATTAACATACTGCCTCCCTCCCAAGTTAGCTTCTCTCTAAATCTTCACCATACTTCAAGGTCTAGTGCAAATGGTCCCTTCCCTGGGGTCCCCCTCTTGGCCACTATCTCAGTCACCATTCACCCTCTGAATTCTGCCCCCATCCCTTTCTCTCTAGTTACTGCAATTCTGGCAGTCAACCTTTGCTTTGTTGTGTTAAGAAACAACTCAGACACTAAATGGCTGGACCACTGTGCTCTTTCTGGGCTCCTGGCTGAGGAAGCTCTCTTTTGGGACATTGTAACGGGAGGTATTAGAAAAGGCAGGCGCGTCGCCATGCTCGGGAGTCCAAGGCGACCGTCTCTCCCAAGTTCGAGTCTAGCCTCTGCTGTGAGTCCGGCTCACAGCCGGAGGGGAAAAAAACAAACAAAAAAAAGAAAAGGTGGATGCAACTCGGCTCCGGCTAACTCCCTGGCTGCCACCATGTTCCCGCTGTAGCCAGTGGCACCGGCCCGGGACCCACCAGAAATTGGCGTGCTGTTGCCTCCACCGGCAGCTCCATGGACTCTATGGCTCTAAGTGTGGCCCTTGGGCCAACTCTGCCACCCTCATAGTGATTGGCTCAACCCCAGACAATAACCACCATTCTCGCACTACCCGGTAGAAAGAAGACTCTTAATTCTTACGATTAACCAAATAGATTTATATATCAGCAAATACTCAATACACAAGATGCCCACACAATTAGAATTGTTATCCCAATATCTAAGCTTTTGATATGAATAACTACCGGAGACTGCTAGAGACACGAATGTCTGCCACCATCTTGCTTCTCTCTCTTCTCCTCTCTCCTTCTCCAAACTCCTAGCTCCACCTACCTCTTCTACTGGCCAATCACAAAGCTCCACTGCAAATACAATGGGCAGAAAGGTCCTGCAACAGGACAAGCTGTTCCCTAGGCAGAGGGGAAGAGAGTGATTGTGGACACACGTCCGTCCGGCTTTCAGTCTCTGCTCAGATGCAACGCACCCATCACTGCACCCAGATGCCCAAAGCAGCTCACGCGGATGAAGGCAGTGTGGGAGGAATAAGGCTTTTCCTAAAAGCTCTACCACAAGCACCCTCATGGATGCATGCTGTCCATGTGTCTTGAGCATCCATGATTAAATTCGACCCTCCTCCTGGTGAGTCCTCATGACCCACCTTTGGCAGGGAGCTAGGTTTAAACCACTGAGATTTTTATTCAGATTAGATTCAGGGTTGTTGAGTTCCCCATTTAGAGCAGTTTTGGGTGTGCTCATGTCCTGGACAAAAATCCTCTTTGGTTATAATTAGGGAATTTTGATTGCCATTTCTATATCTCCTTCCTTCCTTCCTTCCTTCCTTCCTTCCTTCCTTCCTTCCTTCCTTCCTTCCTTCCTTCCTTCCTTCCTTCCTGTCTGTCTTTTTTTTTGTGACAAGATTAGTCTAGTCCACCTGCTTCTGCCTCCCCAAGTGCCAGGATTAAAGGCATGCACCACCACAGCCCAGTCCTGCCCCCTTTCTTTTGTTGACCCAATCTCATGGATCTGAGGCTGACCTCAAACTTGCCATGTAGCTGAAGATGTCCTTGAGTGGCTCATTCTCCCGTTGACACCTCAGTGTTGGGGTTACAGTACACCCCAGTTTATATGGTGCTAGGGACCAAACTCTGGGCTCCCGAGTGCTAGGCCAACCATTCTACCCATTGGTATACACACCAGCACATTTTGTTCTTATTGTTACCCCAACACATTGGTTTATCAGCTATACACTCCTGTTGGTCGCACTCTTTTGCAGCTTCCAGGAAGTAGCTCTCTTTCCAGCCCCTTGGCTTCTCTAAGTATCTTCCACTCTTCTCGTCCACTTGCCCTGTAAGAGCCTCTCCGCAGCATAGTCTGCTCTCTTCCACTGAGCGTATCTCGTTTTTGTTGTTGTCATGTCTGTGCAAGCACACATGTGTGCAATCGGTTTGCATGAGTGCAGGCATTCACATCCACAGAATGTGTGTGAAGCCAGAGCATGTCTTCCAGGAGTGGGCTCTGTCCTCCTGCCATGGCTTCCGCGCATTGGGCTTAATGGGTGATTTTGGGGAGAGGCAGCAGAAGCCCCTCTAGCTGGTAGGAAATCGTGAACATTGAGAAATCATATTTGTCTCAAGTCACAGAGTTTTGGAGTGCATTTATTATATATAATAGAAAACTGAGGTCCTCCCTGTCCCCCAAACTGGTTTATTGTCCCCTACTGAACTTATTTCCAACCCCCAAATCTGGCAGTCCCTCCTCCCTCCTCTACCTCTAATTCACATGCCAAACTGGAGGGTGCACAGGGGAGTTGCACTTAGTGAGATGAAGTTTGGAGACAGGCTGCATGGTCATGTGTGTATGCTTCATGTGACTGACGGTGCCCATATATGCAGTTAGAATGAGAAGTTCTACAGGGTGTATTTCTCACCTCTTAACAACCTAATTCTTCACCATGCTCTCTAGAACGCCCACGGTGTCCTGTGATTGCTTCTCCAGCCCTCCTCGCTCGCTTGCCCATTGTTCATTCTCATCTTAGGCTCTTTACATTCCTATATGAGTATTAAAATTATTTACATATTTATCATCATGTGTGTGTGCATGGTGTGTATATGGTGGCATGTGTGTGTCATGGTGTGCATCTATAAGGCAGGGGACAACTTTGAGGAGTCTATTCTCTCCAGGAATGGAACTCAGGTCTCCAGGTTTGCTCAGCAAGTGCCATTTCATCTGTTCCACCACATTATTATTATTACTATTATTATTATTATTTTGACACAATTAAAGAGATTGACTAAAATCTCTCTGGAGTGTGCCTCTCCTTTAGTCTCACCCTCCAAACTGTGTTCTTTCTGAGAAGCAACTCCAGACCCAACAGTTGTATTAAACTTCCAGAGTTCACTTTGAGGGTAAACTCTGTTTTGGAGACATGGGGGCACCATTCAGCCCTGCTTCCGCTTGTTGGCTTTCTCCAATTCATGGTTTGTGTGCTCTCTAGGCTTGTCTTTGTTCCCACAGTTCCAGATGTTTCTCTGGAATGTCCTCACTGTGTCTTAGCAACGTCTGGATTATTAAGGCTCTCTCTCTCTCTCTCTCTCTCTTTCTCCAACATAATATTTTTATTATTTGGAAATTTCATACAATGTACCACAATCACACTCATCTCCCATTCTTTCCAGGTCAACCCTCCCACCCTTCCATCCCCACCCCCCACCCCCCAAGAAAGAGAAAAGAAAAGAGAAGAAAAAAGAGAAGACCAGGTCTAAATTGTGTTGCACATGTATGGTCAAACTTCCAGTGGCCAGTCCTTTAAAAAGGCCTAAGTCATGTTCGTGTCACAGTGTCCATGTCGCGGCGTCTGTGTTGTCCTGTCATGTCTTCCCACCCCACTAGGAGCCATCAATTGTGAAGAGCCACACTTCAGCATCTTTATCACAAGGGTCTTTAAGGACTCTCTGCAATAGCTTCATGTCTGGGACATTTCTTTTTCTTTCTCTTTTCTTTGTGGAAGCCTTCAGTGTCTCTCATTCTCAGTTATGAGTCTGCCCATGGCAACATGGCTCACGACATCCATGTAGATTCCAGTGTCAGCACGGATCTTCGACACCAACATGGTTTCTGGTGGCAGCATAGAACATCGAAATCTTCTGAGGAGACTTAACCCAGAAAATGAACCATTTGTCATCTTGAATATCTAGCTGTTGCTCGAGTCAGGGTGATTGTGCCTTTGGGCAGCACAACTTGGGACAGGACCTGCGTGGGTCACCTCCTTGCCCTCAGCTCTGGCCGCCCTGCTGCTGCCCCAGGCACAGGTGTCATGTTTGCACTGTGGGCAGTGCCAACATTAGCTAATTTAAACATTTTAAATTTAAAAAATTTAAAAGTTTAAAATTAAAATTAAAAATAAAAAAATGATTATTTACTTGTTTATTTTGAGACTATAGCTTTTGCTAGCCTGGAACTCATTATTTAGAGCAAGCTGACCTCAAACGCAAAGATCTGCCTGCCTTTGCCTCTCAAGTGCTAGTGTGTGCATTCAGGAAGTGCTCTTTTTCTTTAAAAAATGCAATGGCATTTATTAAGATATCCAAGTCTTTTTCTTCATCGTTTGACTTCGTCTTTCTGAAACTCTAGCACATAGTAAAACTAAAAATGCATACAAGGCACAGACAAGGAGGTGTTGGCTGGAGTAGATGAGATGGCAGGGAAGCAGAAACTTTGTGACAAAGGACATCAGCATGTAAACACGTTTATCACAAGTAGCCTCCACAGTGCCGGTGTCTACTTACCACATGCTCATTACGTGCTTGTTACGAACTTTGTTTAACTGATGAAGAAACTGAGGCTCAGATAGAAAAGGACACTAGTGTGTGTGTGTGTGTGTGTGTGTGTGTGTGTGAGAGAGAGAGAGAGAGACAGAGAGAGAGAGAGACAGAGAGACAGAGAGAGAGAGAGAGAAGAGAGAGAGAGAGAGAGAGAGAGAAGAGAGAGAGGTGTTGGGATTGAGCCTTGCATGTGATACATAAGTACCTACTTATTACTACTGAGCTATATCTTCAGCCTTTAAAAAAATCTCTGTCTGTCTATCTATCTATCTATCTATCTATCTATCTATCTATTATATCTATCTATCTATCATCTGTTTATCTACTTATCAATCACCTATTATCTATCTATCATCTATCTTCTATCAATCATGTATCTATATATCTATTATCTATCTTCTATCTATCTATCTATCTACCTATCAATCATCTATTGTCTATCTAACTATCAATCATGTATCTATATATCTGTTATCTATCTATCTTCTATCTATCTATTATCTGTCTATCTACCTATCAATCATCTATTGTCTATCTATCTATCTATCTATCATCTATCTATCTACCTATTCTATCTATCTATCTATCTATCTATCTATCTATCTATCATCTGTTTATCTACCTATCAATCACCTATTATCTATTTATCATCTATCTATCTATCTATCTATCTATCTATCTATCTATCATGTATCTATATATCTATCTTATCTATTATCTGTCTATCTACCTATCAATCATCTATTATCTATCTATCTATCTATCTATCATCTATCTACCTATTATCTGTCTTTCTACCTATCAATCATCTATTATCTATCTATCTATCTATCTATCTGTCTATCTATCTATCTATCATGTATCTATATATCTTCTATCTATTATTATCTGTCTAACTACCTATCAATCATCTATCTATTATCTATCTATCATCTATCTATCCATCTATCTATCTACCTATTATCTATCTATCTACCTATCAATCATCTATTATCTATCATCTCTCTCTCTCTCTCTTTCTCTATGTATCTATCTATCTATCTATCTATCTTCTATCTGTCTATCAATCATGTATCTATATATCTATTATCTATCTTCTATCTATCTATTATCTGTCTACCTATCAATCATCTATCTATCTATCTATCTATCTATCTATCTATCTATCATGTACCTATATGTCTATTATCTATGTATCTATGTATGTATGTATCTACCTATCTGTCTGTCTGTCTATCATCTCTCATCTATCTAGTTAGTAATTTGAGAAAGGGTTTCATGCAGCATAGGCTAGTCTTGAACTCTCTATATAACCAAAGATGATCTTGAACTTCTGATTCTCCTGCTTCCATCTCCTCAGAGCTGGGATTTACAGGCATAGACCATCATGCCTGATCTGGGACCTTTGTGTTCATAAAAAGTTAAGGAGAGAAGGAATATGTTTGGTGGAGGTGTAGTCAGGTATGGGCAAAGGGGGTGCCTCCGTTGACCCATGCTGAGGCATCCCTTCCCCTTGAGGGATTAGCCACACAATGGTATAGTATAGAGTTTATTTAGGGCATGGGGAGGGGAGTTGAGAGGATAGTAGACACAGATAAAGGCAGAGAGAGAGAGAGAGAGAGAGAGAGAGAGAGAGCAGAGAAGAGGAGTAGAGAAGTAGAGGCCAGCCATGAGCACATGGAGAGAGAGGGGGTAGGGAATGGGAGAGAGGGGGAAAGGGGCGAGAAGACAGAGCGGGAGCAAGAAGGCAGAGAGAGAGGAGGGGGCAGGCAGCCCCTTTTATAGTGAGTCAGGCAGGTAACTGTGGGGCAGAGCTTAGAAAAATGCTAACAGGGACTCTAACCCAGACCTTTGCTTTCGAGGCAAGCTCTCTACCAACTAAACTACACCTTTCATTCTTTGAATGTCTTAAGTTTTGAGACTAGTCTCACTAAGTTTCTCAGACTGGGGCCTTCAGCCTGTGATCCTCCTGCCTCAACCTCCTGAGTACCTGGAATTATAGTTCTGTGCATCCAGGCCCCTGATGAAAAGATAATATTTAAAAGATAAGCTTGTAGTGAAATCTTACAGACCTGTAGGGAGCTCTACATATCTCATGGAGAAAGTCGTGTCCTCGATGTAGAGAGGCAGGATTAGCCAGGACAATCAGGTGCCATAGCGATGTCCAGCAGCTTACGGCTTGCCACAGAACACAAAAGAGTCATTCCATTTGATGAGTGACACCATGCTGGATCATCACAAAGTAAACTCCACTTATTATCATCCGGAACCCCCGGAAGTAGAATTACTTCCCGGGTTGCCCCCTCCTCACTCCTTTCACAAAGAGAGCCAACATCATCGGTGCTTGCATGGATTGGTGATGCTGTTTGTCTGAAGTTGGGCTGGGAGGAAACAGACTGTGTGGCCTTTTCTCCTGCTCTGTCCTGTCACATGAGCCCAAAGGTGGACAGTCTACCTAAGAGGGCAGTGAGGGGAGAGGAACTGGCTGATGTCCTGAATCCACTGCACAGATGCAGTGACTTGGCTGGACAGAGGCCTGCCTATGGGTAGGTCTGAGGAGGTGAAGAGCAGGCTGTGTGTTCCTCAGTGGGCTTGCTGGCGAATGGGAGATGTCACTCTTTGCTGCCTGAGTCAGGGATTGGTTGTTACAGCAGCATGCCCATGTGTGAGCTCTCCCACACAGAGCCTCCTCTGACCTCTGAAAGGTTGGTTTGCTGTGTATCTTCCTAATAAATCCCCGCTCTTTCCCAGAAAGCCACTGTGAACACTGTTGCAAGGAGAGCTTGTTAAGTGACCCTGCGTTTAAGGTCTGAGTCAAAGCCTTGTGTGTTTTCGTAACTAGAAGGCTATGTGTTTCTTAGCTACTGGTCAGACTGGATGAGCCTGCCAAAGAGCCTTCAGGGAATTTCCTCACCGTGTAACAAATTTATGAGTCATATGAAAAGCTGGGAAAAGCTTCAACCAGCTGCCTCTCATTGACTCAGAAGCCGTTTTACAACACCTTGGTGCTGGGGCCTTGGATGGAGCCAGTTGAAAGGTTTATTATATCTACAAATGGCCTGCCATAGCCAGGGAGAAAACCAGAAGGAGCCTCCCTTCTCCTGTCCTCTCGGCAGACACTGTAATAGTTCTCTAGAGCTGTTCAGCCATCACAAGGGCAGCATCTGTAGCATCCTTGCTGTTCCCTTAAGGGGTTGCCCTTGGGCAGATGGAGGAAGGTGGTTTTTGGAGTTATTTTCCATGTCTATTTAATTAAGCAGTGAGGGTGGTGGTGAGTGTATATGTCTCTCTCTCTCTGTGTGTATGTGTTGTGTGTGTGTGTATACATGGGTCAAAGGTTAAGAAAACAGGCTATTCTTCCAGAGGAGGCTTGACTCCCAACACCCACATGGTAGTTCACAACCATCTATGACTCCATTTCAAGGGATTATCTAATGCTTTCTCCTGGCCTCCTTGGATACCAGGTCACACACATGCAGGCAAAACACACATACATAAAAGAAACAGTTACTCTTGATTGCCGATATGATTGGATTTAGGATCACCATAGAAACATACTTTTGGGTATGTCTATGTTACGAGGTTCCAGAAAGGGTTATCTGAGGAGGGAAGCCTCACTTTGAACAGGTGTAGTGTGGGGGCGGGCAGCTACACTGAAGGGAAAGGAGAGCGCCAGTGGGGTATAAGCCTTTGTCTCCCTTTGCTTCTTGACTGCAGATACAATGTGATCAGTTGTCTCATGCTCTCCCTGCCCCCGCCCCCGTGCCTTCCCACTGTGACTGATTCTAAAAAACGGTGAACCCACATAAACCTTGCCTTAAGCTGCTTTTGTGTTTGTTACAATAGAAAAGTGGCAAGGGGCTTCCAACTTAAAGTGTTTGAATCTGGGCTCTGATCTCTCAGTCCATGGTTCTTCATCGTTTCTCATCTTAGATTCTATATGTGCCAGATTATACATCTGTGGGAACCCACACACTGACTGAGTTTGAGCAGGAGATGAGGACTCTGAAGTCCTCAGAGTCTTCCTGAGGCCACTGTGGTGGGGGCTTTCCTCCCTGCTGGCCTGGATGCTCTAAAAGAACGGGGTGCAGAATCTGGTACTTGCTAGCAATATGAGCGCCTTTTCGGGCTGCTGACTTCCTTTCTGTTCCCACACTCTCCTGTATCTGCCTTCTCGCTCAGCCTCTCCTAGAGGACACATGGAGAAGTCTGAATCTTGTTACAGTAACTTTGCTCAGCCTCAAGTCCCCCAGCTTGGCCTCCTCTGCTAACCTCCCCATGTCCTTTCACCACCAATCTTGTACTGTCACCAGGTCCTGAGAGTATTACCTTCTAGTTCACCTTGGAAGATAACTCTCCTGCCTCACAGGACTCTGTCATAGAACCTGGGGTAAATGGTGGTTCCTAGCCCTCTCTGTGAATGAGACGGAGGGAGGCAAAGGGTGCTAGACATAAACGCATTGCAGTGGAAGTTGGAGAAAGTCATCAAGTCAGCTGACGTAGGGCCTAGAAATGTGCATTTCTAGAAAGTTCTTAGGCCATGCTTCCTTGCCAGTCCAGGGCCCGCTCTCTGAGAACCATTCTCTAGAAAACTGCAGAGTGGCCTGTACCCGGTGTGGAGTTTATTCTCTCTGCTGTCTCTAACTGTTGTTTTGGCTGTGTGTGAGGTTCTTGCTGGGCCCCTGAGCTCAGAGATGTCATCTGATTTATGGCACTTGGCAGACCCTCAGCGTCACAGGCAGACCAGAGCTTCTAACACACAGCACAGAGCACCCATGTGCAGGCAGATTTTACTGCACACCCTGGGACAGCACACACGTGGAAGACCCATTCCCTCTTCACTGTAAAACTTGGAAAAGGCGAGAGACAGCTGTGACCTTTTCTAGCGGTGATGCTCCCCAGGGGTGGGCTCTCTAAAATCTAGCGCTGGCAGCGTTGGCAGGAATTGGGTGCCCTGCAGACGTTTTCATGCTTTGTATACAGACTCTCCCCGACTCTGCTCACTCTCCTTCTCTTTCCCTACTCGGCCCTTTTGGGTGGTTCACACAGGGAATTGCCCTTAGGCTGTACCTGGTTGGTTGGCTCACAGGCATGGTCCCCCCTTATCCCAACCCAGGATATCAACTCATGGGATGGTGCTACCTACATCCAGTGTGAGCCCTTCCCTGTGGACGTGCCCTAGCAGATGTACCAAGAGATATGTTTCTTAGATGATTCTAAATCCGTCAAGTTATTAATGATGATTAACCCTTGTATCCTGGGTGAGCACACTTCATTCTACCCCTAGTGAGAACCTGGGGGGGCCCTGAATCCACGTATGTAGTTGGGGGCATGGACTCTATTATTGATTAAGGAGTGTGGGTTCATTCTTACTAAGGTGCCCTTTCTTGTGCCCCGAAACTGGCACTGTCCTCTCCATGTTAGCCCTGCAACGGCAATTCGTGGGCCTAGCACAATGGTTACCCTAAGCTAGGTCTCACCTGTGGAATGAATTTGAACGAAAAACTAGATAGTAGAATCAGAGGTACCAGCTGTGTCCCTGGCAATCCTCTCATACTTCACAGACAGTTACACTCAGTCAGAGAGGCTGCCCTGGGCATTGAGGACACCCTTGGTCGGGCTGGCATATTCCCTTAAACAGACACCAGACAGCTTGAGGCAGTGAGGAAACCAACCCCAAGTGGCCATGTAGCTCTCTGGGGGGCAGAGAGGAACAGATCGTCGCCTTCACAGTCTGGCCATCCGACTGTGGCTCTCTTGCTTTTCCAGTCACATCTGTTCCTCCCACGTTTCTCTAGGATTGGTGTCCCCAGGCTCTTCCTTGTCTTTTGCCATTTGCACCTCATGGCCTCTCTGCTTGGATGCCCTGTATGGTTGGGTTCTTTCCCACAAGGTTTCCAGAGGCTGTTTGGCACAGTAGACATTGGTAGGGATGGCAGCTATTGCCTCAGCCAGGCAGGTGCACAGGGTGCACACGGTTGCAAAGGAGTGGGAGATGCAGAAGCAAGAGGCTACTAGAAAGCCCCACCTAGGGAGCTAGACGGCCTTCTCCCACGGTCAGTCACCCACAGCCAGTTGTGGGAACATGGAACCGCGAGGACCAGCCTTGAAAAGAGTGGCTGTGGGCACCACTGAAGAGGGGCTTCAGTTAGCTAAGCTGTCTCTACAGTACTCGGAGCATCCGCCGAACCTCAGGTCTTACATGCATAGTGTACAGAGACAGCCATTGCACGTTGGACTCTGAAAACTAGCATCCTTGACATCACAGAAACTCACTTGTTTTCAGGGATTTTAAGCCCAGAGTTTTGGCCCTCCAGCCAAGATCCTTTCCTCTCTGGATTTAGCGTCTCATCAACGCCGAGAGGAGGCTAATCCTGCTGATCTTTAAGGTCCCTTCAAGTCAACAGACTCTGCCAGCTGGGACAGCTTAACAGCTCCCTCCCCCTTCTGAGGGTTGAAGACTCCTGGCTGGATCTCAAGCTGTGCGTAAGAATACACACAAATACAAATATGTGTATGTGCATATGTTCTCTGGGAGGATATTACCAACACACGCGCACACACACACACACACACACACACACACACACACATCACACACACGGCATCTTCCTTTTCCTTTTGGGCAGTGTTGGGGACCCAAACCGGGAACTTGTGCATGCTAGCTAGGCAAGCGCTCTGCCACTGGGCTGCTACAATCTCCATGTCCTCTGGCATCATGTAAGTTGCAGTGGCATCTGTTAAAATGGGCTGCTCCAGACTTGTGCCTCTGCACTGAGGTGGTTCTGTGATGCATAGAAATCATCTGCCTGGATTTTTAAATACCCCCAAAAGGAAATTCAATGGCCGGTATGTCTGTTTTCAGGATGTATTAACTGTTGGTGTGTGTTAGGTAAGAACTGGTATTAGACATACTTGCAGGGTTTGCCTGGTGGGAGCCATAGTAGTTAAGTGGGGCTGAGGTGGGGGTCATTGGATGGGGACAGAGACTGTCTGGTGAATGAGGATGGATCTCAGTAAACACAGAGTCCCTGACATGGTTTGGAGGCTCATGTACATAGATGAATAAAAGAAGGGAGGTTTAGAGGAACTGCCCACTCACCGACAGTCAGAAAACTCACATCTGCCTCGTGATTGACCTTAGACTGCAGGTGATGATGGGAAGCGGCTTAGGAGCGTGCCCGTGCGAAGGATCCATCTAGAGCTGGAAAACACAAGTCACCAAGTTCTCAAACTTGGTTCTCATCTTCAGGTAAATGTCACCGTATTTTCAAACGTGGTCCAATTTAATTCCCATCTTCAGAGTTAATTGCGACTCTCGGGCAAGGCTTGAATCTTCTGAGCCTTTACACAGGGTCCCAAGTCAGATTCGTGTAGCCGGGCATGCCCCAGGATAATATAGTTTTATCCTAACATTCCCTTTCCCCAAAAGATACTCAAGCCACACCATTGACAGGAGGAACAACACATAGGTCACTGCCTTCTCTGTGGCTAACAGGCTTTACCCTGTTGTCTGATGCAGAGAGACATGTCACCCTTACATAACCCAGTTCTGTTTAGCACCCTGTCCTTTTTCCATGGAAAGAGTCTTCACTAGAACCCTGAACAAAGTTTCTTTTGGTCTCACTGGTTATAAATGGGTCAAGTACCATTCTAAAACTATATTGTCAAGAGCATTGATGGCCACTTCAGCTCTGCCAGGCTTGCTACATCCTTTGGGGCAGGGCCCAGGCAGGCAACCCGCCCCATCCATTTGGTGCCCACTGGATGTGCACACTATATGATGGGTCTGTGTAGGCAAGATGGACAACTGAGTAGAGGGGCTGCTGGTAGCTAGTGACGTTGACTGTAACTCTTGCTATTTCATCCATTCTTGGGCTTGGGAGTAGCCTTCCTCCAAAGCAGCCTGTGTGTATGTATAACTGTGTGCAAATGGGTGTGCATTCATGTATATGTGTGTGTGATTCTGTGTGTATGAGTGACTGTGCTCATGTATGTGTGTATGTATAGGTATATGCAAGTATGTGTATGAGTATACACATACACATATGTTTGTATATATACATGCCTACATGTATGTATATATACATGCATTCATGTGTATACACATATGTACACATGCATATCTACATGTATGTATGTGTGCACATGTGTATATGTGTGCATTACGTGTGTACATATATGTGTATGCATGTGCATGTGTGTAGATGTATAAATGTATATGTGTGCATGTGTGTATATGGCTATAACAAGTGCAGAAACAGTTGTGGTAGAAGGAGAGTCACGATCTAAGGCCTATAACATTCCTTCTTAATTAGACTTTCGGAAATGCACTGTTTTTGCTTTAAAGGAGGCATAATGAAGATGGATTATGGTTCAGGGTCTGATTGGAAAAAGGCAGGAACTAAGATTAACTGGCCAGGGCCTGAGGTTATTTTCAAGGTTGACTTTACTCAGTTCCCTGAATCCAGGTGGGATAGCTTCAGACTCCAGCTGAGCTTTCAGGCGGAAGGGGTGGAGGACTTTTGATCCCAATGGGGAGAGGTACTTTCTGTCTTCTCATGCTTTCTGGGCAGCCTGGCCCTGTCACTTACCCTGTCTGGATGTCTGTGGATGCCACCTAAAGCAAAGCAGACTTCCCCCACTTCCACGGGCACTGTATCCATGCAAAAGTCTTTCCAGACCATATTTAGCAGATGTATGGGTGTTGGTTTCGAGGGTGGTTTGTAATCCTGCAAGCTGTTTAAAGTCTCCTAAAGTTCTGCAGTGCCTTTTTGTTTTAATTAGAGATTAATATTTCTGAGGATTTTCCTAAATACAAGGGGAGGTTCAGCCCAGCCTGACCATTCCAGCCTTGTGCTTGTTGGAGAGTTTTAACAACAAATGCACAAGTCGGTAACAGTCCGAGATGGCCCAGCTAGGAATTAATAATAATAATAATAAATAATAATAATAATAATAAAATTTTAATTTGGGACAAGATCTTACTATACAGTCTAGGCTGGCTTAGAACTAGTAATCCTCCTGCCTCAGTTTTCCAAGTGCTGGGACTACACTTATGTACAATCACATCCAGCTGAGCCTTTTCTTTTCTCCATGACATCTTTCTTTTCTTTGTACCCAAGGAGCACAGTCATCTCCCTGGTAAATCCATCCGTTTGGGATAAAAGTTAAATGACTCAGGTGGGCTCTTAGTTCTCTGGGCTTCCCAAGCTTCAGACACACGAGTTTTGTGTGGGTCTCTTAGACAAATGTGACATTCTCCCTCTTGGGTCCTTGACATGGTGTTCCCCATGCCTGCCACATTTCCCAAGTCTCCTTGCCTTCTTTATGCCTCTGACCTTCTAGTCTTAGTTTAAGTGTAGTTTCCTAGTGATGACCTTTCTAAACTCTCCCAAATGTTTCCCTTCTTAAAATAGCTTCCACAGTGTGATAGTGTATCTCCATTGTCAACTTGACTGGATTTAGAATCACCTAGGAGACTTACCTCTGGGTATATCTGGGAGGGCATTTCCAGAGAGGTTTAACTGAGTAGGGCAGATTCACGTGGGTTTGTGCACACCACCCCATTCCACACGGGTATCACCAACGCTCGACTGTGAACACAAACTGACCTGCACCTCATATCCCCGCTGCCCACCATGCCTTTCTGTCACGATTGCTGTGTCCTCTGCATCATGAGCCCAACAAACCTTTCTCCTCCTAAGTTGCTTCTTGTCAGGCATTTGGTCTCAGCCACGACAAAAGTCACTGTTAACAGTGGCTTGCTTGAGACCTCCTGAGCCTTCACACAAACTGCTGCTGTCATACCTATCTGTGTGAGGACTTTCTTTTTTGGCCGGTTTCCCTGATGGAAAGAGGTCAGGGTCTTCCCAGGTGCTGTGGACAGAGCTGATTGAACAATGGGTGAATCCTGTCTGGGCAGTTTCCTGGGAATACCCACTTATTTATTTATTATAAGTGACCTTATAAGGGTCACTCCTTATGTATAAATGAGCTCTTCCCCTGACAGATTAGCTGGGTCTTTGGGTCCTTCAAAAGTTCCCAACTCTAATGACATTTCCACAAATAGTTGCTGGCTGATTAACTAAAAGGACTCTGCTTCAAAGGAAGAGTCCTCAGGCCTTATCTCAGCACCGTGAAGGAAGGTCAGACGTCACAGTCCTTAGATGCACTGCTGAGTTAAGATGCATTTGCCTGCAAGAATAGAAGTTCTTCTGATTGCGAATAGTTTGAATGATAAAGAGGGAGGTGACTCATTCAGCAAAGTACACATCACCTCCAGCACTGAAGACACAGGGTCCTGAGTTCAGAAACATAGAGCTCACGTAAAAAGCTGGGTATGGCTTAAGTTTGTAACCCTAGCATTGAAGAGAAAGAAAAAAAAAAAAACAAAAAACAAAAAACAAACCATATGTGTATCTCTCAAGCTCATGGGTCAGTTAGTTTAGCTACGTTGACATGTTTCAGGGTCAGATCCTGTCTCAAAAGGTGGAGATTAATTGAATAAAGACAGGACATTGATCTGGAGTTTCCATAAGCATGTACATACACATGCCCTCATGCCTGCATGCATGCTTGTACATACCATGCACACATACCACATACCACACACATATACTTTAACACACATAAATTAATAAAAAGATATTTAATGATCTCATGTAATAATAGTGAATTTTTTTTTTTGAGACAGTCTCCTTATGTAATCCAGACTGGTCCCAGTGTGTAATCCTCCTGCCTCAGACTTTCAAGTACTGGGATTACAGGCCTGCACCACTACACCTGGGTGTAGCAGGTTGTGTATTGCTTACTACCACAACCCTGGCTCTTCTGAATGCCTGTGCTCTTGGTCGTGGTGTCATCTCCGTGGGGGAGGCAGCATGGTCTTCTTACGCATGCTGGTGAGGAAGCACCTTGCTCAAGTTCAAGTTGTTGGCTCTTGATTGGCTCCCAGATGCTTTGATTCCCAAATCTTCATTCTCCTGCCACTTTGTCATAGAAGGTCCTGAGGCAGGGTTCTGAGTTTGACTAGAGCTTGGTGACACCAGGGTGCAATGCCATCATATCTGATCCCCAGAGCTTCTCCTTGAGGCTCCCACTTTTATCCATGACAGTAACATTTTCTAGAGCTGGAAGCTAGGGACAGAAGGCACAAGTACACCCCTGTAAGAGATGAAAATCTCTCTAGAAACATGACAGGACTTCCCTTTGGGGCTAATGAACAATAGCAGGGGCCCATGTCTGCTTACATATTATACGTGTAATTGAAGGTGTAACAAGGACTTATATATTGTGGGAGAAAGGTTGATGACAGTGGTAACAAAAATGAGAAAGACAAAGACTTAAAGAGAGCCGACAGCTGCCACTCATCACGGACTAGGGACAGACGCACACACCTCACATCTGGTGATGAAAAACATTAGGGCAGGGAGGACAGGAGTATAATTTTCAGCACCCAGGTGTTTGTGTGTGTATGTGAGTGTGTAAGTATGTGACTGTGTGTGTGACTGTGTTAGTGAATTGTGTGTATTTGAGTGACTGTATGTGTAAATGTGTGAGTGTGTGTGTTATGTGAATATGTGTGTGTGAATGTGTGTGTTGAGTGTGTGTAAATGAATGTGTAAGTGTGTTTGAGTGTGTAAATGTGTAAGTGTGTTTGAATGTATAAATGAGTGTGTGTGAATGTGTGTATGTGTGTGAGTGTGTGTGTGTTGTGTGTGTGTGTATAACTGTCCCCCCATCTCAGGCCAGTCTTAATGCCCCATGGTCAACATTTCAAGGAGAGCGGGTAGTAGGTGTTCAAGAGCATCTTCATTTGTTCCATTAGTCACCTGTGAGCTTGCTACATATCCTGAGGCTTCATTTTCCAACTCCAGATACTCAGAATCCAGAAGCTTGGATGGGGCTCAGGAATCTATTCTAAATATCTCCTCTATCCTGATGGTCCTAAGACTTTCCCAGGATGGCTCTTTCGTCTCTCTGATCTCTCTCTTCTGGCTCCAAGGAGACTGTAGAGGATGCACCAGCTGAGGATCTTGGGAGAAGAGGAGGATAGCAGGGAAGGGTCTGTCCTACTGAGCTCAGGGGTGAGCCAGGCAAAGGGTTGAGAAAGGCTGGCATCAGCAAACCTTGTAAGAACATGGTGATTACACACGGGGGCCACCACTGCTTTTTCCTGTCTTCTGGCTGTGAGGCATCTTTGAGTTAGGAAAATATTCCTCACTGTCGCTCTCTTTACATCAAAGACACAGCCAGTCCTGGAGTGAGTTTAGAAAGAATAGCCTGTTCCATTCTAAAACAGACACAACCATAGGCTCGTTTAATCTGTACATATTTGTTGTGATGAGACAAGCCAGAGAGGGACAGTAGTGTGCCCAAGGCCTTGAGACCAACTCATCATCCACAAAAAGGCCAAGTTTTTGAGAGCATTTCAGGCTTCTGGCTATGTGGACTTAAAAAAAAAAAAAAAAAAAAACCAACACTAAATCAATATGCTTAATGTGATTTTTGTTCATCTCTTTGAAAGATGCAACATGGTAGTTAAGTCCACTGTCAATATTTTTATGAACTCTGTGGAAAATATGATGTTAAAGGTTCTTGGTAACCACTTCATTAAGCCTGGCTTTTTCTAGGCCACCACAAAAGGTAAATAAACCCTAATGAGCAGTGCGCTCTGATTGAGATTCTGTACGTGATCCAAAGGGTTAGTACTTTAGAACACACTCATTCTCCTCACCAAAAGCCCTGGGGGAGTCTGAGAAAGGTGATCTTAGCCTCACGCTGGGCATCAAGACCTTCAGACAAAGACTCATTAGCCCACAAATCAGTTACTGGCTAAAGCCAGAGTTTCCATGCACCAAGAAGAAGGGCACAGCGTCAGTAATCCTGCACCGTTAGCACGCTGCCAGTTGGCCCTCCATCAAAGCACAGTGCCCTGGTAACTAGTGACCAATGCGACTGTGGGGCCTAACAATGACCCCCAGGTCTTACTCTTTCATTTCTTCTGTGAATTTTATGCTAGGTGTTGAAACTTCAATAGTGATTACAGAGAAATTCCAGCCCTCAAGGAGTTCATGGTCTTGGGGGGGGGGAGGGAAGAATTACAGTGCAAGAAAGCAGACCTGTAATTGGAGGCAGCGTGTGTGGTGGGAACTTGTTTGATGTGACTATCCTATGTGGGTGAAGGTTGGAAGCAAATAACCCATTGTTACTGTTACTGCTTTTGAGACAGTCTCAGGTAGCCCAGGCTGACCTTGAACTATATGTAGATGAAGATGGTCTTGAATTTCTGATTCTTCTTCCCTCACTCCATCCAAGTACTAGGATTGTAGGAATGAGTGCCATACTTAGCCCACTAGGTGCTAAGGATTGAATGCAGGGGTTTGTGTACGCTAAGCAAACACTCTAGGAGCGACCTCCAGTCCTAGGTCCCATTTTAAACATTGGATGGATTATGCGTGTGTCTACATGAACACGACAGCGGTTCTCACCTTTCCTGATGCTGTGGTGACCCTCAATTATAAAACTATTTCATTGCTACTTCATAGCTGTAATTTTACTACTGATATGAACTGTAATATAAATATCTGAAACACAGGACATCTGATATGCAAACCTCACAAATGGATCGTGACCCACAGGTGGAGAACCTTTGAGATAGGTTTACTAGCAAGAGAAACATCTGGGTGAGTTATTGGTATAAGGTTCCTAGGAAGTGGAGAAAGATGGAGTCAGGTAAGGAGGATGGAGAAGCTGCAAGAACAGCAGCTAAGAGCCAGAGGGAGGCAAAGATCTGTGGTTTTGGCAGAGAAAGAATCCAGAGAGGGGAAAGGGCTGGATGTGGCTGCTTTAGTGGAAATGGATGAGAAGCACATTCGCTGACTGTGTAGGAGGACATGAGGACGAGCTGAAGGGCTTCCTAGTGGGGACACTGTCAAAGTCCTGGGGAAAAGTGTCATGGTGCCGATTATGTCATAGATGTAGATGTCTCCTGAGTGGTGATGGGTACTCAGTGGTCATTAGGGACCAACAAAGGAAAGTAGTATAAATATGAACGGGGGAAAGGTTTATTCAGCAGCTTGAATGTAAAGACCTGGAATTCTGGCTCAGTTGAGGATTTGATTTCCCAGATGGATGATATGAGAGGGAGACCATTAATTGATTAATGACTGATGTGGGGGGGGGTGTTCAGCCCACTATGGGTGGTGCCATCCCCTGGGCAGGTGGGCCTGGGGTCTATAAGAAAACAAACTCAGTGAATCACTAGAGTAATTCAGTGAACAGTATTCCTCCCTGGTCTCTGCTTCAGTTCCTGCTTCCAGCTTCCTGCTTTGAGTTTCCTACCCTAACTTCTCTTCATGGTAGACTATAAACTGCAAACTGAAATAAACCTTTTCCTCACCAATTTTCTTTTGGTCATGGTGTTGTATTCCATCAATAGAAAGTGAAGTAGGACATGGTATAAACTAGGGATGGAGACAAAATGCTCATGAAGAAACAGAGGGATATGTGAGGTAGCCACGGCCAGGAGGTCTTACCCAATAAGGTGAAATGTAGATGCTTTGAGATGGGTGGAGAAGACACACTGGAAAGACAGGCTATCTTTGGTATAGAATGGGCCCTTATAGCTTTGTTCCAGGCAACTGTGAGTTAGGTTATTTGCCTGCTGGAAATAACCAAGGACCCTACATAAAATCAAAAGAACATCTTAATTACTCAACAGTAATTTGAAGCAATTACCAGACAGATGCTGCAGAGGAGAAGGGAAGCCATCTACATCAGCAAACACAGGGTCTGCTTTGCCCTGAGAGGACCTGACTTCTGAACAATTCTGAGCTTTTGTTTTGTCTACCGAAATCACAGTCAAAGACCCATGTAGACTGTAGTGTCTAATTGGAGGCCCTCTCTGTAAGCTGGGCTTCCTAAGGCTAATTTATCAAAGCCAGAGTGAACTGAATTAAATCAGTTCTTCCTTAAGCTCAGACCTACACAATTTGGGTGGTCCATAGACACTCAGGCCCTTGCTTTGGATTAATGTGGCTTCTAAATTAATGCTTCCAGACACGTTTCTTGTATAAATAGGTTTTTTTTTTTTTTGAGTATAATGCCCAACACACAATGAAAGATAACTAAATTTGCATAAAGTAAAATATCATCAGAAAACCACAGATGTAACTGACTCATGGATTCCCAACGCTGGTATCATCAGACACTAACTTGGAAAGAACTGTGTTTATTATGTCTAAAGAACTGAAAATCAGCTTAAAAGCATCTGCAGGGAACACAGGAAATATCAGGGAATACTTTGAAAATGAACCAGAACTCCTTTTTACTAGAAAGAAAGAAGAGAATAATGTTTGTTCTTGAGTAATGTAGAGCAGTTACTTGAGTTGGTTTTACTCCGAGTGTGGCTGTGTGATGAAGGAGGGGCATCCAGAGGCAGGGACAAAATGGAACAGAAAGCAGGGGGTTGGGTGGGTTGTGGCCCATCCATGGTGGACTCTGAAGTTGTACAGAATTACAGGCCTTTGGGTGGAAATGCGGATATGTACAGTCTCAATGGAGGAAGTTCATAAAGTGACTGAGAAGAAGCATTAAGATGGCCAATGAATCACAGTGGAGTAAGAAGTGTGTGTGTGTGTGGTGTGTGTGTGCGCGCGCGCGTGCACGCGCACGCACGCAAGCACTTGTGAGCCAGAGGTTTATATGAGTGCTTTGCTGCTGCCAAACTAAGTTTTTGAGACAGGGTCTCTCACTGAACCAACCTGGAGATCTCTGATTTGGCTAGACTGGCTGGCCAGCAAGCTTCTCCTGTCTCTACTTCTCCACTGTTTGGATTACAGGTATGTGTTACATGAAGCTTTTTAAAATGTGTGTTCTGGGAACCGAAACCCAGACCCTCCTGCTGATGTGACAAGCATTGTACTGACTGAGCTGTCTTTCTTGCGTCTAGAGAAGGAATCCTAATGAGAGGGACGGAATGAGCTGGGAAAGGCATCGAGGAATCAGAAGAACGGGTCCAATTCTGTGACAAAAATGTTGGAGGATCTGGGATTTTAGCCACTTAGAAGCCAACTGCTAAGTCTCAAAGATGCTGACAGAAGATGTGAAATTCCTGGGTCAGAGTCAAAGGTCAGTTTGGTACCATCAGGGTATCACTTAGTGAATCCCAGTTTTCTGATGCAAAGTGGGCAGTAATGCCATCTGCATGTGAACAGGCTTAGGAGAGGAACTTAGGGTGAAGCAGCAGGTCATGCTTAGGAGAGGAACTTAGGGTCCCTGAATCTTTTGTGATGGAGGAAAGCCAGCGAGCCATTCATTTTCCCGAAGGAGCCATTATCTTTAGTACACTGGTCAGTATAGAATTCTACCTTTATCTTCTGTGTATGGTTGGTATACAAACACCTTGAAGGGAAGGTCTGGAAAGAACACAGTCTGTACCTTTGCTGGCAAGATGTGCCGACACTTCCAGACCAGGTCCACTGGATGCGGGGATGAAGGCGTCTTACTTGCTAGGGTCCAGAGGAAGTGATAACGGCAGATGTCAGTAGTGAGGTGGTGAAAGATTCATTCCACGAGGATGTTAAGAATGGAGAGAATCTAGTCAGATGGAGAGGGGCACACCTGTAACACTAGCTTTTGAGAGGCTGAGGTATGAGTTCAAGGCCAGTTGGGCTGTATAGTGAGAACAGTAAAAATGAATTTAGAAATCTCTCTCTCTCTTTCTCTCTCTCTCTCTCTCTCTTTCTGGTGTGTGTGTGTGTACAATAGGATCATCCAGAATAAGGTTTTCCACTAAACATGTGTAGTGTGATATAACAATTTAATTCAATATTGAGCTTTATATTTCAGTAAGGTAGAACAGGGGAGGGCTGGGTGGTGGGCCAGGAGTGCAGGCACTGGAGGGTGCTCCACCTTTCTGACAACTGGGGTCCCTTTCTGGTCATCATATCCTCATCTGTAAAATAAAAAGGATGGAGAGACTGGAACAAGGCAGACTCGGAATGGGATACAAAACCCGGACAGATGTTCATACACAGCTGCCTGACTGTTGACAAAGATGCCAAAAATACACGGAAGGAAAGACAGTGTCTCCAGTAAACGGTTCTGGGAAAAGCTGAAATCCATATGTAGAAGAAGGAAACTAGACCTTTATCTTCCACCTTGCATAAAATCACCTCCAAGTGGATCAAGGACCTCATGTAGCATCTAAAACCCTGGAATCACTAGAAGACAGAGGGTATGCTACAACATACAGGCATAGGTAAGGACTTCCCTAACAGAACTCCAGTTCCTCAGAAGGTAAGGGCAGCAACTGTCAAATGGGATTTCATCAAACTAGAAAGCTTCTGTACAGTAAGGGAGGTAGTGAATAAAGTTGAGAGGCAACCTGAGGGATGGGAAAACATGTTATACACTGACAGAGGATTAGTATCCAGAATACACAAGGGACTCAAGAAATTAAACACCAAGAAAGCAAATAATCCAATTAAAAATGGGTCATAGACCTGAACAGTGATTTCACAAGAGAAGAACTACAAATAGCCATTAAACATTTTTCAACAACATGGGATGGAGAGGCGGTCACGGCTGGTTTCTTTTTTAACTATTTGTGAATAGACGGCAGTAAGCACGAGTGAGCAGGAATCTCTACAGTAGGAGGTGTGTCCTCAGGGGATAAGGCCAGAGCAGTGTAGCTGGCTCCAATGGTGATCCTATTCCTTCTCTTTTGGGAATCCTCACAATGACTTTCATAGAGGCTGTACCCAGTTTTCACTCCCACCAACCGTGACTATGGCTTCCTCTTTCCCCATTTGTCTTGATTTAACTTCTTGATCTCAGTCATTCTGGATGGGATGGGATGAAATCTTGAAGCAGTTTTAATTTGCATCTCCCTTATGGCTAATCATGTTAAACACTTATTTTATTTTACTTTATATGTATGGGTGTCCTGCTTGCATGGGTGCCTGTGCACCACTTGCATGCTTGTTGTTCACAGAGGTGAGAAGGTATTGGATTACAGATTGTTGGGATCTGCCATGCAGGTGTTAGAAATTTACCCTGGGTTCTCTGAAAGAGCAACCAGTCCTCTTAACTTTCATAGTCCCAGAAGGTGCTATGAAGATTGCTAGTGGAGAAAAGGTATCAACAGTCTTACCCAGCTGTGAACTTTATGAACTACAAGACTAGGCAGGTGCACCTGCTAGGCAAGATGTAGGCTCTTTGCAGTGGTGGCGCCAGTGTTACAGGAGTGACCACCTGCCCTCTGATTGCTACCTTTCCTATGTTTATGTTACTAGCCTGCTCTCTTACTGATTCTTCTGGGACCCACCTCCTATAGAAACCACTTGTAGCAAAGTCCTTCTCTCAGGTTCTGCTTCTAAGTGAGTCTAGCCCCAGACAATACTGAAATGGAAATTTCTGGTTTCTTTGGAGATGCAGTTGTGACATGTGGTGCTTTTCTGAAACACCACATGTCATATGAGAGGATGTTCTAACTGAAGCACATACATGGGAGGATATTTTGCTGAGAACAGACACATGATGGTTTTCTGGAAGCAGCCTGGAAAAAGGACATGTGGTGTTTTGCTAGATCAGACACTTGAGAGAACATGTGATGTTTGGAAAGGGTATAAATATAACCCAACAGACAGTTGGATGAGGCTGTGTGGTATTGGTTCGCCTTGCCACTCTTTGTTGGCCATTTGTTGTGATTTTGTAGAGAAATGTATTAAAGAACTTCTAGTAGTGTTCTTGCTTCTTCTGTGGACTAGGGCCAGTTGGCAGAGCCTCAAGGTTTCTTCTGGATCCAACTGCCATTGCTAATTCACAAATGGTGTTTGCCAGTAGATTGAGCTGCCACTGCTGATTTGTGTGAACTGAACAGCTGATATTCTGACAACATTGACTGAATTCATCCCAAAGAACTGTTTCCAAACAGGTCCACACCTTCTTTTGCTCTACTAACCTTTCCTCTCCACTACCTCTGGTTGGTGGTAGGCTAGAGGGAGGTTAAAACATTTGAGTATACTTATTGGAGTAGGTTTTGAAAAATGTAAGCCTACAGAATATCTTAATTCCTCTGCCATAAAATCAAGGCCCAAGTTTGTTAACTATCACATCTCAAATCAGATCATGGGATTGGTTGAGTCTTTACTTTGGCCTTTTCCTGGCCATCAAACTGGTAATGAGTAATTTCTCCTGCTTGCCCCAGGGTCACACCCATTTGCCTTTACCCTTCTCACAGAACGTACAATTGTATTTCTTAGTGAGAGATCTGTCTCCCCGAAGACATCCTTCCACATCCTTCTCTGTTGCCAGGTAACTGTGGGGTGGAGTTTACCTAACTGTTGCCAGGTACTCTGGGGTGGAGCTTAGAATGCTAACACTGGCAGGCAAGTGGCAGGGAGGTACACTCTCTCGTCTTACTGCCAACTTGATCTCAGTCCCTCTCTGCCCTAGCTAGGCTCATCTTTCCTGTGCTCGAAACACCTGGGCTCATGCCTCTGTCTATCCTAGGACCCATCAAGGCTAGAAAGGCAACTTCTGTTCTCCAGTCCCCATGGCACCCCAGGTAGACATGGGGTGGGGCTCAGTGTGGCCTCCTGTTACTGGGTTGCTGCACTGTCTGACTCTTGCTTTACAGGGGACTCAGTTTTCCCTCTGAAGCCTGTGAGGAGATGTCTGTTTTAAAGATGTTGAGTACCTCCTGACTCTGTTCCTCGCCCCGTGGCCAGGAGGTGTGCATTTAGGAAGATGGAAAGAGAAGAGGACATACATGCTAAAAGGCAAGTCAAAATCTACATAGATCAAAGTAAGAACAAGCATCCGGCTGTCCTGAGGAAGCAGAATGAAATGCAGAGCAAGGTTCAGAAGACTTGACACAGGAAGAAAACAATTAATAAACAATTTGCTGACAAAGAGGAAGACTTCTGTGCCCCCTCCCATCATGTCAAAGACAGAGCTTTTGTAAAACCTGTGCAATACAGAACCGAGAAAACCTGTGGCAAGCAAGAGATCTATAAAGCCCCCAGTCCTTTGTTCCCAAGACTGTTAGCTTCTAACATTTCCCCTCCGTTGGAAGTATATTCTTTCTTAAATGCTACTGTTTGTCTCAGTTTCGAGTACCCACTGCACCCCAATATCTGCCAATATCAGTCCTACTTCTGAAACCTGCCAATCAGTAGCAACTCTGAGATAGTATTATGACACTCTTTTTGCTACTTTTATAAGGAGGACACCAATATCTTCATCTGTCATGAAGTTCCTGAGACCCCCAGTATCAAGAGGCAGACCAACAAGAAGACCATACTATCAACTTAGGGTCACACAGCACAGGATCCTTCCGGAACAAAGAGACAAATCTGCAGAAGTGTACAACTGTGCAGAAGTGTGGGTGAGCCAAAGGCTCCGATCTAATTTGGAGAGCCTGTCTTAGCCTCTCTGTCTCTACAGTATTATTCCTTCCCTTTGGGGACAAGAAGAGCCCTTCTAGGCATAGGGCTTTTCTTTTTCTCCCCCTCCCTTTTCGATTTTTGAAATAGAGATTAAACACAGGATCCCACATTGCTAAGCAAGGATAAAAAAAACTCTACATTTGATTGTTGTTAAGGAAAGAAATTCAGAGAGGGGATGTATGCGCAACTTGAAGCAGGTGAGGCCTGAGGGATCTCAGGTTGTTTAGAGAAGGATGCCTGACCATATTACACAAAGGTAAAGGAGCAGGACTGCCTAGTGCATTATTACAAGAGGGTCTGTGCATAACTGAAAACCCACTGGGGTCCAGGCTGCTCGGTTACTCCCGGTGTTTCCCTCTTCAGGGCGACCCTTCCTGGTACTCAAATATTACATTGGAATTAGACTGCTGCCTGGGAAAGGATGTGACAAGGAGACAGCTGTCTGTGGTGAGGCCCTGGCTGAGGAGCTGACAGTGGAGTGGCTGTCCACTGCCACCATCTCTAGCCATTCCATTGTACAGTAGGTACTTTCGTGAAGAGTGTATGGGTAACACATGACAATGTCTACCACTCAAGGTGCCTTGCTTCCCAGGAACGTGTGAGTCTTGTTCTCTCTGGTCACCCATGCTTTACTCATAGCAAAGCATTTATGGCCCAGGGTTATAGGGTTAGTCAGACATTGGGACCACAGGCTGTTGACAGTTCAGAGACTGGGCTGTCCAATGGGTGGGAATATTTCTACAGCGAGGGTGATAGTGTATTCTTGATCCATTAAGGGGCCCCAAGGTCCTGTAGTGTGGGCTGAGCACCCAACCCAGTGAAGCCCTAAGCTGTCTTCTCATCCCTGCAGACTCTAACCCTTTCTTGGGGATCTACCCAATATGGAGCTGGATACTCATACCCTGCTTTTGGGGTACCTGTGCTTTGCCAATAGCCCTGTAATTTCAAAGCTTTTTTTTTTTTCCCCACGGTCTCCTGGATCTGGGGCTGGGGGTTGGAAATGCTGAAGGGCCTGGTGGCACAGGTCACAGGGGTCGAGGTTATGGTTATGGATGGGCCATTCTTGGTGTTTTCCCTGTGCAAGGCAGCATGCAGCAAACAGAGGTGCATTGTTCTGAGAACTCAGAGGAGGGCAAAGGGCCCTTCCCAGCCTCTCCATCTCTGCCACGGCAATGCAGGGCTGGCTGCCACGTGGAATGCATTTGGTCTTGAGGATGACTGCAAGTGGGAGTGGAGTGTAGGTGACTCAGGACGGGGCTCCTCTGAGAGGTGAGTCCTTTGGAGACGCTGAGGAAACATAGTGTGCATAAGCACTCAGGTGAAGGGGGCACAGCTTGATTTGCTCCCCTCATCTTGAAGGAGCCCAGGGTGGGAGCCCTTATTCTAGAAAATCCTGGGCAGTAGCATAGCTCTCTGTAGCTCTCAGGTTCTCCTTCCTCCCTGGACCCTGACTGTCAGGGGAAGCTTGCTTTGATGTCCTCTGAGGAGCTATCTCCTTGGCAGGCTCCAATCATCTTGGCTGTTCCCTTCTCCCTTCCGGGGTTAGAGAACATAGGCTACAACTGAATACTGCCCTCACAAGCCATTGAGGCCTTTATGGTTTCATTCCTGTGTATCATGCCTCTGCTTGCCCCTCCTCTCCCAGCCCACCCCAGGATGCCTTTGTGACTCCGCTTGCTGTCTCCTGTGACTGTCCAGCCAGCCTCTACTGGTCCTTGCCAACAGATGAGGGCTGTTCACCTGGCTTGCTTCAGTTTCAATCCTTTTGCCCAGTGTCTGTAACTCTTGATGATGAAAATAATAATAGCAGCAAAGACAAAAATAGCCTGTTGAGGATTGGTGACATTACGTAACTTGCTTAAGGCCCTGTAGTCAGAGCTGAGGCTGGGTGGGAGCTGCCTGGCTCTGAAGTTAGCTGTGTTTTTCTCCCTTGGTTGCTGGGACCCCATCACACCCTCGATGGAAACTCATATTCAGATCGGGGAGATGGAATCTCAGACTCTCACATCGCAGGTTTCTGTTAGAGCTGCCTTGCTGTTTTCCCCAACAGACAACCTGTTTCACTTCTTGCTCCTGCTCGGAACCTCCTCCAGCTGTCTCTGGCTGCTCGCTGCGTCACATGAAGCCTCATCTAGATAATTTTCCACTGCACACCACAAAGAATAACAGAGCCAGGGGCTATTTGTGTAGGAAAAACTCCTCATAGCCAAGTGGCCCCGAGACCAAGCTGGGCAGACAGTGGCTGCAGGGCACAGTGGCTGCAGGAACTGGAAGACATTAACTCTGGTGTAGATTTCCACGCATCCCTGACTACTACTTTCGGGGTGGAGTTTCCGTATTTCCTGGCCATCTGAATCCACTTCTGAGTCTTTACTCTCAGGCCCTAGTAGGGGGCTCATGCCTGGCCTCTTGAGGGACTAGGTATGCAGAAATTCTTGAGCCTTCCCTACTCCTCAAGGGAAGACTCTACTCAGCCTGCCTCATTGCATCCTAAGTATAACTTTCATTCTCTGGAGTCATGGAGTTTGGAGATAGAGTTTGGGGCATAAAATATTTTCTAGGTCAAATAATGGAGAGGTTGGAGGAGGATCAAGAACCTGGATCACTAGGAGAGACGGAGGAAGGATGTTCAGAGAACATCTATTTGTGTCCGGAGTCCTTTAAAGTTTCACCCAAACCTGCTGAGCAAGCTGAGCAGGCTCTGTCCATCTGACTGACCAAGATGAGCCAAAATGGTGGGGTTGGTATATCTCTATTGGTCTTCAAGGTAGACACAGTCTGTCCTGGAAAGGGTGTGGTCTGAGGGAAGGATAGCTCTCTTCAGCACAAGCAGATCTGAAGGAACCCACAGCTGGAGGCTGCTGACTGAACCTTCAGAGCCCAGGGCAGCCAGGATCCTTGAGGAGTATGTCAGCTAGCTTCCTGATGCTATGATCAACACCCGAAGCGGTCCATTTACAAAGAGAGATAGTTTCTCTCGGTTCATGATTTCCAGTGTTGCAGCCTCATCAGTTGGTCCAGTTGTTTTGGCCTGGAACAACGTGACACTGTAGGAGCAGGTGGCAGAACAAAGCTCACTCTCCTGTTAGGAATGTAAAGGGGAGAAGGAGCTAGGGTCTTAACAGTCTCCTTCAATGTCATGCTTCGGTGACCCACAGGCCTTCGCTAGGCCCCTCCTTGTGAAGATTCCACTGCAGCAATGCCAAGCTGAGGACCATGCCTTTACCCTGTGGGTCCCTGGGATGTACTGGATATCCAAAACACAGATGCATGCTGGGAACTGTGTCTTTACATCTGCAACGTCCAACTTCCCATCTCTGTTTCACAGACAGGGCTCTTACAAACCATGACACTGTTCGAGATTCACAGCTAGTGAGTAGCAGGGGCTGCAACAGAACCAGCCTGCCTGGAGTCCAGTGACTCATCTTTCCTGCAGTGGGTAGTGATAGAACATCGAGCGGTACAACATTTGCTTCTGCAGATGCTCTCAATGTATTTTCAGTGCAACTGGGGAAAGAATGGTGTTCTGACGAGCAGATGCGCTGGTCGTATGGGATAATGTGTAGACCTCTGATCTTGGGGGTGAAGTCAATTCTGGGGATGTTGGCATGGGTCATTGTGTCATGTCTGGGCTTTTCTATACGTGGAGATGAAGGTATTCAAGGCATCAGGTACAGGATTTGTGAGATTGCCTGCACTGAGGGCAGCAGAAAAGATGCTTGCATCAGAAGATACCCAGAGGACACTCAGAATACATGGCTGCTGTGACAGTGACCACCCCAGGGTAAGAACAGCACTTTGGACAGAATAGAAGATCAGGCATTGCAAATGGTGGCGGTGGGGGCGGGGCGGGGGCGGGGCAGAATGTTCACCTAGGATTTGTTTAGACTGGTGGTCATGAAGGAGCATGTGTCTATGTCACTGGCCTGTGCAGCTTTAAGCTTTCAGATCTATGTTTCTTAAACTATCCCCTGTAGAAGATTTGGTCAAAGCCAGGCAGTGGTGGTGCACACCATTAATCCCAGCACTTGGGAGGCAGAGGCAGGTGGATTTCTGAGTTTGAGGCTAGCCTGGTCTATAGAGTGAGTTCCAGGACAGCCAGGGCTATACAGAGAAACCCTGTCTCGAAAAAAAAAAGAAAAAAGAAAAAAAAAAAAGGATCTGGTCAAGGCGTCGTTAATGGGCAGCAACTAAAAATGCTCATGTGTGTTGTAACATTCCTCGTATTCATTTGGCAAGGGGACATACTGTGTCTTGTCTCCTGGGAGTGCTGGAGACTGCTATCCTAGAAACTATGCTTGAAGTTTGCTGGGTAGTCAGTCATCAGCATAGTGCTGTGTGCTTCTTTAGAGGTAGCCAAAGATGATGTCAGGGTTGGTGTGATGGAGAAAATAAGGAGAGTGTTCATAGTTACAGTGTTAACATTTACAACAAGGACACTGATGACCAGGGTGGGCGTGTTGATAAGCAATTGCTGGGGAAGAACCGACTCTTCAGTGGAGCTGCCTGCAAGTTGGGCAGAAAGAGCCAATGAAATAGTTACTTAGGAATCACCCATTGATGTTTATAAATAATCCCACTGAACTCAGTCCTACCACTCTAGGCCTGGGGAAAATCCTTTCTTTGATCTCTTCTTAGTGCCCTGTCTGGGGTGAACAGACACTTTGTTCATACTTCCTGTGATGGTGACTATCAATGGACAGGCTCTAGAATCACCTACGAGATAATCCACTGGGCATACCTATGAAGGATTGTCTAGAGTTGGCTAGCCTCTGGTCATGCTCATGAGGACTTATTTAGGTTAGGTTAATTAATGTGGGAAGACTCGCCCTAAAAGTTATTCCTTAGGTTTGGGTTCTGTATGCAAAGGAAGAAGTGATCTGAACACCAGAGTTAATCATTTTCTGCTTCCTGAGTGCAGATACAATGTAACCAGCTACCTCAAGCTCCAGCTGTGGGTTCCGTGCCTTGACTGTGAGCCCAAGCAAGTCCTCCCTCCTTTAAGTTGTTTTTGTTAGGATAATTTATCACAGTAGCAAGAAAAGAAACTAGACACCTCTTTAGGCAAAGTCACACAACACATACCTTCTGCATTTTAGTAGCACAAATGGTACTCTAGATAGGTTAACGAGTCAGCTAGTAGCCATAAGACTGCTCTTTGAGAGGTCAGAAGTACAGACCAGGGAGGCAGATAAAGCACCGATAATGACCTTTGTCACAGGACAGCCTGCTGAGAATGTGTAGGACCCTTGCTGAAGTCATATCTGTAATTTCCATAGCCATGGGATTCCTAGACTGGTAAGCAAGGGATATTGTTGTGAAGGCCAGCTCCCTCCCCATGAAGAGTAAGATGGAGACATGGTCCATCCTCTCTGCCTACTCACACTGGAGTGGGTATGGTGGTAGAGGGCTGGGGAATGGGTGGAAGCTGTTTATGGAAGTTCTGGTAGCAATGGTGTTGAGCCCTTGGCAATGGTCATGGGGTAACAGTGAGGATGATAATGGTTGGTTCTAGTGATGATGAAGATGAAGAAAACACTGATGGAGACGGAGGATGATGGTGTTGAAGTTGGCAAGGCAAAGACGACTGATGTGCTGTGTGTGATGGGCAGTGATGGGGACACTTCAAACTGTAGCACTGGTACCAGTGATGCAGTATTCGTTACAGTGCTGTCCATCAATATGACCCCAAGATGACCTCCACATCTGCTTCCTTGTTAGCAGGTGGGGCTTTGATGGCTGGCAAGAACAGTCCCCGCTTTGGAGGCATTTGGCCATCTGGGTGGAGAGGTAGCCATAACCATTCTCTATAAATCAGCCCCACACTTCCTCTCTGCATTGGCAGTTTGCAGGTAAGTCAGATCCATAAGCCACGCCCACCTGGGAACTCCAAGCCTGAACAAATAAACTATGCTCGTTATTCATATCGCCTGCGATGTCATCATTGCGTGGGAGTTCAGATCTGGACTGAGCTACTCAGGGGACATGGCCGCCCACCTTAATATCGTTCAAGGCAAGCACGCCATGATTCAACATGAAACTGGGAGACAGAGGCTCTTATATCAAAGTGACATAATTTAGAAGCACTCTTTCCCGCACTGGAGTGGGACCTCTTTTGGGGTGGCAGACATATGGCTTTCTTGGGAGTGTGGGAGGGATTTGAAGAGGCAGGATTGAGCCTTTTCCTACCAGAAGATTGCTGTTGGGCTCCCAACTCATAATTCACCTGGCTCAGCCACTGACGGGCTGCTATTGCACACAGCATCCAGCCCGGCTTGCCCTTCACACACAGGGGAAAAATCACACAGAGTGCCTTCAGTCCGCAGTAGCTCTCAGCAGAGTCAGAGCCAGGGATGTTCCCAGGCCCCGAAAGCTGCGGAAGCAGGCTCTGGCTGCCTCTAGGTAAATTTTAGCACTCCCCCTGACTCTCCGTTTTCTGGAAAGGCCACGTTTTTCTTGGGTGCTACTTTGACCAAATATCTGACAAACAATGGAAGGAAGGAAAGGATGGAAAGGTATAGTTTCGGAGAGGTTTTGGTCCAACATGGTGTAGTGATGCTGAGAGTGTGGACTAGCAGCTCTGCACATGGGGAAGACCAGAAGGTAGGATGAGCAGTACAAAAACTCCCAGGTAGCACCAGACCTTGAAAGGCCCGCCCCTCGACCTTGAAAGGCCCGCCCCTCGACCTTGAAAGGCCCGCCCCTCAACCTTGAAAGGCCCGCCCCTCGACATCTACTTCCTCTATCTGGGCCCCGTTTCATAGGGGCATCACAGACTTCAGAAAAGTACCTCAGGTGGGACCCAGCCTTGGAAGCACGAGCCCGAGGGCGCATGTCAGATTCAAACCATACCAGGCTGCATTCCCCACGCGCAGGTCTGCTATTTGTGGATTCCTGCGCTTGCTGGAGAGGAGTACTTGGCAGAAGCTTTGCTGAACGTTGTGTGGATAGAGCTTTCCTGGCCACCCACAGCTTCCTTGGCATGTGTGTGAAATTATGACAGCTTCATTAAAGCCACATCCCTGTGTGTCTTGATATATTAGGTGATGGGCAAAATGCCAGTAGAGTGGTTCTTTCCTACTTCTTTTTTATTCTGGAAGGAATTATTAAACTTGTTTTATCTCCCTTCGCTTCCCTTGCTTCCTCCGTTTCTCTTTTCCCCCCTGTAGTTATGAGGTAAGATTCCAGGGGGCTGAAGAGATGACTCAGTAGTTAAGAGTATATACCTGAGTTTAGTTCCCAACACCCACACTGGGCAGCTTACAACTTCCCGTAACCCCATCTCCAGGGGATCCAATGCCCTTTCCTCTGACACCTCCGCTTTGTACACATACATACACAGTTCTGGCAACTTCTGGAAAAAAAATTCAGGCTAACTTGTAGACTAGGCACGATATCCATAGATGTATCTTAAGACCTTAAATGAGTGTCAGGACTTTTGGACTCCTGGGTAGCTAAGGTACAGGGAGGATAAGGGTCCAGTATTGATGTTCTAGAAATTCTAGTCTTAAGGAAAAAGCTCTATGGTTTAGAAAATGGAAAGTTCTAGAATCTATTGGAATAAAACATTTTGAGTTTGGAACATAAATGTGTAATATAAGGAGAATCTACATCTTGGGGACATTTTAGGTATAATTTCAAAGGTCAACAGTCTGATTATGTTTGGAATGGCAGCTCTAAGGGAAAGTTGCAACAGTCAGTAGTGTCACAGAGAATAGGCAATATGAGACACACAGTATTCTTAGTGTTTAAGTCTGGTTTGGCTTTTGTTTTGAAATGTTTCCAAATATAGTCTGCTGGTAGATAATGATATAACAAGACAGTTTTGCTCAGCGTCAGCTGTAGGGACACGTGGTTGAAATCCCAACAGCCATTATAACCCAGATGATTAACCAGCTTGAGCCCGTCATGTTCATTCTATCCTCCACTCAGAAACTGACTCAGGCCAGGCAGGTGTGAGCCAGCGTGGGTTAGTGAAGAGGGAGGCATGGTTAGAGCATCTGGGGTAGACAAGTGAGCCCCGCCTCTGCTCATCCTACTCAACTAGATGTGAACACGGAAGCGTGCGGCTCCGGCAGCATCCCGAGACCGCGAGGGAACACAGTGTTGGGATAAAGCTGGGGCTGTTTCCCTGTTATTGCCGGAGACAAGAGCCTGATGCTTAATCTGAAGAAGTATCTGTGAAAGGTTCACGTCAGCCTTGGTCTATGAGCAGAGAGTCTGGGTACCATTAAACCAGTGAGTGGTTTTCAACCTTCCCAGTGCTGTGAAACTGCAATACAGTTCCTCAATTCAAATTATTTTGTTGATACTTCATAACTGCAATTTTGCTACTGTTATGAATTTTAACACAAATATCTGATATGTGGCCCCTGTGAAAGGCTTGTTCTGCGTCCCAAAGGGGTCATATCCCACATGTTGAGAACCATTGTTTAATGATTAAACACGTATGAATAATGGTGACAGAGCTTATAGGGTTAGGATTAGATGACTGAGAACAAAATGTATACCTTTTCCTCTTTAAACATAGAGCCAGAAGTATGATAAGAGTAGCCCCAACAGATCGTTGTGTGGGAGAGGAAGGCCCTGAGAGGGGACCACATTGTTCCTTTAAGGGAGAACAGGGCTACTTGGAAGCTGTTTCCCACGATGAGGAGTCAGGAAGGTCACAGGCTCCAAAAGAGGAAAAATACGTTCCAGGAGATGGGTTTGCGGGTGAAAAAATTTCTGAACCAAAAGCCAGCCATTAAATGATGAAAACCAGCAAGCATACGAACAAGATGAGACCACCATTTATGGACTTAGAGATTTCTGTCCAGGCTTCTTTACCTGGGCACAAAACAACAAAGTATTTTTGATGGAGAAAAGAGAAAGAAACCAGATACCGGAAATTCCTGCTGTCCATAAAGGCTGGAAGCATCGAACGGGGTTCCTTTTCCTTGTTTTTAAAAGCTCAAAATTTTGGTGGTATCAGTGATGTACCTCAGGCCCCCAGAAAAAGAAAACCACAACAACAGCTTTCTTGTAATCTTCCTGCCTCAGCGAGTATGTGACATCACTGCTGGCCATGCTGAAGGCAGCTTTCTAAGAATCGTCTCCAACGTGTCTATCGATAGCTGATGGGGTCCATTTTCCCCTGGCCAAGCAAAACTGGAGCTTGTGGCCCCCTTCATCCGCCGTCCCTCCAGCTCTCGGCTTACCCTCTTCCGGAGCAGCTCTTCAAGGCTTCTGGGAAGCATTCATCTGCGCATGCATTCTGGCTAGGTCTGAGCATGTCTGGTTTCTCGCCTCTGCTTGTGTTGGCTTTTACAAGAAGACAGACGGTAGTTTATGAACCCCTCTGCTCTGTCTTCCTTGGGGTTTCCAGTTATTTTAATCTGTTCCACTATTCATTCACCTTCCACTCCTCTTGAGCCGGGAGGGAACTGGTTCCAGGCAGATGCTGGTCTAGGTTTCTGTCTACCAGGGCCTGTCACCTTGCTGACTTTCTGGCTCTTTCTTTAGGTTTGGCCACTGACCCTGGAGCTAGTACCTTCCCATTTCACTGGAGTTTCTGTCATTTTTATTTTTTTTCCCCCATCCCTCTTCGTTCCCCCATGCAGTCAGGCAGGTATTTATAAATGTCCCAGGAGGCTTTGTTTTTGAAACATGAGAGTGGCTTCTGCATTTCTTGGACTGCACGCTGAGATGGATCATCTGTGAAATTCCCGCTTTAATGACTGACAGATTTCTGAAGAATAACGAGATATTTCAAACTCAGCCGGCTACTGTATCACTCCGTGCTCCCCTGTGTGGATCTCTGATCACGAAAGAAAAATTCAATAAGAACTGCTTCACTTGAGCCTCACCAAACTCCCTTCAACATCTGTCTTTAAATCTAACAAAGCAATAACACAAAAGATCCAATTAAGGAAAAAAATATATATATAAATTTTCAACTGTGTTACCATTCTTCACCAAATTTTCAACACATTGCATATTGCTGGTAGGGGTGCTTGGTGGGCAAAGGAAGGGACTGAGTTTGATACTTTGAACCAACAAGTTGCCCTCTAACCTCTACACACATGCTGTGTGTGGCAAACTCTGCATATGCTCACACACTAAATAAGTGTAGTAAAACATTATAAAATTTTTACAGCAATATGATGCAGAGTAAGAACTTTGATAGGTCCCGATCCTTAGCTGAAATCTTCTAAATGTTTGCTATTCAAAGTGTGGTCACTGGACCAGCACTGTCAGCAACCCCCGGGAGCTGTCTGCCATGCAGACTGGGAATCCAGACCCATCTAATCAGAATTTTAAAAGGTCCTTACGTGATTATGTGCAGAGGCGTTCGAGTAGCCAGGTTTCCATAATTATATATAAAAAAAAAATCCAGGGTAGTACCACACCAAATGAAAGTTAAACGAACCTATCATATCGATGGTCCAGCATGGGAGTCTATGTATAGCTACTGTCCAGTTTGGAGGCATCTTTATTCCTCCTTGCAAGGTGTATGTATGTGTGTGTGTGTGTGTGTGGGGGTTTGAATGAAAATGGCCCCCACAGTATTATAGGGAGTGGCTCTACTGGGAGGTGTGGCTTTACTGGAGTAGATGTGACCTCGTTGGAGGAAATGTGTTGTTGGGGGTGGGCTTTGAGATTGCAAAGGAAAAGATGTCAGGATGAATGCTAACACCGTCCTTAGAGGCCCAGCCGACTGACTGGACAAGCATCCAGGGACCACTGTCCTCGCCTTAGGAATGTAAGGAGGATGGTTGCCTATTGAATTTGGTCCACAGAATCCAAGTGAAAAGCCAAATGTGGTGGCAGGAGGCAGTAGTTCTGGCCTCAGAGGGCGGAGACGGAATTCCCCAGAGCAGATTAGACATACAAGTGAGCTCTGAGTTTCACTGAGAGACCCTGTCTCAATGAATTAAGCAGAAGAGTGGCATTTCATCCTTCAGCCTCCACACATATGCATACACATGCAGGCCCACCCACACGCATGTGAATGCTCAAGACACACACAGATACACACACACACACACACATTCACAAATGGAAAAAGAAAAAAAAAAAGAAACACTTTTGCTGATGTGGGACGTGGTTGAGGTGGTAGAAGTCTTTGTTTCTGTAGCCTGCTCTTGCTTCCTTGGTTATTATAGATGAAATCTGCCAAAGAAAGATATTGTAGACAATGGTAGAACCCTGCTTCTGGGTATTTGCTAACTCTTGGGAGAAGGCCATTGTGTTGGACACTGGAGGGAGACTATAGGCTGCCACAGTCATACAGAGGAAACTCTTAACACCTGAGGTGTTTATTGATCAGTGGGCTTTATGGTTTACCCATTGCTGGTGTGATACCATGCAACAGAAGGCTAAGTGCCTAAGAGATTTTCAAAGCCGAACAGCTCTAAAGGCAGAAGCTAATGAAGTAAGATGTGTTTGATAGGAAATTCCTCCCAATATGCTGTGCTTAAAATTTCCATCACGAGATGCTAAACGAAGAGCCCAGAGAACCACGCTCAGAGCATTCTGGAGAACTCTTACCTACGGTTCAGTCACCCGACACAGCAACAGCTTTGTTTTCTGGAGTCCTTATCTCCATAAATACACGGTTTCTATAGATGTGGTCATGGAACCTTGTGGCTGGCTTTTTTCACTTAACCTCGTATCATCAATATTTCCCCAGTAGCCACACTCATGGCTGGGAAATTCCTTCCTTCCCAGGCAAGTGTGGACACCACCCCCCCTCAAACCACAGTCATACTTCAAAACCCGAAGACACTTTTAAACTGGGTGTCAAGAGTCAGCAGGGCTCTTATGCACTGATCCTGTTAAAGCTCCTTTCAGAAATGCAGGGGCTTTCTGTCAACCACTGTTCTCTTGGAGTAAAGGGTTAGCATAAATTCTATGCACACTGGCAAGTAATAGCACTTCCTGACCATTGTGGGGATGCCTGCTCTGCGTTAGGTGTTTTCTGGTGAAAATCTGTTATCTCCTTCTTGACTTTCTTTTGTTCCCACTCCCCTTCCATCCCATAAACAGTATTGTATTAAAGCTTCTGGGAATCTAACTGTCCAACCTGCTGACAAAACTCACCTATATTTGTAAGACAGTATCATTTATTATTATTTCAGTTATAAACACTATTCATGTTCATGGTAGACAATTTTAGAAGACAGAAATAAAATTGATCTTTCGTGCTATGTTGTCAATATGTTAGTCTTTGGGAGCCAGGTAAATCTTTAAACAATCTCTTGTTGAAGCTCAAGTGTTAAAAACAGGACTATTTCACTCTCTGCCCTGTGCCTGCACGTTTACAGCCTAGATGAATTTAGCACCCGTGCCATTTGGCCCAGGCTTTTTATCCACGCGGTAGCTGAAATGAGAAGCCTTCCCAGCCATCATTAAGGGATGATTTAACATGTCGTCAAGTATATGAAAGGCTCCTCGACTCAGAATAGCAAACAGCTGTTCACCAGCGAACTTGAAGCCAGAGGAGGGAGCCGAGGCCCGGAATCTGGGCGACTTCTGGCCCTACACAGGAAGAATAACTAGTTTCTGAGGGTCCCGGGCAAAACCCATGCCCTGCATCATTTAGCTGAGGCTGTGATATTTTGGAAATTTAAACCCACAGCAAAGTTGCTTCCTTCTCTTCCCTTCTCCCCTCAGCGTCCCCCCAACCTCCGGGGGGTTTTGGGACATGATTGACAGTTTACAGTGGGCGGGGCAAAGAGCATCTTTTTCGTAGATCTTAAAAAGCAGTCAGCCTTCTCTTCTGAAGAAATTAAATGTAGCTTGCTCTCTGCACACAGATCTGTGTTTCTGCACACACACCGTTTCTCTCCTTAGCTTCCTTTTCTTAAATCCACTGCTCTTCTTGGACTCTGCGGGCTGCCGTTTTACCTATCCGTCTCATCCCTCCCCACCTACCCAATGGAAGAGGGCTATCTACTTGCTCAGCAGTGAAGGAAGCAAAACGGACTCAGCTGGAGCAGGGTATGCGTGTCTGTTTACCCACCCGCTTTTATGCAGCAGCTCAGGACTTGAAAGTGTGCTTATCAAACATGGCCTTGAACTTGGGCTGTTGTGCTCAGCTTGGGGAACTTGGGTATCGACACTCTGAACCGTATCATTGGTCCATATACTTGCTGTTGTCCCACTTCAAAATAAGGTCCCACAGCACTGGCAGAAAAGTCACTCCCACACTTCTCTTCCATACTTGTACCCCATGCTGTTGGTGTTGTTGGTGGTGTGTGCTCATTTCTATGGATTTGTGTCATTTAAGTCTCATGGGTCATACATACAAATCATCTGTAACAGGAAGTGAGCAGAGAAGGCCAGGGATCTTAAACTCTTCTCAGGGAGGCCCAGATTTCAGTCACCTCCCAACAAATCTGTGGTGGGACAGGGTGTGGGTGCCTTTGGGTAACCCAGCTCTCCTCATTCTTCCCTCGAAGTGACGTTTGCTTTGTTTCGTGGCATTATTATCTTCAGTCTCATTTATCTCAAGTTCCTTGAGGGAGAGGATGGTATTTTCTTGACTTTTCTGCCACCAAAGAGTCTAGAACAATTCCATTAGCACTGATGGGCAGCTACCCAGTGTTATGGCTATGAATGGTGGCATTGAATGAATGCCAACTGTCATGATCGTACGCTGTTTTTGGAGTGAACTTGAGGGTGCTATTCATCCCTTTGATTGTGTCAGCCACACGACATCAATCACTGAACAGTGGAAATGTAACCATTCGTTATGAAGGCGCTCACACTGACAGAAACATGCAACAGATACTCCTTCATATTATACATAAATCGATGGACACCCATCATTTAGTATTAACAAACGGCATCTGCTACTTTTGATGTGGCTCTAAGAGCCCAGTTTTTTCCTCTCTCTATCTGTGACAGTTGCAGTAATGACACCCTCCTGTGACACGGAAGCATATGTCCAACACATCACAGAGATGCTTTACACAGGAGATAAACCTCTACCCTTTAGAGTTGAATCATTACCAGCCCCTCAACATCAACCAAGGCCACCCAGGTGCGAGCTTGTATGGAGGGCATTCCGAGATAAAGACAGGGAGGTCATGGTCCCTAGAGGATTTGCCATCCCCTCAGTGTAGACTGGGGGCAGATATGTAAATAGAAGATGGAAGTGTGGTGCTCTGAGATTCATTTTATAGTTGGTGAACTGAGAACCGGGCAGTGTGTGTTCTTATCTCCAGGGATCAAGGTTGGGCATCAAGGGCTGAATTTCGGCTCTGGTGTCTCTAGCTGGTGGGACCCTTCCGACATCACCTCCCATTTTCCCAATTTTCTCACTCCCCACCCGGAAATGAAGGAGTGAGCCTAGAATATTTGAAAGACCCCTCCCTTCTTTTAAGTTCAAATTTCTGATACTTTTCACTGCAAAGATCTCACCTGGCTCCCGGATGTCCCTGGAGAATTTGTAAGCTGCGCTCCCAGCGGAGCCCTGCAGAAATCTCTAGCGCGGCCTGGGCCTGCGTTCCTCCTGCTAGACTGCTGTGCCAGGGGGAGCTCTCCAGGCAGGCGTTCTGTGGCTCTGCCCCGTGCGTCCTTATTGCCACAGTTTCCATTCATTTCCTTTGACCTGCCTGTGGGAGAAGCTTAGATCACTGATAATTCTAGTTAATCCCTTAACTAGGAAAAGGAAACTAGCCATCTAATAGGCAAAATGAGGGAAGGACTTGGCACGCCATCTGCAAAATATAAACCTAAAATATTCCAGAGTGTTCTCTGGGAGGCCGCAGCCATTAACGCCCCGGAGAGTCAGCTACTGCATGGCCTGGCTCCTGGTGGTGGGAAGAGTTCTGAGCCCAGCTGGGAGCGGGCACTTTCTCTCTCTGCGTGCTTGTGGTGTACTCGGTTAACTCGCTAAGGCAGAATATCTCCAAGCCCGTAAAAAGCTTTCTGACATGTCCCCGAGCAGCTGGCCTCCCCCATTTCAGAAGATGTCATGGTTTATTAATTCTTTGCAGAAGCAATAAGAACTGGGTATTGGCTTAATTTGGGGCCAATTTACTGTTATGGTAGAAAAAATTGGCTCTGTCTCCTTTTATTCAACACAAGGGTCTATATTTTCTGCTTTAACCCCTCCCGTGCTGGACTTCTCCCCACTCCACTTTTACGTGGATGACTTTGGGCCTCAGTTTCTTCAACATAAAGTGGAGATAATTGTAGTAACTATTTCCCAGGACTGTGCTGAATAGATATTAAGTTATTGAGTTATTTTAGTGTCTTTCTCTACCAAATGCTCCACATGGTGACACTTAAAAAAAAAAAAAAACCTCTGGAAATATCACATCCAGATGTTCTGGCCTCTTTATGGATAACTGGTACCATGGCAATCCTATGTTCATGCTCTCATTAAGAAGAGCTATCTGGAGTTGAGTAGAGAAAGCATGCTTTAAAAGGGACATCTGTACCTGCTCAGGTCTCTGGGCCTTTCTCTTCTAAAGAGGTGGGGGTGTTTCTGCCTGGCCCTGTGGTCTGGAGTCTGAGATCTGGGGTTTCCTGTTTCTTTGATAGGCTGTGCATAGCCACAGAGCTAAATTCTAAGCTGCTTCGATGGGTCAGGGCTCGTGCTTCGAAAGCATAAAGGATCTGAGTGTGATTCCCAGCATCCAATGTAAAAAGGTGGGCGTGGTTATACACAAGCCCAAAACTGCAGTGATGGGCAGGGGATTGGAGTTTCAGGGATGTTGAGCCTTGCCGCCTGGCAACCTAACTCCATGCTCCATGAGGGATCCCATCTCAAGGGAATAAGGCAGAGATGATTTTAGTAGGACACCCAACATCCTCTTCTGGCCCACATGTGTGCACACAGAAGCGGACACCAAGCCTGTGGACATAAACAAAAAAGAAAATCTGGCTCAGCTTAGCCTTGGGATGTGTCTGTCATCCTACACAGGCAGGAAGAGGAAATGGGGGATTATGGGCTCAGGGCTAGCTTGGGCTACTTCTTCTTTAAGAAGAAGAGCCTTCTGTCTTAAAACAACAAACAAAACAGTCCTGAACTGTCCCACAGTCTCCTGGTTTTACCTACACTGGTAGTAGCAGGAAGCAGTGGGTTTTTGGGAAGGAAAAGTCAAGCCAAACAAATGGGACCTCCCTCAGAAGACTTACCTTTGTGGACCAAGATGAGATTGTAATTTGTAGATAAAGAAAAGCATAATTCATTGATAACATGTTCTCCAGATTACTGCTCCACTAGGACCCTTGAATATCAATGGGACAGGTGCTTCGTGGACACCTCAGGTAAGCTTTGCAATACCACTGTGGCAAGTCATTAGTGTTCCTGTTTTGCAGAAGGTAGGCTCAGAAAGCTGAGCACATGTATAAGGAACTACTGAAGACAGGAAGATTTAGCCTGCTACAGGCAACTGGACTGGTTGAAGAGTTTGTAGGGAGGAAACTGAGGCTCTGAAGAGCCTTACTGAGGCTCCTTTTTTTTTTTTTTTTTTTTTTTTTTTTAACAACAACAAAAAAGATACACAAGTCTAATCAGTGTTGCTAATATATGCACGGGCCACCTTGCATTTTGAGAAAGTGTCTCTCACTGGCCTAGAACTTAACTAGTAGGCTAGGATGACTAACCACAGAGCCTTGGGGACCTACCTGGCTTTATTTCTTAGTACTAGGACTACAAGTGTGAACAGCCTATCCTATTTGTGTGTGTGTGTGTGTTCTGGAATGGAATTCAGGCCTTCATGCTTGTAAGGCATGGATTGTCCTGACTAGGTCATCCCCACCCCCAGCCCTCTGACGAATAATTTGGTATGGCTGAGGGTAAGATAGAGGGGTGGTTTAGGCTCCCCCAAAGGTTTTCAGAGACCTTCTAAAATGTATGGCTTTTAGTGCAAGTCAGGAGAGCCCTGGACCACAGCATGGTGCTCAGAAAGGGTGGTCATCCCTGGAGGCCAGCAAGGGCCTCTATCCCACATATTGGGCAAACTTTACAGAGTAAGTCTCACCTGCAGGTACAGCACAGCATGTCCAGCAATGGGGGCTGCAAGGGCCTCAGAGGTCCATGCAGATTGGCGTGAGGGCAAAAGGACCCTCCAGATGTGTTCTTTGTCACCCAGGAGCCCAGGAGAGGGAGCTAAATCTCGGATGAGGATCTTGCTCCTCCTGCTCGGTTGTGACTACAGGACTTGAGCTGGGCCTCGCTCCCAGAGGAGGCATCTGTCAAGTATTAGAAGGCACGATACCTTAAAGGCCTCCTAACACTTTCATTCAGATACAGCTGGATCTGGGGGTAGAAGTCTGATTGAGACGTTGCGCCCATTTCCCTACTCTTCAGGGAAGACCCTCTCCTCCTCAGCCTTTGATTCGGATGGCCTTTAAAATGGGAGCTTTTGGGGCTTTAAGTAGCTTCCATCTAGAGTCTTCTCCCAGCCTTCATCTGAGCAGTGGGGTGGAGAGAGCGAGGAGGCCGCTCACCTTCTGGAGAGGCTGTGGCCTGTGCTGAACCCCGATGCCCACACCTGTACAACCAGTCACACCCTTCCCATGTCACTGGAAAGCCTCAGATCTGTATGCGATAGGAGGCTCGGGACATCTGAGGCCACAACTCAGGGAGAGGGACTCAGAGAGAGGGGGGCTTTAGATTACAGAGCCACACAGCTGGGGGAAAACTTAGGAACAGACTGTGCTAATTCGAAAAAACTTAGGAACCTTTGTGCCAATTCCGTGTGCAGATGGGGAAACTGAGGCCCAGAGGATTTCCCCCTAGAGCTACAGGGAGCCAGATTTGCAGCTTTTGTTCTCAGTTCCTATTCAGGCCTCTGCAGAGTGTTTCCTTGGCCAAGCAGGATTTTATCCCCCTATGGTCTGGAGGCAGACATGCAGAATTTCACTGGAGTTATGTGGCCAGGGAGACCATTCTCATCATGATGTCACCAGCACTTGGAACGCTGCCCGAGGCCTTCAAGGGGTAATTCTATTGTTCCTTGAACAATGTGGCAAATCCGAGAGGATTTGTTTTACAGACTTTCCTTGAAGTTAATCTTACCTTGTAGCACACTTGAATAACTTCAGCAAGGCATATGAAACAGGAGAGATGGTACTTCTTACCTTCTTGTATGTCTTGTTTCTTGTTTGTTTGTTTGTTTTTGTGTTTCAAGACAGGGTTGCCCTGGTTGTCCTGGAACTCATTCTGTAGACCAGGCTGGCATCAAACTCAAGAGATGTGTCTGCTTCTGTCTCCTGAGTGCTGGGATTAAAGGCATGCACCACCATGCCAGTTTATAGTTTCTTATTCAAATAATGTATATTTGTTGTAGAAAAGAAATAAAATAAGGTACTCCGACTTCCGGCGGAAAAGAAAGTGGGTTCCGTGCTCCGTCCCGCGGGGGCAGCAAGTGGATTCCTGATCCAGTGTGAAGCGTGGTTATCAGAGAAGGCCCCATTCTAGTTCAAAGGACGCTGATGGCTTTTAAGCAGACACTCAAAAAGGATTGGTACACCATTCTGGGGGCAGACCCATCTGCAACTGTGTCAGACCTAAAACAAAAGTATCAGAAACTCATATTACTGTATCATCCAGATAAACAAAGTGCAGATGTGTCAGCAGGAACCATGGAGGAGTGTATGCAGAAGTTCATTGAAATTGATCAGGCATGGAAAATTCTAGGGAATGAAGAAACCAAGAAAAAGTATGACTTGCAGCGGCATGAAGATGAGCTAAGAAATGTGGGGCCAGTAGATGCACAGGTGCGCCTTGAAGAGATGTCCTGGAACAAAGATGATGAGTCTTTCTCTCTGAGTTGTCGATGTGGTGGGAAATACACTGTCTACAAGGATGAAGCACAAGAAGCAAACCTTATTTCCTGTGATACGTGCTCACTCATTGTGGAACTCTTTCATCAGAGCTGAACTGTGTGTTCATTCCTGGGACCCTTTAACTACAAGGAAACAGATGCTTTTTTGTTGTTAACTGTCTAATTTGTGAAGATAAGATGAAATCTTCAAGCAAAGACCGCTTCAGATTAACAGATTAATTCAGTTGTTTATATGTATCTAAAATGTAAATTATAGGATATTACAAAAAGGAATTAAATAATATTTTTGCATTTTTAGCTAAAAAAAAAAAAAAAGAAATAAAATAAAAAATAAGAGGTAAAAAAAACCCCTTCACAATCTTTCAGTGATGTTACAAAGCCCTGGGTGTAAGAACAGAGGCTTTGGGCCTACAATCCTTTGGAGATTCTGTCACTTCCTGTAACCCCTGGTCTTAGCCACTTCCTATCCCGGAAGGACTCTCATGAACTAACTTCCTATCCTGTTTCCTCAGTAAAGCGATATTCAGGTAAGGTCATAGCAGGAACCTTATAGTATAGAGGCATATGACCTTTTGACATAGAGGCATGACATTGTCATCTCTGAAGTTCATGCTGGAGAACTGCATAGTTCACTTACCAAAAAATTGCTATTCCTCCTAATACTTTGAGGCTACGATTTTGTGTTGGGTTTCCTTTTCAGTTGTCCTTAACCATATGTGGCCTGTGGGCTGTGGGTTGGAATGGCTTCTTTGTGTGTTGACCTAATGCTTGGCCTTTTACATTATCTATCTGTCTTTATTGCAGCCAGCATCATGTGGAATCTAGGACTCAGGGCATGAAGTGAGTTTCGAGGACATCCAACCCCGCCACAGGTACCCTCTGTGCAAAGTCTCAAAACTCAGAGCAACCTTCATCCGTGTGTTACATAATGCCTAATAGTGCCACTAACCAGAGGATATGAAATGAAAAGTGGCCCACCTGAACCCTCCTGAGCTGGCCCCTCAGAATTGCCTCCCTGGGCGGAACCAGAGCTGTAAAAACCTGGCAGAGCCCGGTTCACGATTGCTCTTTCTGCTTCCCCCCTGCCATGTGGGGGCAACCGTCCTGGCCTTTCTATTTGGTAGAATGTGAGATCCAGCTGCCATGAGAGTGCGAGCATGTTGTAGAGAGGAGACTGTCACCCGAAGCATCTTCTTCATATGCAAAGAAAAGCTCGCCATCGTTCCAAGGTTCTGGGATCAGCTGTTCGGTGCTCCCTCCTGAATGCAGCTTGCATCTGGTTTGGTCTTAGCATCCCTGGCTCCTCAGTAATCCCTCTCACGGTTCCCCAACTGCTAATGTTGCTTCTGTGGAAAATGATGGGTGACAAGTTGCCCTCTAAGATCCCCACCATCAGATAAGCAAGGCCAAGAAGTGGGTTCTTCTGGAAGGGAAACAGGTTAAGGTGTGGAAATGAAATCTTCCTCAGAGGAGAGCTGGGGAGCTCTAGATCTCAACCTCCAGTGTCTGAGGCAGCCTCACCAGAGGAACTGGGGGGGCCCTGGGATGTGACCTGGGAAGGATGGCAGCTGCTCCTCACATCTGCAACTGTCATCTGGGGTGTTGGGCTTGGGTTCATAGCCCACTCAACACAGGGAGTGATTAAGTCCCCTTCTCAAGGAGTGAGGGACCCTGTGTCTTCCATTCAGAGTGCCCTGTGCTTACTCTTGACAGTCACACTAGGAGAGGTGGTTTTGCCGTTGCCACTCCCAGACAGTGCACTGCAGGGCTGAGGTGGGTAGCTGTATGAGTGACACTCTCATCAGACCTCTTGGTGTCCTTTTTTCCACTCACCTTGGGTGTGCACATGCGTACACATACATATACATTTTACTGCGCCCTGAAATTTATGAGGAAAGCCGACTACCCTGAGAGTTCTTAATTAAGCAGCCTTCCCAGAGGAGAAAGGAAACGAGATTCCATATTCTTAGCACCGACAGAGGATTGCATGATCTCTCCCCAGATCACCTGCCCTCCTGGTCTAAACATTATCACTTCGAAGGTAACTCAAGCACCCTCCCCCGAAATTCTTTCTCTTCCTGGTGCCCTTCAGATTTCCCTCTGATCTGCCTTCTTGTCCTCTAGATTCAAGATCAGATTGGAACACCACACAGGACACCCTGCTGTCACCCATCCTATTTGAGAGGGGCAGTCCAGCATGCTCAGGGCAGGTATGAAGGGGCTGCCCCACTCCTGAAGGTATGTGGGGGCTGGTGCCTGGTCTCTCCTATAATCCATGGTGGCCTCCCAATGGCTGCCCTGAAAATATATGTGTTTAATCAGATTCTTGACAGGTATAGACCCTACAAGGAGGACAGTCTGCTCTCCCAAACTGCTGAGGATCTGAACCCAGTGTTTATCTTGGAACTGAATGGGTAACATTGTTCTGGGAAAGGAAATTTAAAAGAGTAGGCTTGTAATTTTCAGTAGATCTGGGGAGCTTGCCACCCCTACCCTAGGCCCACGCCCCCCTCCTGTAAACCCTCACTCTATCTTTTTGTGTTTGTTTTTTTTTTTTCCTCTCCTGTTTTTAACTGTCTAAGCACACCACAACCGCCCAGCTCATCTTCCCGGCCCTGCCAATAAAGGTCTTAACATCGCCAGAGCCCACTCAGCTGCAGGGGGAGCATGTTGCTTCAGGGCAAAAGTGTTTTTGTTTTTTTAAACTTCTTTAAAAGCCAAAACCGAATGCTACTGAAATTTCAAAACCCGATGAGAGCCATTCAAACGGCAGAGAGAAGGAGAAACAGAGAAAGTATGGGTAGGGTGGAGGTTGGGTAGGGATGGGGCGGGAAGTGGGGGTAGAGGTGGTGGCACTTCAGCCGCCCCACTCCCAGCCATGTCAGGACAGTGACTCTCTATGAGAAATAAGGTAGCCGAGTCTGCCAGAGCTACAAAAACAAAATCTAGCAGAACATACCCCTCACCTGGGATTGAGGGAGACCTTTGTCTGAAGATAGTCTATTTATCTTTAAATTTTTGGGTCAGGGGAGAGGGATAATTCGTTTGTACTCTGGACTTTGTATGAAGAGAGTTCGGCTTAGGCTTGGGTTAATGGGGGCTCTGTGAGGGCTAGCCTCAGGGTATAGTGACCAGCCAGGAGGTGCCCCAGGCACGCTGCTTCCTTCAGATAGGGGACTAATGTTTCAAACAACACTTTGGATGGGAGAAGCTCTGAGTCCTGGCGATTCTAGATACTCATCTCATGCTTTCCTCTCTGCATTGCTCTGAACCGGGGAGGCCTGTGAGAAGCCCCCAGAGTGCGCCATGGGTGAGGGCAGGGCCGCTGGCTCTCCGCCTGGCTGCGGTCAGGGCGCCCTCTCTCCTCTGTAAACCAGCGTCCCGCTGGCTGCCTGCTGACCTACCTCGGGGGCCTCAGGTTAGCTAATTGAGAGGCGAAGACCACTTTGAACATTTAGAGGCCTGGTCAGGGGCCAAGACTCATTACATAGCTTCAAAGCTGGAAACCCCATCAAGGTCCGTGGGGAAACCAATGGTTTTCGATCATCCTCGTGTAACTGAGCCCGCCTTGGGAGTCCCGTTTTCCACACGGGACAAGAGTCACGTGTCGCTTGGCCAGCTCGGGAGAGAGCAGGAACCCAGACCCTGTTTGCATTTCCTCTTTTGTACCCCTTAAAAATTCCAACAGAACCATGGACACACCACCCAAAACTTGGAAATACTGATGAGAAAAAGAGACTACCCCTACCTAAGCCCTATACTTTAACACAGTGGTAGCATTTCTTCATAGGCATTCTTTTAATGTACTATTCTTAATCAGCGAATACATACAAAACGGACCCTTTTGCCTTAAAAAAAAAAAAAAAAAAAAAAAAGCATCACATCCCAAATCATCGCTGCATTTCTTTTACAGTGTGGTGTTCTGGAAATGTGGCTAACTGTGGACCATGTCGATAGCCAACCTTACCTTTTCATAGACTGTCTGAACACACCCCTTTCCTTCTGTGACTGTTTTTTTTTTTTTTTTCCCCTTTAAGAAGTTGTGTGTGTTTTTCTGACTATAAAAGTAACACATTTTTATTTTTTAAAATGCGTGGAAAATCGGGTAGATATAAAGAAGTTAATAAAAATCACCTGTAATTGTTCCACCCAGAGAAAAAAAATCACTATTAACCTTCGGGTGTATTTCCTTCATATATATATATATATATGAGAAACACGATCACACTGTGCTGGAGTTTTGTAGGTCCCTAGGGCTGGGAGAGTAAAATTGGCAGAGGAAATATTATTTCCAGGAGACATTTAATGTGCGATACGTGTGCATTTGAAATTGCTCCGTGTTTTCACTGAGAACGCCAGACTGGGGACAGCCCTGCCCGCTGCCCTGGGGTCAGGAGGCCAATTAAGGTGGACAGCGAGGGTGGCTGTGCCCAGCTCTAAGGACCTTGTTCAGGGACCCAGTCCTGGTCAAAGGCCACTCAGGGCGAGAGCGAACGCACCTTTCTCATTTCTTCTGACAGGCACTGTGGGGCCCCTGATTTATGGCCACACTTCACGGGACACTAGTAAATGTCCCATAGTATATTTTGTAAGAGTAATGAAGTCTCCGTAACCTCAGCTTTCCTTCAGCCTCTGCTCATAAATTTACTTCTGCAAGAGGGGGAGCTGCCAGGGTTGTGGATTAACAGAGGAGGCCCCAAGGGGCTTCAGCACTCCCCAATCTCCTCGTATTCCAGGCTTCCTCACACGGAAGTAGAGGGCTTTGCCGCAACCCCTCTATCGGTCTGAATGGTACAGCCCAGTTGAGCTCCGTATTGAGTGAGCTTGTAAAAGTCTGGAGATGAGCCGCTCCAAGAAGCAGGGGAAGGCAGGAGAAAGTCCAGAGCAGATGTCCGCTCTGTTTCTGCAGCTCCTGTTATGTATGGGTCAAGGCCAGAGGCTGGTGGCTCAGGGCTGTATCTTTCTTAGGCACTGCTGGTCTTGTGCTGAACAGTGTTTAAGGAAAGTAGACAGAGGATCAGTAGAGATGGAGACGATGAGTTGGGGTGGGGCCGTGGTAGGGGAAGTGGGAGGGGCTGAAGGCTTCTCTCACCAACACACAACTGTCCACAGGTTGTGGTCAGGGGATATGTCTATTATTCCACAGAAAAACAGCAATCCTTTGAATTTCCTTCCCCTTTAATTTGTTTTGTCCAGGGTTAAATGAGTCCTTAGCCATTGTTTGAATGGAACACTTCTTTTAGGTGCCTGTTGGTGTGCCCCCATGCTCCCAGTCAGGTCCAGGAACAAAATCCGATGTTATTATTACATCGGAGTGTCATTTAGCTACTAAGAGTCTCCTCACCCAAGCTTTCTCTGATTTTCAAATTATGCTCTCCGGTGGGGCTGGCAAGATGGCTGAGTGTGTGAAGGAGCTTGCCGGTAAGCCTGATGTCCTGAGCTCAGTCTCCAGAACCCATATGGTAGGGAGAGAGTGAGATCAAGAGCGAGAGAGCGAGAGAGAGAGCGAGAGAGCGAGAGAGCGAGAGCAAGATGGGGGGGAGGGAGGGAGGACTCCAGCAGATTGTCCTCTAAGTTCCATATGTGTGTTGTGGCGCCTCCTTCCACCTCACAAAACAGAAATGACCCTTGGAGTCCCAGGAACTCAAGTAAGAAGTCTAGCCAGTTTCTACTCCCAACAAACAGTGATTTGAAACCATAGGAAACATGCTCAGAAAAGGCTGGCAACTTGTTCAAAGCCACACAGCAAAATATCCAGGCAAGGATGACAGCCCAGCCACCTATTGAACCAACCGCACCGCTGCCCTGCTTAGCTGTCTGAGGTCTCGTTGTACATGTTCTATGAAGTCAGTGAAGGGAGAGCCTTTCTCTATTGTCTGGAAGCTTTCCTGTTTGCAATGTGCAAGGACCAAGAAGGACCCACAAGAAGAAAGTTGTGTGTGTGTGTGTGTGTGTGTGTGTGTGTGAATTAAACTGTGTAAAGCGGTAAACACCAAGCCATGGCACGCTGAGTCAGCGGGACAGGGATACTCCAAGTTAAAATATCATCTTCTGGTAGCCAGAAACTGTCCACACATATCATATGAGGTTGATGAACTTTCAAAGCACCAGACAGTCATAAAGGTCAGGATACTCACTGTTCTCCGAGGCTAAGTGCAGGGTGAGATTGTGTGGCCTGTGGGTTGTCAACGTATTCATTGATTATCCTGTAACTATTGTGCTGGGGACTTAGACTCCACATCAACTTGCGGCTCTGGGCATGGCTATGAGGATCAGAACTCCAGGGTGAATCCCAGGGTAAAAAGATGCTCTGTAGCTGGGCAGTGGTGGCACACGCCTTTAGTCCCAGCACTCAGGAGGCAGAGGCAGAGGCAGAGGCAGAGGCAGAGCAGAGCAGAGGCAGAGGCAGAGGCAGAGGCAGAGGCAGAGGCAGAGGCAGAGGCAGAGGCAGAGGCAGAGGCAGAGGCAGAGGCAGAGGCAGAGGCAGAGGCAGAGGCAGAGGCAGAGGCAGGCGGATCTCTGAGTTTAAGACTAGTCTGGTTTTGCAAAGTGAGTTCCAGAACATCCAGGGCTATACAGAAAACCTGTATTTAAAAATATTAAAAAAGAAAGAAAGAAAGAGAGAAAGAAGGAAACAGAAAAGGATGCTGTGTGTGTGCTGAGAGTTGTCACTGGGTAGTCACAGCCTGATCTACTGGGCACAGGCCTTGGTCATGGGAGTATTCTGGTGTCCTAGCAACCCCCCCCCACCCTTACAAACAGTGTTAAGTGCCTTCCTGAGACTTTGTAGAGAAGCAAATGCCACAAATACCATGAGATAGAAAATATGTCGCCTGCCATAATTCTAGAGCGGGTCTTCCCAAATGGGTTTGTCTGGGCACTGGAACCTCGGGCTGCGTTTCTTCCTGGAATTTCCCAGTGCTCCTAGATGACAAACCCGACAATTACAGACAAGTTTCATGTCCGTGGCAGGGCTGGGCTTCCAGCTAAGACTCAGGGACCTGGAAGTCACTGACAGAAGGCAGCGGTGGCATGTCATTTAGGTGTAACATAAGAGCAGAAAGATATCTTGTGGCCCCCAGGGAAGTGAAGGTGGGGCTCTCCCCGTGCAGTCATAGAAGCCATGCTCACAAGCTCTCTCTCAGCATTCTTAGCAACACATGTGGTTACAGCCATTTTACAGAAAGAGTCGCCAAGTGGTCCCGCGACCTTTGGGTTTGGCTTTGTATGTTAAGTTAAACAAGAAGTGGGAAAGCGGTATACAAGATCTTTGTGACAGAGTGTCTGAGATGACTGTGTGGAAGCAGATCCAGCACGGTTTTTGTCAGGTCACAGTGCTCTGTCACAGAGGTCCTCTCCCTTGCCCACTTCCTCTCTAAAACAGGAGGTAGAGGGACTGGTTGTATGCCATGGTGGCTAGCTGGAACACTAAATTGGGAAGATTTGAGACTCAAGTTCAAATCTTGTTCTGGCACTGACTGGGTGGCAGAAGAACTCCTTCCGTCAGGGCCACCTTCTTTCTGCTAGAAATGAATCCTCCCCACTTCTGGAGCTCCTGGCCAGGGCGCTTGGCTGCAGAGCCCTGTGCTTTGCTCACAGTAGCCTGTGGTGAAGAGTTGTTGAATTAGTTTAGGTCCCAAGCCCAGTAGTAGTTCCAGAGATACTGTGATCAAATACAGCCGGGGGAACGGATGTGCCTAGAGGGCCCTTTGTCTATTTGCCACTGGAAGGGTGATGAGAGGGCATCCTCCTCCCACCCCCTCTATTTCTTTCTCTCACCTCTGCATTCCACATGAGCTCCCTCGGGGCCAGGGCGCGTGCCTGGACAGAAGCAGGCTCATTTGTGGAATGCTTTTCAAATTTTCAAAATAAATGAAACAGTGACCTCAAAAAAAAAATATCAATAGTAATTAGATCATGCTCTTTCCCAAACTTCTCATGTCCACTGAAGATTCTGACCCAGGCAAGGCACCAGAAAAGGCTATTTTTCATTCCAGGCAGGCATGGAAATTGAGTCAGTTTGCCAGGCATTGCCTGGGTTTAGAGAGTGAACAGTTTTCTCCCTGAGGGGGTCTCTGCATTGAGGGTACCGTTTGTGCTGGGGATCTGTGCTGACTAGCACTGCTTGCCCATGATAGAAGATCTTTGTCATAAAATAGGGTGTTATTACAATATTTGTTTCTTTTAGAAAGTATTTATTTATTTTAAAAAGTTCTTTTTTACAACTTTATGTATGCGAATGTTTGCTTGAATGTATTTATGAGCCCCAAGTGTGTGCAGTGCCTATGGAGACCAGAAGAAGGCATCAGACCCCTTGGAACTGGAGTTACAGACAGTTGTGAGCCACTATGTGGGTGCTGGGAACTGAACCCAGGTCTTCTGGAAGAACAGCCAGTACTCTTAGTTGTTGAGCTCTGACATGTGTTTCTTGATGTTGTTCATGATATTCCTATAATTACGTTGGCTGTGATGTGTGATCAGGCTACACTGCATTTTTGTGTTGGCTTCAACTTCTTGGTAGGAACAAGCCATAGATGACATAGGAAGCATCTCTCTGCTCATCATTTCCTGTGTTCCCACTTTGGGCTTCATCTCCTTCTCTTTCCATTGGTTTTCTCAACTCAGCTCAACTCAACTCAACTCAACTCAACTCAACTCAACTCAACTCAAGTCAACTCAACTCAACTCAGCTCAACTCAACTCAACATTTCCTGGGTGTCTGTGACACAAGAGGAAGTTACGAAGTTCCTGTAGAGAAGGAATTTGGACTTAGAGAACAATCAAGAGAAGGCCAGTGGTGGTGGTGGTGGGGACGATCAGGTGTTGATATATGTGAGATCCTTCACGGTCTGGCTTTCTGTTGAAAGGAAACTGTGTTTTCAACTTTCTCTTCCAGTCTCCAAGGCCAGAACAGATCTGCTCTAATGGTGGACACAGACATTTCATCTAACCTTTTGAATATCAGTTGACCTGAACGCAAGACTGGGCGTGATGGTGATTAACATTACTTTTGAGTTAGTTGCTTATCTGTTTATAAAATATGGTGACCAAATGCCACTCAAGGACATAAGGGTTAAATTTAGTTTATGACTCCAGAGGGTTTGAGTCTATAACAGTGGGGAAGGCACGGCACGGCAGTAGGAACACTGGCTACTCACATTTTCACTCAAATACAAGAGAGTGAAGCCAGGGTATAAGCCTCAAAGGCCACCCTCAATGACACACTTCATCTAGTCAGGCTCCCCCTCCTGAAGATTCCATAACCTTCCCAAAGAGCACCACCATCTAGGGATCAAGTGTTCAGATATGTGAGCCTATAGGGGATATTTTGTATTTAAACCATAACAGTTTCTAAGGCAGGTGGGGGTCCAAGGACTCGTGTTCTTGTCTCAAAGCCTTCTGCTTCCAGCTGAGCCACTATTCTCTGCTCAGGCTGGTTCCATCTTGTGGAAGTGGCTGCTGGCTGTTTCTCTCCTGTCTTCAGGGAAATAGTAAAATTACAAGCTTTGATTTCTCAGGCATTGTGGGTAGACTTTAAGGAGGCAGATGAGTTAGAGAGTACGGTGTGGGTACCATTCCCTTATAGGTCACTGTGGCGCCATCTCTTGTGACTAAAGCAAGATGACATCTTGCTGTGGATTCTCCGTCCGTGATTGGAACACTGGGCTCCAGAGCGATGCTGGTGGATGACCGAGATGAGCTCAGGTGTTTCGGCAGAGGATGGTGAAAACCTTCGTTAAGCAATAGATGGAGGGTCCAGTATGACCCGTGGTTCTCAGCAGCTGCAGGTAGCTGATTCCTCACAATCCTCTTCTCTCCAGCAGGCTGAGCTTTCTGTGTCCTCTGTCCATGGATATACCCATCCTCAGTACAAGATCTAACAGAAAGTAGAAGACTTTGAAAGATGCCTTGAGCACATGAGTTTTGAGCAATGGTCTTGCGTGTGGTAGCGCTCTATAAATGCTCGTCAATTTGATTGACAAAGCCAGCCAAACACAAGAAATCACATTTCCTTCCTTTCCAGAAGATTCCCTCTCTAAATGGCCGGGACTTGGACATACATTTCTCAAGGTTTAATGGAGTAGGCTGTATTGGACTGTCATGGTCTTCCTAGCTGAGCTGAAAAATGTCTTTGGAACTAGATGCAGGGGAGGTGATGGGCCAGCTCCAAGACTTCCCAAGGAGTTGGAGTTCAAGTTGGCTCTAAATCCCATGTGTCAGCCTCAACACAGACTGGAAACCTCTAGCTGCCAAGGACTTTGTTTTACTGTCATTGCAGTTGGCTCCTCTCTGGGCTGGAGCTGCCAGGGCAGAAGCCATCAGGACTTGGATGCTGGGCTGGGGTAATAATAGCAGTTCCATAATTCTCACCCAAGCTCAAGCTAGAAAGAGGAACTGCTGGAAGTGGCTGAGGAAACAGGAGCTGCAGAAGCAGCAGCAGGATGGAGAGGAGGGACAGCTGAGGGAGGAGGGGACAAGGAAGAGAGGAGAAGGAGGGAGAAAGAGGAAAGAGGAGGGGGAGGAGGGAGGAGAGAAGGGGAGGAGGATGAGTGGTGGTACTGGCTGTTCTCTTTCACTTCCTCCCAGACCTGGCCTTGGATGTGGCTCATGGAGTTTCCTGCAAGCCAACCTCAGTTCAGTTTTTTTCCAAGGCTTGTCACAGAAAGGAGGGCTGGGATGTTATTCTAAAGTCCTGGGGACTCAACATAGGACTCTCAGGTAGGAAGTTCTGATATCATCTTGTGGATCCTGCTACTTGTACGACCTGCATGGTGGTCAGAGGACTTATTTGGGAAGTGTCTGAATGTCTCCCAGACCTTCAGAAAGAGGGGACACCAGATTGATAAATTACTTCAGGACTCACCATCCCAGGCTGCCAAACCCTATTTGTGTGCGATAAACAGCTTTTGGTCCAACCCTGGTCTGAGACACCTCTGGCTTCTGATTTTGGAGTGGGCAGGCTTGCTGTGCTGCATATTTTCTCTGTGATGGTGAAGTGACAAAACCATAGCACCCCCCCCACAACCACATTCAGGCACACGCGCACACACACACACACACACACACTGCTTCTTACTTAGGGGAAAAATGGGTGAAAACTGGTCTTGTCACGAGCTTCCTTATGGCTCTTGGGAGATGGAGACAAAAGAACTAAGAACCCAGATGATTCTCTAAATAGTGTCCGTTGCCCAGGGCTGTCCAAAGATAGACTTAAGTCTACACAGGGCAAGTTAGAAGACAGATCATGTTAATATTCTTTGTGTGACTGCATGTTCTCTACACTCCACGCCTTGTTTAAGGCCGAATAGCTGATGTCTGTTTGTGTTCCAGCCTTCCCTGAAAACACCTTAGTACATGAAGTTTATAAACAGCTTTGTAAAACAGGGCTCCAGGGCAGGAGAGATGATTCATGGGCTAAAACACTGGCCTGGAAAACAAGAGGACTGGAATTTGGATTCTTAGCACTCACATCAATGCCAGTGAGGTGTGTGTGTGTGTGTGTGTGTGGTGTGTGGTTGTCCCCTCTTGTGTAATTCCAGCTTTGGAAGGAAGAGACAAAAGATCCCAGTGGCTCTGTTTCCTCAGCCACTTCCAGCAGTTTCAAGACTAGCTTTCCCCATAAGCTCTGAGATTGATTGAGAAGTGGGATCTTCTTGATTGAAGAAGATTCTTGGTCTCAACCTTGGGCTTTTACTTGAATGTGCACATATACAAAGGTCCATATACATGTGCCCCACCCCCAGGAGCAAATACATATACCACACACAAATATGCATAGGAGAAAAGGGGGAAAAGAAGAAAGAATAAAGCAAACACTAGGCTTCTAGTTTCAAAGCATGGAGGAAACACTTCATCTTCTTAAGGATCCACCACACCCGTTAACCTATGAGAGAAAGGTTCCAAGAAACACCACCCGAGGAGTCTGTTCCAATCTTCTTAATTTAGTGCCCCCCATATGCAAGGTTCTTCCTCTAACAGCTTTCAATGACCCTTAGTACTGGGACTCCCAGATGACCCATTAGAAATGAGTCCTGAAGATGAGCATCTAGAAATATCAATATCAGTTGGACCTGTTTGATGATGTCCCATGAGAGCTGAGGTATAGACCTAAGAGATTCTTTCCTTTCCGAGTTGTTTTGTTCATGGTGTTTTACCACAGTAACAGAAGCTTAAGACACCCGGCTTTTTATGTAGATGCCAGAGATAGACTCGGGTTCTCATATTTGTAACACAGGTCCTACAGCAACTGAGCCCTCTCCCCAGCCTTGTGAATTCTTCTCGATAGTTTACCACACAGTCACACTTCCCACGTGCTGCCAATTTGTTTTGCTCATGTTCTTGAAGCCCATTTTTTCCTCTTCTCTGTTGGTTTTTCTCTCGGCCAGAGTTTGTTCATTGCCTTGCCTTTTCTGTAGCCTTGGTCCCCTGGCCTAGCTTTTGTGAGTCCTTGAGAATGTTTTCCCATCTTTGTATTTCTGGGATGTGAGTAGCTGGGGCTATGGCTTGAGGTAAGGTAGCAATGTGCGTTTTCATGAGGAGCCCCATGATGTCTGGGAATCTCTCTTTCCATGACCCATGGCTATTGCTCTTTGATGCCCAGACTGACCAATTCACACATGCCGGTTATAAGATCTCTAGACCTGGCTCCTGGGCTTCACATCTGGTATTGCCTTTTTTGCTCAGCACTTCTGGAGTGAGACTGTCTGTTTTGTTCCCCCATTTCGAGGCTCCATTCTCTCAGTCCCTTGGAATTTTTCTTGACTTTTAGTTAAGATTAGGGGATTGGAGAATCTTGTTTGACAGCCTCACCTTCTGTCTGGCTGATAAACCCATCTCAGGGCTCTTCTTTAAAGATCTGGTCACAGCAGGGCCTGGAAAGATGGTTCAAAGGCTAAGAGCTCATTTTTGCCTGTAACTCCAGCTCCATGAGATTTGACACTCTTCTTGCCTGCAGGGCTACCCGTACACGCATGGTATTCATTCTCATGCATATATATAAATAAAATAGATACATATAAAAATCTGGTCACACCTCATGAGGTCAGGTGACTAAGGAGACCTCTCTGAGTGCTGGCAAAGTCACTAGGGTGGCTTGGAAGGATCATAAAGATGTTTCATCATGGTGATATAATCTGCATCTTCACAATTGTCATAGAAATTGCCATGGGTTCACATTTCCTTTATCTCCTGGACACAGGAGACCTCGTCAACCTAGTGAACTTCTTTCAAGTCAAGTGTGTCCATCTGGTTCAGTTCTGCTCACCAGAATGTGATGTCACTCAGATCTAGCCCCTCTTCTCACAGCCTGGGTGTGTGGAAAGGATCAAGTAGAGAATCTGAGTGGAGACAGTATGGCAGAGACATGAGATGAGAGACTCTGGGATGTAGGAAGACCCTGAAGAAAGCTGCTCACTGTCTGGGAACATTTCCATTGGGTTTTGTGGAAGGGATTTTGGAGATAGCATGTTATAACTTTTCTAGGGGTGCTATGAGGTAACTCGTGGTGGTGGTTTGAATATACTTGGCCCAGGGAGTGGCCTTATTAGGAGGTGTGGCCTTGTTCGAGTAGGTGTGGCCTTGTTGGGGGAAGTGGGGGTGGGCTTTGAGATTTTCCCTCCTAGCCCCATGGGAGCCAGTCTTCTAGCAGTTTTTAGATCACGTTGAACTCAATCCTCTTGTACCATGCTCACCTGGACACTGCCACGCTCTCGCCTTGATGATCATGGACTGAACCTCTGAACTTGTAAGTCCGCTACAATTAAATGTAGTCCTTTATAAGAGTTGCCTTGGTCATGGTGTCTCTACACAGCAATGGAAACCCTAACTAAGACACTCATGAGGAAAATAGAAGAAAGGAAAATGGACTGTCTGGGGTTCTCCAAGGAAGAAAATTGGGGCCTGAGCATTGACATTCCTTTTCTTCAAGCTGTCATTGTTCCTACTTCAAAAGAATCATTTCTGAAAACCATAGCTATGTAAGTTCCCTACTGTGTGGGTCACTGCCTTGGGAAACAGGGTTGAGTCACCAACTAGATCAGTTCACAGACCCTCTCTGAAGGCATCCTCATTGAAGGGATAGCACTATAAGCCGTGTGGACTAGAGGAGTGGCTAGGAATGGAGACAGAATCACTAACGGGCAAGGTTTGGCCTGATGGGTGGGGGTTTCTCGTACTAATAATCACGACAAAGAAAAGGATAGCCATAGGATCCCAGAGGGAGGATGGAGACATGGCTACAGCTCTGAAACTCCAGTGTTATCATTGGCTGGCTGTGTCAGCCTACACGTCACTCAAAACGCATCTCAGGTAGAGAACACTAGATTCCATCTGAGGTGAGCACTGCACATCAGCTAGGTCAGGAGTATCTTCTCCTTGTGTTAATGTCTTCCTTCTTCTTCCATGTTAGAGTTAGAGTTGCGTTTTAGAAGCAGAATCAGACTCCTTATCTTCTTCCCAGGGACGGGTTTTGCTTTTAAGGGCAGATGGAAAATTTTCCCTTGGTCTTACTACTGGCTAGACTTTTAGAGATCTGAGGGTTTAGAGAAAGGCTAGAAATTTAACACACAGACACAGACACGGACACACACACTTATACACACAAACATGTGCATATGCGAGCATGTGTGCCCACAAACATTCACTCATGTGTTGCGTGTGCGCCGCACAGACACACACACACACACACACACACACACACACACACACACACACACACTTTTGCCTCACAGATCATCAGAAGCCTTTCAACAAACAGTGCTGTGACATCAGCGTGCCTACTTGCACAGAGAAAAACCAGGGCATTTCTTCATGACTTTGGGCAGGTATGACAATGGGTACATAAGCAAGCAAGACAAAAATGAAAGACACTGAACTTTGCCTCCCTTTTAACTTGCCCCTTCCCAAGTATTTTTTTTCCATAGCAATGAGAAAAGTAATTGGGGATTAAAGAGATGTTCCAGAAGTTAAGAGCACTGGATGCTCTTTAAAAAGTCCAGAGTTCAGTTCCCAGAAGCCCCATAGGGCATCTCACAACTGCCTGTAAATCCAGCTCCAGGTTATATGATCTATCATCTGGTCTTTGTAAGTGTCTGCACATAGGTGGCATCCTCTCTCTCTCTCTCTCTCTCTCTCTCTCTCTCTCTCTCTCTCTTTCTCTCTCTCTCAAATCTTTAAAACAGAGAAAAGTAAGCAATACAGCAGCATTACTCATAATGAGTAGAAAAGTGGAAACACCCAGATGTCCATCAGCTGATCAGTGGACACACAACACACATGTCTCCACATGATGTGGCATTATTTAGCTGTCAAAAGAATGAAGTATTGATACATACTACCACATAGTTGGAGCTTGAAAACTTTCCAGATACCAATGGTTACATATTGCATGTTTCCATTTATATGAGATGCCCAGAAAAGAAAAATCCACAGAGCCAAACAACAGATTTGTGACAGGCAGTAACTGCAGAGGCAGGATTAGGAATCCTCACAAATGTGCACAGGGTCTCCTCGAGGGTGGTGAAAATACCCTGGAACTAGATAGTGATGACAGTTGCCCATCTCGGAAGGTACTAAACCCCACTGAATTGCATACTTCAAGAAGGTGAGTTATACAGTATGTGATTTACAGACAATAAATCTCTTCTTTTAAAGAAGGAGTCACTGGAGCAGACTTCTTGACCCTCACCCCGGCTCTTCTGGGTACTATTATATGAGCTACCCATGCTATGCCTCCATTTCCTCAGATTAAAGGATAGCAGGTATACCTCACACATACACACACACACATACACACACACACACACACACACACACACACACACAGTACATGAATTAATGCATGGCTCTTTGCCCAGCTCAAAGGCTTCCAAAGAGTTGGTCATTACTTTTACTCTTAAGACCTCTGTCTTGGTGTATGATGATCCTGGCCATCTGAACATAAATCAAGGGCCAAAGAAGACTTATAACAACTTGTCAGCAGGGAGTGCTTGGTGTGAAGTGACAGCCACAGGCAGGACCAGGGCGAGGAGACCCGAACAGCTCCCACATTGAAAGACCAACTCCTGAAAATCGTAGGGCACTTCATACAAGCAAACATACATAAATAGTGGGTCTGGCTCAGGCCTGTTGGCTGGAATCCACGAGAGTTATGAATCCCTCTTTGAACAATGGCAGCTGTTATGAAAATCTAGAGTGTGAGTTGGATGTTTTCTCCAGCCCAGACACTGATTCAGAGCTGCGACTTTCTAAACAGCAAGGCAAGGGATGGATGCCGCCTTGGAGCTGATTTATTGAGAGGTTTCTTGATTGGCTCAGGTTCCTGCAACAGTTGGGAAGTGATGACTATAGCTTCATTATTTCCCCCAAATGACCAAAATTATAGCTGGTAACCTGAGGCCAGTAAATTTCCCTGCAGCAGATGTAAGGCTCTTTTAAGCGATGATTCACAATGGGAGATTTGGGCTCGATGGTAGAGCGACCAATGGGCTGGTGTTGCTGAAGCCAATATGTGTTAAGTGAGGGGTGCTTCTCCACCTCATGGGGTGCTGGGGAGCCCAGGTTGGGGAAGGTAAAAGCCTACAGGTGATGGTGTAAATCAAGTTTGTAATCCTGGGTGGCTGCACTGTGGTATTGTAACTAGAGACCTAGACCTGGCATCGGACACCTGAATTTGACCTTCTTTCTGCCAGCAATGTGACTCAGGGAAAACTATTTCTCTTTTCTGGGACACAATCTCTTCATCCTTTAAAATAAGAAGCAGGAACATTAGGTGGTCTCTGAGGTATTCTGCAAGGGTTAGACTGATTTATTTTATTACCCAAGAAGAATGTAGGGCCGGAGACGTAGCTTGGTTGGTGAGTGCTTGCCTAGCACGCATAAAGCCCTGAGCTTAAGCTCTGGCACTGCATAAACCAGGCATGATGACACATGCTTATAATCACAGCACTCAAGAGGTAGAGACGGAGGGTCAGAAGTTCAGGGCCACTGTCTAGTGTATAGTTGAGGCCAGCTGGGACTCATGTGAGACCCTGTGTCAAAACACAAAACAAAAGAAAAGACAAGAGTGAAAGTAAGCCATCCATTCATAGCTGAAGGATCTATGGACTTTGGATGAAGCAACACAGAAAATGAGGAAGGGTTATATAATTATAACAATAGCCACTTAACATTATCATTAGAAATGGGGGGGGGCAGGTTGAAAAGCATGGGGGAAGATCCAGAGCACCTTACCCACCCCAGGTTCTGTGACCCAAACAAGGCATTCACTAGGTAAAAACATGGCGCCGTTGAAATCTGAGAATTCCTCTACAGTTCTATTCATCTTTGTAGCAGGTAAGTGCCCTCCCATTCCTGTTCTCTCTGAAGGGGTGTCAGCCTCCCATCTTTTTTGCCACTAACTACCCAAAGTGTGTGCATGTAAGTATTGGGTACAGTTGAATGATGACCCTGTGGGCTTTCCCAGTGAGGTTGTCTTGGGACTTCTCCATCATCTTCTGTTTCTTCTATCAGAATCCCAGCTGGGGTCACTGAAGGGAATTAACACAGTAGAGGTCCTCACAAAAGTTACTGCATGAGTTGTGCAGTGGTGGCGCACCCTTTAATCCCAGCACTTAGGAGGCAGAGGCAGGTGGAATTCTGTGAGTTCAAGGCCAGCCTGGTCTACAAAATGAGTTCCAGGACAGCAAGGGCGACACAGAGAAAACTTGTCTGAAAAAAAAATCAAAACTACCTACCTAACTGTATTAGTTTGAGTTCTTTAGAATCACAGAACTTAGGGAATCTATCTGTCTATCTATCTAATCTATCTATCTATCTATATCTATCTATCTATCTATCTATCTATCTACTATCTATCTATAAAGGGAATTTATTGAAATGACTTACAGGCTGCAGTCCATCTAATCCAACAATGGCCATTTGTGAATGGAAAGTCCAAGAGTCTAGTAGTTGTTGGGTATCACAAGGCTGGGTGTCTCTGTCAGTCTTCAGTATAAACTGGAATCCCAAAGAAGCAGACTCCAATGCCCTCAAAGGGAAGGATGTCCTGCAAAGTGAAGGCAAACAGGAGAAGAACAAATGAACCCTTCTTTCCTCCATGTCCTTATGTAGGCCTCCAGAAGAGAGCACGGCCCAGATTAAAGGTATGCCTCAAGATTTGGATTAAAGGTGTGTGTCATCCTACCTCAGTCCAAGTCAAAAGCATGTTGTCTTCTACCTCTAGATCTGGATCACAGGTGTGCCCTCCGTTTCTGGAATATAGTCCATTCCAGATATAGTCAAGTTGACAGTGGAGAATAGTCATTACCCATCCAACCAACAAAAAAAGAGTTCCTGCAGGATCTTTCATTTGCTATTGACATTTCTTTCCCTAAAGATAGACTGGCCAGGATACTGCATCTCATAGCTGGTCAGCCATGGGGCTCTTAGGCGAAAAATGATGAGTTTTTCCAAAATGTTTGCTAGTTATGAGATTCAATACAGAAAATCCCTCAGAGAAATTGCTCATTTGCTTCATTCATTCATTCATTCATTCACTCAACATTAATCAAGAAGCTGGTAAATATTAGATTCAATGCCACTCGGGAGACCCGATCCTGAAAACTGAGGGAGACGACATGTAGGCAGGATGATCTGAGGGACCAATTTGCCCAACCCCTGTTCCAAGGGACCTGGCCTATGCAGACACACGGCTGAGGGAAGGTCACATGGAATCAAAGCTTTCCACAGACACTTCTCAGATCTTCCAGACGAAATTTCAAGTCTATTTAAACCAACACAACTGGCTTTTAATGAAGTCAGTCACTGAATGTATATCTGGAGCAGTGGACATGAGATAGGCTTCGGACTCGGGCTTCAGTTTGAATGTGAAGTCTCTGGGTTGCTGAGTGTGCTGGATAGTTTTATGCCAACACAAGGCAGAGACATGGAGAAGAGAGACCGTCAGTTGAGGGTCTTCCCCCAAAAGATCAGGCCATGGACAAGGCTGTAGGGCATTTTTTAAATTAGTGATTGATGGGTAAGGGCCTAGACCTTTAGGTGTGATGCCACCCCTGGGCTGGTGGTCCTGGATTGTATAAGAAATCAGGCTGAGGAAGCCATGAAGAGCAAGCCAGAAAGCAGCACCCCTCCATGGCCTCTGCATCAGCTCCTGCCTCCAGCTTTATTCCAGCCCTGTTGAGTTCTATCCTGTTCTTCAGTGATGGACTAAGATGTGAAGTGTAAGCCAAGCAAACCCTTTGCTCACCAACTTGCTTTTGGTCCTGGTGTCTCGTCACAGCATAGTGATCCTGAGTGACTTGGGGCAGGCTGCCCTCACCTCTAACTTGAGTTTCTGAATAGTGGAGGCAGTAATTAATGTCTCTCAAAGGCTTTAAAAGTGGTCTCAGAAGATCATGTCTGCAGTAACTGCAGTTCCTTTGAATGGTACTTCCTCTCCTGCCATGCTCCCATGGAGATCAAAATTCTTTTATGGTTCTCAGCTTCGAACAACTGAATTTACTCTGTACTTCCAGCGCAAGAGAGATGTCTCTATCTGTGGGAACCCTCCCAGAACCACTCGCAATAACTGACCTGTTCTGGGAGCCGTCTTCCAAGGGATGACCTAGAACTTGGCCTCTGTCCTCACCCACACCAGTAAGATCAGAAATCCCCAGACCACAGGGGTTTCCTGCTCTCGGCTATGACCTATTTATTCCAGGCAACTCTGTTCACAATGTACCCATGTGATAAGGGACTGGAAGGTCCCTGCTCTTTGTAGCCACACCAGCTGGAGCTACCACTGAGTCTCAAACTGGGCCATTTGATTCTCCAAAAGCTCTGTTTGGGCTTACGAATCATGTAAAATTGCATCTACAACCAAGTGTCTATAAAATCTGGTCAAGGCCAAGTCCCTGATGGCGTTTCCAGCTCCCAGTAGGGGAAGGGTTAGTCACATCATTTTTGACCCCCACTCTTCAGTGCCCTGTATCTTTTGTTTCGCACTTTTAATTTCTCTGTCTCTTCCTTTGCTTTAAAGCCAAATAAAACTACGCACTCTCATCTCGTTTCCTGCTTTTCATTTGTGTGTATGCACGTGAGCACGTGTGCCCGCATGTGCACAAGTGTGAAGGCGTGTTTACACATGTGTTCTGGCGTGAGTGCGTGTGGATCTGCATGCATGTGGAGTCCAATGGTTGTTGCAGGGACTCATCCTCCATAGCTCTTCTGTCTCTTCAGTGAGGCAGGGCTCTCAACACAACTGACACGGCCAGGCCAGCTTGCTCCCAGGATCCTCTGTCTCCACTTGCTGAGGTGGGAATTACAGCTGGGCCGTCACACCCAGCTGGCATTTATGTGGTTCTGGGGATGGAAACTCCATCCTTAGGCTTGTGTAGCAAGCACTTAAACCACCCAGCCTCCTCCCCAGCCCCAGCCTTTTATTTTGTGAGTGACCTTTGCAATGACAGAGTGTTTTAGAGTTTGAGATCTGCCTTGTCTGGCTGTATGGACCTTTACTGTAAGCAGTTATAATTATAAACGTGAATATGCTTTATCAGCGACAGGGGCGGTGCTTGCTGCGCTACAGCACTGGATAACCATTGCACACGGGAAGCAGGAAATAGCTTTAGAAAAGGCTCAGTGGGTAAAGGGCTTGTCACTTTGCGTGAGCACTGGAGTTGGAACTCCAAGAACTCACATAAGAGCTGAGAGTGTGCTGGACGGTGGTGGCACACGCCTTTAATCCCAGCACTTGGGAGGCAGAGGCAGGCGGATTTCTGAGATCGAGGCCAGCCTGGTCTACAGAGTGAGTTCCAGGACAGCCAGGGCTACACAGAGAAACCCTGTCTTGAAAAAAACCAAAAAAAAAAAAAAAAAAAAAAAAAAGAGCTGAGAGTGTAATCCCAGCTCATAGAGGTGCAGACAGGGAATCCCCAGAGCTAGCTGGTTTGCTAGACAAAGAAATTGGGGAGCTCTTGGTTCAATGAGGAACCTGCCTCAGTATAAACGGCGACTAAGGAAGGCATCTGATGTCAATTTCGGTCCTCCACATACATGTAAGTACATATACAAGCAAGCACAGAACATATGCATGTGTATGCACACACATGCATGTGTGTACCCCCCATACACACAAATGGTTGATTTAATAAAACTGTCAACCTCACTCTAATCAAATCATGTATAGAAGAAAAAAAATACCCACACATTTTATTTTCAAGCTGCAAACTGAGTGGTTAATTTAAGACCCTGGAAGTACTTGATAGTCCATGTTCCCTTTAAAACGACATCGATCTTGAAGCAAGATTACAACTAGGATTCCTGAACTAACAGGAAGTAAGGAGGGTTTAGAACTTAAAAACTGACAGGCTTCAGAACATGAAGGAGGTTGGATTTCTCAGCAATCGCACCCCTGAGATTCTTCCCCAAAGGTCCTCGTGAGGTCACTGCACTTAGGGGAACAATTTTGTCTGTTGCAAGAGGTTTGCATTCAAAGCAAGGCTAACGGCTCTACTCCTACGGTCTCTTCCAGCGCCAGATGCTCCCTCAGTAGAGCCTGTGGACCCTGGGATTTTGGAATCTTTGCACACACTTTCATCATCATTGGAACTGCTAAAGGCCATGGAGATGGAGTGATTGCCACCAAGAAATGGTTTTCACTTGTCCTCGCTAGAATTAAAGAAGTCATTTTTTTTTTATAGACATGGGGAATATCACTTCATTGTAAACTGCCCATGATGGGAATAAAAGCCCAATTTTCTGTTTTGTAGATGAAAAGAGAGAATTTGCTCAAAGTCACTTGGTTCTAAGCAGCTGAGACTTGATGACAGTGTAAGCCCGCCACCGTTTCCTATTCTCTCATGACTGTGCAGGGCCTCCTAGCAGCTAAAAAAAAAAAAACAAAAAAACCAACAACAAACAACAACAAAACAAAAAACCACACCAGAAAAGCTGACCACAAGTCCCTCTTACCAGCAAGAGAACTGAGGCAAAATATTGCTCGAGAAACTTCATAGAGTTTTGGTTCCAAATCCAGAATCATGTGACCTTTGTTCTACATTTTTGATGCTCAGCTTGACTGGATTTTAGCATCCCTGGGAAAAATACATCTCTGGTCATGTCTGTGAGGGTGTTTCTAGGGAGGATTAGCTGAAGAGGGAAGACCTATCTTGAACTTGGGCATCAGTGGGTGGAGCTTTGAGCAGAACAAAACAGAAAAAATCGTGGGCAGATGTTCCTTTTGCTTCTCAAGTTTGGATACAATGTGTCCAGCTGCCTCACATGTCCTATGGTCTTTCCAGACAGGATGGACTGAAGTCCTCAGACTGTGAGGCATGATAAGTCTTCCCCCCTCAGACTGTGAGGCATGATAAGTCTTCCCCCCTCAGACTGTGAGGCATGATAAGCCTTCCCCTCTCAGACTGTGAGGCATGATAAGCCTTCCCCCCTCAGACTGTGAGGCATGATAAGTCTTCTCCTTCTCAGACTGTGAGACATGTTAAGCTTTCCCTTCCATAAGTTGTATTGCCAGGCATTTTGTTATGGCAACAGGGAAAACGACAAATACTGTTCAGTCAAATGGATTTAGGTCATGGACTCAAATGGATTGCTTTACGAAGCAGAAATCATACTTGATCTTCCTATTAACTAGGTGAATCAATGAGTAATAGAAACTACTGTTTTCACTCACCAAGCACTCTCCAGTCCGCACCCTGATTTCACATCCTTGTTGGGGCTTGGTCCAGGCCCCTTGTGCCAATCTGTTAGTTCACTGTTTGCCCATCTCTATGGGAGCCGGTGTTTTGTAATTGCTCCGCAAGCTCTCTCATCTTGCAGATGGCCAAGTTAAGTCACAGTAGAAAACATCCTCACAGAGTTGACTGGAAATAGAACCAGTCTTCTCTCATCCAAATCACCTCACGCAGCTCTTGACTACTCTGTAGTGTATGGCGTGCTGCCTGACTCTTCTGTAAGACGTGGGTCTTGACGAGCTTCTGCATAGGGAGTCAAGGTGAGGGTTTCAAGTCCTGCTATTGATGCCGACCAGCTGAACAACCTTGGATAAGAGATATCCCTTCCTGGAGCTGAGTGCTCTCATCTACAGTCGGGATGTAGAACGCACAGAGATGTAATCAGGCGGTGAGATGTGATCGAGCTGGGGCTAACACTTAACAGCAGATCGGACTTAAAAATACTAGTTAAATGTGAAAATTTTAGGATTTGGTTTCCTTTTAAATAGGGACAATGAGCCCTGCCTGCTTTCTCGAGGGGACTTTACGTGCCGTGAAGTTGTGCACAAAGAGTGAACGTTGGCAAAGGTGTTCCTGTGCTTTGCAATGCTGAAAACTCAGCAGTTTAAACGCATGGGAGATATTTTCTTTACCCATTTTACAGAGAGGACTCTGGACGCTTACCGGCTTTCACTCCGGAGATTTTTGTGGCAGAAGAAACAGTTAACTCTTATTTGCAAACAAAGCCATTGAGGATTGACTAACTTGCATCACCTCAGAGAGTAGAACTGGCGCTTCCTACTACTATGGAGGCTCAGAGATTAAGAGTCCCTTATTCCCTGTCCGGAGGTTCA